>JAACJP010000022.1:0-717491 GCA_013368375.1 Tricholomella constricta
ACCTTGAGCGCGGATTTTTGCCATCCTTAGACGGGCTGCATCTCGACATTTGTCGCGGTTCCTGTACCCAAGCTTCAAGTCTCGACAAACGTACAGCAAGATATTGTAATGTACCTTTGATAATACCTCGTATGCTTGGTGCCATCAGGAATATCGGGTTCACTGTCTGAGCTCATGCGTTTGCACAAAGATGATATGTTATTGTCAGTATATTGGCGATATATATGAACGATTGATGGGCTGCAGAAAGACAACTTACATTCCATTACTATTGGGCAAATCTTGTGCCTCAGCACCCATATAAATCTGAGTGTAATAACTATGAAAATGCGTACCAAATGTATCAGACACCATAGGTTCCTCCAGGCTCTTGAAAGTGCGGTTTTCTAAATGTTCGCGACCGTGTTCGCGACCATTACAATATGTTCGCGACCCAATCTCAATGCTGATAACTGTCGGCTAGATGTTGATCAGATCACTTGATCGTGTTTTCAACACGTGATCAAATTCTGTTGATCACTTTGCATTCATTGTCAATGTATTATATTAATGTTGACCTCCTCCTCCACGTTCGATTACACGTCCACATTCGACTTCAATACTCGAGCATTCAAATATTCAAGGTACGCCTATCTATTCAACTGCTTACTTCAATCTCCCTTCTTCCACTTCATGAGCTGCACGGAGAGCCTCACCCATGGGCACACGGCGGTTGATTGTAGTGTTTCTTGTTATATTTTTGGATGTCTCTCCTAACCCAACACTAACCAATTCCTTAGTTCTTCAAGTCTCGCACCAGGACAACCGTTACGTGCTAATGGAACGAAAGGGGAGTGCAGCCTTGCTTCAGAAGGTCACGAAGGCTGCTTACTTACTGGTGGCATAGACGCGCTCAGGTGCCACATTCTCCCCCTTTTCCCCAACACTTCACGAGATCAGCACTAGCATCAGCATCCTTCCCATGCTCCAGCACGCTATTGACATGGAGGACGGGCAGTTTTTTGATGGTGAGAGCAGCCACGACGACGGCGTCGAGCTCTCTTCGTCGCGGCCCTTGGCACCGCGTCCCATCTGTCCACTGCCTCGTTCAGGCCCATCAGGTCCTCAGCGTTCACCATCCCAAGCCGTTGTGTCCGCACCTCCGAAAGGTCTCACGCCCTCATCCAAAGCTGCTGTGTCCGAGCCCGCATCTGAGCCCGTGTCCGGGCCCCCTACACCCAAAGCCGTCGCGTCCATACCTCCGGAAGGTCTAACACCCCCATCCAAAGCTGCCGCGTCCGAGCCCCCTACGCATCAACAAGGCATTTCTGAGGCATCTCGAAACAAGGCTCGCTCAAAGGCGCGACGGGCTGCCCATCACAAACTGGGTGCAAATGCCAGGGTTCCCGCTGTCAACTACCGCCCACGCCATACGCCTGCGTTACGAAGCACAGGTCCCTCCGTGATCCCTGCTGATCTGAATGCTGCGCAACTTCCAGCGGCTTCTGGACGTTGGGTTGGCAAACGTCTTCGGCCTTCTCGGGCTACTCCTTGGATGCTTGCTGAGTGCAAAGCGGCGGGTTTTAGGGTATTCCCTTGGAACGGTCGGTGCGTATTACTCCGCCTCCTCCTATGTACTTGGATTGACAGAGCGTATGTAGTGACCCACATGCAATTGTCGACAAGGACGACCGGGGCATTGTCTTTCTGGTGGGCCACCCGAATGACGATTCATGGCCAGAGGTGGCATCGGCTGCTGAGGAGGCCATAACCCAGGCGCGCTTACGTGGTGAAGAAAAAAAACTCTTCAAAAGCGATCAACTGAGCCATCGCCGGGGTAGATTCTTTGCATTAGCATCCGGCGTGTCTCATGGCGGTGGCCAGACGGTAGGAGATTCTGTCTATTTCATATTATACAGTTTCCTGATCAATGTTCTCCTACAGCAGCCAGGCAATCTGGTCCACAGCACCAAGGTGCGGGCGCTTCTCGACGAGGTATTGGGTGATCCAAGCGTTCAGCGTATCGCTGGGTTCCAATCCAGTGCGTAAATTCTAGCTTCTCCCTACCCTTCCAATAATTCATTCACCTACTGCTCAGGTGCGTTTGCCTACTACGCGCCGAAAATTTACAGGGATTATGCGTCCAATCTGGAGGCGCTCTACGTGCACGACCCGCAACTCCAAATCAACTTTCCTCACAGCATATTCCCCGCCATCACGATCAACTTCGGACCCGAAACCGTTATGCTCGACCACACAGATCCCGCAAATGTCGCGTATGGGATGTGCCTCCTGACCTCTGGGGGAAATTATGACCCTACCAAAGGAGGCCACCTCATCCTTTTCGATCTGGGACTTGTGATTGAGTTTCTGCCAGGGGCAACAATCATGCTTCCTTCAAGTATCCTGCGCCATGGCAACTGTCCGATTCAGGGAGGCGAGCGACGCATTTCCATCAGCCAGTATTGTGCGGGAGGACTTTTCCGCTGGGTCAAATACGGGTTTCAGACCTCAGATTCTCTTGAAGCAAGGAAGGGTGGTAAAGACTTAAAGAGGAAGCTGGAAGGGGATGACAAGGGGAGAACAAAGGAGGCCCTCAACCTTTTTTCAAAAGTTTCCGAGTTAGATGCTGATCGACGCGCAGCTTTTTGCCGATCGGCGCCTGTCTTTTAATCATGCTCAATATCTCCTGTTCCTTGGCAATTCCATTGATTCCACCAGAATCTGTTGTGCGGCGCGTAGCAATTTGTCTGATCATATTAATTGCAGGCTGTCTTCAACCCTGGGAGCCACCATGTGTACTGAGGTTTTTTAGTCTGACGCCAACTTGTAACGCCAAGCCCCCCCCCTCCATGTCGAACGCCAAACGCAACAAGAAAGCTAACCTCCAAATCCGCATACATTCATGTCAGGATGATGATCCCTCACGCCTCACTCCACCCCCTCAACCTATCCAGGTACCCCTTACGCGGTATCATGCTCTGCCCAGTGGAAACCTGGGTTGGTCAACCCACTACTCCTCCATCCACGCCTCCCCTGGTAAACGTGTGCGGTCATCGAGTCCCAGCTTTGAACCACATGCCTGGGAGGACACGCCAGCACCTCATCATTCCGTGGACGTCACTGACAGTGCTCCTTGGCTCGATCCTGCCTACGCTGAGCACTTGGACGCGACTGTGGTTGCACCACGCCCGCGACGTGCAACGGTAAGTCGCATTCATCACCCTCACCTTTGGCTTGCATCCACTTATGTATATGGCCAGGATAACCCGTTGAAATGCTGGATTCCCGATCGTGATAACTTTGTTGCGGAGGACATGCGCTGGGACGGTAGGGGCGAATACACTGAAGAGCTATGCCCCATGTGTGGGCTACATGAGGCGAAAATCAGATGCGAGGACTGCGAGGGAGGTCAGCTTCTATGCTCTGGCTGCACTGTTGCTGGACACCGGCAAAACAGCCTCCACAGGATTAAGGTGTGTATTGTGAATTCGTTTCATCCTTCCTCAGGCCTAAAAGTAATTCACAAGGCATGGAACAAAACTTTCTTCGAAAAGGTCACCCTCAAGGACCTCGGACTTCGCATTCAACTGGGCCACCGGGTGGGTGAGGGCTGCTCCAATCCAAAGGTTGCCTACGGCGATGATTTTGTTGTCGTGCACGTCAATGGGGTACATGAAGTAGCTGTTGACTTCTGCAACTGTGAGACTGCCCAGCTCTCCTTTGTCCAGCTTCTTTGTCATCGTTGGTATCCGGCAACTGTCTCCCAGCCCAAGTCTGCTGCCACCTTTGCAGTTTTGAAGCACTTTCATCTCTTGACCTTCGAGTCGAAGGCATTGTGCTTCGAGTTCTACCATGCGCTCACTCGACTTTCGGACAATACCGGCATTCTGAAAATCAAGGTCTGTTTGACCATTTCTACCAGCGATCTAATTGTTAAGGTTCTCGTATAGGATCGCTATTCAGTGTTCATGCGCATGGTTCGGGAGTACCGGCATATCAAGATGCTGAAGCGTTCGGGGCGAGGCCACGATCCTGCTGGTGCTGCGGGGACAGCCGCTGGAGAGCTGGCAGTTCTCTGCCCAGCGTGTCCTCAGCCTGGTCTCAATCTCCCTTCAGGATGGCAGAACGAGCCACCAGAGAAGCGGTGCGTGATTTTCCCCTTGTGGTCTCATTTTTTATAACACCTTACCCTTCCTAGGTGGATTTACCGCTTGTTCCTTGGAATCGATGCCAACTTTCGCCTTAAGAGGAAGCACGTATCCAACAGCATTGTTGATCCTGCCTTGGGTGATGGCATGTCGTACTTTGTCAAGAGGGACGAATTTATCAACTTTCTCAACACATTCGGTACGCTCGTGATTCAAGACGTCAGTTGTTTCACGTACCCTCTCAACTTTGATTACTGATACCAATAGTCCAGCCCTCTACTTGCTCCAATCACAAAGCTGTCGATGCTGAGCGCTCAGCAAAAGGCCTCGCCGCAACTGGCGTTGGTACAATTGACTGCGCTCGTCATGATGTGAAGCGGCCCCAATCAGTAGGTGATCTTCAGCGATCAGAGCGGTACGTGCATTATTTGAGCTGTTCTCTTCGTTGATGACGCTGACGCCACTCAACAGGTATGTGAACATGGATTACCTGTTCTTTTCTAGCCTTTCGCACCTCTCGCCCTCCGAATCACCCTCCGAGTCTATCGAGCTAATCGTATCATACGATATTGCTTGTCAATGGAGCATACACATCTGGAAGCGCATGGAGAAGTACCCAAAACACCTTCACCTGGATGCGGAGGGGCGGCAGCACATAGTTTTCCTTGTTCCGAAGTTTCACCTTCCTGCTCATGTCATGGCCTGCCAAACGGTCTTCTCCTTCAACTACAATTGGGGCGTTGGACGAACGGACGGCGAGGCCCCAGAACGTGGCTGGTCGCATATCAACCCAGTTGCTACAAGTACGCGTGAAATGGGCCCTGGCTCTCATCAAGACACCCTCGATGACCATTTCGGTGACTGGAACTGGAAGAAGACCACACTCATGGGTACGCACACATACTAGCTACCTAAGCAACCTCTTACAACTAACAAATGCCTCAGGGGTTTCATTGCTACGGAAGATCCAGAATGCCGTCGCCGAGCGAAGCGAACACGTCTTTCGATACCATCAATTGGAGCAGGGATTAGACGAGGCTGGCGAAGGTGAAGTCGGGGCATGGAAAATTGAATTGGAGGAATGGCTCCAGGACCACAGTAAGCCAAACCCTTTCGAATCCCGTTTCAAATGTGAGTACCGCATACAGCTTTCTTATGTCGTCTTCTGAAGAATTGTTCGTTAGCTCTCACTCTGGATGCTGTACGACGCAAGCTGGCTGTTCAGGACGCCAAAGATCTGGCCCACGGAAACGCATACATCCTTCACGAGACTGTGTCAGCAAGCCAGCTTATGACAATGGGGCTTGACCTCGAGGAGCATCAGTACGTGTCTCTTCACGACTTGAGCAGAGTTCGCCTTGACTTATCATTCTCAAGGCGTCGTCTCGGTATTGACGCGGGTGAATTAACGAGCCACTCGACTGACTACCAGAACACGCGAATACAGGTTCGACGAAATGTTCTCCGCCGCAAAATCGACGCTTGGATTGAGATCCAGCACCTCTACATGCCGGCGCTGTCCTTACACCGCTCCAAAAATACCAGTGATCAGGACGAGATGGCAGAGAAGATTCCACTAATGCTACCCTCCTCATTGAAGCGCCAACTCCCTTGCGACGTGCGTCTACAGGAGATGGAGTGGAGGCTTCGCAAATCCCAGGCCAATGATGCACTTGATGAACTGCGAGAAGGGCTACGCCTTCAAGCTTATCTTTACATTGACAAGGACCGCTTCCAGCGCGGGCAGCACCACAACACCCGGTCTCGAAACATCATCGATCGTGTCAAGGTCAAGATCAAGGCGGCTTCGTCGAAGTATCGAGTGGCACGGGTGGCTCTGGGACATCTCGCAGGGATACTTTCCGGCACGGCCAGCTGGGAGGTCTCTTTCCCCGTGCTTGCAGAGGCTGACATCTCACAGCTCTCGGGGGATGGTAGTCAGTCAGAGGGGCATCGCAGCGTTTCCTGGATCTGGTCACGATTGGGGGATGGTTCTCAACTGGCCAACAATCAAGGCATGAAGGACGGTTCGTTATCTTATTTCATCTTTTATTGTCTCTATCCTGAAGTAATTGGTTGTTTTAAGCACTACGTATCGAGTTCTGCAAGAGCAAGGCAAGGGCTGATCGTTGGTCGGAGGAAGTCCAGCTTTTGCTCGAGGAGATGCGTCGCGTGCTCCAGTTTTTCGAGTCGATGGCTGTCAAATGGGATCGGCGGCCGGCAGCGATGTGTTTCGTGTCGAAGGATAGTGCATCGGTTGAGGCCCTCAGAGCATACGCCGCTCGTCAAGCATCACAGTACCGCAGGGTGAGGGGCCATTGTCAGCATATCTGGCGGTTTGTACCCGAATACGTAGCGTTAGGCCTAGATGTAGAAGATGTAATCCCCCCCGAGCTCAACGGACACGACGATGGCGAATAATAGACATTTTTTATTCGCAACGTAAAAATCAGGAAAAGAATTGAATTTAAATATAAACATTGGTATCCATATCGAGAATGGTCAGTGCGCAAAGGCGGGGAGCCAAGGAGGCCAGGGGGGCGGGGGCGGGCGGGCGGGCTCGAGGAGTGTAGTTCGCAGCGAGCACAGTGGCGGGAAAGACAAGCATGGCGGGAAGGACAAGCGTGGCATCATTCAGTTACAGACGAGTTTGCAAAGTACAGGACTGCACTTTGCAAACTGCAGACCTATAGCTATCAGGCAGTTTTGCAAAGCACGTCGACTGTAACTACAGTATATTTTGCAAAAGGGTGCCAGCATCAGGTGGAAACGCAAGTGGGGGAAGTGGTGTTTGGCCCGCTATTTAAAGGGTGGCAGCGGCTGACACTGATCGTCAGCCAGGTCTCACTTTGCGTGCTTCGGAACGTGGCTGACATTGTGCTGAAGCCGTGCCTCGTGGTGCACAGGGGATGGCCGCCTCCATAGTTCGGTGCTTCAGTCATACACAGCGGTCCATCGAGAATAAGCCCTTAACAGTACTCCATCACTAAAATGTAGTTGCGCGATGAGATTCCGTCTATGGAGGCAGGAGTCTAGCGCCATCATTGAAGTCGTGTTCACTAGTACTCGCGCAATTGTATGAAACCACGAGATCCATTTTGGAGTTCACCTCGTAGACGCGTCTAGTTAATAAGTATGTATAGCATATAATGAGTGCGCCAAGGTCGGCCTTGTTGGCACCATGAATGGCTGTCGGAGAGAGCAGAAGTGCAGATGATAGATTACATCCATAAGGCTATGGCCATAAGGGGGTTGTTTTCGGGGATCGAATGTCAAGAACTTGGGGTTCCACATACAGGGTAGCTGGAGACTCTTTGACCATCCGAAGTAGAGCATTGGGGCAAATGACCATAGAGATTGATGAGGTTGCTGAAAATAAAGCAGGAGTATGGACATATTTTGTAAGAGTTTCGCGGAGTTTGAACGTTGTACTGACGTCGCGGACACCTCGAAGCTTGAGGCCTTGAGGATTCAATATTCAACGTTCAACGCTCAAGGAACGGATAATCTGGAAAGAAGGACAGGGACACGACAGTCCTGTAACTCGAAGTAATTATGAAGGGTTTACACTCGAGATACATCGACCTATACCACTGGACCGTTGTCACACACTAACTTACCTATTGGCATCAAGGCCAAGTCCCACGCACGCACACACCCAAGATTGTGTCAGCGCCGTCAACTTGACGCCACACTATAAACTGCTCTCATGAAATCTGTCCTTGTCAGTGTCAAAGCTTACTTGGCACGCCATAAAGATCGGAAACAATCAAATAATGTCTGACGGAAGGTACAGCGAGGCCAGGTATGTTATCTCCTTTGAATGCAATAGCTCAGATGCTCCACCTGTTACCCTCTGCATCCAGACAATGGCGGTGCTTGGCGGTTTTAAATAACGAGGTGCAGATTTAGGAACAATGAAAGCCTCTCTTCAAGCAGCACAGCTCCACTCTCTAGAATCCCCCCAATTTTGTAACGGCGCTACATTTCGTAATGTCTCCAGGTTCTAAATAACTTTTCCCAAATGGTTTCGCGTAGTACGTGACTCAAACCCGACAGCCTGAGAACGACCAAGTTGGAGGTGTGGATCGTCTTTAATACAAGGTGAGTTTTATCTATTTGCTCACAATTGCACGACGTCTGATTTACTTCAACGGACGTGATGAGATGGGGTTGTGTCGCCACAATCAAAAACAAAGGGCACGATCACCGAGGACCCTGGCTCATGGCGAAATCATGCGCTTCCAATGTTTGCCGAATTGGTTCTTCGAAGACATCACAACTTGCAGTCTTTCCAAAAGTAGTGATTTGCTATGGTCGGCGCATTTGGTTTATGGGCGGAAGACTCTTGCTATAGATTGTCGACGCAATCGTCCTATTGACGAAATAACTCGGTCGGTGACGTCCTTGACACGTTCATGCAGGCACTTGAGGAGATGGGTAGGACGGCTTCGTGTGTAATTCACATATTCCTCTACATTCATACCGTGACGTACATGCTCCCAAAGTCCATGGCAACCATGTGAACCCATATGACCTTGCCATTGCACACCCGCCCGATCAATCTCTGGAAGGCTGCGAGTGGCTCGATCGCAGACGTTCGAACTTATCGCAGGCATTGGGCACCCGGCGAGCTGGCGACTGAGCGGCCATTTAGCCCTTCAAGTTTTAAGTCCGACGCCTGGAAATTAGGGCAAAAGCTTCGTTAGACTAGGATTCATGGTGTGCTTTACAGTCGTGCTCGAAACAGTTAACGCTCTCAGTAATCAATTATCACCAGTTTGGTCACGAAGCGTCGCGGCCAAGTACGTATGAAGCCGGAAGCTGTATGTTCTATTCTACCATCTGAATTAATTTTTGAGCATAGCGCTCACCGCGAGGAGTTTAAGTAGTCAAGTGATGGACGAAACTCTTTGTAATGTTACATAGGATAGTGACAGAGTTACACGACACGCTTCAAAATATTACCTTCAGGCCTGGTCCTCTCTCCGAAATCTGCACCGGCTCACTGGGAAAACGCAGAACCAATTAGTAAAATCAAGGTGAAAGAGTGGCCGCGCGACTCACCGTGCTATCTCGCAAATTCTCTCGTCCACAATGACCGTCTCGTTGTTTCCGAACGATAGCATCAAGCCCACCTGATACACGAGCTCAGCCCCCGAGTCGGTTTGGCGCTTGCCATGTTAAATAAAACGCACCCCATATCGAGTCTCCAAGACATCCATCAGTCTTCCCACATAGATCAATGGTGCATGAGAAAAACGAATGCTGGAACCCTAGAAAAACAACCTATTTAGCAACCTGGATAACCCCAACGAATCTGGAAAGATAACGACGGACATCAGGCCATTTCTTACAGAACGCGCGCTGCTGCTGCTTGTGCCATTCGTCGTCGATGGGCCGCACCACCCATCCCCTATTCGAGTTAACGTCTTGACGTTCAATTTCAGACCTGTTTCGCCGGGAGGACGTCGCAAAAACGGAAGGTGCCAGTTCGCCAGGCGAGGGGTATACGGAAGGTAGGCTGGGATGAAATAATCCAGAAGGTTGCGCAGAGTTTCTAGGACGCTGAGCAGGGAGGCTGTATTCAGAAGGCTGAACAGGGCTGTAACCAGAAGAGTTGTAACCAGAAGGGTTGTAACCAGAAGACCGAACAGAGCTGTAACCAGAAGATTGAACAGGACTGTAACTAGGAGGCTGAGCAGGGCTGTAACCAGAAGGCTGGACAGGGTTGTAAACAGATCCAGAAGGCTGAGCAGAGTTGTATCCAGAAGGCTGGCTAGTACCAGATTGGCGAGGCAAAGACGCAGAACGCCTTGCAGCACGACGATTTCGCTTGCGACTCTACAAATTTGATACGTATGAGCGGGATGGGAAGTGCGAATTGGCAACGAGACAAACCAAAAATGTGCCCATTATCCTTGTCAGCAGCCTTCATGCAAAATCTCCCACTCCCCTGGCCTTTTATAACTGTAACCCCCGCGCCTGATAATATATACCATAAGCAGGTAGCCAGGATGAACTACCATGTCTTTGCCTGTTCAGGCGTCCACGCTGTTGTACATCAAGCAGTCAGAGGCTTCCATAGCGCACAAAGTCAGATTTTACTCGCCAGCATCTCGCTGTGTTCCCACCGCACGGCGAGCCCCACATATTAATCGGGCTCGTAGGAGAAACGGCAAATAAAAGTCCTCATTGACTCGACTTTTTGCCCACCTGGTGGGGTACAGCAGGTCATCTGGCCCTTCGATCATCATAGAGAAGTTGGAACGTACGTGAACAACACATGTTTGCGCCACACTAGCGAACTTAACGCGGCCAATGACCTTCGACGAGTCAACTTGCAAACATAGATGTGCGCTCACAAGAGGGTCCTTGAGAACAATCTGGAGTCAGAAAGGTATCTGAGTGTTGGACTAGAGGAAACCTCGAGGCACATCGCAAATCACCGTAGGATACAAGGAAAATGACAGGACCGTGCGAACCGTGTACAACTATCTGTCGGCAGAGCTTCCGCCGCCGGTAGATCAGTGGAATGGTCATTTAAATCACAAGGCAAGCTTGTAACATCAAGGGTGTCCTTGTACTGCGACACGATCTCCGGATGTCCTTGTTCAGTCGACCTTGGCTGCCTGTGATAACCATCCGTTGCCGCGCGGCGAAGTTGACACGCAACGCCCACTTACTCGACCCCATCGCATCATCTAAGCCAACGAAAGAAGACATCTAAAATACATTTCATTTCATTAATAGTCAAGGAAAAGCAGCAAACGGATCGAAAAGCAAGTCATAGAGTCAACACCAAAACACTGGTGGGGCACTGTTCGTACGATGGTACAGCTAGCATACAGGGAACCCGGGGGCCGAATATGTGATGGCGGGCTGAATGTGGTATCGTTGGGCGTAGGTAGTGTGTGTGTGGTGGATCGGCGATCGGAGGGAAAAGGGTATTCGGGGCGTCTGGATGATGATTAGAAGGTGCTGGCCCACGTCTCGAGATCCACGTTCGATACGCGCGCTTGTTCTATCCAGATATGTTTCTGAAGTCCCGGAAAAAACCCCATCAGCATCCAGCCTCAGTTCGAAAAAGAACACGCGAGAAGCAAGATAGAGATAGAGAAACAATACAACTTACAAGCAAGTCCTTCGGTGTTTTCCTCGCATCCGGATCCTTCAGCAAACAACTATCCACGAACTCCTCCGCCTCACGCGGGAAGCGGCCCTCTGGCGTCAACCTTGGCGCGGGCTCATTCACAATGTGCTGCAGCAGTTCCAGGATGCTCATGGTCATGCCCCCGCCCTGCAGACTGACACCCTTGCTCTTCCTCTTATCTTTCTTCTGCGTCTTGACCCGCGGCCGCGGCGGCGGAAGCCCGAGCGCGATGGACCCAGGACGCGCGGGCGACAGCGTGCCCTCGAAATCTGAGAGGTCAGAGTCAGAGTCGTCTGACTCAGAGAATGGGAAGCGCCCGAGTGCGAGCTCGATGAGAGAGACGCCGAGAGACCACACGTCAGATTTGACAGTGTATTGCGCGCCTTGTATACGCTCGGGCTAGATGGCCGAATCCAAGTCACTTTGATAAGGGAAACTGTGAAAGGAAGGACAGGAACTCACGCTCATGTATGTCGACGTGCCGACGAACGTGTCGGCAATGGAGTTAATCAACTCGCCAGAGACTCCAAAGTCGCATATCTTGATTTCTCCGCGCGAATTGCATAGAATATTCGATGGCTTGATGTCTACGCAGGGTGTGTCAGCTCGTTAGCGATGCGATGGCAGTGGCATCACACGTGTGGCGGTAATGATGATGGGTGCCATATATTTGGACAACGGACATACCGCGATGAATGATACGATGGATATCGTAGAGATAAGTCAGGCCCTCGAGCACAGCTAGAGCGACCTGCCCGACGACATCAATGTCAATGGGGCCTATCTTCTTATATATCCCGTCCAGGGAACCTTTGTCCATGAACTCCATGCAGATGCAGATATTGGGGTCCGCGAGGAATGCACCCCAGAATGAGATGATATACTTGGACTTGCAGTCGTGCATGATCTGCAGCTCGCGCAGAATCTGCTTTCTTACGGAGGGCTTTGCGTCGATGAGCACAATCTTAGATGCGTAAGAAGCATAAGAGATGAGATGAAGATATAGAAGATGGGAGCAGTAACAGACCTTCTTTGCCATGATTGTGCCCGTCGGCGTGTGCTCGACCTTCTTGACGCTCCCGCCATTCCCTTGCCCCAGTTCCTGCATATCCTTCAGGTCATCGTTCCGCAGGTCGAATTTGATCTCCGCATTCATATCCAGGTTGGCGAGGGTATTTGAAAGCGTCGCATGGTACGTGTTCCGCCGCACTGACGGCGATGCTGTATTGGGTGCCGAGTTGGGCCCGTTGCTCACTACGGTTAGGACATTGGGCGTCTCCTGCTCGATGGCCGAGACTGCCCCGCTCGCGGATGGAATTTTGGGGGCCTTTAAGGTCATCGGAGGTGGGCGCTTCTTCCCAGCAGGAGCCTGGCGGATGGCAACAGGCTCTGGTTCCGGTGGAGGAGGTGCTGCAGGCTTGGGCGGGGGCGGGGCGAGCTGGAGAGCCTTGAAATTGCGTTTCTTGCGGATGGGAGTGATGGGGGACGGGGATAGAGAGTTCATTGTGGAAAGGAAAGGGAGATGGCGAAAGGAAGGACTGTGGTCGCGGTCAGGGCAGGACAACCAAAAGTCTTTAATTTGTGATATTTTATCGACGCGGACACGTGGGAACAACCTCCGCCAATTGGTTCATCCAACTTCTTGCCCTCCTACAATGACTTACATACAGCCACTTGCTCGTTGCTTTGCGTCATCCAGACTCAGTCCCATGGCGACTTGGTCTATACAACTCATCTTGATCCTGTGAATGAAAATAACGAGCATTGGAGTCCACTGCCTCCGGTGAAAGCCTGATGGTTGCTTCATTGCCAGTCTGACAGGATCAGAATTATTGCAGGTGCTCCTTCTTTCTCAGGAGAGCCGGCCACATTGCTTGCTTCATAATACTGTCTATGATTGACACGTTTTATCAGGATGTTATAAAGAAGACGTATAAAAAGCTTCCTTGTCCACCTTCGCCGGCTGAATTAAAACAAGAAGAACGTTCATGACAGAAGATGTGCAGCAAAACCCAGAGAAATGGAATCGTTGATTGGTTCCTCACGGCATCTGTAGGAAAGACTGCGAATGATCCATCATCGCCATGACATCAAGGGCTCTCGCCAGACCGAGTGAGCAAAGCAAAAGGTAGGAATTTGAACCAATGCTCATCCGCTAGTGCTTTGAAAATACAGATATTAAATACGTTGTGTCTAAGAAGCCCCCCAAACAATGATCGTTTGTGCTAATGGCCATTGGCAGGCAGCCAGAAGCGATCGTCCACATCGCTCATCTTCGAAGCATCTTCGCTCAACGAAACTCGCACACTTTTCCAAGGCTCACCGAATCAGTTGATGGCCGTGCCATACTGACCGCGATTTCGCAAGGAGCGACATGAAAATTTGGCAGTTCTGGTGCTTGTCGTCCTCCGAACGGACTCCTCTCACGACCCATCTGGCTGTCCCCAGTCGTAGCGTATATCTTCTACATCCCCGATGTCTTGGTTGCTGGACACAGCAGCCCATCAAGATCTATCCCTGGAGGAGCGAAACTCGTGCTCTGCCCGATCAGTCGTTTGCCATCGACATCGGCACGCCACACAAGCGTTGTCGATCCAAACTGACCTGCGTATTCTAAATTCTGTGGAATTGACTCCTGATGCTATGTTGATCTCGTATCTCACATGATTCTGTTGAGACGCTTCTCTAGATCATCTGCGCCACGATTTAAGATGGTGACCTCTGAAAACATAGTCGTCTAGTCGAAATGCTTCACTGGATATACACGGATTACCTCGATCCCTGCAGACCCAGAGCGATCATATTTGATGCTGGGAAAAGCGAAAGGTTGATAGGCTGTGCGAGGCTCGCAAGGAACCAGTCAGAACACAGACAGACCAGCTGTTAAGAGGTCTTCTTCAGAATTGTCGTCTAATTGTCGTTCTGCATGCGTTACTCAAGGATTGACTGAAGATTTACTTGGATATCTCAGCGCTTGACTCGGAGTGAATCATCGCGCCATTGTTAAGTCAGAGGCACCACGCCAGGCAACGCGGAATGCGGGTCAGTAGCAAAAGATCAAATATTTGTACAGGATTACGTCGCTACAAAAAGAGAACACAGGAACACCTTTGTCAGTGGGTATACTTCTCGGTCCCGGCCGTCCACACCGCTTTAGGTTTGTATTTCAGCTTCGGGTCTTCCATCCGTTGCTTCACGGTTGGGTGGAAGCACGGATTTGGATCCCGGATCTTGCGGCCCTTTCCAAAATTGAAACTAGCGCCACGCGACGTTAAAGATGAAGTCGTCAAAAGAAATGAATACAACAAAGTCCCGACGCACCCAAACTCGCGATGCCACACCCCATCCTTATCCTGCCACGAGTAGCTCAGCGGGATAATCTCCAGAAGCCACCACAGCACATTCTTCTTGAGCTCATCGTGGATCGGCTGGAGTGCGTCCTTCACGTCCAGCGCCGTGTCCTCGAGTACCACGTCCAACAGCGTGTCTGCAAACATCAAGTGCGGGATCTGCGCACGCTCAAGCGCGGCCTCTTCGAATTGGATCCCGCAGCGCGCCTGCTGCACCTCACGCACCATCCACCGCAAGCTGATGTTTGCTAGGCTGCGCGTCTCTGCATCCGCGACTGCACCGCCTCCCACGTCTATCAAACATACATAAATGAACATCAACCGTCTCGAATAAAAGCAATACAAGAGATCGAAACGGAAACGCACCGCTGTGGCACCCGCTGAACCATACCTCCAGCACATCCGTGTCCGCGCCCTGCTCCTCCGCGGCATCAAGGAAGATCTTCAATGGACGCCTGAACAGCCTCGATATGATGCCTGAACGTTTCGGCGACACCAGCCTCCTCGTGTCGGATGTTCCACTTCCGAGAACCGGAGTGCCGTGCTCGGGGTCCAGTACCGCAGCGGCCTCACTGGGCGCAGGCCGGCGAAAGTTGTTGGGCCGGAATCTCGCGCGGTGCTGCAAATATCGGAGGTACGTTTAGTCGGGGACGAACAGTTTTCAGAAACGAGAAAAAATATGCCTCATCAAGCGCTAGCGCATGCCGGAAAACCTTGATTGCTTTGTTGGAGTTTGTGAACGGCAGGGTCCGCCCCATGATTACCCCCACGCTCGATACCGTGTCCCTGTGATATCATTTCGCAGTCAGGACAGGGTTCCCCACCGATACTGCAACGGGCCGGACGGGGCGGGGTCATCTCACCAGACGCCCATGAACTCGACCTTGACGTCCTGGCAGAATGTCTGCTTGAATCCCGCACAGAGTTGAAGCCCGGCCTTGTCTTCGCGTTTGTAGAGTTTGCACGCGAACGGGACCTGCTGCTCGTTATCTCTTGGGAGAAGACCGACCTATATATGTCATGCAAAACGACGCGATTGCTTGTCAGGTGCAACCCTGGATGTGGCCAAAATCGCAGCATAGGTTCATACCTTGTACAGCGCCCCAGCCAGCGCCCTTTATTGCACTGCGTCAGTCAATTCTACCTAACAGATGGAGACCGACTGGTCTCGTACCGTGCGGTATATGATCCCCGAGAGAATCCTGCAACACGTTGGGTCCTTCCAGAGTACACAGGTTCAGGCTCACGGCTGGCTCACCGAAAATGCAGATCTTGTCACCGACACGGTAGTTCTGCATCAAAAATCTATATCCCTCGATGACATGTGCGTCAAGGTACCTGTAACACCAACACCGTCACCATTTAATGTGTGGTGTATGCAGGCACGGGCACGCACCACGCAAAAGCCTGGTCCAGGACTTTGGCGCCCCAGAGAAAGACAGGCGACACGACACCTGGATTGAACCATGTGCCTATGCCAGGCTATTGGTCGGCGTTGAGGAATGTAGGAATGAGGTTAGGGTAGTTTATAGGTGCAGGGGATCATACCTGGTAGTAGCACAGCTGCTCGTTGAAGTCGTCCTTTTTGAGCAGGGCGAAGAATTTGACAATGTTTGTGTTCTGGAGCACCGTTAATGGCTATATCATCATGGAGGCAGAGGACCCACATCTCCGTCATATTCGCCCGAGGTGCCGTCAAAGCAGAGGACAAGCGCCCGTCCAGATTTCGTTACCTCGCCAGTGTCTGTCATGATAGCAGCAGCAGCAGCACCGATGTCCGGGCGGCAAAAGCCCGCTGCGCTGCATATATATACATGACCGTTGCCATATTTGCCAAGTCTTACAGAAATCAGTTGCGGGTTGACACTTGTCGTGACATATAAATACAAAAGAAGCCGGGAGTCCATTACTGCCAGAGAGGTTCCGACAGAAACATCTGTGCGTCAAAGTCACGCGGCTCATATGGCAGATGCCAGCTGATCCTAACTGCTTCAGGAGCGCAGGCACCCACGTTGTGATCTTCGGATATTCAAATTGGTGTTATTGGGCTGTAGTGGGAGATCTTGTCAGGTGAGGGAAATGGAAGCAGGCTTCGGGTGGCACAATTCTCGTGGGGCTTCCAGCGTTAAAAGGAAGCGTTGGTGGAATTTGGCAATGAAAGCAGCGCTGATATCCCAGAGTCTGAAAATCTGGAGCCGGGATGTGCTGCGAGTCAAGAAAGATTGGACCAGCGTGGGCAAAGATGCCGGATGAGGCCATCTCTCGTGGAACCATAACGGCAACGCCCCAACCATCAACATCACCAGCACAAAATCAGTGTACTGGATCATCTCTGCGCCGGTATTGCCTCTGCCGAATGAGGGGAAAAAGTGCATCAATGTTGATGATGGAGCTCTTCAATAACGACGCACCAATCTGTTTCATCCGGGCTCGAGAAAGGGAATGCAAATAATCGAGTGATGCGAGCATGGATCCAGCAAAAAAAAGAAAGGGACGCAAAATGATGCTGGCATGAAGTACAAATTATGCGCACTATGTACTCTATATCGTATGCCCAAGCTAGGCTCAGCCCAGTCAGAAAGATAAAGAATAAGAAGCATGAGGGTAAACGAACAGTCCATACCAGTGGTATCACGATAGACGATAAGCGTTTAGAGCGCCATCCCGGTGTACGCATCTTCCAAATCCTCGTCCTCTTTTGAATGCTTCGAGTGTGCATCGTCAGCCCCCTGCTTGTTCAGCACGACCTTTTCCTTCTCCTGAAGCCCTGTTTTCTCATTATCCACCTTCACCACTGTTTCCGTCTCCCGTAATGGTGTATGGTCCCCGAACCCTTTCGGCACGTCCTCAAGCACATCCTCTTGATCCTCCCACAGCCCCGCCGGAGGCCTCCCATTTTGAGCCTGCTTCGCCTCCCTCGTTCTCGGCGTCGGTGTTGTCGCCGCAGTAGGCGTCGGCGGGCCCGTGTACCCAGGTGTCGTTCCCCCAGGCGATGTCACATTAATGGCGGGCGCCTTGAACGGCTGCGGCGTCAGCGGTCCGCCATTGGCGGTGTCATCGTCCTCTTCCACAGGGGGCACAACCTGGACTGGTGGGGGCGGCGAGGGCTTGGTCTTCGGCACTGGCTCTGGAGGCGGCGCAGGGACAGGCTTCGTCTCGGCGGAAGGGGACTGTGCTGCGGCACTGCTGTCTTCGGATGCTTGTCGTGACAGGGAAAACTTGGGTGCACGCGAGCTGAGGAAGGAGCCGATCCCTGCACCCCATGCTGCAAGGTTCTTGGATGGACTTGCGAGTGACGGGAGGAGCGGAGCGGCGGGTGATGCAGGGGTAGAGGGCTGTGCTGCCGTCGTTGTTTGAGCAGGTGTTGAATCTGCAGACGAGCTTCTGGAAAGAAGGGAGAAAGGACGCAGTCCGCCACCTGATGTAGGAGGCGACGGCGCTGCTGCGTCTGTGCCATCAAGGTCCGCCTTGGACACCTCCACGGGTGTACTTGAGCGTGAGTTGCCCACAGAGTTAGCGTCGGAACGTTGGGCCCACCGGTCGCGCACGCCCTCGACCGCTTTGAAGAAGTTCGTGGAGCCAACTGTCACGGCCCGCGATACGGCTTCCCGCGCAGGCGCGAGTTGCTGTTCGAGCTTCAGCTCTTGGATGCCTTCTTGGAGTCGCAATCCAATGTCTGCGACGACGGAGGGTTTCTCGTTACATGGGTGCCTATGTAACGCGGTATGCAATCAAGCTTTTGATGACAACAAAACGAAACAAATCCTTACCTTGGCTCGACGATATCGAAGACAAGCGGATCAGTTATCCTATCCCATAACGCATACGCATTTGTTTTCCTAAATTCGGAAATCCACAGGAGGTTGAAGTCTTCGGCAGAGCTCGAATCACCACCTGGGTCGTCATAAACAACCTGCGAATCTAACGACTTTGACCCAGACGAACCTGAACCGCCAGTGATCATGACGCCGCTTCCCTCTCCCTTCGAGACGAAGTCCTGGTATTTGACGGTAGAGAGAGCGGCGGACACGTATTCTTCAAACTAAATCACAAAACCGATGATCAGTCCAGTACCCAGTATCGCAAAGAGGTCATTTAAAACAGACCTTGGTCCTCAAATAATCGTCACTTCCCTTAAACCTGATATGTCTTTTTGAATCGGAACACAAAGATCGAGCGGACGGACAAAAAGGCCACGTACTGCATGCTCTGTGTCGGATTCTGGTCATCCCAGCCCTCATTGACATCTGTCACGATGTCGTCCATCCACTTTCGGTCGGCCGCTGTCAGGGCAGCTGAGCGTTCCAGTTGCGGGTTGCGGAACTCAAAGGCCCCGGTCTCAATCTATAAGTAAGGAGTTTTAGACTAAGGTGATGACAGAGAACGAGATAAAGTTACATTGACGAGGAGGTCAATTTCTTTCTGATGCGTAACAATAGAGTTAGTGCTCCCGCAGAGCCAGCTGGTGGTCTCTTTCAGCACGTCAAGCTGCTGCAGAGGAAGGTAGGGTTGGAAGAATGCGTCCTATCACAGCCATACAAAGTTAAGTGTCGTATTATTCTCGGAACATATGATGTATCACCATACCTTTCCGAAGATATCAAGGGGAAGACCCATGAACGCCAGCATACTTTTGTGGTCTGATGTACGTAGTGACGTTGGCCGCGAAAGTGTTGGTGCCCGCGCAGCAAGCGGGGGAGAGCCACAGTCATCCAGCGTCTGCAGCAGGCCTAGTCGCGATGTGTAAATATCGGGAACAACTGGATAGATAGAGAACGTACCAGGTAATAATGATATCAGGGAATACTGGTAGGTACATAGCCGTTCAACGGGATGTCCATAAAACATGATCTGTTCAGCATCATTAGTATTCTGATTGCACTTTAGATAGAGTACGCTCACCCTTTTCTGGAGCATCAACGCCTTGACGAGGACAAGTGTTCGTTGCCGAAACATATGCACCAACTCACGTCTAGGTCACATCAATAAAACTGCGCAGACATCGATGGCTGTCACATACAGACTGGTCCCTATACATAAAACGACAATTAGAGATGACCATCGCGTCATAGAGCCACGTACCCATATACAGCCCACTTTCGGTCAGTTGACCTCTTAATGAGAGTTCCAATGAACTGGCGAAGTCATCGAGGATACTTGCATCTGTGAAGTCCCTGAAGTAGGTTCAGAAGATGGGAGAACAGTACAACAGGGGCGCGCCATACTTCTGGTTGAATAAAGCAGTTGTCACCACACCAAGCTTTGCTCTGGAATCATTTGCGAACATTAAACAAAGAAAATTACATATTACGACCAGGATCAGACCTTATTGGACCAAAGACTGGCTTCGATGCCAATACCACGACGGCTTTTTGGACCGTGGAGCGTGTAACATCAGAGGCTTTCACAAGGAGGGAGGAGGCTGCTATCTGTTGATTGCACCTGGATCACAGGGGTCAAGTTTTGAAGGGGATAGACATATCTGGACCCACGATATTCCAAAGATAGTGGTCGGATTGGGCCCTGAAGGAACAAGATGGAAATACGAGTAATCTTCGGCACTCTGTCCTTTGAATCAGGACCCAAAGTACTTGTCTCAAGGAATGGACATACCAAGTGGGCACCATCTGGAAGGGCCAGAAATGGCAGGATCTTGGCCACCTCCTCGTCCTCGAATATTTCGCCTTGCGAGTATTCTATGCGGGGTCCGATCTACCGATTCGATTCGTAAGGTCTCCGAAGAGTCTAGAAGCCAATTGGATAGAAATACCAAGTGATTGAAGTCTACAAGAGCAACACCATGGACGATGGGTCCATTTGGAAGGTTTACAAGTAACGACTCTGGTCGCGCCTTCCTTGACGAGCCAGATGCAAACGAAGACACTGAAGCCCGGTCGTCCCTACTTGGCAGAGATGGTGGGTATGTCGGCAGAGCATTTATATCGACTTCCTTGGGCTCGTCATAGACTGACGGTGCAGCAGACGAATCTGGTGTCTCCCTGTGCTCTATACTGTGGCTGAACATGCTGCTATTGTCCGCATCCGACCCAAACTCTGTATCCACCGTGTACGGATGTGATTCTCGCTTTGAAAACGATCCCGAGTCGCGAAAATTGTCCTGAAGGGCGAGATCATGCAGTGCGGAGTGTCGTGGCGAGTTATTCGGGGATGACAGGGATATAGAGCGCTGGGAGGCGGTGTCAGCATCATCGTCGTCGGTTTCGTGGCTCAGAAATTGGTGGATGTCGTGTACGGGCGCTGGAGATGGGTCTGGGAGGAACGCAGCCATAGGAATTCGGAAGAAGACTCGAGAGCGACGGCGCACTTGCACGCACACCCGAATCGGAAAATGGTCACGCGTGGGCCCGCGCCGGTTGCCATCAAAAGTTCCCGATCAAGATCAGTCTCGTTTGGTGGCACGCCTCGCCGGACAAGGCAGGCCGCTGGACCCAGGTGTCAACGCTTCATCGTCCGAACCACCAGCTCAACAGCTGGCTCTAGTTCTGCGACGATGATAGCACACCTATTTGTTCTCACCTTGGTTTACAGCGCAGCCGCGTCGCCGGTGCATCAAGTCGTCATGTCTAATGATAACCAGGCAGAACTACGCGGATGGCTGGACCCTCGGCTGAATGGTGGACGTTTCTTAGATGTGATTGACTTCTGTCACGTCTTCGTGTGTCATTCGCTCATAGTCTCCAAGTTTGCAACCCCTAGGTTTGGAGAGCCGTTGAATGTCATCATATCAGGACTCTCCGACCCGTATATCCTGACTGAAAACGGCCTGCATGATTACGCCAAGTAACGCCCATAGACCTAAATGAGAGAATATGTCTCTGATATCTTGTCAAACGTTAGGTCCATCGGGTTTTCTGAAGAATGTCTCGGCCTTCATTATGGCAGACTTCACGACGCAGATCTGGGTGACGGTGATGGTCGTAAGACGGAGCAGTATCTAGCCCGGCAACATTACTTTCCCGTGTGGGGTACCTGTTGGGAGAGCCTCGCAGGTATGCTTGTCTCATTCACACGCCACAATCTGCTCACAGTTGAATAGGAGGTAATCATTTTAGAGCTTGGAAGCAGAATGGCACAGAGGCCAATAGTGGCGCGTGGTTTTTAGGGTACCTTTTTCACCTTGGCAAATGTAAGCCGAAGCTGACCTGAGCTCTTTCGCAGAGTTTCAAAGGAAGAAGTAATTATACAATATGTCAATATATGAGTTGTGATACTCAAAGATCCTTCCCTTATCACAGAACTCGAGAAAAAACCACAAGATTGTCCCTAATGGCTACAACCTAGGTATGTATTCACATACGCACTGGTTAGCCAAGTATCTTAAATGACTTCATTTAGGACGCAATTGGCTCGTAGACCGTGCTATTTCTGGAAGCAGGTGGAAAGGGAGATGGTGGAAAGCCGAGGTAGAGTGGCGGACCGACCTCCTCACCCCAGGAAGCAAAGGTCAGAATGATCTCTCATTGCATCTTAGCCTAACGAGCCGCTCTCCAGGTGTGAACCATGGCATCGCCCAGGACGGGCGAGTTGCCGTTCTGACAGTCAATCGCCAGTGATACTGCTTTTCCAATACTCCCTACTTTGGACAACCGCGAAACGATCAAGACAGCTCTTAAACATTCGGATTTGATTTATTCTCCATTCATGTACCTTCCCGGATAACAGTCAAGACAGACTGTGGATGTCCTCTTAACGACTATAGCCAATTGGCACTTACGAACGTACACGTGAGCTTCCAATATCTCATATGATATTTATCACCGCTTCTGTGCTGGTTTACAGATGTACAGCTTAATGCACTATGTAACCTATAAAGCAGCCACATGTTAGCACCATGTCAGATGATTTCATCAAGTCAGAATTTTCGCTTCTTTCTTTGGAACCTGGGAGGACGCTGTAAACAATGTCACGTCGGCAGACTCTTCTCTATTATGGCCGTCTCATTGATGCCTCCTGTGAACATTCTCTCATTCTTGAAAACTATTCCTGCTCTCCGCGAGGATAAGAAGATGTATCCGCTGATGCGCCAGCATCACAAGGTTAAGACAACTAATGGCAGTTTCTACGTCGGTCCGCCTGCTCAGGATAATCTGGCCATCTGATAATGCACGCCTCCAATCATCATACACGAAGCACGTCAAAGCGGTCCGTGTCGATGCCGCCGGGGTTTACGCGACATGACCTTCTTCTTCGGCAACTCTTCGCTAGCATGGGACCACTCACGCTGAAAGCATAAAACGACCTTCCCCTTGACTTCCGTTGCCCCGGCCGAAGCACCATGCGTCTTCCTCTCATCGTCGTCTACCTTGCGAGTTTCCTGGTCTCCTTCTGCTTGGCAGCACCAAGAGTCACACTGACATCCAACTCTCTGCTTGACGCAAACGGTGTCTTCTTCGTCTCCTACGATGGCGTCGTCAACGTCAACTCCTTCCAGCTCTCAGGCGTTCTCACCTACTCGAACTACCAGTTCGCTGCTTGGTACACCTCCTCGCGTGCGGCCGTCTTAGCGCGCCGCCAGCTACCCTCCGGCGCCTGGTCGACACTGCAGCTTCCCCATACACTCTCTGCCAGCGATTCCCACAATGTTATTGCTTTAGGTGTCTCGCCCGCGGAAGGGAAGATTCACGTAGCGATGGATTGCCACAGTTCGACACTTTATTATACGAGCTCAGAGGCAGGCTTGGCCACTAGTGGTGCGAGCTGGGTTGCTAGCCGATTCGCTGGGATCACAACAACGTTGGCGGGACTGAACATCGGAACGCACGTAGCTATTCTCTGTAGTCGTCCCTTGTGAGCTCTGATCCTTTTGGCTATATAGGACAGTCACGTATCCGCAATTTGTCGTGACCTCTGACAACCTGCTGCAATTCGTTTATCGCTCCGGCGTATCCGGAAATGGCGCCACGCAGCTCGCGGAATACAACGGTGGCAAATGGAATAATGTTGGGTCGTGGGCTTCTGCCTCGGGAACGTATACTTCGACCAATGGTGTCAAGAGCACGGCGCGAAATCTATATATCCACGGCTTTACTTACAGGTCCAATCGCTTGCATGTCACGGGAACGTGGAGAGAACAAACTGGAGGTGTTTCTTGCAGTGGTGGAGGACTGACGAATCATGATACCACCTACTTCTACTCGGATGACAAAGGTAAGCCCGCCGAACCTCATGGTATATCACATCCGGGAAGCTGACCGTCTCGTAATGCAAGGTCGCACATGGAAGAACAGTGCCGGTTCCTCTGTTGGAACCTCTGGTTCCAATCCCGTTAACGTCAACTCCGGAGGAATTATCGTCGACTCACTCAATGCAGATCATGGTCTGATGAACCAGGAATCTCAAGCAGTTGATTCCGGTGGACAAATCCACGCCATCATTTCTTACGTCCCAGGTACACCCTCTTCGAGTGACGTTGTCGAATTCCCATACTGAAGCACACATTTTAAGGGCGCTTCACTCAATGCGTGACAAGCTATCAAAACGACCGCATCGCCTACGCGCGCCCCTTCCACGTCTACCGCTCCTCCAGTGGCACCTTTACCAAGGTTGAGATCCCCTTCGCCATCAACTCCGTCGGGCGCTCCCAGATCGTCATGGACAATGCAGACAATGTCTACGTTGTCCTGCCTTACGTCCGTGTCGTTACTGCGAGCAAGTCGTCCGGCTGGACAGATTGGACGCTCGCGTACGATGGTGTAGCAGCGGGCTTGAATGCGTTTGGCGAGGTTACTGTAGATCGTGCGCGGGTCTCGAGTAATGTGCTGTCCGTGCTCTACCAAGTCAAGAGTACAGGAACAACGCCTTCTGCAGTACGGGTCGTTGATTTCAATTTGAATACGTAGACGGTCTAGAAATTTGCGTCGTGTATTCGCTTTATTGCACGACTATGTGGAAAATCCATGTTAGGCTCGATAAACAATATATCAGGGCGTAACGTCCCAACCAGGGCATGAAGTCATTATTGAAGACTATGCTCATTTTGCCCTCGAAGCTCCAGTCTGTTCAAATATCAGGGGGTAATTTATTAAATTAAAGGTCAGCCCAGCGGGTCAGCGCAAATTTGGAAGGATATATATCTCATTGCATAGTGGGGGAAAAGCGCAAAGGGACTGCTAGCCATTCTCTGCCTGTATCCAATTGTTATGTGTGGCGCAAGTGACCTCTTCAAAGTGTATGTTGGAATTCGACTGTTCCAGCTCTCCCACCTTTTATTTTGCCTTCAGTTGTACTATTAGCATGTTCCACTATTTTTAACACTACGCAAGCTCCGTGGGCATTTGATATCGCCCAGTAACTCAATCGGGACACAATTCAGCCGCGACTCTTGTGGCGGCTCTTGCCAAACGTAGCGTTTTGTTTTTCAATAGTTTTTACATTATTATGAGTCAGCTCAAGGTGTGAGTGCTTGTAATTACACCCGAGCAAAGGAGTGGGTAAGGGTTGAGCATACGAGTTGGAGGAGGTTGGAAGTCCTAGCACAATCTGGGTTGAGATTGGCCTCTATGGCTTCATGTTATTCAGGCTTCACCATACATATGGATCGATGATATTTAGACACGACGTTCTAAAATTCGCGGGAGTTCTGAGATTATTGACTCGGATGGTGAGAAGATACTGCGGAAGATAGCACATCGATACTTGTTCTTTAGTGATATACTCTGCGCATAAAACCGATCCGTTCTGCGAAGATGACGCGCACCATCGACGTCGATGCACTGGTATACCTTCGGCCACAGCCTGCTGACCACGATGAGCTGTTTTCTTTTGTCACAGTCGGTTTGACCTCGTCGGAAGGCCGGGTCATCCTTGCGCAACGCAACACGCGCCCTTAACGTGTGGCGCAAGTTTGAACTCCGCTATGAAAGGAGATTTCGATTGATCGATCATCTGTACACTTCGACTCGAGTCACTGAATCTTTGGCCATGGAACAACAGCAAACCCAGCGTTATCAAACTGCCAACCCCTACGAATCCAAGTTCGGCTACTCCAGAGCCGTCCGTCGCGGTCCTTTTATCTTCGTCTCCGGCACTACCTCCATCGACACCACAACTGGCACCGTCCTCCACCAAGAATCCGCTTACCATCAAGCCCTCAAGATCTTCTCCGAGATCGTGAGTGCGGTTGAGGCGCTGGGAGGGACGCGTCAGGATGTGATGCGTATACGGATGTTCGTGACTGCAGGCGAGGACAGCGGCGAGGTGGGGCGAGCTTTGAAGGAGGCGTTCGGAGAGGTCGGGCCGGCAGCGACGATGATCCTGGGTGCGAGGTTCGTGAGCCCCGAGATGAAAGTTGAGATCGAGGCAGACGCGCTGGTACTAGAGTAGGCAAATAGCTTGGCCGTCCCTTGGAACCACTGCTGAATCGAATATCGATAGGTGAGAGATGCCGAGAATTGAATGCAATTATACTCGTGATGTAGAAACTAGAAACGGCGTATGATACAGGTAACAGGCAGGATACACAAGTTGCACGTGCGGCCAACAAACGCTATACACGATCCATATTGACTAATGCACAAAAGAGCGCTTGCCCTTGGAGCGGTCCCCGCTGTCGCCCTCCCCCTCGCGGAGCATCAGTACACAGAAACCAGCGATAGCGAAAATGACGACGCTGGTGTAGACGGGGACGGAGCGATCTATCATAAGGAGGACACCGCCAAGCATGGGTGCGATCATGCCACCTCTGAAGAACAGGATAAGTCAATGGTGTCATGACAAAAAGCAAACACTGGCTTACATTCGGGACAAAGCAGAGGCAATCCCACATGCTGTTCCTCGAACTGAAGAGATTCGCGTCAATGTTGTGTTTTTTCGGACCAGCCATGAAACCGTACCTTTCGTTCCGAATATCTCTGGAGTCCACCCATACAAGACAGCCCACATGGCCTTTGCAAGGAATGACATATTAGCCACAAGCCCACGCACATTTGTCAGGAAATGAACTCACCGTCGCACTCAGACTGATACCTACCGTGCTCGCCCGCACAGCCCACGAAGACTCTACCACCGCAAACACCACACAGAAAAATGCTGTGACGAACGTGCTCCCCGCCAGCGACCACCTGCGGCCCACGGGGGATTCTATAAGATATGCACCGAGCTGCAAAGATAGGTGTAAGTCTTTCGATCACATGAATCGTGCGATAAAACGGAAGGGACCCACGATGGCTCCGGGACATCCCCCGATGGTGAAAATGACAACATCCCACAAGGACTCTTCCAGCGTTTTCGCCTCAGCTGTGACCATGCTCTTCCCCGGACCCGACCCCGTCTCCAACAACTTCGGGAGGTACACATTAAACATTGTATACGCTGCATGCACAACATCAGGTCCAAGCCCGAAAGGACGACAAAAAAAAAGACGATACAACGTACCTAGTGACATAGCGAACCACGCTGCCCACACAAACAACGTCGTGCGCAACCACTCGGGCGAAAGCACCATCATCACGCGGTCCCACCAGGCCCGCAGCGGTTTCCTCGCCCAGCGGGGCAGCGCTTCACACACATTCTTTTCATACACTGATGACGCACGGCGCGAAGCACCCGATAGGCGGCGGCTGCGGCCGCCCGATAGTGAGGACCTCAGCCGCGGCGCACGGGGCGAGCGTGGGGACTGCACGGGCGAGGTGGGCTTGCTCTCTGCCCCCGCGGATGTCTCGTTCGAATCTGCGAACATGCTGAGCCCGGGGAGGATGGAGTCGTGCTCTTGGACAGGGGTGGCGAAAGTGTGGCCATCGAGGGCATTCGGTGATGCGTCGGTAGAGCTGTACTGTGTGACGAGCGTGGGGCGAACGTTACCTTTCGTGGTAGTGGAGGAGGCTGCGGTTGTTGCAGTCGGAGAAAGGTTGGAGTAGGGTTCACCGTCGACGTCTGCGGTGGCGAATAACGTCGTAGAGGTGGGGCGAGGCCGTTGTTCGTACTTTTTGTAATTGGGGCGCGGAATGGGGACGGCAGCTATTTCGGATGCGGGAGAGACGACGACAACAGGATGGTGGTGGTCCTCGACGTCTTCAATCTCAAGGGCGAGGTCGGACCCGTTGAAGCGTGATATCATCTGGAGGGACTCGATGGCCTCGAGGGGCCGACCAGCATGAACAAGGTAGCGCGGGGACTCGTGAAGGCGGAAGAAAACGATGCGGGCGAGGAACATGGAAAGGGTCTAAGGGTGCCTTAGAATATGACGTCACGCAAAACGAGGGGTGACATACAATTAGCCCCAGGGCAGTCAGAAGATATCTCCAACCTTGGTTGTCGGTATCGGCGTTGCAGGGTTGGTGCGGGAGACAGGAGTTTTGGGGTATGACCATGAGGGCAACAATCGCGGCAAGGACGGCGCCGACCGAGAAGAAAACGGACAAGGCGGTAACCAAATATTGTTTAGACTTGGGCATGTGTTCCAGTAGCAGCGTCCCGTCAGTCGGCATCGAACCCTGCAGACATATATGAATAACAATTAAAATATGGCATCACGATGCTCACGCACTCCGACAGCACTACCCAAAAAAAATAGCAGGATGCAGAGGGTAAGAAATGAGTTGGCAAAGGATGCAAGGAGGCCAAAGAGGGCTGTGAAGCATAGCGTTGCGTTGAACGCTGCACTGCGTCCCATTATATCGGAACCTACACAAAAAGCATCAGTCATCAATGGCCCCAGCCAGCAGCTCAGTACGCACAGGTCCCCCAACCAATTGCTCCAAACATCATGCCTGCGAACATCGAGGACGACACAGTTCCGATGTAGCTGTCCGGCACTACATATGATGTTTAGCGTGATGACGCCTCCCGACCAGACGACCAACCGTCATAGTGTTGTTGTACACGTGGAAGAATTATCGCTACTGCTTGTATCCACATCTAGAGAAATGTTCAAGGGCGTAGATAATCTATGATATGGATACGCACGTTGTCCGCCATCCAGCCTTAGCACGATTACGGTAGTGTTTAGCTCGGCGTCTCATACAAGCTTCCATTCCAAGACCTACCGAATCCACACAGTGATAGGAGTGTCCACTGGTAACTTCCCATTCCAATGCGGTCTATAGTTTTATCCAGCTATAAAGGTGTTATATTGTTTTCCTCGCGTAGAGGACGGTATTCGTACGGGTGTGCGTCCATCTTGTTGTCCATCGTCCTCTGGAATAAGATTTTGCTGCTCAACGTCAGCATCGTCCGCCTCGTCGTCAGGAAAGTAGCTCGACATTCTGCTGTCGGTCCAAAGGCCTGAAGCGCGCGGGGTGATAGAGGCCATGGCATCAGTCAGCAACCAACTTTTATACTCGTGCCCGTAATCCGCAATGGAGATTCAATTTCACTTGTCCATCCCGATTAGGTAAACTACCCTGCGCCGCGCGCTCTGGCATCACGCACGTTACCAACGGTGCTCCAACGCCAACGAGGACAACCCGCAAAATTGAACATTCGGCGAGCACTTCTCTTACATTTCAAGTAGTTGGGTAGGCTCTGGAAAAACAGCCGTAACAAGGAAAAGAAGGAACAAAAAAAGAGAAAACAGGATAACAAAATGAGAAAATAAAAAGCGAAATGATTTAGACAGTAAATCTGGGCTCCTAGCAAAAATTAAACGAGTTCACATCCCGTTATGTACGTACTTGAAATAAAAAGCTGTCGAATTTCACTTGTCCTGTGGTCACCATCCCTTCTGCACCCTAGATCTTGAGCTTACATGTACACGGAGTACATACTCGGCACCGAAGCTGTGACGTTAGTCAGCCTCGGGTCAGCGGCGCGTGACACAGCGTGTAGATTTGTTGCCATTTGTCCTTGGAGTCAGCCTCCACGGTCGAGGACAAATTCTCCTCGAATTTATGGCATCCATATCAGAGAACGACCCAATTACCGAGCAGGACAGCGAAGATGAATTTGATTGGGAAGAGGTTGAAGTTCCGGAGCATCAGCAGCAAGAGGAACACCTCGAAATCACCATTTCAGCCTCCGGACCGCGTTTAAAGAAAGACGCGGCTGCAAGCAAGTCTGTCTTGACTCTTGTCTTCCGACCGTTAGATGTGCGTTTATCTTACTGCGATCCAGGTTCAAAGGCATATCGCATGCGGAACGTCTCAAGCGGATCGACTGTCATAAGGTGCACACCGTTGTGCTGCTTGGGAACGCGTGGGTTCGTAACAAATGGCTGAACGACGAACTGCTACATGTACGTCTCCTTCTGGACTGCGGAAGGCTCTGATTTATGTCGTATCCAGGCTCGCCTACTCTCAGTGACACCTTTATCGCTTCAGAATGCTTTCGCCGTAATTCACAAAACCCGAATACCAGATCAACACCAACGAGGGCGGACGTTTGAGGCTGCCATGGCCAACCTTGCGGAATGGTGGTCTTCCACATACTTTGAAGTCAACCGAAATGGCCACATACGGAATAGGACTTACGAAGACGTCCAGGCGAGACTTGCGAAACTTGGACCTCCTTCAACCGACCCCGAGGCTGTTCTGGACATAGAAGACATCGAGGACTTGTTAGACGAAGATCCTGAGCTCATACGGAGTCCCAAAAGCCTCATGAAACATGTATTGATGCAGAATGGCTCGAGGGACACCAGTGCGCAGCTCTTTACAGCGTTGTGTCGCGGTTTGGGAATCCCCGCACGTTTGGTGGTGAGCATACAAAGTGTGCCATGGCAAACGAATGTCGGTAAACCGAAGCCCACGTACGCCAGGAAGCCGAAGGGGGTAAAGGGGAAGGAAAAGGCCAAAGAGCCAGAGACCGGAGCCGGAGATGCTCGGGAGCAAGTCTCTGAAGACGTCAGCAATATCGCGTCCGCCTCACAATCTGGGTCTGAGGCGCCAGGGAAAGGAAATGGAAAGGAGGATATTTTTACTGGGGAAGGACAGCGCCTCGACGGAGCCCCGGTTCCTAAAAGTGAAAAAGCTAAAGGTAAGGAGAAGGCGAAACCGATCATAAAGCTTCGCAAAACGAAGAGCAAAGGAAACGTCCTGGGAAGTACTCGAGGACCTTCTAGAGCTAGTTCAAGTCGACAAGGTGAGTCCCTTAATACCAATCCAACCTTCATCTCTGATAAACGCATGCCCCTATTTAGCCTCGCCAGATCCTACAACTACCCCACCTGTCTTCTGGACCGAAGTCTTCTCACGGCCCGACGCCCGATGGATCCCCGTGGACCCCATACGCTCCATCGTCAACAAGCGCAAAGTATTTGACCCCACACCCAGCACCTCCGCGCCCTCTCCCGGACCCAATTCCCCCCTTTTTCCCCAGGCGTACGCCGCAGCCCTCAACCGTCGAACCGGTGGTGGCGGAGTGAATGCAAGATTCACGCGACAGGAAAACAGGATGCTGTACGTGCTCGCGTTTGAGGAGGACGGGTTTGCGCGCGATGTGACAAGGCGGTATGCAAAGGAGTTTGGCGCCAAGATTGCGAAGGTGCAAGGTGGGAGCAGCACGATTGGGGGCGGGGGGAAGGCGAGGCATGCGTGGTGGCAGAGGGTAGTGGGTGGCGTGCATCGACCTTACAGATTAGTATGCCACACTTTTTCGTTCGGCCGGGAGGAAGGATTAACCTGATGATGAATTTGTCTAGCATCGCGACGACATCGAGGATGAAGAACTGGAGGCTGCACAGATGATGGAGGGGATGCCTTCCACCATCTCTGGGTTCAAAGACCACTCCATGTTCGTGTTACTATTCATCTAGCAATTTTGCAAGACTCGATCCAAATTCAGATATGTCCTCCAGCGGCACCTAAAGCAAAACCAGGTAATCCATCCACCACCTCCAGACACGCCTGAGCTGGGTAAATTCCGAGGCGAGCCCGTGTACCCGCGCTCTGCCGTCGTCACTCTCAAGACCGCCGAGAACTGGATGCGCAGCGAGGGGCGGGTGGTGAAGGAGGGTTGCCAGGCCCTGAAGATGGTCAAGATTCGCGCGGGTACGATCAACCGGATGCGCGAGCTCGAGGTCCTGAAGGACGAGCTCAGGGAGGCTGGGGACGCTGGCACGAGCGTAGGGGAGACTATGCAGGGCTTGTACGCCAGGAATCAGACCGAGCCGTATATGCCTGATCCGGTGGTCAACGTAAGGTGTCCTTTCTACATCCGTGAACCACTTTCTGATGAATTGAATTCGTTCTGATCTTCATGGGTTCAATCTCATTTGGGGCTTAATTACTCTTTATGTTGCTGCTATTGTTGCGGTGCTTCAGGGTAAGGTTCCGAAGAACAACTTTGGGAACATCGATCTATATGTTCCCTCAATGCTTCCACGTGGAGCCGTGCATGTGCCTTGTGAGTGTTCTTTGGATGCCTCGTTTCCCGTCTTTTGCGTCTGATCCACACTTTAATAGTCAAAGGCGTTGCCAAAATAGCCAAGAAATTGGGTTTCGATTTCGCAGAGGCTGTAGTGCGTGGACATCTCTTCTGCTGTGTATAGATGGGTTTCTCAAGGACCGACAGACTGGCTTTGAGTTCAAGAAACGCCGGGCATTTCCCGTCAATGAGGGTGTCGTCGTCGCACAGGAAAATGAAGCAGCACTGCTTGAGGTGAGCCAACATCCGACTAAACAAATATTACATTCCAGAGACGTTTTTAGGCGTACTGGGAAGCCGAACAAGATGCGGAAAAGAAAGCTCGGGCCAAACGAGAAGAGCGCGTGATAAAACAGTGGACGCGGTTAGTCCAGGGCCTCCGTATTCGCCAGCGCCTTCAAGCACAATACGCAATGAAGCCCGACAGGGAACAACGCTCCCAGGATAACCATGCAGCACTGAGTGACACCGAAGACGGCCAGCCGGGAACCTCCAAAGTTTGTTGTTCCAATCTTTCTGCTTCTTCTGCCACGCTGACAAGGCTTTCCGATGTATTTGGACGCAACTCTACAGGAAATCGTTGTCACGATGTCGCATCCTGGTGTGGGTGCAGGCGGCGGATTTCTCGTTGGCGCCGACGATGTGGTCGAGCCGTTCCATCTGCCGAAGTTTAAATATCAGCCGTCTGCCGAGTTGTCGTTGGCCCCAGCGGGTGCTTCGATTCCTCAAGAGGCTGATATGAGGTCACAGCAGGAGCCTGGGCCTAGCCCGACGCTAGAAAATAATGGTGTCACCTATGACCTAGAAACCATGGATGTAGACTCTGACGAAGATCTCGAGGAGGTCGATATTACTCTGCCTCGATCAACAGACCAGGGCACCCCCACGGCGGCCCCCAAGACCATGCGAGAACTGGCCGAGGATGCTGCCAGACGACAGCGTTGCCGTGACGAGGGCGCGGGAAATGGCAGTGATGATGTCGAAGTCATCGACACTGATATGTATCGCCCCTCGCCTGGACCCACAAGTGACCGAGAGGCCGACGACTCCGACGTGCCGAAGATAAAGATAGCGCCCCACCCTCTCCGCGTGAACTTAAAGCTGTCCGGTAACACTGCCACACTCGCTCACCAAGAAGGCGGCACCCCGACCACTTCCTCGGCTCCAACGACGAAGCGGCAGAAAGGCAAAGGCCGTGCACGCGTATCCGGCCGCCGCGCTTCCAAGAAGAGAGCCAGAAACGATGACACGAACGATCAGACCAGCGCCGACGAGGATCATCCCGCGCCCAAGAAGCGTGCGACCAGCTCTACCAAAGCAAGTCCGGCGGCAGCTCCTGCACCGCCGACGCGGACATTGCGGCCGCGTGCGGCTAAGACGCCTGCTCAGGTAAGAGAGGCGCAAGAGCAGGAGAAGGCATACCGTCGCGCCATCGGTCGGTGAGGCATTGCGAGAGGCGTTTATGCTTTTTTTACCGCCACCTGCACCGAACACTCCTATAATATACATTATCTATACCCCCGAACTCGCACCCATTGCATCTACCCTACAAAAATACATGTCTTAATGAAATGTGCCTAAGATCAAGTCTCGGCTTCAGGGGCAGGTATGACAGCTGCTGTTGTTGGCGTGGTTCCTGCAGGCGAGTTGAAGGGTTGGAGAGATGCGAAGGTCAGGTACGACGTGTGTCCTCGCACTTCCGACATGACCTTAGATACACTGATTTTTGCAGTCGAGATCAGGATAGGGCTGGGGCCGGACGATGCGATGACCGGCGTTGATGGGGTAGCATCGACATCCTCGCAGGGATAGATGTCCATCTGTGCTGGCTCTGGCTCTGGATCGAGCGGCGCTGTGTCCTCGTCCGTTTTAATTCGCTTGCTCCCTCCCGTGGCGGCAGTCTCGGCATCGACCAGTGCTGGAGACTGATCCTTCAGGGGCGTGCCGTCATCCCTTTTCCGCTTGCTGGCGTTCTGCTGCCTACCCGCGGCGATCTGCTTCAGCCGCTTGTCCTCGCGCTTCCGTTCCGCCTGTTTGAGCTTCTCGCTGATTTCGCCGATGGATTGCAAGACGGGGACGTGGGATACATCGACTGGCCGTAGGAGGGTCTCGTACATCGTGATTTCTGTATCGCCATTGAATAGAAAGGATTACATGGGCGTCCAAGTGGTAGATTAATAATTACCCTTTTTGAGAGAAATTTTACGAACCTGTGAAACCTGCATCATTTAGTGCGTTGACAGTTCGCAGAACTTGTTCCATGCATGGACTGAAGCAGCATATTCGGGTAGTGCGATCTTTCTTTACAGTTTAATGGGAGAGGATTAGGGAATTTGAAGGGAGGAGAGGTCCAGACCAGAGTACTTACTCGCAATGCTTGCTTAGCGTGCTCAACAGCCTCCCACGGGGCGGGCAAGTCAAGGAACACTACCGCCACGCATGAGCTCCTGAGAAACTGTAGTAAAAAATGCTATGCTTGCCCGAGTCGACTGTGTCCGTAACTATGAAACCGTCTTTGCAGACGTTTCTGTGCGTCAACGTTACAATATCACTCATTCCATGACGGACAAATTCTTCTCTGCAATTTTCCATGCTCAGATAACGGAGGACGCGTAACGGTACTAGGGTGTGACTTACCTTGCTTTAGAAGCCCTTGCCTCGTGGAACTCGTATGACCAGAGGTGCCCTGTGGGACCAATTGTCCGCGCGACGGAATGTGAGAACGATCCCGATCCAGTACCTTTATCCAGACCATAGGATTAAGATCGGAGAAAGGCGAGGAGATATCGAGTTTCACGCACCTGTGGTTGGTTATTTGTTCAGCAAATATGGCATGTAGACATTTGACAAGAAAAAGGGAAGACGGAGAGAGTTCGAGGCTTGGTTTGATGGAGAAAGATTCATCGCAGGACCTCGTGGTGCGGTGAATTGGGGTCGTAATGGGAATGGATTGGATAGGGTAAAGACACGCACCTGCTTCTATGACACGACTGCCGCGTTTGATGTTGAGGTGGGAGGTGATGAACGCGATGTCGGCCAAATACAGAATTTGGGTGCGATGCGGCAATGCCATGGTCCAAAGTTCTGGTGTTGGGCGTAGCACATGGATAAACCCTTTTCCCTTACGAGAAGCAACTTTGGAGCCATAGGGAACACCGACTAAGTCTGCATGTCGATAGTGTCCAAACTTGCTGTTAAAATCTTTGCCTGGTGTGATGACAAGGGGTTGGATAACATCGCGAGTCTGATTCAATCGGTTAGTTTGGAAGCTGGAATAAGAGCCGAGGGACTGACAAGCCAGATGATAACCACATCTCCTGCCGCAATTTTTTGAGCAGTGGACCACATCGTGGTAAAGCAGAAAGAATATACAGAGTGATCGAAAAGGCAATCAATCTAGATCGCCATTGAAAATAAATGAAATTCCGCGAATTTGGAGTGCGATCTTACCATGACTGTGAGTAAGTTTATTCTGAGTCGGTTTAGAAAATGGAAATTTTCTGTTGACAGTCTCCTGACATAGAGTTCTGCCCGGCCCCGGAGCTGGTACGGTCGGCATTCAATTATGAGCAAACGAGACTACTATGCCCCATCTGGCGCCTGCCGCCGTCGGAGGTGTACTAATAGATAGAAGACTCCAACTAATCAGCCCGTCAGCCCAATAAATCAGTCTTCGACTGCTTCCAGCTTACCTACGACCCATCTTTAACCATCAAAGACACCTGGGCGCTTTCGAAGCTTTTTTTCTTCCCCGCTTTTCCTTCTCTTGCCTCTCCCCACCATCATGGATCGCGGTCCAGCATCTCTGTCCTTTAGTGCGTTTCCCGCATAAAAAGCCGTCGACGCTGATCTGACGACCTAATTTATCAAGTCGCAATCGTTGATTTTTCTGACCAGGTAAGTTTGCCAGTCGCGGTTCAAAGAACGTGCCACGCCTCATCATGTTTAAAAACCAGGCTAGATGGCTTTTCATGACCCAGTCTGTGACTGATCTGCTAGGTGAACATCATTTGACAGTTTGAAATCGGTTCCTGCTCATTGGGCACCGGTCATGGCAGGTTACGAACCTCACGAGCTGTATGGGCGCCCTTCACTAGACCTTGTCCATCCGGACGAGTATCCGAGGGTCAAACAAATCCATTTGTGTGGCAAGGATTATTAAATCTAACGCTTACCGGGCTGATGAATTCTCAGCGATACAATAAGAAAGGACAAGGCTGCAGTCCTCGTCTACTTGCGAATGAAGCACAAGATACCCAGCCGTGGTTATGTTTTGTGTGGAATTGTAAGAATTATGTTCCTTTCACCGTTGAATCTACTCGCTCAAGTCTTGTTTTCCTCCTCATGCAGTCAAGGTTCGTTGGCCTTCCGTTCAGAAAATTGACAGTATTCGGCATCTTACTCTTTCATCAGGACCGTCGTTCATAACGTGTTGGTTGGAAGCGTGTCCTTTGCAAGCCCAGGAAAGGCGATGCACAACGCGTCGACTGCTCAAGAAATCGAGGTGATTACTCCCGACGCAGCTAACTTCCAGATGAGAGTAAGTCGTCACCCTCCAGCCCCTCGTTCATTGGTAATATTAGAATAGCGCTGGCACGACGCTTCTCCTGTCACTCCCCCTCGCATCCCGACCATGCTGCCCTCTCCTGCCTCCCCCGGGTCCTCGTGGAATTCCCGATCAAGTTCCGGTAGCTTCTCCGGCAGCGACTCGGAGGACCAAAGCCCACTTCCAGAGTTGCGCCGGCAGAACACGTTCAGCTTTGAACATCTGCCCAATCAATCCCTGCGAACGCTCTTCATCCTCGATCGCTTTACTATGAAGGGAACAATCCTATACTGCTCCAATGACCTACTCGTCACGACTACATCCGCCATGGGGCATCCTTTCTTTGATTTCGTGCATGAGAAGGATGAGGAGACCGTCAGGAGCTGGATTGACTCCGTGAAGGGATGGGGCGTGAATGACCTTGGCCAGCCGAGCGACGGTGGGTTTGGCTACGGTTGTTTCACGCTCTTGACCAAAGCGAGAGACTCCAGGTGCATTCATTGTCCCCTCTGCATGGACATAGCTGATACATCTGCGCAGCCAACGCATGCCCGAGCCTTCCGGGTCGCAATTTCGACATAAGATGGGCAGGAATCGGCTCTCGCGACATGCCCGCGACGCAGGCCGCGCGTCGCACCTTCCGGGCCGCACACATGCGGGGACTTCATCGACGCTTCCCCCCGCGGAAGGTCTGTCGCCGCAAGTGCTCGTCGATGCAATTTTCTCTGCTCATTCCGATGGGCTCATGGTGATCCTACGCCGAAGCGAGAATTCGTAGGCGGCAGCTAGTATCTCGATCTGATCCATTCATTCAGCTTACCCAATTCCATGCCCGTCAGCTCCCCCTACCCACCCCTAACGCGATAAGCTATCTTGGCGCTCATTTATGGGCTTGTTATGTTTGTTATACATATTCTGCTTTCCTTCGTACTTACGTCTTCGCACTGCTATCCATGCTTTATGTTGTAACCTTCCGCGCCGTTGTGTTTTTACTAGCTTATACCTGTGCTTTTCAAGGCCAAATGTACCACCCTATTCACCTTGTTCTCTTAGATTCTGCCCAACTTATTTTTGTCGTGTGTACAACCCATACATATGTTCACCAAAGAATACCCATTGTCGTTGTCGTGTCCGTAACCCAACAGGATGGCTACAAGGTTCCCAAAATATCCAGGGACATGGAACACGCGCCCAAGCTTGGAACCGAACCCTTCCAGACAAGCGCGAGATCTGGAGACGAGTCTCATCGACTCTGATCAATGATGGGAATGCAGAGTTGATAAGGTTCAACTACTGTCTGGGGATCGTCTAGATCCGAGAGGGACATTGTGGGCAAAGGCAATCTGGGGACGGTAAACAGGCAACCCTGCAGATGCGAGCCAGTATCGTGGGTACCATAATCCATTCCGTGACTAGGGCACATGCACAGACGGGAGGTATTACGGAGAACAAACACCGCGGCAAGGCATCCCCCCTTTATATTCACACAGAAACGCCGACACGGTAAAAGTCGGGCGTGAATGCATTGGGATTCGAAATCTTAATGGTGTTCGTCTTCCCCGCTTTGAATCCGGGGAGTGATACAAGATAGCCGGAGAGCAGGATGTCCCAGCTCTGCACCATCACGCCGCAAGTTTCAATTTTGCTTTAGTCACTGCGCGGCATCGAGCGAATATGCCAATCTCACCTGCGCGGAAATCGGCAGCTGCACCTGTACAGCATTGCCCCCGTTGACGCTTATGAACGCGTTTCGGCAATTGGAGCACGCCGTGTTGGTGAAGGTGAAATCGCCATTGATGTAATCAAGTGATAACGTCTTGGTTCCTCCTGAGGCGCCTCCATCAACGCCGTTGATCGTCAAGGTGCCTCCGTTGCCTACGAAGCCCACGACTGTCACTGACGAGTTCACGACGCGTGTGGAAGCGCCACCTGCGAGGGTGTTCGTAGAGGCCGCGGCATCGTAGAACGTAAACGCTGGGGCGGAAACGCTGGTGGCGCCGCTGAGCTTCAGGACCACAGAACCGTGCGCAGCTACGGTGGACGTATATCTGTCGATAATGCTTTAGCTCAGGAAAATGGTTTTAGGGTCTATGCTTACGTGGTTGTGAGCTTCCCGAGAGATGCACCTGTGATGAGATCGACAGCGTTGGCAGAACCGAAACCAACATCGGCCAGATGGAATGTGAGGGATCTCGCCGAGTTTTGCCAGTTTATGATGACTGGATGATGATCAATGAGTGCCTGACAGCTTTCCTCTGATGTGATATACCTGCAACTGTCGAACCATCTGCCAGAGGGCCAGCCCAGACATCGTGATCGTTGGTGTATCTACGCTTGAAGCTAATGGATTTTCCGAGAGAGTCTTGCTATAGGTTACTATGAGGAGAGCTAAACGAGGAAGTGAACAACGGAACTTGCATTGAGAGCTATGATTCTTGGGTTCTTGAGAATATTGAGGGTATTGGTCGAAGGGTTGGTGAGGTCGGTAGAGATGATCAGAGGAGACCTGCAGATCTTTAAACAAAGAGGCGCAAAGGTTGCTCGAAGAACGGCTTACTTTGCGGCCGCCCAGAACGCAAAATGTGTTTGCTGTTCCGCGACAGTTAAACCTGAGTTGCCGACCTCCAACATATCGAGATCTGTATAGCATATCAGACAGGTACAGACGTTCCGTTATAGAAGAACAGATAGACGTAGCATAGAGAAACCTTACCATTCCAGGCACCTGGGCCAGCGAATTGCGTGATGGGAACGACCTGGTTGATGATTCTGAAGAGGTTGTCCCAAGATGCCGGTGGCCCAATGTCGTTACTGATCGAAAACAAAGTGTTCGATGATTACAACCAAAACTCAGTCAAGGTAGACCTTACGAAATGCGCCATCTTGAGTTACCAGTTAAAGATTGTGTCAATCGTGAAACTGCTCGGACTTACGAATTTCCAACCGCGCTGCCTGGCCATCTGGCAGGATCTGCAAACATGTGCCATTGAGAACGAGGACTGGATAAACGTTGATAGTAGACTGTAACCTTGAACCCCCCATTCACAGATGGAGAAAACAATGGGACGATTCGTGGCCAACAGAGCGTCCCTCATGGTCACAAAGTGAGGCTGATTGTGGGTAGATTAGTACATGATTTCGTCCCTCCAGAAAGGACGATCACCTTGATCTGTGGATATATCTGAGATCAACTATCCCGATAGATCAAAAGCAAAGACGTACCTCGATGGGAGGATTGAAATTGACGAAATCAGTTGGGCTAACTGAATCGCGGATCGCGTTCAGTGGTTCTGGGGCTCGACAAGATAGGCTACGTACCTGCATAGCAATTGTCGTACTTGAATGATTGCAGTATTAGCGTTACTGAATCATACAAGATCTACCAAATAATCACCTTCAGGTAATCTGCTCCCCATGCAGCAAAGCTATTAGCATCAGACGTCTCATGACCGAGACTTCCCAGATACTTCGCGGTACCACCAACGAAATCGCAAGCGAAGTAACCACTGGAGGACGGAGTAAATCCTGAAATTAAATTTCCGAAAAAAGTTAGCTCGCACCCGTCAGAGTATACGCCAAATTTCAGTCCTAGATTGTGAATGAATGTAGAGAGTGCCGGGATCCCGGACGGAATTGTCGACGTATCCCAAGTAAAGCCACCAGTAGAGTTGCGTGTTTTCCCTTGCCATCCACAATCTCTGTCTCGACTGGATCAGAAAGTATACCGTATAGAAGGGAGCATCCAGAAGCGTACAAGTTGACGTAACGATATCCCAAGGTGCTAAGTCCTAAACTAAGTAGGCTTTGCGCGGCTGCTCGATATTGCGTATCAGTCGTCGTGCACCTTTTTTGGCAAAAGATCAGGATTCCTAATGAGAGCAACAAGAGTCTGTGCCGTACAAGAATGCATTGTACGGATTCCACCCCATCGGAGGTGTTACGGCAAGTCCATTGTTAAGAGCCAGACAAGTCGATGCTAATACTAGAGCAAGCAGCAAAGGCCAGGGTAACATGATGATCGTTAAAGAATCTCATGTTCACGTTGTCAGCTTTTATCCTTCATCTTGCCCAACCTGTCGCCAGAAATTCCCGACGGCCCGTTCGAAGAACTGGAAGACCTTCTTCTTAGTTGTCGCGTGATCCTGACCACGCAGTCGTCGGCCGCCTTGTGCAAGACAATTGGACGGAATAGAGACACAGATTTCGAGATTTAACAACCAGAATTAAGACACTGCCTAATGAAGCTGAAGAATAGTTTTACAGGAAGTGAAAGTTGTGAGGTTGGGAGGCAGACCCGCAGAATCCGGATTTTTGCCACGCGTCACGCGATCCTGCATCATTGATCACATGCAAGATAAGCCAATTTTAAAATTAAAAGATCGCGGGCCCTTTGTCTTCCCTCACACAGGCTTTCAACTTACACAGCACTCGACGTCGAGATGTCTCAAGCGACTGACGATAGTCTCGTAATCTCTTCGGATCCTCTCCATGTTGGTATAAAATCTTCAGGACCCCTTGCGTCAATTCATAAAATGAATTAATATTAGCCCGCGAATCTCATACCTGAATTATGCCGATCTTTCTATAACGTGAACAGAAAGTTTACATGGTTCCTTGTCCTGTGTCCTGACTTATCGCACCTATTAGCTGGGTTGGGTAACCGGGACTGGTGGTGGCATTTGTATACGAACAGGGTAAGTCGAGTGTTGTACATCACCGATCTCCTTGAACTGAAAAGCAAAAGCGACAAGGTCTTCATAGCACCCTCAGGTGTCCAAAAAGAACGGATAGAGCCATCTCATATCTTTGTTTTGCCCTTCCCACAACCCGAACCCTCTCCTCACACCGACCGCGTGTTTCTCCGGCGGCCTGCATTGAATCTCAAGGAATCAGCATGCACACCGCTGTTCTGGAATTCTTTTGATCTTCGTGATGCAGGTAGCTGCATCCATACGCACTCCCAACACGCAGTGATGGCTACATTGTTATGGACTGGTCCTGTCTTTACGATTTCCCATCAAGTAAGTACTGAACTATGCTTGCGTTTTGAAGACCATACTAATGCACTGTACGACAGGAGGTGTCTATCTATATAGGATTCACCCTTCTTTCTACTTATCTTCATGACCCTTCCAGATGATTAAAGGCGTCCGCGTTGCCGGTACCGGTCATGCTCTATCCTATCTCGATACCCTTGTGCTTCCAATCATTGAAAACACGCCAAACGAAGAGGATCTAAAAGATAGCATGGCAGAGGCTATGACTAAATATCCAGATGCAGCCGGGGTCCTAGTTCGCAGACACGGAGTATACGTCTGGGGTGCGTGCACGGCTGCCAGTGTGGTATCATCTCGTAAGCTCACCTTTCTCGCTTTAGGCACCGATTGGGAGAAAGCGAAGACTCAGACCGAGGTGAGTACTCCACACTCCTTTTTTCCACACTCACAGCATGAACGATCTATTTGCTAGTGCCTTGATTATCTCTTCGAGATCGGTGTCAAAATGAAGCTTGCCGGGCTTCCAACTGTATTGAATTAAATGCTTATTGGCTATTTGCTTTCATAAATAAGTGTACTACATAGAATCATGTCTGTATTCGATGTGAATCCGGATAAAGCGATATCGCACACCGACATGGGAATAACGCGATCGGTCACGCTCACGTCACCGCCAGTAACTGTCACGCGAACCACCACATTTCTGCTCTCATGAAGTTCTGAACCTCAACGACCGACTCGTTGTTTTCATTGTTCTCGCGTTGTACTTCTACATTTATGGCCAAGTCTGGATATATCGATGGTAGCTCTTCGACTCATCCTGAATATCTTCTCCCAGCCTTCACCGACTTACACTTCGCAGACGGTGCGAGCCGCCGGCGTGGCGTCAATGGTTCATCTAGTGTAGCTTCGGAGAAAGCTATGATAGAATGCAATCGGTGAGCTCATCTCTAACAGTTTAGACGCGACCTTCTCAAAGTAATCTGCAAAGTGTTTTGACCGAAGGTGTGGTGAAATTGTTGACTCAACGCCTCTGTGCCCTGACATCTTATGGTCGCTACAGTGTTTGGGCATTCTGGTTATAAAGGAAAACAGAAGGATATCATTGAGGCCGCTGTCAGAGGTGAGTCCGCTGAATTGTATATGTACATGATGTGAAGTAGGGTCGTGACAAATAGGCGCGGATGTCTTTGTTGTCGCCCCTACTGGGATGGGCAAGGTGAGTATCTGCCCATAAGTGTAAGCTCAAAGCCTTATTGTCACTTTTTTAAGAGTCTGTGCTTCCAAGTGCCAGCAGCTGCTGAGAAGGTAGTCTGTCGTAACTTAAACAGCAGCAGCGAACCGATTCTGATATGAGTGGCTCAAGTCAGGAATCACGGTAGTCGTCTCGCCCCTACTCGGTGAGTCGTGCATTTATCAACAACAAATGTTTACCCTTCTGACTTATGACATCAGCATTGATGAACAACCGTAAATTACATTTAATCCACAGCATCACGTCGCTCATGAATTCCTCCCTTTGTAGAGGTCCAAAGCCTACGTCAGAAATCAATCGCCGTGGTTTCGCTGACTTCTGAAACCCCAGATTTGGAAAAACAAGAGGTAAACGTTCAGATACACTTTACTTGTTCGTCCTCACGACCAAGTAGATCAATGATGACCTGCTATCTGGTCACCCGTCAAATCGTCTGATATATAGTACGTCCACAAGTCCTGTCTGACTACTATTTGAGAAGAATCGGGCATGATAGCTACACCCGAGAGACTCTGCAAGTCGGATTTTATGTGCATGCTGGACAGTGTATATGAAGAGGGTGAACTCAATCGACTGGTAGTTGATGAAGCTCATTGTATATCGGTAATCAGCTTTTGGTTAACTCCTTCCAAGGCTAACATCTTGGGATAGGAATGGGGGCATGATTTCCGCTCTGATTACCGTCGACTTGGGATGTTTCGGAGGAGGTTCAGCAATGTTCCGATCATGGCTTTGACTGCCACTGCCACAGCACAGTACGTGTTCGAGTTCTATAATGCGACATACTAAGACTCCCAATATCAATGTAGGGTACAAATTGACATCATTAACAGTTTGCAGATGTCCGAGGATCGGTTGTATCGCGCACTGCACCCATTCAATCGTGAAAATCTATACTATGAGGGATACCTTTTCTATTATCTACAATCTATCCCTCTATAATGCTTGTTTCATCCAGGTTCGATACCTTTCCGACCCCGACCCTGTCTCACAGATGGCCGAAATATCCGAATACATAAGTACCCTCTACAGGAGACGCAAGAGGCCATCGTCAGGCGTAATTTATTGTAGAAAGCGAGCCACATGCGACGAATTATCACGGTATCTACGGACAAGAGGCATCAATTCGCAGCCGTACCATCGAGGAATAAAGTATCTCACAACGACGTTCTATCTTATTGAACTCTGGCTGACAGGGATGCAGTTCCAAAATTCTCGATAAAACATTGAGGGAATGGACGATTGGGGGGTCTGGAGAAGGTGGGATTGACGTTGTAAAGTTATCCAATTATAGCTATCGTATCTCTCGAAATTGACGTTCAAAAAAAGGTCATTGCAACGATTGCTTTCGGCCTGGGGATTGACAAAGGCGATGTCAGGTAACCTATCAACGATTTTCATCCTGAAGGCAGTCCTGAACAACCTTATTAGATACATTATACACTACGACATCTCGAAGAGCTTTGAAGGTGAGCCTGACGGCACGCCGCATTCGTGGACTACATCAGCTCATTTTTTTAAAGGCTACTATCAAGAAACTGGTGCGCCCGATAAGCAAAGGATGTAACATTCAATTAATCACCGTCGAAAGGTCGTGCTGGTCGCGATGGATTGGTGAGCCTTCATAAATTCCTCTCTGGGAACGGATTTAACTCTTGCCAGCCTTCCAAATGCATACTCTACTATTGTGATACCACCGTGCAGTCTCACCTCCCTCCTTTACTGATACATCGACAGCACGCCAGGATGCTCGTGAGGTGCGTAGGTGGGTGAATAGAAGCAACAAAGAACGGTTGGAGAAAGATGGACCACCACCGAGCCAACGAGCATTTCATAGTCTCGCTGCGGCAGGTATTCCGTCATCGAATATCAACACCGCATTATTGACGAAATGAACAGTTGTTCAATTTCGCGGAAAGTACTAATATCTGCAGACATGTTGTGCGTTTGCTTTGTTTTCTTCTGAAAGAGTCTTGATCTTCTTCAAACAGTCAATCTGTCGCTACTTTGGTGAGGAGATTGATGCGGAGGATGCGGAGGTTGTGCGACGATTTTGCAACAACATGTGCGATGTAAGTATCTCTGGTCAATAAATCAGACTGGGATTAACGAGCTAGGCATCAAGGTCTGCAAATACCCCGAAAAAACCAAGCGCCGGATATCAAAATTGTCTGCACAAGTGGCTCTGGAAGTCGAGCCTTGCGGCGACGATGGTCCTCGAAGACAGGCTATACCGGACAGTTCTAGCGGGTGGAGAACAAACGAGAATGGTAGGGTCATCCATGACCCGCCAGGCCCAGGCCAGCGAGCATTTTCGGGTACATCAGGTTTTCGATCATATGGCACGACGAAACGAGCAGTACCAGAGAGCGATAAAGCCCCTGCGAAGGCGAAGAAACCTAAAGTTTCGTATGCACCAGCGCTTGGTAGGAATTTGTCGTTTGCGCCTTCGGTTCACTTGCTGAGATGAGCTTATGTCGACCAAGTTACAAAACCATTTGCTTCAACCTCTCGCCTGAGCAGACCCTTCAAAACACCGTTCAAGACACCGTTCAAGAATCCCGCACCACCAGAACCATCACAGGGTCCTTTCCCTGTCCCAGAAGTGCACTCCATCTCCAGTGGGGAGGAGGTCGAGTTCGTCGAACAGGACGACATTCAAACGAACGACATCTCATCGCAGCTTGTCGAGGCGCGTAAGTCACATCTTCTTGAATCGACTCTTAGTGGCCCACTGACTGCAATTCATTCCTTAGCGTCTTCAACAGCGGTGCCCGATATCGCGATGGAGCTCGAAGTCGCGTTCTCGAGCAAAATCCCTGTGAGTTGAATCCTTGCGTTTGATATGGGGTACGATCTGACTTACAACGACCAGGCGAACGCCCGACTACATGGCTTCAACAACATACGACGAGCGTTGTACGGTGTGTTTATGTTTGGTAGCGAAAAAACTTGGGATGCCCTCGGATCCTCAGATCTGAGCATTGACACAAGGTGAAGAGTAAAACGGCACATTGTCGAACGTTGCTGACGTTCGTTTATTCTAGGGAACAAGTAATTTCTGCAGCGGCGAAGGAGCTGGAATTCTCCGTGTTATCCATGTGCAGTACCAAGGACGGGTACACGGAGCGCGTAGATGACACGGCAGATATGGTTAACAAGGAAGTACGAAGGCTGCTAACGGGCGAGTACCCTACCTCGGTAGACGAGGAGGATGTACAGAACGTCATCGATGTGATGAAGAGGTTAAGCAAGTGTCATTTACGAAGGGCAGGCAAACAGAGGGCGGCAGTATGATCGCAAACTGATCGTGTCCATATACTCTACATACAGCTTTACATTGCATCAAACCAGGAGATCCTATACTTGCACACCCTCTTCAAGTTCGCGTCTGCCCATCATATCAAGGAGCTTCGGACGTCCGGATCCAGCTCGCATGCTGAATATCGCAGATGAACCTGCGAAGATTTTTCCTGCAAAGCGGAACAAGTCCGTGAGCTGCTTGGGAAGCAAAGGAAAATTTGATACCGTTCTCTTTTCCAGTGCCGCGATCACAGACTGTGACGACCAAGGCGAAGATTACATAAACATTTTGAAAGATAACTAGGAGCGGGACTCCCGATGGCCGTGTCACAATAATTTGGTCGTCGTTCTCACCGTTCAACTTGCACATTCAACCTTCAACGATGGATACCCACGACGATGTGGAAGTAGTGAGCATGGCACCGTCTACGTGAGTACTACTGGCAAGCTTCTATTGCACGTTCTGAGTAATTTCAGACTGGCGAACTCGCAGCGTTACTTTGAAGCCTGGGCTGCCACCCTTCTTCAGCCTACTGGCCCATCAGAAATGACTTTCTCCATCTTCCAGGAGCTGAATAGGTTCATCTTACCCAGCGATTTGATTTGCGTCTGTTGTCCACTTAGTGGATCTCATTTAAAGCTGATTCCAAGATTAAGGTCCCCACTAACCCTCCTCTTCATGGTCAACTGGAATTCCACCAGAGTTTGAGAGACTGGAGCCAATCAAATCACGACTCCCTGAGTACTACGGATGCCCACAACATGATCCCGATTGCCCCCCATCTCTATAGCCTTTACTATTCCGTTCGAGAGGCTGTTGACAAAAACCAAAACGAGGCCTCACAAAGGCGAGGCGTAGATTTGCTGATACAATTGGCATTTTCGTCCCGAAAGGAAGGGGTTCATGATGTATGGTACGTCTGCATTTTACTCGCATCTTCTCGTACTTAGTGTGTTAGCATGGAAAACGCGTTCAAGCTGGCCGACAGTCTTCACTCCGGTATTAATGTTGGTCCCACGGCAATTGCAGACATTGTTGTGTTGATGCCGATCCCGGCGGCGACAATGGACAAAATTCACACCGCCTTGCGCAAGACAACACATCGGGCAGCCTTTCATGAAGTCTACTCTCGTCTTTATTGGCAGCCTGTCATCGCAGATAAAAACTCGCTGATAGATTTCTGCGGCGAGTTCAAAAAGCGTCCTAACTTTCAAAATCGAAACCAGCTGCTTCTCGATCTTCGGACTGCCCAGTCGCAAAGACGTGCTTTTGGCCTGCCGAACACCATTTTATGGGGTGCTGTGTACTCTGCGGGTCAGTTTGAGGTAATCTCGTCGAATTGGAGTGACGACGGAGCAGTACATCTGGCATTGTCTAAACATTGTCTCCTCAACTAATCGGTCACCCAAAAGGTTGTAGAATGGTCAGCCCACGACATGTGGAACCTGACTGTGCCCATCGATTTCTTACGCTGCTACTCCTTTCTATGCTCGCTCTCAAACAACCTATCTCAGAACACCGAACTGTTAAAGACTCTCGACGCAGCAGCTGTTTGCCAAAATTGCACTAGTTTCCCCTGGAGCGCGCCATTTCGACTTACGAAGACTCGGAGCGCAAAACGGGCACGTGGAGACGACAATGAGGCGGAGCCCGTTGCTGGCCCTAGCGGTTCTGGAAATATGGCAGACTTGGGTTCGATGGCTGACATTGGGGACTTTGAAATGCCGGGCTTTGTTGGTGCCGGAAACAATGTGGATGGCTATGACGATTTCGACATAGAGGAGCTTGTTGCGTGGAACAAGGCGACCCAGGACTGGCGTCGGGAAGCTGCCAGCATTCCTGTGTCCAGCGGGCTGTCGGAAGGACTCCTCAAAGCACTACCGGCTGACGAGGTCGATCATTGCAGAGACTTGATGCAGTGGAGATCATTAGCGTCTGATAGCCATATTGTACAGGACTTTGATCCAATTTAAAGAGTTTTGCCGATATCCGTGTACGCGCCATTCGCGTGCACCACCCATGAAGGCTATCAAGTGATATATCAGCATATATGTACCCGAACAACTAGAGGTAAGGCACTGATGACGCCTCCCAGATGTATGACTATCAAAGTTCATCTTGCTTTCGACTTCGACAACTTTCCTTGCGACAAGCCCAGAAACCGGTTGCCTGCTATCAGTTAATGAAGGAGCTGGAATTCTCCGTGTTATCTATGTGCAGTACCAAGGGCGGGTACACGGAGCGCGTAGATGAGATGGCAGACATGGTCAACAAGGAAGTGCGACGGCTGCTAACGGGCGATTGCCCTAACTCAATAGGCGAGGAGGATGCACTGAGACCATCATCGATGTGATGAAAAGGTTATGCAAGTGCCATTTACGAAGGGCAGGCAAGCAGAGGGCGGTAGTATGATCGCAAACTGATGATGTGCATATACTCTACATCAAACCAGGAGATTCCATACCCGCACACCCTCTTCGCGTCTGCCCATCATATCAAGGAGCTTCGGACGTCCGGATCCAGCTCGCATACTGAATATCGCAGATGAACCTGCGAAGATTTTGCCTGTAAAGCGGAACAAGTCAGTGAGCTGCTTGGGAAACAAAGGAAAATTTGATATACCGTTCTCCTTTCCAGTGCGATTACAAACTACGACCAGCGTTTCGTGAGGGGGCTTTTCGTCTTCGTCTTCATCTTCCACCGCCTGTTCGGCCGCTTCTTCCTCATTTCCCTCAGAGCCGTTCGTACTTCCCGAAACGACCGTCTCATTACTTCCTCTCCTGCGTCCATCGCGCCTCCAGAGTGGTCGAAGCCTTGCGGTCCAGTATCTCAGCGTATACCAATCGGGCTCACTATCATCCAGTCTCCCATCATCAACTTCTTCCTTACTAACTTCGTGACCTTCATCAGCGTCACCGTGGCTGTCTTTATCCTGCTCCTCTTCATCCTCCTTGTCATAGTTCTGTAGCTCGCCGTCCTCTCCAAGACCAGAAAAGAGCCATGCATTCAGCAACACGAGTACGCGCGACCGATTCTTGGCGCAATGATCAGCTAGCTCGAAGGGACCTGTGGAACTTGTCCACATGGCAGGAGGGTGCGGGTTGAGGTCCATGCAGATACCCAGGGTGATGTCCAACTTATGCGATACTACATCACTATTTGGAGCATCTAATGGCGATGAACTTGGCGTTTGTGCGAGGGGAAGAGAGAAGGTAGCGAAACCCGTCCCTGCATTGCGTATACCCTCAGTGGCAGATCGTATTGACGTGAGGTGAGGCCGTGGTACACACCTGGCTTGGCCCATGTCATGTCCGTCTCATACAAATTCGTCTTCCTATATCCACCAACCCATTCTCCCGAGGGCCCATAAATGACAGCACTGTTCGCGCCGACTTGGACACGAGGCAGAACCTTCGTGGGTACGGCGTCCAGTGTATCCGAAGAATGCGCCTGTGCAACGTCAAGAGCGCCGTCTACGGGCGGTATTTCCATCCCGCCGGCCAAAGAACCCTTACTCACACCCTCAGCGTCAAGTTCAGGTCCAGGTTTCGCCTCCGACGACGATGCGCGCTCCTCCGCGCCAAGTCGTTCCGGGTACCCACCCGCGACGTAGCACCCCAGCGTCTTGGCAATCTCCTGGCAGAATTGGGAGGTAGGGCCCGTCCGTGGTTCCTCGAGGTATGGTGCGATAGCTTTCGCAGAGTCAAAGACATAACCTGAGGCAATGGATGTGGACGTTAGTGGGGAGGTTCTCGGGTAAAGGACGATGGGGCTGGTTAGGAGGATGTACTTCACCGGTGAATGCCATTTCAGGGAAACAGAGCAGGTCAATGGAGTGTGGTTGAAGCCTGCGTTTGTGGGGTCGTCCTCATTAGCTAGATGATCACTTTTAAACTATAGAAAGTCACGAACTTCAGACATAGTTCACGGGCTTTCGCGATATTGGCCTCCACCTGGCCGAACTACTAGGACATATTAGCTCGCATTAGCGTTCGCAATCGCGGGTGATCACGAACCTTGGGACAAAACTGCACGACTGCGATTCGCAATGGGGTACGGGTAGCGGTAGCGCCAACGCCCCGGGGTGTTGGGATGGTCATTCCACTCCTCAGATCTCGAAATATTCTCGTAAATGTTGATCTGACCGGTCGTGCCGTATTAAATTGGTTCCCGCTGTGCTGTGACTGTAACTGCTGCTGCGTGTTGGTGAATGGATGGATTATATAAGCGAATTTCCCCAGAGCACCTCTCATTGCCTTACCACACCAACAAAGTATCTAGTTGCTGTCTGCGAATAGGTGGGTCTCATATTGAGAACAGGATTAAAAACAGATTTCAGGGTGCTTGAACAGCAAGTAAATATTGCATCCGTGACATGGGAGAGAATTGGCTGCCGCTGGGAAAAGTCATCCAAAAATAAACTGACCCTTTCCACAGCTTCAAGACCCTTAGCGAAAAGCTTCCGGTGCTTGTGGTAGAATCGGAAATCGCACAGTGGCCTTCCGATCGGCTACTTCATCGAGACTACTGATTTTGCGAAGGGTGAGCACGCCTGAAAACCCATTGGCGACACTTGAGACGTGAGTGATTTGTGACGCAAGCAAAACTGTCGGACGAGTAGTTGTACATCACTTAAAATATAAGATTTGCATACCGAACACGACAGACCTGTGCATACTGTACTTGCAAATTGACGCAGCTTATTACGTCCGTATACTCTCGAACGGATGCCCATACAGCTCAACCATGCGCTCTCTGTGCTGTTCCGCCTGTTTCCAGATGCGTTTAACACGCTTGTCGACGCCGTACCACTGCTTGTGGTCAAGATACACAGGGCGGAAACGGCGTCTTAACGGTAGCGATTCCATATCGCTTTTTTCGTGGAGCGATGGAAGACGCTGATGGTTGTCCGTGCCATCATCGACATCCATCACGCTCTCGTCACGTTGGGAGGGAGAATGGGATACTGCGGCAGCGCGCCGTGGAGGGGCCGAAGCACCAGAAGCGATAGTGTGGGTGTCGGGGGTTACGCGGGAGGATGACGCGACCGGCGGAAAGACCAATTTGATCGGTGACAGCGAGGGAAGAGAAAGTTTCGTCGATAAATCTGCCTTCCGTTTCTTGCTGGGCGTTTCGGGCAGGAGGGCATCAGACACTTCATCGTCCGAGGTTTGCTCCGCAAGCGGTTCAGCGAGTTTACGTTTCGTAGGGGAATCTCTCGATGGCAGGGCTCGCAAAGCTTTCTTGGGTGATCGGCGGGGTGTTGCTGCCACGGGTTTGGCGGGCGAGCGCTTTACTTTGACGTCGTTCTGGATCCGGGCTTTGACTGAAGTGCAGCATCCAGTGAGCTTGTTGAGCAGCTTGGTGAGGATCTTCAGGGAGATGTGATGTTCAGAGGCAAACTCTTGTTGGGTCGTCAAGTTCTTGCCCTGTAGATTTTGAATTGATCGAGGGCTTGTCTCCGGTGTGCGAGACCACGACTTACGGTGGCAGCATTATAAGTCCAGAAAAATATGGCATATTTTACTTCTGGGCCTTCACTTGTGTCTTCTGGGTTGAATTTATTGTCGCTCTGGATGAGGGCCCGGTTGACGGCGGCCATCCAGTCGAGAAATTGCTGGCGATCAATGGTAGGTGCGTATGTCTTGATTAGGGTTTCGTAGATATCCTTGCTACCTCTTGATCTCCTGGTACCCCCGATCGCCGCCTCGACTGTGAAGAGGGCTTTCTCAAAATCAGAGGCTTTGAGACACGACGCGACCTGGGCATTATTCCGTGTTACGTCGTTGTTGTTCAGCCTGAGACCCGCGACTTGGTGTAAGAATTTGACAAGGCGCGCAGAGAGCTCACCTTCTGGATGCGATGTAGGCAGATATCGCCGGTAAACCTGTTCTGTGGGGGCCAAGTTCATAGCCAGAACCCGGGGCAGTTTTCTGTTGAGCGAGGCGGAGTACAGCCAATGCATCGTTCAGGGTTTCCTCAGAGTTGCAAATACTCCTGAGTAGATCGTCGTGGGGAGCCATTGTGGTTTTCTACGGTGGCTGCTCAAGGGAAGAACGTATGTTACGTAAGGAACGCGTCCAGTCACTAACGCGTGACGCGACGTGCTTCACCGTTTCACCAGAGCAGTCGCCAAAGCTTGCATTTTACTCGTTATCTTGACGTTGTCTACATATGCAGCTTAACTGAAATCCAAATACGTCGTCATCTCATCGTATGGACTGCCAGCAAATCAACGTATCTTATCTTAGTCATCTAACATTCAGTTGATCTGACCTGCACTGCGTGCCAGTGCCACCAGGTGCCACCACTGGACGTGACGTCCAGGGCGCCCACCCTGATTGCTTGATCAAGTTAAGGCTTATCCGATCCACTTTTTTGTCCTTGAAGCCGCTCGATTCGAAACAAACACGTTGCCGCGTTCTCCTGCCTCAGCAACGAGGATCTGCAGATCGTTAACACCTCCTCAAACGTTAATTGGACATCATCCAATCTGGGGCATCCTGCACAGTGATCAAGAAAAGGCCAGTTGAGAATTCGTCTGTAGAATCTTCTAGGGCGATGGCGCTGGTCATTCAAAATGGAGCCTTGCCACCCGAAAATCCTATTCTCGACATTGAAACTGATTTGGGTGAGCGGGAGGATATGCCTTCGGAAGACGACGAAAAATGGTAGAAATGGAATCGGAGTCTTGTTTATAGGCATCGCAACGGCGGACCCATAACACATAATGCATTTTTTTATTCCTTGTACAAGTGTATACTACAGCACCTTCGAATCCATCATATCGTAAACTTGAATCGTGCCACGTACATATATATCATTGTCACCACCTCCACTCAAATGGGAGAATCTTTTGATCTACCTTTACTGCTTTGGAAAGGCCCAGAATATTTAATCTCCCGAACTGCGAGCTCCTCGAATTCCGAACAAAAAGGATGCCGTACACCCTGTCGAGTCAGATACTTCGCTTTCACGCTGACCGAGCGCAAGGACGAGAGCTGGGGCGAGGAGAAATACGGCGCGAGGTCGCTCCATCGGCTATGATCCCAATTCTTCACATCGGAGACCCCGTCGCCGCCTGGAACACTAATGAGCACGTTCAGAACTAGCCTTTCGAGACGCGTGTCTGGGTGAAGAGTGGAGAGAATGTGTTCTACAAAAAGGGGTGGGCATTGACTGGGGCTTATGCTCGTGCGGCTAAAATCGAGGCTGAGTGTGCGAAGTGCAGAATTTGTCGATAGGCTGATCTCATTTGAAATAAATCCCTCGCCTGTCTTCAGTTAGAAAGAATAAATTTCGCAATTAGCTTTTGGGGGACTTACCTTCCAGTAGATCGAGGTGAAGAATTTCCAAGGACGGACCGGCCATCGTTAAGAAATTCGATATACAGGGTCCGGGATCGCCGGGGGAGGGTGGTTGCACGATATGGAGTGAGCGCAGAGCACTCATATCAAGGCTGCAGGCAGGATGGCAAAACCATTCACTGACATTGCCACCATCCCATCCCAATTCGAGGGCCAGTACCTCAAGACGTGGTGTAACTCGAGGACCATCTAGTGGAGGTAGGTCTTTGACACATGTCGCCCCGTGCACCCCATAAGGCCGAGAGGTAACATGATTTAGCGAAAGTCGTTTTAAGTGGGCGAGCGGAAGAAGGAGCTGGTGGAGGTCACCCGTGATGTCGTGAAAGTTCACGTGGCTTATGGCCAGTGAAGTGAGTGACGGTGATTGGAGGGCAGACATGATGGCTTTCCGAAAGTATAATGGTATCGTATGCCATACGACGTTGACCGGCAGACCATATGTGCGCGTCTTTCCCCGAAGAGACAGGGTCAAACTCCTGAGGTGCGTCAAGACTGACAAGATGGAGGCGAGCGACGCCAACTGGATGGTGGTGCTGATTTCGCCAGTGTGATATATCTTCGTACGCCACGAGATCGAAAGATCCTTGATAAATGGCACGAGGTGCGATGACGTGATGAGAAGGTCGTTGAAACCCGTGATGTAATCGTCACGGTGGGCGTGAGGGGCGCCATGGTCCTCAAAAAGCTCGATGCGAACAGTGCGGAAGAGTTGGATTTGCGATGGCCGACACCATGCGCGGCAGACGAGCCCGCACGATTTCAGGTCTTCAAAGTGCCCCTGAAGATTCGAGAGGATGAGGAGAAGGAGTTCCGGGGGAACTTCGGGGATCATAACCATGGATCGTAGAAACTTCTCGCAGAGATCAACGCGCACTTTGGCCAGATCCTCGCGCAAGTACGCCGTACGCTGCAAGATCCTCTGCAGAAGGACAATGTGGAGGGAAATCGGCGTGGGGAGCTGGCGATTGGACGAAGGGTAGGTATAAAAAGCCTGAAGCAGTCGTCATGTGACTGTGGCCGGTCGAGACTCAAGCTCTCAAGCGTCAGCTTGGAGTCGCTTCTTCGGGTTCTTGCTTACTGACTATTAGTAGAAGAAGAATGCCGGCATTGACCCCGAAATGGGACCGACAGTTAGAGCATAAGCAATGTTACGAGCGGTGCTGTTGTGGCGCGCTCGAACACGCGTGGATGCTCGTCATTAGACACCGAAGGACGCCACGGGATCCAAGAGAAGGCATACCGTCCACCAGCCTCTCCAGGCACCTTGTCGATTATCGATTATAAAAGTACGGGAGAGGGCTTCTCGGAGTTTTGAATACGCTGACTGTGTAAGAAAGCTTCCAAACCAGAGACGTTGAGATTAAGACATTCAGATGACCCAATGTGCAGGTCGAGAAGGATAATTTTTGAGCCGGACAGGGCGCCGCCGACTCGGAAAACTTCGGGAGGGGTGATAAATGCAACGTGCGTGCTGAGGTCTGATTTGAGATCGGGCCGATCTGTGCAGTGAAGTGGGCCAGGGCTTTTGCTCAACAACCAGAAGTGATCTACAAAACATGGAAGACACACCAAAAATCATGGATCTCCATTTCAGATGTTTGAGCCATTAGTAGGTTTTGATTTTGGACAATCCTAGCTCGGGAACGAGACGTCGCTGGCGGCACAGACTGATCGCCGCGAGGAAGGCCAGGAGGTATTTAAGATTGAAACGGCGCAGATATGACAAGGCACTTTCAGGGTTTCCAATTCAAAGGTGATAACTGGTTCATGGCCATATTTTCACAGAATGAGATTGTGACCATCAAAGCTGGGTGCAGAGGGCGAGACGCGCGGGGGAAGCTAGGAATATTGCACAGAACGATTTCGATGAGGATTGGAGTGGCGAAGAACTAAGATTTGAGACCGCAACAGTAACGTGCACATGCACACCAACAATGAGCACACAGCACATTCGGCATGATATGTTAAGATCGGACTGCAGATAAATTGGATTCCGCTAGGCCTTAGTCATGATCTGAGCATGTACAAAAAGACAATCAGATAAAGAATGAGCAGACGTACCTCTGAGTCGGCCAACAATTCCACAGTCCTCAAAAATCGCGTCTTCAGATGCTATGAGCCTCGAACCTCCTTAGGTCCACTCCTCGAAAATCAGCCTGACCTGCAAGAAGAGGTACGATAAACAATGCGCTTCCAACAGACTTCTATTTATTTTGACATTAGTGTTAGCTCGAAGAGACAAACCCTCGTCATTCTTGAATTCGGGTGAAGCACTGGCACCAATCGGAATAGCCCCAAGTTCAGTGTAATAGAAAGCATATTTCATGATTACATTTTTTGAGATGACTGCGCATCGGAAGGCAGCTCGACAATCTGTTCCGAGCCGGGATACAGCGGTAAGTTCAAGCCATACTTTTCCTCGAGTGTCCTATCGCGCATGCCACCAGTAAGCACGCTACCCCCACCGAGATCAGAAGCAAGCACACTTACCTCGGAACGAATCTCCCACCAAGAAAATGTCGGCCAGTGAATCCCCTTACACCCTCCTTGGGCGCGGTCAAGCTCACCAGCACCTCTGGGTTGAGGCCCACGCCATCCACGTTCCCTTTTTCGACGTCCCACCCGGAGGGAATGTTGACGGAGACGATGGGGAGGCGGGATTGTGCGAGGAGGGGTAGTGCAGAGTCGAAGGGCTTGCGGACGGGGCCTTTGAAGGAGAAGCCGAAGATGGCGTCGAGGATGACATCGGAGGAGCTGAGCACGTCGCGTAAGGAATCGGTTTCGTTCGAGGGTGGGAGCGTGGGGATCTTCATGTTGTCGCATTGGGTTTGGAGGCGCTATGGGGTGGAGGTATCAGCTTGGTGTAGCGATGCGGCGGCGCTGGAAGGGTACTTTGTAGTGGTCCTTCGATCCGGGCTATGAGGGTGTTCACGTTATCAATAGGTGTAGCATATATGGGATCGAAGACACACTTTAGGCATGTAGATAGTAGGTTCGTATCCGAACATGCCTGTAAGACATCGACATGAGTTCACGAAAGCATCGATGGAAAGACACTCACCTAGATGACGGGCAGCGACTAACCCATCACCACCTAATTCCCTTGTGTAAAAATCAGGAGCTCAGAGTGTGACATCTAATTTACCTTGGTTTCCTGGCCCGCAGCAGACTAAGACGCGAGGATACTTCTCCTTCGTGTACACCTTGGCCAGAGCTTCGGCACAAGCCAGACCAGCTAGCTCCATCAACTAGAAAAAGCCATAGTTAGATGGGTTGATTTGTGAACAATGTGGAAGATCGGCGACGCATGCGTACCTGGTCAAGACTAAATGCTCCAACAGCCCCCATAAGCTCCTCGTCAATCTGAAGTGATACAATGCAGCTAAGTGCCCTGCTTTGTACATGACATTGCTAGCTCACTTGCTGGGCAAGTTTAGCGGAGAGATATCGAATGGCGACCATCGTTGTGAAGTTTTTGTTTGAGGTTATGGTGAGTTGTAAGAGCCGTCAAAATGTGTCGTCATAAAGATCATGATGATTTCAGGGCCAATGTAAGGAATGTAAATATACGTGCTGGAAAACATATCAGTAGGTTCTTAAGGAGTACTACGTACTTTAGTAAGAGTAGCTAGTGAGCTACTCGCTGAATAACTATTTTGATGGTGATTAGTCAGTAAATTACTCTGTGAATGACTATTTTGATGGCAAGTTTCCCTCTGATATTGGCACCAATCATGAATCACTATACTTTGCGTGATGGGTGCGCGCCGGGAAGGGGGTGAATCTCTTCCCATTTGCTTACGTACCAGGGTGTAGCCTCATCAGCGTGCACATATGATGGTGATCTTGGATTGTAGTATAGAGAATGCCGTGAGGAAATACACCAAAGTGAACTGGTTGTTCCAATTGGGGAGCCAGTATAATATAGTCCTCCTCCTCCTCCAATGTCTGAACTCTAGTAGTAGTACATCTGTCATTTGCGTACAGACAATCACTTCCTTCAGTGGAGTCTTCAGAAGATAAATGCCAGCCACGACCATACAAGTTTATTACCTGCTCACCACTGTCGCCCGACACCTCCCGGAAATACGAGCAATGACGCGTTGACGGCCCATAGAATGCACAATCAATACTGACTCGATAAACAAAGTAATATATCTCTTTCTTCATCAAAATAGTGATTCGAGACATCAAAATAGTGACTCGAGACATCAAAATAGTGACTCGCAACAAAATAGTGATTCAGCGAGTAGCTAACTAGCTAAATATTACTAAAGTTGTAGTACCTCGTTCTTAAGTACAGAGTGCGGAAGACGGTACAATAATGATATCAAAATGAGCGCTTACACTACAACAGAGGTGCCATCGAAGTCAAAATACATGGAACAAAAAAGATGACCAAAGGAAATCCACGAGAAAGTCATACATCCTCAAACGAGGGGCTTCGCACATACCCGTCGATGCTCCTCCCAGTCTTTCCTTTGATGCTCTGCCGAGCAGTACTTGACGAGCTTGCATTTGCTACATGTCTGCCCCGCGATCCGCCCATCTCCACTGTTGCTTGAACCCACACTGAGCTCCGAGCCCTCGCTGCTGCCCGACATATTGGCCGTCGCTAAGCCTTCATCGCTGAACGTCACATCGCAGTCAATCCAGTTACACATTGGGCGCATCCTGATTCTCTTGCGCCGCCCCTTTCCCCAAATATCCAGCACAGACGCCGTGTCCAACCCACGTCTGGGAAACCGTATCATCTCGCAGTCGTCGTTGCAGCAGGGGTTCGGGCAGCCTGTGGGGTAGTCGTAGAATATGTCCTCGTCGGGGACGTATGAGGGGTGGGTGAAGAAGATTTGCGAATATGAGGTGCCGTGGTGCGAGAAGAGTACAAAGAAGCGTGGCCGCTTTTCATGGAGGATGGCGCGGACGGCGAGATCGATCTGCGGGAAACAAGGGGTACGGCGCTGCCGGACGAGTGTGTGTGTTAATCGCATGTCTGCGATTGTCGTTCATGATGTATAGTGGCATGGATGGGGGAGGAAGCATGCTCACGTTCATAGCGTATTCTTCGCTCCACACTTGGCTTGCATGGACGCCCAAAGGAATGTCGGCAGGCCAGTTTAAAGTACTCCGTAGCATCATCCATTTCTTGGCGCTTCAAATCCGTCACAATGATGTAAATTTCGTCGCATCCAGAGTCGTGCATTCCCCGCAGCAGCATGAGTTCGGGAAGCTACCCAGACACATTATCATCAAGGTACACGCACTTCAGGGCGCGTGATTGCTTACCATCGAAAGAACAACAGGTGTCATATGCAAGTTTCGATTCTCGAAGGACTGATGGTGATAAACGTGTATTGTCCAAGTCCTGTCGAGGGGAATCAAACGCCCAGTATCGACAGTGCGGCAAAATACATTCTCTGGCGCGAATTCGCCCTTGTTCCATGCAATGATCTGCTTGTTATGTGCATGTACAGCGTGCTTGCGCTCTCGGACGTCTCTGAACCACTCGTGGTAGGCATCATGGCCGTGAACGCGATGGTCGAGCCATCGGTCGATAAGCGCGTCGGTGGAATCATGGTCAAAGGTGGTCTTCACAAGCTCAGACATGGAGAGACTAGGCGGGGAGAATATAGAGTAATGCTGCTTTCGCCGAGACATGAGGAGGAAAGGCAGGGTGGCTTGGCGGCGACGGGGAGGAGTTGAACAAAGTCGGTGGCGGTGCTAATCCTTAAGAAAACGTTCAAGGCTATCATTCAAGATGCCGCCCATGATATTCAAAATCAACCAAGTATTATTATTATCAAGCATGCTAGGACGACGAAAGCTATCTGACGACAAACGAATGGACTGACGGATACTGTAATCCGTCCTGAATCTGGGTATACAAGGTCGAGCACTGCGTCTTTAATGGCAGCGGGAGTAGGTGCAGTGGCCGTGGCCGTGGTGGCTGTGAGTGTGCCCTGCAGGACTCCCATGGCAGTGGCTGTAGTGAACGGGAGGGTGGTGAATGGGAGGGTGGCATTCAGGGACGTGGACCGGGTGAGCGGTCGGGGCATGCGCGTCTATTCATTAACGTGAGAACACATTTCATTTCTGAAAACATAAGGGACATACCGACGATGAGGCGCAGAGGCTTTTCTTCGCAGGTACCCGCACCCCACAGCAAGATATCCTCGATGCGGCGGTGTTCCTCAATCTTGTCACCACAGTGGGCCTCCCAGTGAACGAGGGGCCTCAACTTCGCAGCGAGGAACCCTTCCTTGAAGATGTGGTTCGTCACGTTGGCCAGCAGCTCCAGGCGTCCATGGGCCTCTGACTCAGCAAGCTTGACGCGCTGCACGACGGCGGGTGCGCTGGCGTTGTTGCGGTAGACGTAGGTGAACCACAGGGCAGTGGGGACATCCTCTGTATACCATCAGGACAGCCATAAATGATATTGAAAAAGTGTTGCACTCACGAACGACGAGCTTCAGTGCATTCTCGGGACACCTCCCAACACCCTGGACCAAAAGGTCCTCCACGGAGTGGCTAGCCTTGACCTTCTGGCCGTCCTTCTTCTCCCACCAGGTAGACGGGCGGTACTGAGGCTCGACGAAGCCCTGGCGGAAGACTACAATCTCTGTGGTCAGTGAGTGCAACGAGACATAAAAGGGAGGGAAGAGGTACCATGCTCTAGGACATCCTCCAGGTCAGCGAGCTTGTGGTTCTGGAACTCGAGCTCGATGAGCTGGGTGGTAGCAGAGTTCTTGAGGTGCGCGCGCGAGGCGAGCTGGTAGGTCAGCCAGAGCTCAGCAAAGGTCATTTTGGTGATGGGGAAGGAGGTGGCAGAGGTGAGTCTAGAAATGGGATGGAAGAGAATTCCTAAGGAGTTGCCAGGTCATTGAGACGGACTTTTATAGCCATTGCACAGCTAGCCGGCTTTGACGTGTCACAAACTAGATGCAACCCCTCGCAATTAAGTTTGCCGATCATGATAGTGATAAACGTATCTCCTAAACTTTTCCTTGGGGATTCTCATTGTCTGCGCCTTGTAAACAGACACACTCACCCACAAGGCATGTTTGACCTATTGAAAGGCTGCAGGTACTTTGAGGGATATTTACATGGAGGAGGCCCGGTGCTCAGGAATCTGACTGCCAAGAATCAGGCACGTTGGCGCGACGCGTCGTCCTGTGTCGCCATCACGTGTAAACATTTGCAGAACTGTAAATTGCGCCGCACGCATCCCTCGCCGCACAAGACCCAACAATTCCTGTACTCCAGATATGCGACAAACGTTACGACCTGCAACACTGTGCCCTCTGCAAGGTATCGTATCCAGTTTGTGCACTGACTATTCGAGAACTGCGATAAACGTTATGCACTTGTACCAACACACTTCTGATTCAATGTATTGTAACTACTAGTAGTTCGTGCAGTGACGTGTCATCTGCTTCATCGTCGGATATGTCGGCATCCCGATCTAAATTATCGCTGAGCACCGCGAGCTCTGCATGCCTGAACACCAACGGGTCCTGCCGCAAAGTGAAGCCTGAAGAATAGGTATGAGAATCGATCCCATGGACAGTGCGCATTCCGTGCTCGCGAAGACGAAGCATTATCCGGCACGAGGCAATACTGGAGAATGCTACTTCGAACCTAATTGTTTAGGACTGAGCTTTCGTGGCAACCAAATAGCAAGGTTATCACAAGAGCCGACGCACATGATCAGGTAGTGGATCCAATAATTTGTTATCGAACCGAGAACGCACCCGACGATTACACTGTTAATTAAGAGGAGGCAAACAGAGTACGCGGCCCCTAAACAGGTGTTAACAAGTTCAATGTTTTGGCGAGCGAACATCGAGGACTTGCCATCCAGGTGCATCAGCAAAATGACCAGCGGTGGGCGATGACATACGATCGGTTGTTGTGTTTGCAATTGTGTAGATTATGACAACGGGCTTGCATCAGCGTCTCAATATATCCAATCAGTTACGCCATTCCGCAACATGGTTGTGAGGTCTCCAATCTCTGCCATCAGCGGGGACTGGAACCAACACCACCCGGACTGGAGCATCGGCAACCGACCACCATCCACAAAAACACGCCAACTCGTCGACTGGATCCGAGAAAGCGGATACACACTACTCAACGACAAAGGTATACCCACATACTTCGAACACAGATCCCGAGGAGCCACTTCGGTAATCGACCTCACGTTCGCCAACCCAAGCGCCCTAGCCCTGGACACAACAAAAGAGTGGACGATAGACGACTCACTGGCATGCGGATCGGACCACCACGCTCTGCGCTGGGTCATCGACCACGGAAGTACAGAGATCGAGAACATAACAGGAACCAAGTACAACTTCAAGGATGCTGACCCCGTAGAGTGGAAGAACGCCTTCGACGCTGAAATCGAGAAAGAAAAGGTTAGATGGGAGACACTAACCGACCTAGACACCCCCCGCTCCCCCGAGGAACTCGACCGTGACGTGGAGCTCATCACCGAGGCGCTCAAGGCCGCCACAGCGTCCACCGTCAAAGAGAAGAAACACTCCAAAAAAGCGAAACCATGGTGGTCCGACGCACTAGACGACGCCAACAACGAACGAACCAACCTAAGGCAACAACAACGCACACACAAAGAACGCTGGGGAACCTATTGCGAGGTAATACACAGCTCACTTAAAAAGACGACTAACTACTTTAGGAGGCTATTCAAACACGAACGCCGCACATGGGTGAACAAAACACTCGAAGACGCCACCCCCGATGAAATCTGGGGACTCCGCAACTGGTCGAAGGGCTCAAGAAACTACCCATCCCCGGCCATAAACCGACCCAATCAAATGCCCGCAGTCCAACACGAGGACAAATGCGATGCGCTTCGCAACACCCTCTTCAAACCACCGCCCCAGCTCAACAACAACCCGCCACCCAACCTCCAACACACACAGGACCACGACAAACCACACTTCCCGCTCACCAAGACAGAGGTCAGGGAGGCCATTTATCGACACAGCGCTAAGAAGGCACCAGGCGAAAGCCAACAAACCTTCGCCACGGTCCGATGGGCGTGGGAGACACAAGAAAATATCATCTTCGCACTAATGCACCACTGCACACAGACCGGACACCACCCCAAGACATGGCGCCGAGCTATCGCAGTCGCGCTACGCAAACCGAACAAACCCGACTACTCCGAACCCCGAGCATACCGACTCATCCAACTCCTAGAATGCCTCGGCAAAGTCCTGGAAGGCATAATCGCTCGCAGACTAGCATACATGGTCGGAAGGGAAGATCTGGTCCCCCCCAACCAATTTGGAGGGAGACCCAACAGCAGCACTAACGACGCACTACTGACACACGTCGAAGACATACAGGCCGCCCACAACCACAAAAAAGTCACTTCCGTACTAACATTCGACATTTCAGGATACTTCGACAATGTTAACCACGACCGACTACTCCGCGAACTCAGACGTAAAGGAATACCGCTACCACTCGTCAAATGGGTAGCCGCTTTCCTCCGCGACAGGGAAGCGTCCATATGTCTGGACGGACTCCGCGGAGACATGAAACCGGTGGCAAATGGTATACCACAAGGGTCCCCAGTCTCCCCCATCCTCTCGATAATATACACCGCTGAACTACAGGAACTGATGGAACTTAAGAAAACACCAGCACCCAGACCAGGAGGCCCCCGCCCACCAAGAATCCCGGACGACCCAACAAACACGAATCTCGACATGTACATCGACGACGGAAACATTCGGATCTCATCGTACTCCCTGGACACCAACGTTATCATGCTCCGATCTTCATTCATAACGGTAAACGACTGGCTAACCAATGTAGGCCTCTCTACAGCAGCAGAGAAAACCGAACTCATGCACCACTCCTGGCGCCGCGACAAAGGACACTCCCCGAACATCAAACTCCCCACAGCGAACGGCACCGAAGTCTCCATAGCTGCCGGCGATACCATCAGGATCCTGGGGGTATTTTTCGACAGACGACTAACATTCAATCAACACGTCAGAATACTAGCGGACAGAGCCGGAAACACAGTCCGAGGCTCCCGGATGCTCGCCAACACAATGAAAGGCCTCTCACAAGTCGAACTACGCACACTCTACCAAGCATGCGTAGTACCGGTACTAACCTACGGCAGCCCCGTATGGTGGACAGGCAAGAAGACACATATTAACATTCTAGACAAGGTCCAAAATACAGCCCTACGACACATAGCGGGAGCGTTCAAGACCACGCCGATCAAAGCACTGGAAATCGACCTCGCCATCCCGCCCATAAACCTCGCCCTGGACCTCGCCAACGCGAGATACGCCGACCGCCTACACAAGCTCAACCACACAAACCCCGTCCTACAACGTCTATCCAGCGAGTGGCGCGACGGAACACCACCGATATCACCACCACCCCTTCCGTCACAAAAGCCCACGAAGAGCAAGAAACCGCCAAAACGAACACAACTCGAAAAAATTGCGGCGTCTACGTACCGCCCGTCAGAAGGTGAGAAAATCATCCCCTTCATCTCACCACCATGGCGTAGAACAGCAAGAGACTTTGGCCCCCGACTCACAATCAGCGGAGCCGACCCCAAAATCAAGAAAGACGACGCAGCCAAAACCCATAACCGCAGAACACGAGTACTTCTCACGGATCCCAGTAACCTGCTCATCTACTCCGACGGCTCAATGCTCGACGCCCCAGGAGACCAGCAAAAGAAGAACGTAGGGTGGGGAGTGGTTGGATACCACAAGGACAAAGAGGTCATAGCCCGCCGAGGCGGACTAGGCCACACAGCAGAGGTATACGACGCAGAGCTAACGGGACTAGTCGTAGCCGCGAAAGAAGCCACGACATACGCCCAACGACACCCCAGAATCACGAACCTACACATATACGCAGACAACACGGCCGCGGTCACATCGTCATTCGAACCGAAAACCCAACCCGGCCAATACAACATCTCGGCCTTCAACAAAACGATCACCGACTTCCTAGACAGAAACCAAAATCACTCCGTGCACGTCGAATGGTGCCCAGGCCACACCGACGTCAAAGGTAACGAGAGAGCGGACGAGGAAGCCAAAGAAGGAGCCATACTCTGGCAACCCCGTTTCGTTACACTGACACACGCAATGCGCTCGTCAAAAGCACAGGTACTCAAGAAATGGAACGAAGAATGGAAACGCACACCCCCAACCGGAGGTTTCGGAATAGCCAACCAATTCCCCCCAGCGTGGAAGATCAAACAACACGTCAAAACCACCCCGCGAGAAGTATTCAGCAGACTAACACAATGCCGCACACGTCACGCATTCATAGGTGAGTACTACTCAAAATTTGTACCTACTGAACCCACAGAATGCCCGTGCGGCGAAGCCATACAAACACGCGAACATATCATCACCACATGCCCCATATACGATGACCACAGACACATACTCACAGAAGACTACCCGGAACTCGACCTCAAAGACATCCTTGGCACCAAGAACGGTATCGAAGCACTAGCGAAATTCATCAAACAGTCGGGCGCATTCACGAAGACAGGAGCACCCCGACACGACTCCGCACAACCAACAATAGACGACGCCGAGAACGTAGACGAAGGAGAAGGAAACTGGTGGGACCGATGGGACAGACCGGGCAGAGGGAACCCGACAGAAAGTGGAGAGGAAGAGGAGGAGAGAGAGAGCGAAGACGAAGAAGACGAAGAGTAGGACACCCACCAACAGAAGACGACGACAACGACGACGACGGAATCGAAAACGGAAACGGAGACGGAGAGGGAAGGAGAGCAGGAGTCGAAAGGAGAGGAAGAGCGAGGTAAAGGAGGAGAACGAGGAGAAGGAGGGAGTACACACAGGGCACGACGCCCAACCGACCAACAATTAGAGGCCCCGACACTGACGGCCCCCACAACACCGGCACACCAACACACACCACACACTAGCGTGACACACACCAAAGCCGCCCTCGGAACGCACGACCGAGTCTGACTGGGAAGATACCATTTCTCTTTTCTTTTCCGTTTCTATATTCATCCAAACATATACCCTCATGCCCCACTGTCATATGCACTAACCAAACCATTAATCACTCCCACTACACTCTCGACAAGTCAAACGCTACACCTTCGTACGAAATTACCCACACACAGAAACTACTAGATCCACCGCCCGGCTTTACCCATACCCATTACTTTACTACTATTTGGCCCCGCCCTGCCCCTTAGCTCTCTAGTGTAGCTTGACCGGCAGTATAAACTGAATTCATCATCATCATCATCTCCAATCTCTGCAACTCAATTACAGTTGATTGTTGATATTCTATCTTGCTTGCCACCTGACCACAGCACGATTGTGAACCTAGGACTTGTTCGGCTTATGAGTCACTCTCAGGCTTGCAAGCCAGCTGGCTGAGCGGACTGGGTCGTCTTGTCACTCTTCGGAGCCTGTCCCAACTTCAAAAAAGCGACCTCAACCTCCAGACTCAGGTGAGTACACAACAAAACCATTTTCTGAGCAGACAATGGTTAAAATTCTGAACAGTAATTTACAAATGGTTCTGATGACCTATGGGGTGAACCGCTAACTGCTTATTATCGCGGATGACTCGGACAAGCTGCACAATGGCTCGGTAACCCATGGGCCACGTGCTGTTAAACAAAGCGCGTTTACGCGTTTCGTCTTGAGACGAAACGCGACGAAACGCGACTTTGTTTGTTGACCTGCGACTGATCATGTGATGAAGCCAGATGGGGACGAAGGACTTGTCTGGCATCAACCGTAACCATCAAGCAGTCCAACGTTCGAGGAGCTCACCTCGCGTATGTACATTCAATCTCATTTTTTACGAGCTATACTACTCATATTCCTGGTACAGATGGGCTACCTACGCTGCCACGGTGCAGGATGCAACCAGAAATTCAGCGAAGCACGTTATCTAACCCGACACATCAGCAAGTGCGACAAGGTCCAGAAAGGTCACAAACGTCTATTCGAAGCTGCAGCTACAAACAGCAGGGGAACTCTTGAAGGCAGTGCTAAAAGACAGCGGGCTGAACCAGCTAGCACTGTTTTACAGCGCACATTTCTAGGACAAGCTCGCGAGAAGGGAAAAAGGCGGGATGAAATGGAGATTATGGTGCGTCATTGATCCTCGTTATTTTTGCTATCCTTATTCTTTCTCTAGTCAGAGGCGCCAGAGCCTTGCTCCCCCAAATCAAATTTCATGGACTTCGAGCAGGCGCCGGGACTCCCCTTCTCCGACCGACCCTCTGCATCTCCTGAACCCCCTGTACATCCCCGTAAACGAGTGCCAAAACTGTCCGAGAAACTCAAAGCCATGCTTGGTGACACTCTACCAGAGGGGCCTGGTCCTCTTCCACCTGAGGAGCCTTCAGAACTTGAGACACCCCTGCAACCTCTCCGAATTCGCATTTGTCGCCGCCTCAAGACTCTTTTCAATTCCTTCTCCCTGCGTAGAACTTATTACGGCCATCCATCATACATTCCAGATGCCGACGTTGACTTCGGTGATCTCTTGGCGGACGACCTGAGGCGTTTAGATGCTGGGCAGGCCACCGGATTCCCAGATGCTTCACGAGACGAAGAGGACATCATAGCTCCCTACCCCAGCATGTCATCTTTCCTTCTGAATAGATGGTTTTGGAAGAGCCACAAGAAGACGAAAGAGTCACGCAAGGACCTCCTCGATAATGTTCTGTTTCATGATAGGTTCAACCCAGATGACCTCAAGAATCTGAACTTTGACCGTCTCGATGAACAGGTGGCACAAAATTCTGGTGGCTTTTCCGACGGCAATGGCTGGGTCTCAGACACTGTATATATTGATGTGCCGACTGGGAAGAAGGAGACGAAGGCCTCACGTAGGGCGGCCGCCGCTGCCCAACGCCGCCGTGTTCATGATCCAGAATCTGAGGGGGAGGCCGCAGCCGCGGCCATGGATGCTGAGCCAACCACCAGTCGTCGATTTCCTATTCCGGGCTTTCATCACCGCAAACTGGTTGACATTGTTAAAGAAGTTTTTTCTGGTGCGGATGCAAATCAGTTCCACTTTCATCCATTTGAAGAGCACTGGCAGCCGCCGTGGAATGAGGAGACCACGGAACGTGTCCACGGGGAATTTTATACCTCTCAGGCCTTCCTCGACGCTGACCGTAAACTATACAACTCGCCTCCGGAACCAGACTGCAATCTCCCTCGTGTCATCGCAGCTCTGATGCTGTACTCAGATGCTACTCATGTTGCTCAGTTTGGACAAGCTAAACTGTGGCCTGGTTATTCATTTATTGGTAACCAGTCCAAATATGACCGGGGTCGTCCTTCTAAGCGCGCGGGCCACATGTTTGCATTTTTCCCTTCGGTACGGAGTACGCACTTCATTCTTACTTCCACTAATGTATATGTGCCCAGCTTCCGGATAACATCACGGATTTCATTCGCCGTGAACAGAACTTGCGGGTCACGGCTCCATTACTCGCTCACTGACGACGAGAGCTGTTTCATGGGTGCTGGAGGATACTTTTAGACAAGGAGTTCCTTCAAGCCTATGAACATGGAGTTATTATCGTCTGTGGTGATGGAGTGAAACGACGTGTTTATCCACGGATTTTCACGTATTCGGCGGATTACCCCGAGAAGTATGTGAACCATTATATTCAAATGTAAATCTCTGACCATCCTTAGAGTTCTCATTGTAACAATACGCGATATGGGGAAATGTCCCTGCCCACGGTGTAAAATATGCAAGGACGACATTCCAAGTCTGGGACCACCAGAAGATACTGCCATTCGATGCCATCATAAGCGCTGCGATGACGAGGACTGCCGATCTCGCATTCAGAAGGCAAGAGATTTGATCTACGCGAAGGGCTACGTCGTGAACAGTGACCGTGTCGAGGATTTACTGAGGGAAGATTCACTAATTCCAACCATAGTATGTATCCCCTCATTCTCGATGTCTACGTGACTAAGTTTGTATATATTTTAGAACGCCTTTTCTGAGCTTCTCGGGAAGTTTGAGCTAGATGTATTTGACCTTGCAGTTGTCGATCTGCTGCACGAACTAGAACTGGGTGTCTGGAAGAGTTTGCTACTACACCTCGTGAGGATACTGTACACGCAAGGCCATGTGAAGGTCCTTGAATTCAACGAAAGGTCTGCAGTCGTGACTCTTTTTTCGTGCATGTCCTGATTAGAACTATAGATTCCGTTGTGTGGCATCCTTCGGATGCTCCACCATACGCCACTTCCCGTACAATGTAGCAGATTTGAAGAAACTCGCTGCCCGAGATTTCGAGGATATACTACAAGTAAACAATCTTCCGAAACACTCTACCACGCCCTACTAATGTGGTTACCTTGAAATAGTGCTGCATTCCATGCTTTGAAGGCCTATTGCCGGAACCTCACAATCAAACTATCCTCGACCTCCTTTATCTCATATCCTATTTTCACTCCCTCGCCAAACTCCGTATGCATACCGATTCATCACTGAGAGTCCTCCGCAAGGTCACAGAAACTTTAGGCAAGGCATTGCACTTTTTTGCTGATGAGACTTGTCGACACTTCAAGACCTTTGAAACTGATGGAGAATACCAGGCTCGAACCCGTGCAGCAGCTCGACAGGCAGCCAAGCGTGCTCCAAACAATTTGAACACGCTCCCGACGGACTTACCGCAGTCAAAGGCAGCAGTCGGACGGCACGAAAAGTCATTCAACTTGAAAACGTCCAAATTTCACGCGCTTGGAGATTACGCAGACCAAATTGAGAAGTATGGTACGCTTGATTCTCTTTCGACAGTCCTTGTGCGCAAACTTTCTTTCCTATAAATTATAACACCGTAATAACTGACATTTTATACAGGGTGAATCTAATCACCGAATCGTGAAAGCCTTCAACAGCCGTACAAACCACAATAATGCGGTACCACAGATCACAAGCCAAGATACTCGGACTGTAACGGGGTTACAGAATTTGGGACCTTGTTGTTCACACTAGACGTAAGCTTGACAAGTCTGTCGATTGCTACGTATAGGTGTACAAGGTTGTTTATACTTAATTAATGTAATGAATTAAATAGGCAACACCAGAAGGTGTTGCCAAACAATAGCGTAATCGTCTCGATAAGATACGATTAGATAACCAAGATTAGATAAGATAGTGGGCGTCCTTACATACCCCCCTTTAAGATCGCGTGTAGCGATCTTCACCAGGGAGTTGGGCAGAAAAAGAGAGTAAAAGGAGGGTCTAGGTCCCGGCGACCTAGACCTATCAAATAATGCAAGAATACGTAGGTAAAATACGTATTCTTGACTTAACGAGTAGTGGATGCATTAGCGCCACTGCACGGCCTCAAAGTGCCGTGCGGCAAAGAATGGTGGTGAGGACATCCAATGTTGCGTTAATACGCAACCTGCGGATTGCTCCTCGGGAGTCAGGTGGTCTGCACCTGACAATGGCGGTCGGCCCGGCGGTACGCCCTACGTGTCGAGGTCGGTTCGTTGACGGGGGGATTAAGTTGTCTCCCCGACCTATGACTCCATCACTGTGTCGGGGTCGGTGGTGTTGTTGTCCACCAGACCCTGGCTGGTGGTAATCACCGCCAGTGATAAAGGCCCTGTAAGGGCCGACACGGGGTCCACTTGGGTTTCGGTAGCTCCAGTTGGAGCTGCCACGACTGTGGAGGGTGTCGCGGGGGCAGGTATAGCTGCCGCCGGGTCCGCCATTTCGACGTTGATGGACGTCGATCCCGATGAAGCTGGGTGATGCAGGCCTGGGGGGAGATATTCCCCCACCCGAACACGGAGTCCTCGGAAGTGTGGGTCTTCACCCACAAACATCCATTCCGAACTCACTAGACAGTCTAGTGATTCGGTCTGGAATTCCACGTGCATCAGTGTTTGGATGCGCGTGATGTCGTCGGTGGTGGGATGGTACCACCCATCCCACTCAGGGATGGCGGGCGGAACACCCATTTCATCTAGACGACGAACTCGATCGTCGTCAACATTGCGGAACAGGTCCTTATAGGGACCTGAGTTAGAGTAGTTATGGTCCAAATAATGTAGACCATAAGTGTAGCTATGGTGTATCCAGCTTACTGGAATACCAATGTTGATAAGGTGTTGCAAGACACCTTGTTCAGTGATCCGCACCTCCGGAGGGATCACTTGGATGCGAGGTATGGTAACCTCAGGGCCTTCGATCGGTGTGAAAGGCCGATCTGGGTTGGCCTCGTTATAGGCAGCCACAGCCTCTGCGTAGAGGTATGGCCGCGCAGTAATGGTCGCGAAAAGTCGCATGAACCATGACTGCATGCTGTGGGTAGTTGGCGCTAGTACATTCGCCAACAAGTATCCCCAAGTTCCGCGCCTATGTACGCGGAACCGGTAGTCCATGACGATTCCTCCGTATTGGTTCTTTGAACCAATACGCCCATGGTGAATCATATGTCGGCACCAGTGCTCGACATCGAGGGCATGGTCGGGGCCTGGCTGAGGCAGGCCAGCGCCTCGTGTAGGCTTGTCCGGCCTATATTCGAATGCCCTCCCAGGCCGCCTAATTGGCGCGGCCTGCCAAATGGGTGACCGTGTATCGAACGGTCGGTTGACGCTTCTAAATTCATCCATGGCTGCTCGAGCCATGGATCGGTCGCGCAAATGGGGCGCTACCGAGAGGGAGACTCGCCGGAACTCCCTAAAGAGCATAAAGGCCTCTGCCCGCTCTTCATCCGTCACGCCGGGGCGCCGATCGTTGATCAGTGCATACAACTGATCAACTTCACGAGGGTTCATTGGGAACCCGCGTGGTGCGACGGCATATAGCCGTCCCGATGGGGGACGAGAATTGTGTCCCGTCCCCAACTCGCTTTCGGACACTCGCGCTGCGGTGCCTAGTGCGTAGGCACGATTCTGGGCGGACGATACATATATCGTCCGCACTAGCATATCCCAAAAACGGTTGTCCCTCTCGTGGCGGTCGTTGATGAAGACCACCCCGAGCTCGTCAGGGATCCGCCCCGGCATCTCCTTCTCAGCTTTGCGAGCCATATTCTCGCGATGCTGCTTTTGCCCGGCAGCCTTCTTCTTGCTGACAGGCTTGTCGTCGTCAGACGACTCGCCCCAGTCCGATTCATCCATAGCCTCGGCATATGGATCCGATGCCTTCTGTTTGCCTTTGGATGGCGGCGTTGGGGGCTGCACCATCGTACTAGGTGGTGCAGGGGCTGGCGCTGGCAAAGTATATTTGCCAACAGGTTCCTTCTTCTGAGAACCTCGTTCTGGGTTCCGCACCCGGCTTTCTCCCGGGGGCGGTAACGCTCCGGATAGGTTTTGCGGCTTTGCTTCCGCTGACGTCGACGATGTCGACGTCGTGCGCTCGATTTCTCGAGCAGGTAAGGGGCGCACTTCGCGCGTCCCTTGATCCTCTCGGCGCTCTTCCCGTTGAGAACCATAATCAAGTGGGCGTTCGTCACGCCACACTTCCTGGTCGGGGTGGCGGTTGTACCGCCGATTCTCCTGTTCCAGGCGTCGTTCCGGACGCCTGGGCTCGCTCCTCTCTTGTCGTCGCGGCTCGTATGAGGTGCGTTCTTCTCGACGCACCTCCATTTGCTGCCTTTTTATGGGTTGGGACGATGGTCCCTCCCCGCGATCCGGCGATGCTACTGCCGGCCGTTTTCTTGCCAGGCTGAGTTGCTCAGCCATGGCCGCTTCTCTCGCTTTCACGCGTCTCAAATCCGCGCAAACTCCATCGTATGCATCAAGCAGCTGGGTTATAACCAGCTGCGCCATTCCATCGTCCAAGAAATCACAAAATTCGCGGTGAATACCCGCGTCTTCCAATCGATCCAAGAGAGAAGAAAGGAGACCATCGTCTGCGAATGGTCTCCTCGAACTTGACGCAGGCGATACTCTACGATCGTCTGCCATCCTCCGCGAACTCGACGCCGACGACGCTTTGTCGTCTGCATTCGGTGCAACATGTTGCCGCACCGGTTCGCCGCGCACCACTTGCGCCGGCGGGACATTTGCTTGCAGACGACTTTGGTCGTCTACCTCCATCTTCTCCGATTCGTTGTACCGCGTATTGTGCGGTACAGGCTGCATGGGCATTTGGGGGTACCACGTCGGTTGCGGGTACCCCATGAAACCCGCCATTGATGGCATCTGTTGGAATGCCAGCCCTGGCGGGTAAAAACCACCCATAGGTGGTTGTTGCCCTTGGTGGTGCGGTTGGCTCATATGGCCAACCGTCGGAAATGTTTGTTGCCCCTGATGGGGCGGTTGGCTCATATGGCCAACCGGAGGATATTGGTATAATTGGGGCTGCGAGCCCATGTAAGTTGGGGGCAGGGGCGCATTTTCCGCGCGCCCCTGCGCTCCCTCCCCACTTGAACTCGGCCCCGGGTTCAAATTTTGCTGGTCGGTGCGGCTGTCGCCGCCCCGAATCGCGTCGTTGCTGGAGGTTGGTACTTGGCTGGGGTACATGTTGGTTTGTGTTGAGAGGGTTGAAAATCGGTTGCGCGTCTAGCGCCAAACATATTTAACCTTCTGTCATAACTTTTGATGGTTATGTAATTTTCTTGATCGCCGTGGTCACATGACCGCACCACATTCTAGGTTCGTCGCGGTAATCTCGATGCGCTCTTCACCCCTTGTAGTTCCAAGTAGCGATCCAGTGCCGCTAACTTGTTACAATTGGTGTGCGGTTCCCAGGTGGTGTCTCCCAGGCTCCACCTAACCTGATATTCCACAGTATTATTTTGGGTCCATCTATGGCCCAAAATATCTTCTACAAACCATTCGTGATTATCCGGCGCCCCAAAATCGTAGGGCTCCGGATGAGTTCTATTAGGGAACATTGTATCATTCGTTGCGTAGTATGGGCGCAACATCGATATATGAAATGTTGGATGTATCCGGCGCTCCATGAGTGCCGTAGGTAATTCCAACGTATAGTTCGACGTGTCTGGCATGGCCTTCAGCACTTTGTAGGGCCCGACGAATTTCGGGCACAATTTACGGGCGCGTCCCTTGGGGAGGTTCAAGTTCTTGGTGGATAAATACACCAAGTCTCCCCCCTTTATTTCTGGACCAGCGGATCGGCGCCTGTTTGCCTCGCGCGTTTGAAATACGCGCGCTTCGATTATAGCGTCATGCGCCTCCGCTATATTCTGCAATGCGCGTTCCGCATACTCTCGAATTCCCTTCGGTATTACGCTGTCTGAGCGTATCTCTTTCAACATGGACGGCATGTATCCACTATTCAGCTCAAATGGAGCGAACTTGGTAGTAGCCGATACGCTCGCATTTATCGCGAACTCAGCCATGGGTATACAATCTACCCAATCCTTTTGGTCATGCCTCACAACGGCACGAAATATCTGGCCAATACTACGATTGGCTCGCTCCGTTTGTCCATCCGTCTGAGGATGGAAAGATGTCGACATTAGGAGCTTAGCTCCTAATAACTTATGTAGTTCGCGCCACCAGCGTGAAGTAAACTTAGAGTCTCGATCGCTTACGATCGAGCTTGGCAGGCCATGGAGCCTGACGATCTCCCGTAAGTATACCCATGATAATTGGGCTGCTGTCATCGTCGTATGTATGGGTATCATATGCACCATACTCGTCATACGACAAATTACTACCCATAGGTAATTATATCCCTTTGATTCTGGAAATGGACCGATAAAGTCCATTCCGATAGAATCCCAAGGCTTAGTTGGTACTGGCAGGGAGTGTAGTTTCCCTGACGGTTTTTGATTCGACGTCTTGATCTGCTGGCAGTACTCGCACGTTTTACAAAACGTACGCACGGTCGTGGCTAGTGATGGCCACCAATACCATCGTCGAATATATTCAGTAGTCCGTTCGGCACCGAAATGGCCCATAGTTTTATGGGCTTGCTCAATAATTGTGGTGATGAGCTCGGGTTCTCGCGGTATACATAGAACGCTATCATTTATAGCGTTCGTGGTCCAAATGAGATTGTCTTTCGTGGTGAACGTACGAAAGTCCCTGGGGTTAGCGAGAATAACTGAAAATAGTTTATCCTTTGGGTATCCAAGGATAACGTCGTGACGGATCTTTTCATCCGTTTTGTCTGGGGGAGGAGAAGCTGTGTCCCTCCCGAGGACAATATCTCCGACCGTACGTTCCCGTTCGGTTGGACTCATGCTTTTCTGAGGGTGTGACGATGTTCCGGATGCGGTACTTGGTGCCGCAGCCTCCATTATCTGAGCCTCGACATCTCGATCCTCCTGGCGTTCTTGAAGACGCTTGCTTCGACGTATTTCTACGTCTTTCATCGCTCGAATCTCAACTACTTTTTCCACGATTTCATGGTATCGTGGTACTGGTAGATCTTCACCAGTAGGATCGATTCTAGCATCAGCAGCTACGAAGTCGTGGACGTCGTAACGATCTTGATGGTTATCGCTCTCGAAGTATCGCGATAGACAGTCGGCGACTTTGTTCAGTTCGCCTTTCACATAGGTTATGTCGAAGTTAAATCGCGACATGTATTCCATCCATCGACGCTGCCTAGGTGATAAATTCACCTGGGTCTTAAAGAATTCGAGGGCTTTATGGTCGGTAATGATGTGGATTTTATAGCCCACAAGTTTATCCTCCCACTTAAGTAACGCTTCGAGAATAGCTAAGGTCTCGAGTTCATGCACAGCATAATTCTGCTGTGCATTAGTGAATTTTTTGGACATGAATCCAGCCGGCTGGGCTTGGATCCATGTAGGTCCTTGTCCATACATCGCACCGACGCCTGACTTGGAGGCGTCACAGATAATCCAAATTGGTTCGCCTGTCTTCGGTTGAATCGGCCGAATAATTGGCGTTGTGCAGCATATATGCTTTATCATTTCAAAGCATCGCTGATGAATTGGTCTCCAATAAAATGGCGACCCATTCTCGGTCATCGCCATTAGTGGACCAGTGTATGCAGATATATCTGGGAGAAACTGTCCCAGATAGTTAACAAGTCCAACGAATCGTTGGATATCGTTGTAATTCCGTGGTATCCTCCAGTCACGGATCCGTGCCAGTTTGTCGGCGTCAGGGTGAATTCCTTGGTCGTCAATAATATGACCAAGGCAATCAACGCGATCCGAATACAATTCGCATTTCTTCCATTTAAGGTAGAGCGATTGTTCGCGTAATCGTTCGAACACAACTCGCAAGTGGTCTTCATGTTCCTCAATAGAGTTCGAGAATATGAATATATCGTCCAAGTATACATGCATGAACTTCCCAATGACGTCCCGAAAGATGGACGTCATTAATCGTTGAAATGTCGCGGGAGCATTACAGTCCCCGATTTGCATGATGTTACTGATGTATGTTCCCGCTATCGTTGCGAAGGCGGTTTTATGTACATCTTTTTCAAGGATGCGTACTTGTTCATACGCATCCGTTAAGTCAATTTTGGACCGTATTTTTCCCCTAGCGACATCTTCGCGAATAACTTCCTGGTCTGGCAAGGGCGTAACGTCCTTGATCGTGTTATCGTTACGCTGGCGTGCGTCCAAGGGTGTTCTCAGGGAGCCGTCTTTTTTCGGGATACATAGCAGCGGCGCTGCTTGCTTCACCGAACGAGGCTCCCACCATTTAGAATCCGTATACCGATTGACCTTCGCGTAGAATTCCTCGCGAAGGGACATTGGGCACCTCGGCGCGTGGTACTGGTACTGTTTCTCATCATCAATGAGAGTAATCTCGTGATTGACTTCCCGCCAGGGTGGTAGCTGTTGTTTCGTACCACCCACCATATCTTCGAATTCGTCATGCCATTGCTGGCGAAGTCGTGGATAATCTTCCGCGGTAAGGCCTCCATTGGGTGCCTTACCTTTTCTGTTCACCGTTCTTGCAGCGCGAATGTGCGCTGTGTCTTTATTGCTAGGTTTAACATCAAACCTAGCTCGTAGTTTTACGAGAGCAAAGTCACTCTCATCCTTCACTGGTAACCGATACAACGGCCGTTTAGCCCGTTGTATATTCACCGGAAAATTCATTTCCGTTGGCTCCGATACTTCCTCAGGCCGTGGATTTCGGTACGCTTGTCCTCGCGTGCCTACATTTCTTCCTTCGTGAGCCCGCATTGACGCTATTACTGCGTTCCATTCTTGCGGCATCCGTGGGTCGAACATCCACTCATATTGTGGATGTGGATTTGGTCTATCCCAAAATGATCGATTACTCGTATTCGTATACGGCTCTGATTCCGTATCCTTGTCGGCCCCGCTCGTCTTACGCGCTTCATTATCGCGCTGATGTTCTTCGCATGGCTCGTCAACCTGTGCTCGTTCGTTCGAAGGCTCGTTTTGTGCCTTCTGCTGTCGTCGTTGGGGTTTTCTCTTCTTCGGAGGTGGCTTATCCCCCTCCTTAAGAGTTTCTTGAAACTCTTCCTCGGATAATAAAAGTGCTGGATGATCCTTCGGTAGGCTGTTTATCGGCCTACCCTCATTATCAGGATCATCGTCATCTTCTACTGTTACTTTTAGTCATTCTCTTCGTTTCTCCAATGACCGATGGCGTCTAGCTCGGCCATCGGTATCCTCCATTTTTACCTTAGTCGCTGGTATAGCGACTCCATTGACGACCACTTCGTCACGGTTAAAGTCCAGCACGACGTTATTTGCGCGCATAAACGGCGTGCCTATAATCACGTCGTATCGATCAAAGTTAGCAAGGTCCATGTAAACCTTGCCTTTAAACCCTGGCAGATCGGCTTCCACCGTCGTACCAAAGTTTACTGTGGCCCGACTTCCTTTAGTCCCGAGCTGGAGGATTAATGGATCCTCCAGCGGAAATACTCGAATATCGGCCACTTGAGCGAATGACGGCGTAAGTCCGGTAGTTGTACTCCCGGAATCCCAAAGGGTCCAAGCCTCATGTCCACCTACGTTAATGTAGGTGACAAGGCACTCCTTGTCCTTTATCAGAACTACGGGACGAGCAATTTTGTCCCTCCCCGTCCGCACTTTAACTTTGCGAACTGGTGGTTTATCATTGCGTTCTTCTGACGCAATTACTTCTGTCATTGCAAACATACGCTCGGTCTCATCGTCCCGAGCATAGTATTCATTTTCGTAGACCTCCATGTCTACGAACTCATCGCCTTCGTCTTCATTGTCCGCCTCTGTATCAGGGCGTCCATTGTCTCGTCCGTCCGGGTCCTCAGGAGACGTGTCTTCATCGTCCGCCTCACTTGCCGCGTCAGGTGCCGCTGTACGTGCGGCCCTTAGGAACGCTCGCTGTTTCTTGGGCTGTTTGCAATCTTTTGCAAAATGCCCTAGTTTTCCACAATTAAAGCACACTTCCCCCGGAGGATGGTTGTGATGATCGTGGTTTTTAGGTTGATCGTAACGCGGACGATCTCCTGTCTTCATCGCTGGTTTTTCGACGTGGGGCTTTTGCTCTCCACGTCCAGGTTGATCCTGATACGCTGGCTTGACATATGGCTTTTCATTTACTGCGCCATACACCCGTCGAGGCCTGTTGAAAGTATTGTGTGGAGCGTTTACTCGCCCTCCATCTGGTTTCCGCATTTGGCTCGGTTGACTTCGCTGAGCGGTTATGGTCCGCTCAAAGTAATCAGCCGTTTTCTGGGTGGCTTGAAGTGCTAGGCCCACCGCTAGGAACTCTTGGGCTGTATTGATTTCGGGTGATAGCCCGTCATCAAATAATGCCTTCCGCATATCGCGCGGAAGTGTTTTGAGAAATTTCTCCAGGAACGTCCAATCATCCGTTCTTGCTGCCATGTTCATGGCATGATCCACAAGGTCGTCATACAGACCTTGTATGCCTTTGCTCGCCGAATAGGTAACGGCGTTAAAGTCGTTACGAGCATCCTGCATGGTTGAAGGCAGCACGAACCGATCGTACAGCCCTAGTATGACGTCTTCAAACGTCCAGGACTGCTTTTCGCGGTTCACATGGATAACATGGTGATTGTACCATTTCCGAGCTTCACCATCAAGGAATTCAGATGTTATCAGAACGCGCTCTTGGTCGCGTTCTGCTCCTCCAAACTGGCTCACGGCTAGCATCACGACAAGGCTGGCTAGCCATTCTTCCAATTCGCCAAACTTGGCGCTTCCACTATAAGTGCCTACGGACTTTGAGTCCGCACGGCGAGATTTCATACCATCAGGGAGCGATAGGCGTACAGCCAGTCGCTCGTGTATCAGTTGATGCAACCGTTCGTGCATCTTAGTTTTATGCTGCTCTCCAGCAGCATATATTCCGTCCGCAATTGATTGACTCCTGCGAATCGGGTCAGGCATTGAGTAGCCTCGACTTTGAAATCGAGGCTGAGCGTGTGAAGTGGGTTCATTTATACGAACCCGCATGTCTTGACGGCCGTTAGCCGTCGCCGTCGTATTATGTTTTCCGACGGCCCCATTTCCCAGTCCACCATCCGAACCTTGAGTTTGCGAGGCCCATTGCCTCGCCATCTCATCTACGGGCATATGTCCTTCGAAGACGACTCCTTGATCATCATAATTCGTGAACTTGCTCCGTGATAAATCAGCGTTTCTCAAACGCTGATATGCGACTCGGTTGTTCCAATCTTTCGCTAATGGAACACGGCCATCCTTCGCATCCATAGGTACTTGAATAGCTGGCGCGCTTTCGTCGCCAGCTGCTTGCGTGGTTGTATACTTACGTTCCGTGGGTGGGTCTAACGTAGACTCACTAACAGGGGCCCATTTGGATCCCTGTGGTTGCGCAAGATGCTCTTCACGAGTCATTCTTTCGCGCTTCGCTGCCGCAGACCGACGACGATAATCGTCGTCAGATTCTCCTAACTGTCGCGCTTGATGCAGCGCCGATACTGCCATGGCAGCCTCATCAAGAGGCTGGTTCGATCCGGCAGCCACTGCTTGAGGAGTGAAGAGGTCATCCCAACGACCTTTTCCTTTGTTGAACGAGGCTTTCTTAGGTACAGGCGTCCCAGCGATCGAGCTGACTGCTGAATTCGAAGTTCCCTTAGGGTACTTCTTCCTGTATTCCGTAACTACTACGGACAGCGCTTCCAAGTATCGGTCGGCATATGCTTGTGCGACCATTTCTCCAACGGATTGTGCTCCGGTAGATCGCAGAACGAGCCTATCCGCTCGTTCCTCCAGTCGCCTTCGCCGATGCTCGCTAACCACATCGGTGGTGTCCCAGAATTGCTTCACTTGAAGCGCAAGCAGTTCCCTTTCGCTGGCCTCTTCTTCATTAGCCTCGGGGTCGGACAAGTCGTCTTCGTCCGACTCCATCTTGATTATGCTCAGGGTGGACGCCCCGAACGCTCTATTCGACAGACGGCTGTCTGGCCATCTGCTTCCCGCCGTGGGGCCAGGTCGATGTGACCTGGCCAATTCGTCGGCCAAGCTCCCAGGCACATTGGTGCTTGCTATTGGCCAAAGTTCCTCCGATTCTACTCCTAGTGTATTCTGCGCTGGTGAACTTTGTCCACCAGCGACTGATCCGACTTCCACTGGTTGCAGTGGAAGTTGTGATGGAGGATGCGCTGTGAGCGCATCCTCGAGGACCGGAGTTCGGCTCTTTCCGGATGTGGGAGTTGTTGTCATCGGGTCTCGGTCTCGTTGGTTCTTTTTGATGATGGGTGTTCTAAATGGAATGTGGGTCTGCGTAACGTCGTGGGTACGCAGCAATAGAAAGCAAGGTAGCTTAAAAAAATGTAACGGGGTTACAGAATTTGGGACCTTGTTGTTCACACTAGACGTAAGCTTGACAAGTCTGTCGATTGCTACGTATAGGTGTACAAGGTTGTTTATACTTAATTAATGTAATGAATTAAATAGGCAACACCAGAAGGTGTTGCCAAACAATAGCGTAATCGTCTCGATAAGATACGATTAGATAACCAAGATTAGATAAGATAGTGGGCATCCTTACACGGACGGCAGTGCACTTGCGGATGACACATGAACTTGATGCATTGCAGACGTCTGGCAGCCTCGAGCCACTACCTGGTCCAACACCAACTGAAGAGCAGTTAGCAAAGTCATATTATATTGCTACAGACACCAAGAACAAGGAATACCTTCCAGACTGGGTCCACCAACATCGTGACGATCCCGTGTTCCAGGTATTTGTCTTCTTAGTGCTCCATTATTCTACACAGCTAATTTCGTCACTTACAGGACTTTATACCACGACTCAAGGCACACCTTTTGGCTCGTCATCAGCAACTTCCGTTCACAGGAGAGGCTGTTACCATGTTTACTGCAGAGGAATTATCAGGTGTCGTTATTCAGCATAACCGAATTTACTCGCATGCAACGGCATCATTCAACTTCACATCCTATGATGTCCGCCGTGAGCAAGACACCATCAATGTTAACACTCGGCATCGGGACATCATGCTACCAGCCTTCGAGGAGGATGACAATGACAATCCTATTCATAGTCATCCATATTGGTACGCACGGGTCATAGGTATATATCATGCCTTGGTTCATTTCTCTGGTTCACGACGGCCCCAACGGTTGGACTTTCTGTGGGTTCGGTGGTTTGGACGGGATCCAGAGTGGGAAGGTGGCCCATCGAAACTAAGGCTGGATCGAATCGGGTTTGTTCCTGGAGATGATAACGATGCATTTGGTTTTGTCGATCCATCAATAGTCATTCGCGCATGTCATCTCATCCCTGCCTTCTCACTGGGCAGGACATTCCAGCTTTTAATTCCTTCAGTTGCTCACGAAGAAAATGGCGACTGGATCAATTACTATATATCACGGTGTGTATTGGTCTTGTCTGACGATACAATTATTAAGATAAATTTTGTCTTTTACAGATTTGTGGATAGAGATATGATGATGCGTTTTTTGGGTCTGGGAATTGGCCATTGTCATCCAGCTGGATTTTTTCGTGAGGATGGGCTGCTCAAGTCCGTACCCTCTGGCCCATCCTATGTATTCTCGCCCCCATCTGCTCCTGGCATTCAAAAGGCAACATGTGAGGGTGAAGAAGACAACATATCGGAAGAGGAGGAATTATTTGGAGAACATGCTGATGGGCTTCTGGATGAGGAAGACTGTATGTTTGATGAAGAGGTTTATGAATTCTAGGTACTTTGAGAAGTAGACCACTTGCACGACGCGACGCGACGCGACTTCCACGTGACACCACAATACTTTATCTTTCTCTGTTTGTAGTAATTTCAACAAAATTTTCCCTCTTAATGTTACCTAGTTACGACTCTGTGGATGCCTCCCACTTTGTCCCCTGCTGTCAGCCTTGATGTCTGGTGCTCGAAGGTCAAAAACACCGCGTTCAAATGCCAGCTCTGGAACAGACCCTAGCCGATTTCGCAATAGGAATTATAGAAGCGCGTCCCCCTCCCGACGGCTCACATCAAGTCCGAATCCTGGGTCGTCTCATGCTGCTTTGAACCGTGACAATCAACGGGAATCGTCTAGCCAATCTACAACCCCAACCCTGGACCCTCAACGAACTCCATACAGACGTTTGGACCCTGTTCCATCAGATGACGAGAGCTCCAATGGAGAGGAAGAGTCACCTTCCAATGATCAGTAAGCACAACTTTGCGTAGCAAAAATGCAGCTTTTAAAACCTTGTTATAGGCCATCCGAAGACTATCATTCAAAGAAAAATCGAAGCATCGCCCGTTTTCGGTTTATGTTCAAACAATTTCTTCCCATGTTGGAAGAAGGCATGTCTCGCACCAGTCAGGATGACCCTGAGGCCTTCCCAGACCAGTGCGTTGTTACTATTGATCCCCTGGCTAAATGCTTTATAATCTTTATTTTAGTCGTAAACAACGCTATGAAAATTATCTTGATCTTGTCGCCCTTGCTCCACTCATTGATGACCATCTTCAGGTTGTTGGTCCAAATGGCCTTATGGGCATTGCAAAGCAGTAAGTATACATTTCTGGTTTGAGGCATGTCTTGTTCACAGTCATCATAAGCTTGAAAGCGGCCGCAACAAGGCTCGGTCAACTGATATACATTCTATCAAACAAAGTATCCATCGTTGGAAAGACTTTTCACCATCATTTGATGCAATGAACCGACATTGCTTGGGTTTCCATAACGGTACAACTGGCCGACTTCTGTGTCCCGCTAACATTTCTTGGGCGGACGAAAGGTATGTGATACAATGCATGCCTAGCCAGATGTATCTAATAATTGCCGTCAGAAACCAAGTTGCCCTTCGTGATGGCACCCGTCGAGTCAATGCATCGGATTTACCGATCTTCCTTTGGAAGAATGAGACGGTGAGCTCAACAGATTATTTTTATAATTTTATGAAGGGGGATATTGTGCTCAAGGTATATGTCGTTCACTTACATGACATATCAACAACTATACTGACTATTTTATAGACATTTTTGCACTGAATCGATCCGGATAATCGAGAAAGCAGGATATGCTTAGCAGATCCATCTCGATTCCACCATGTACGCCAAGCTTTAATTTCCGCGGCGGTAGAAGTTTGGGTAACGGTGGGTGGATACGTAGGAATTAATCCGGGATCGAACGGGTCGTTTGGGTCAGGGGGGTCGCAAATATGACTAAAGAGGTCCATATTGTCAAAGAGAATGTCCACGGCAGCGGACCAAGGACCTCAGTCATGTTTGCCGGTGAGGAGAGGTACGTGAGAAGTATTGGGGAGTTTATTCTCGTCAACGGTTTGCGAGGAAGCTGGAGAATTACTAGGCTGACTTGGTACAGTGTAGACAGGGGGAGCAGAGACCGTGGGCATTTGATTGTAGTAGGCAAGGGGCGGAGGAACACCCCCAGGCTGGCCGGAGTTAGTCGGCGGTTGCATCGGGAAGTACTGATTGGAGTGGAATGTATGCGCGATATTGGGCGGCTGAAACGACACATGAGGCTGAGAAGCGGAAGGAAAGACCGAAGGATGCATACAGAAGTTCGTCGGGCGATAAGCAGTCGGTTGATGGTGCATATAGTGAGCCGGAGCAGTACGAGAGCGAATAGGACGAGGTGCTTCGTGAAAATTGCTGGTGACAGACGGAGTGGGATCAGGAACATCTTGACGCAGGGCAGTGATTTCCTCAGAGTCAGGGGCAGCCATTGTATGCTGTTGAGAAGGGTGATGCGAGCCGAAAGAGATGTGAGAGCTTGTTTGACGAAACGAGTCCGATTGCCGAGAAGACGAACGAGGAGGATACGGGAGAGGACGGTCTGTAGACATCCTAGAGGCGAGGCGAGAAAGATTCTTAGAAGTCTGTTGCGCAGTTAAGACGCGCGGGGCCCATAACCTGTTAGATCTAGTACGCGAATAGCGTGGCTCAGTGTCACGAAGTGATAGTAGACAACTTGTTATTACCTAGTACGCGAATAGCGTGCTAGGGGAGCGTAAGTATAAGTATCTAAGGATGATAAGGGAGGAAGATACACGTACGCTCAGTGTCACGAAGTGATAGTAGACAACTGAGGTACGGGGATGGCGAGGACGTGTCTACATGTCCGAGTCATGTGATCTACACGCGGTACGATCATGGAGATGATGAACACTAAGTCCAACATCTTGGTTTTCCCGAAGGCGAGGTGCCGGATGACCTCATTAGTAGGGGCCCTTGCGCCGAGTAACGTCGGCAGGAGAACCTGTGGGGCGCGTCGGTCAGCACTGTTTGCGGATGCCTGCAGCGGCCTTACCGTTCCTGCGTCATCCGCTGTCTGTGTTTCCGTGACCCCCTTAGCTCCTGTTTCGGTCAATGGCAGCGTCGCGGTGTTCACCGTGACGGTTCCGGCAGTGGTGTTGGCAGGGGTAATCGTGTTGGACATGTTGAGTTGCGCGTGAGTTACTGTGTTTGATGTGCGGGGTGAGTGTTCTCTGGTGTACAGGGCGAAAACTTCGCCACTCACCATCCTGTTGCCCACTCCGCCATCCGACTCCCGCCGCTCGTCCTCGATCGTTCTGCGAAATGTGAGAGGGGTATTCACCGGCTCATCGAGAAGCCTCGTACCGCGCTTGCTGCTAGGGTTAGGGTCTGCCGTGGTTTTTGTTGGGCTCGCAGTGGATAGCGATGCTCGCTCACCGGCCCACAGCGGCGTGGATCTACTCCTCATCGCGTGTGTTGCTTCGACGAGGCGTCCGTTCACCAACTGGAGTGGCAGCCCGCCCAGTGCGGCGGTCTGAGGTGTGGTTCTTTGATCAGGGTCCGAATCTTGTGATTCCGCCGATTGGTTCATCGACGGCCACGTCGCGAGCCCAGATTCTCTGCAGGCCCGAGGCTGAGTAGTATATTGTTGGGCGCAGCAGACGGTTTCCCCGTGCTCTTTTCCCTATACATAGTGCTTGTATCTACTGCTTTTCTCTTTTTTACTTTTTTTGATGATGGTGGTTTTGTAAGTAGTACTGGCATGTACCATAGCGCCCTAACACATTCCATCTCATGTTACAAGTTGCAAGCAATTTCACCGATTGTATTGTCTCGTATGACAACCACAGACCAATTTTATGATCCCGGTCATTTTGCTGATGTGTACAAGTTTAATCAAGCTCGTTGCAGTCCCTGAACGCTTGACGACTGCGACAAAAATTGACATGAGGAGCTCTGAACCCCTCTTGGGAAGGTTGACGCACAGATCACGTATGCCTTGGTCAATGTCAAGACGAGAATGACTATCGCGATCAGTCAGGACGGCACTCCATTTCTGGTTGAGAACTCACTGAAGTAGATCAAGGGCATCGTAACAAGGGCGTAAGGATGCATCGGTATGCGCAATATGAGGTCGGTAAAAGGTATGCAGTCATGATCTGAAAAAAAGCACTCAATGAACGGCTCAGAAATCGGAACGGGAGGCTTTGTAGCTCTTACCTGGGAAAAATATAGCCCCGTACCAAACAAAACCATTGAGCAGGAAAGCCCCGGTCCATTCTGCGGTAAATAATATCGAAAGAAAGATTGCCATCTTGCGCGTTCTGTCCCAAATCGCTGATTCAGATATCGACGATGTGAGTACCAACAGCGAGGACAAGTCACACCCTGACAGAATTTCTCGTGCAGTTAGAGTTACAAGATCTGCAGAGATGACCTACAGGTGAATAGTAAGATAAACATGCCGCATTGTATCTCGTAAACTGAGAGATAGAGTGAGTCAACGCATGGCTGAAATTGGAGGTGTCATACACACTTACCGCATAGCATCGCCGAGAGTAACATGAGAGGCGCCCATCTTATTATAAGATATATGACCTTCGGTATATTCCAACCGGCCCTCCAAATTACGGAAACCTCCCTTGGAAATGTACAAATGCATTCGCAGACCTAGGAACATGCTGGTCCGTGCCCAGGACGAAGGTAAGACGGAGCAATATGCAGGCTTACGCAAAGAGTCAAGCAGACAACTGTATTATCAAAAGTATCGGCCAGTGATATTCAACAAAAGCGGACGCGATTACCGTTCATGTACTGAAGGGTGATGTTGCCCTGCGAAAGCAATGAGACCTGTGATACTAGCACAAAATTAACATAAAGATTCTCACCCTGAGCGCTTCCAAATCGTGTTCGTCCATCTCTGCACTGTGCAGAATATTTGAGTGGCGCTGAGCTTGGGAGAACACCAATGGGCTGTGAAGTGAGATACCACCATCCCTGCGCAACGATTTTATAGCAAGTTTTCAGGAAGGGGCTTCCTGGTCTGATAGATCGATCTGTGAGGGCGCAAAATTAGAAGAATCATATCTGCACTGGCTTGTTTTGTGCGAAGCATCAACGCCTCCGGTCGATGCTTCGGACCTTGGCGTTGGACCTTCAGAAACATCACTGTTTGTTTAAACTCCGAGTCGGTGCGGTTTGGTGTCTCGTCGTCTTTTGGACAGAACTGGTGGCACTACATTTTGGTTTCTTAGAATAACCAGGCGTGAATTGGATGTACTCACCTTAGAGAACTATTACCCAGTGAAACTAAACTTTTCGCTTCTCCAGTTATCAGTGCATAAGATCGTTGGCGATGGTTCTGATCTAACCGTGAGGCATTGTCCACTGGCACTTCTTGTTTCAGCCCCACAGAATGATTGGCCCCTGCGCGCCCTACCGATAACACCTGCGTGTAGTGAAGGCCCCCTTGAGTTAATATAGCATGTCATCAAGTTCACATCCCTCTTCCATTCCATTGATCTCACATTACTTCTCTTTCGAAATCAAACCGTTTTATGATACCTTTACCCTAACCACGTCTCCCTACGTACTAGCTGACGAGGTAACCATTTCGTATACTTCATCGTCGGATATGTCGGTATCCCGATCTAAATCCTCGCTGTCCAGCTCCGCGAGCTCCGCATGTTTGAACACCAACGGGTCTTGCCGTAAAGTGAAGCCTGAGGAATAGGTATGTGAACCGATTCCATGCACAGTCCGCCTGCCGTGCTCGCGAAGACGAAGCATCATCCGGCACGAGACAATACTAGATAACGCTATTTCACACCTATTTGTTTAGGACTGAGCTTTCGTGCCAACCAAATAGAAGCCTATCACGAGCCGACGCACATCATCAGGTAGTCGACCCAAAAAACGTTTTCCAAACCGAAATAGCATCCAATGATTGCGCTGTTAATCAAGAAGAGGTACATGGAGTACACCGCCCCTAAACAGACGTTTATGAATTTGATATTTTTGCGATCGAAAATCGGGGACTTGCCATCCAGGTGTACGATTTTCATCAAGCTCGCTGCGGTCCCGGAACGCTTGACGACTGCGACGAAAATTGACATGAGGAGCTCTAAAACTATTTTGGGAAGGTTGACGCACAGATTATATATGCTTTGGTCAAAGTCAATAGAAGAGTTACTATCGCGATCAGTCAGGTCAGCACTCCATTTCCGGTTGAGACTCACTGAAATAGAATTCGGGCATTGCAATCAATGAATAAAAATTCATAGGTAGACGCGCAGCTAGAACAACATGTACGCAGCCTTCTCCTGAAAGAAGCACTCAATGAACGGTTTATGAATCGGAACCGAGAGTGTTACCAACCTGTGAGATAATACCTAACCCAAATATGACCATTGACAATGAAGGTCCCGATCCATTCCACGGAAAATAATATAGAAAGAATGATTGCCATCGCGTGAGTCCTGTCCCAAATTGCCCATAGTCGCAAAGCAAAGATGGCTGATTTAGATATTGACGATGTTAGAATCAACAGCGAGGACAAGTAATACTGTACTAGACCTTCGCTGACGCATTTGCAGATGAGGGTACCACCTGACAGGATCTCTGTGCAGTTAAGAGTCACAAGGTCTGCAGGAAGAACTTACAGGAAAATAGTAAGGTATACATGCCACAATCTCTCTCGAAAGCTGAAAGAAAGAGTGATTCAACACGCGGCTGAAATCGGAGGCGTTCCAACATGATACTTACCGCACAACATCGCTGAGAGTAATATGAGAGGCGCCCATCTTATTATAAGATATATGACCTTTGGTATGTTCCAACCGGCCTTCCAAATTACGGAAACCTCCTTTGAGAATGTACACATGTACTCGTAGACCTGGGGAAATAGTTTGTGCCCAAGACGGAGGTCAGATGGAGCAATATTAGGGCTTACGCAAAGCGTCAAGCAGATAACTGCGTTATGAAAATGATTAGCTAGGGATATTCAACGAAAGCGGACCCAATTACCGTTCACGTAGTGAAGGATGATGTTACCCTGCGAAAGCAATGAGAACTATGATACTGACACAAAGTTGACATAACGACTCACCCTGAGCGTTTCCAAAGCGTAGTCGTTCATCTCTGCACTGTGCAGAAATTTTTTGAGTGGCGTTGAGCTTGGGAGAACACCAATGGGCTGTGAAGTGAAATACCACCGCCATCCCCACGCAACGATTTTATAGCAAGTTCTCAGGAGGGGGCTTCCTGGTCTGATAGATCGATCTGTGAGGACGCAAAATTAGAAGAATCATATCTACACCAGCTTGTTTTGTGCAAAGCATCAACATCAAAATACTCCACTCAATGGGCCAATGCCTTTGCGGTTCGATTATATATACCCTCAGAAACAACACTGTTTGTTTACTTGAATTCGGAGTGATTTGGTGTTCCGCAGTTGAGTTGGTGTCGTCTTTTGTACAGAACTGGTGGCACTATCTTTCGGCTTCTGAGGATAAATAGGCGTGTAGTGGACGCACTCACAAGCCATTGGCAAGTGAAGCCAAACTTTACGCCGCTTCAGTTGTCTGTGCATAGGAATGCCATCTCGGATTGATTTTCGGGCATTGTCCACCACTGTTTCAGCCCCACGGAATCACTGGCCCCTGCGCATCCGTCTGATATCACCTACATGTGATGAAGGCCCCGCGCCGCTTGAGTTAATATAGCATGTCATCAAATCCGGGCACAGGAATTTTACCGTGGCATGCGCGTGCCGCCCGTGCACCCGTGCTTTGCCCGTGCCACGGACTTGCACGCGCAGACACGGGCGGGCACATAGTAGTTTCACACAGTCCTTGTAGGAGAAGTAGTACGTGCAGACACGGGCGGGCACATAGTAGCTTTCGCATAATAGTCCATAGATGTAGACGCTCTCTATTTTTAAACGACGAGGCTGCCCTAAACTAAACCGTCGCATATAATCTACTACCACACCTGCCAACACTTTCCCTTCTGATGCGTACGAACCAGCCTCTGCAAATGGAGCCACTGGATGTGTTACCCAGCGAACTCAGAGCCGAGTGCGACGTCACCATTTCCTACCTTGATCTTACCTCGGTCCAACTCATAGCCCTCAAAAATAAATCGTTTTACGATATTACCTGAACCACGTCTCCCTACATACGAGCTGACGAGGTATCCATTTCGTATGCTTCAATGCCGGATATGTCGGCATCTTGATCTAAAACCTCGCTGTCTAGCACCCCGAGCTCTGAATGTCGGAACACCAGCGGGTCTTGCTTCACAGTGAAGCCTGAGGTATAGGTATGTGAACCGATTCCATGCACAGTCCGCCTGCCGTGCTCGCGAAGGCGAAGGATCATTCGGCACGAGAGGATACTAGATAATGCTACTTCAAACCTTTTTGTCTCGGGCTGAGCTTCCAGAAAACAAGGGTATAATGAGAGCCGACGTACATGATCAGGTGTTTGACCCAGAATGTCGAATGATACCGGCCTGCCCCGACTGCACAGGAAATCAACAGGAGGTAGAAGGTGTATGCAACCCCTAAACAGGTGTTACTTCCGACGTTATGCAGGCGAAAATTTGGGACTTGCCATCCAGGTGTACCATTTTCATGAAGCTCGTTGCTGTCCCGGAGCGTCTGACAACTGCGATGAAAATTGACATGAGGGCCTCTGAAACCCTCTTGAGAAGGTTGGCGCACAGATCATATATGCTTTGGTCAAAGACGATAGAAGGGTTACTATCGCGATCAGTCAGGATGGCACTTCATTTTCGGGTGAAAACCTACTGGAGTAGAACAGGGGCATCGTCGCAATGAAATATGCATGTATCGGTGGGTCCAAATATCCAGAATAATGTTTACAATGTACGACTGAAAGAAGAAATCGGTGAACGGCTCGGTATTAGGCTCTGGGGATGGATGGATAGAATGGCTTTCAAGCTCTGACCTGCGAAAGGTACGCCGCCATGAGCCCAAGACACAACATTGAGAATGAGGGCTCCGATCCATTCCACGGAGAAGAATATAGAAATAATGATTGCCATCTTGCGAGTTCTACCCCAGATTGCCCATACTCGCAAAGCAAGGATGGCTGAATCAGATATTGAACGATGTTAGAACCAACAACGAAAACAAGTAATACTGTACTAGACCTTCGGTGACGCATATGCAAATATGGGTACCCCCTGACAGAATTTTCTGTGTAATGAGATAAACAAAGTCGCAGGAATGACTTACAAGAGAATAAGAAGAGAAATACATCACATTGTGTTTTGAAAACTGAAAAAATGGAGAATCAAAACACGTCGAAATCGGAGTGTCCTAAATACTTACCGCATATCATTGCCGAGAGTAATACGAGAGGCGCCCACCTTATTATAAGATATATGACTTTTGGTATGTTCCAATTGGCCTTCCAAATTACGGAAACCTCCCTTGAGAATGTACACATGTAATCGTAGACCTGGGGGAACAGTTCATGCCCAAGACGGAGGTCAAATGGAAGCAATATTCGGGCTTACGCAAAGAGTCAAGCAGACGACTGTTTTATCAAAAGTATTGGCCAGTGATATTCAACAAAAGCGGACGCAATTACCGTTCACGTAATGAAGGATAATGTTACCCTGCCAAAGCAATGAGAACTACGATACCGGCACAAGATTGACATAGCGACTCACCCTGAGCGTTTCCAAGGCGTAGTCGTTCATCTCTGCACTGGGCAAATAATATTTGAGCAGCGCTGAGCTTCAGAGAACATTAATGCGTTTTGAAAGAAAGTACCACCGCCATCCTTATGTATGATTTATAGCAAGGTTTTCAGACAGAGAAGGCTGTCTGGTATGACAGATCCGCCGCGACGCAAATCTACACATGCTTAATTTGTGCGCATCATCATCAAAATACTCTGCTCATTGATTGGATTGACGCCTCGGACCTTGCCGTTGGATTTTATCCAACCTCGGGTTGGCTGTCGACGAATTCGGTGTGATTTCGTGTTTCGCAGTTGAGTGGGTCTCGTCTTTTCTACAGCACCGGCGGCACACTCTTTCAATTTCTTAGAATAACTAGGCATGAAATGGATACACTTACGTCAGAACTATTAGCAGGGAGGCTAAAATGTACGCTTCTCCAGTTATCTGTGCAGAGGAATGCCGGCGCAGTCAGGCATTGTTCACCTCTTATTTCATGCCCACGGAATCATCGATTCCTCCGCCTGGAAACACCTGCATGCAGTGAAGGCGAAGCATGTCACCAGATTTTTGACACCACTGAAGTTTGAACATCATCGACGCGGCGACGCCGGAAACGAACACACAACGACAAAATTTTTCAATCAATCAACTGTGCCATTGAGATATAATGATCGAGAAGAAACCATGAAATGTTCGCCTCACATACTACCCCATTTATCCGGCACTATCCTTGCATCGGAAGGAGTCCCCACAGAGGCCCGTTGATACCACTCTACGGTTGGGTTTGATATGGCCGCGCAAGAAACAACGCTCGCAACGATAGACGCCACGGAAGAAGCCGGTCCGCATAAGAGTCGTTGCCAGCACTATGTATGCACCGGCTCGTCTTGTCAATGCTTCATCCCAACTCGGTTCCAAGCGTATCGTCTCCAGCATGCTCCGTCCAGAGGAAGGAAGTGCCAGAGGCGCCTCAGAGGAGCATGGGATATCGGCATCTGATCCAAAAAAAGACAGAGAATTTACGAGGAACATACCAGTGGATGCGGCAGGTAGTATCCTCAAGGCCACCCGGCGGCCAACCACGGGAAAAACACGATGCCATTTTGTACAAGAAGGATTCTTCGAGTTTGTGATTTGTGTCCACGAGAGCCAACTTCGAATAATATGGTAGAAAGCAGGAGATATGAGCGGGTTAGCCGCATCGCACAACAGAGAAGTAGGAAGGGAAACAGAATGGAGACATGCACAGAACCAGGACCTAACACGACAAGGATGTCAATTAAAAACTGGATGTTCTTTTGATATGGGTGATGACGGCGACGAGATAGTGATGCAGTATGTGTAAATCCAGGCCAGACCAGGAAAACGCGCCATGCAGGAGCGACAAGTGTTCGTGTGCGTATGTCCGAATGTCCTCCTGGATTCGCAGCGGAAAAAATGTTAAAATCTCGCAGATATACGCGGGGATGAAAAGAAAATGCCGGCCGCAGAAAAAGAAAGAAGGCTATTTTATCGAGTCCTTCATTGGGCTGGTGGAGGTGGGCCGGACGTGGTGGGGTAAGCATTCATGATGCTGGCAAACGTAGCGGGAACCGAAGTTGTACCCGCAGCGGCAGGTGGCGGCCCTCCGTCTGGCACATAAGATGAAGGTGCGGCGCTCGCGCCGGGTCCGGACGGTGTCCTATCAGCGCTTGTCGCGAGCTGTGGTCGGTATTCCTGGAAGCCCATCGCTGCCAGGCTTTGCTGACCGGGAGGCTGATTAGCGCCTTTTAGCTGCTGCAGACCCGAGCCTTCCCCAGGTTTAAGCGGTTGCGCACCGATCTGCTGAGCCTGCTGAAGCGCTTGCTGCTGTGCACGCTGAGCCTCTGCTTGAGCAATGATGTGTTGAGGATAGTGGGAGATACCCTTGGGGGATGGTGTGTCAGGCGTCCCAGATGTCCTCCGCATCTTGTCCCTGTCCGTAGGGTAGTAAGCACCAATTGGCATGGACGCGTCATACTCCTCAGGCAGCGCCGGGATCACGGCCGCATGGCGTCCACCGAGCGGTCTACGAAAAGGTCGCCCGAAATATCAGTGCACAGCTCCTAGTGATCGGAATGCCTCCCAAAAACTCACCCTCCCTCGACAAAAGTCTGCCATACATAATCCCTCAGACGATCCGCATTCGGAAGCTCCTGGATGAGATGCTTGATCGTGTTCTGTCCGAGGCCAAAGAAGTCGGGTCCGGAGACCGAATTTGAGTGTTGCCTATTGCGAATCGCATTGGCCTGCTTTACAATGCTGGACCATGCGCCTGTCGCAGTGCCTGCGATCACTGGTCGGTCCGGCACGTCCGACGGTACAATCTGAAACTTTGGGCCGTCACCTCCATCTAGGATGGTGCAGTGATACACGACCTCGATGTTCGGGTCGACAGTAGACAGATATCGCCTGCATGGTTCAACGAAAATAAATGAAAAGAAAACCCCCCGATGAGCACATATCACTACAACAATAAATGAACCACAGACCTCGTAACTTCATAACCAACAGGAAAGATATACCGCTCGGTGTGGAAGTGCTCGCGCATACACACATCGCCCAAGCTAATGACGGTCATGATCCCGACATTCAAAGGCAGCATAGGCTTGCCACGTTTGTCTCGAGGCACCATTGGGATGCTGAAGCTCTTGCTGGTGACAGTATGTGCCTTAAGCCGCTTTGGCTTGGCATGACGCTGCACTTCCGATGGCGGGCGTTGCGAACTCGGAGGCACAAAGTTCGGATTCGCGGGGTACATGCCGTTAGGACCGGGCATGGGCCCGGTAAGGTAATAATAAGGATTATATGGATGAGGGTAGGTCGGGGTGCCGGGAGTGATGGGGGTGCCGGGAGCATAATACATGGCGTAGGGATTCATGGAGAGAGGCATCATTCCAGGAGGGGAAGCCATGCCCATGGTGTTGATCTTGCCTGGAACCATTTGCGTGGTGATCATATAGGGATTGTATGATGTGGGAGATGTGGAGGTGCCGGAGCCATTGGACCTCGCGGTTACTGGTGGCTGTGTTTGAGAAGGTGCTGGTGACGCAGACGTGGATGATGTTGCAGACTTGGCGGCATTCTGGGCAGCAATGGCCGCTTCGGCGACCTTGACAATGCTTTCCATAGGGGACGATTCCTTTGCGGAACCAGTTTCAGCGCTCTCGAACCGTGTACCGGCCAAATTTGGATCAATGTTGGGATCCGGCCCAGGAGCTGGAGAGGCAGCAGCAGCAGAGGAGTGCCGGGAGCTATTTGCCATGACGGTCGATGTGGGATTTTGAGAGGGGGATATCTGACGAGATTGAGGGACAGGTGACGTCGAAGTGGACGCATATTGTTTTTCCTGAATATCAGGCGGGGGCGGGGGTGAAAGGGGTGACGGTGCTGATAGTGGTGTCGGCGGCGAGGGCTGATAAGCTGTGGGCGGAGACGTTGGATCCCGAACGACTACCGAAGAAGGTTGCGGTGAACATTCCTTTATAGCCTCAGCCTCCTCCGCCTTAGCAGCTGCCGCAGCGGCGGCGAGTGCAGCGCTCTCCTTTCGCGTCACGCGGACTTTGACAGCAGGGGGGGAGGAGGCTTTTCGCTTCGCAGCTCCACGAGTTCTCGGCGCAGGGTCATGCTCAGATTCGCGATCATGACTTGCAACAGACACTCGTGTGCTTCGGCGGGTGGTTCGAGAGGGCCCTGAAGCAGGTTCTGTGCTCCGTGATGTCGAGGGTCCGCTCTCCGCGTCGCCCACGCCAGGCGAGAGAGCATTCTGAAGGCCGTTCTGTTCGTGGGTTTTGGGATCGGAACCACCAGAATCCCTGTTGGGACTGCCATCGCGTCGAAGCGAGTGCATATCGTCAGGCCGGGAGCTGGGGTCGTATCCACGATCATCATCCATGCTTACGTCCATGGCCTCTTTAGGCGAAGAGTGACCGTATTCGCCTCGGTCAGGCGATCGAAAGTGCTGATGGGGATGAGAATAGTGATGAGATGGTGACATACGTGCTTGTTCATTATACTGAGGTGGCTGGTGCGCGTACAGTGGTGAGTGGGACTGGTTGCTCGGTAGAGGCGAATGGCGTAAATGACCACGAGAGGAAGATGACGATGACGAAGCCGTAGCGTTGTGAGCGCCTGGTGAGGTAACACGTTCAGCAGAAGCACGCCTTCCACTTATACTGGTGGATGGCAGTGTCGGAGAGTTATGGTCGGGAGATGGGCTGCCTACATCAAGCGAAACAAGGTGAGAAATGAACCTAAAAGTTAACAGAAGCACCGCTAACCTTGGTGGCTGCTGCCTGAATTGGGAAGAGAACCGCGACTTCTTCGGCCTCCATTGCGCGAATCTTCAACGTGACGTTCCATTGGTTCATCTTCGCCCCGCCTACGCGCTTCAGGCCCAAGGCAGCGCGAGGTAGGAATAGGGTCAAAGTCGTCATCTGCGTCATCCTCGGCATTTGCATGGCGGGGGTTTGCGACATGCGACGTACGAGTTCGAGCATTCAATAGAGTGCGTGGGAATGCACTTGAATTTGGCTGCAAGGATGGCGGAGAAGCACTTGATCTGCCATTCTGGAACGGTTGTTCGCTTTCGAGCTCGATGATGCGATCCAACAGGATGCTGGAAATGTCCCGTCAGCACGAGCATGGTGAAAGCAAGAATGGCCGGGATATTCAATTGAATGACATAGGAAAATGACATACTTTCTTTCTTCTCGCATCTTGACGTTACGTTCTCCCGATCGCTGAAGTTCTGTGCTCGTTTCCTTATGTTTCTGACATGCATCAATATTTTCATCAGGACTCTCTTTTTCTCGGGGGCGAGAAAAAGAGTAACGGTGTCACTAACCTCTTCGAGCTCAAAAAAGCGCCTTTTTAGCTTCCTGTACTTTTCATTGATCTCATGGTTGTCCTTAGGCTTCGGTTGAGGAGCCGATGAGGATGGGGGACCCATTGGACCGTCTCTATCGGTTGGCGGGCCCATGGTAGAGGAGTTTGAGCGACGGCGGCTCATGGGAAATGCGACAGCCACTGGCCTTTCTGTGGTCAAAGTTTGGGACAGAGATGTGGGCGGCGCTGAAAGTGCCGAGACTCGAGACCCATGCGCAGAAGGCACAGATCCAAACAACACAATCACAATGCCATGCGTTGCAAACAAACAAAGATCGATATTCACTCTCCATCAATGCTCCATCCTTCCACCGAAACCTGTCCTTCCGACTGTTTGAAGCCGAATTCCCGCCTTCTCTAGTCCTTTTATATGCAGAAAAAGAGGCCCAACTTGCCCCACGACCACAGAAGGACCCGCTGTTGTGGCGTTGAACGAGGCCGAAATTTACAACTCCGCAACCTTATTTCCACCACTACGCCTCGCCCCCTTTCTCTGCACCTCCCAAGCCTGATCTGATCATGCGACATCAACATCACGTCGCACAAGAATTACAAAACGGCTTGGAAGTTGGAAAGCACAAAGCACGGTCCATCCAATCATCACCATACGTCCTCCTGTTATGTTCCTTTCGTTCACATGCATGGTTAAATTAGAATGTACATCTCATCTTGATGATGAACCCCACGTACGCGTGATGGATGATCAGCATCCCCAAATCGTTGCTGTCTCGCGATCGGTGGTTTCTTTTCTCCCCAAGGCCTTCCGGGGGTTTCACCCCATGGCGGTTACAGTACCCGGTGATTCAGACACCACGAGCCTGCGATGATTTACAAAGTGATCATATAACATTCTTTTACCGCAGCTTACTAGCTGCGCATCCCAATGTCCACGGCTTACTGGGAAAGGAAGAGCCTGAAGCACGGCACGAAGCGTATAGTTATTAAAAGGAATCGAACGCCCGACAATAAAAGTGCACAGGGCCATGTTTATCTCTTGTTGATCGAGGGAAGCCCGGAATACAAACCCGTGATGCATGCCATGAAGGCGTAAGATGTCACGGATCCCGGGTGGAACAAGCAGTGAATGTCCGGAAGGGTGTGAACCTTGCCGCCAGCTCTTCCCCTAGAAATTTCAAACGTTGCTTCCCCCAGAAACAACGATTTACCGGATGGGTGGTACTCAAAATCTTCTTAGATCTACGCCACCAAGCTGATGGCACAGCCTAGGGTACTTGCAAGCCAACAGAAGAGGAGCAGTCCAAGCCGAGATGTTTTTCAGGATGTTCAGATAATCATTTTTGATAGACCACGCGTCGTTCCCTTTCAATAACACAAGGGACGTGTGTATAATTCCGCTATCCAAGGAACGCTCAGGGACCACGAGATCGCGGTATTATTTGACACGGGGGTCAACGGCAATGAAAACATCATTGCTGTATTTACAGGACTTTGTCCCCAGTGCGGAATATTTGCTTCTATTTTGATCCATCAGAACGACGAACCTGAGTGGAACGCATTCGCATGGACTCGGAACCACGAAATATCATTCTCGACTATCTTTTGGCGCGCCAGGAAATTTCCCCCGCTTCCCTGAACATTGTAGGCTCGAACACAGCGCAAGATTCAATGCACTGCAAGAGGCTCTCGGAGTAATCCATATCAAGTAACGAAATATCGGGCACATCCATTTAAAGATGGGCGCCGGGAAGCTGCCATTCATGTTTATCGGGGTAGTAGCGTATTCGTGAGCCCCGAGGTAAGCTCCCTTGCTATGAGAAAATAGCGTATCTGAGGCCCAGCGGCCCAGAGATCTTGTCCCGAGTGCATATTTACGGCCCAGCAGCAGAAATAGCCTTTCCGAATACATAAGTACGCGATTCTATTGTAGCAGCCGCTGGAGGCGCCTTCTCATGTAAAAACCTGCCGGGCATTGCGTATTCGGCGCCAAAACGGTGAAGTCTCCAGATCACTTACTTTGCACACTTTTATGTATTGCTCCCATCACCCTAGGTAATCGAAAGAGAGACTCTGACAGGTTACTCTGGCCCTGTGAGATATAAAATGCCACTCTTCCTCAAGACGATATTATTAATTAATAGACGTCGTTGACTTGTGGAGAAACCTGTAAATGATCTGAACTCAGTACGTCGCCGCATTAATATTACCCCCGATCAGCTGGAAATGTAATTTCAGCAAAAGTGGCTCGTCCAGAGGTACGAAGGCTCACTGACACTGGTAATAATGCGATGCTTTTCTCACTGTCTGGGGCTGGACCTGGCGCGTGTATAGGCTCATTAGTAAAGCTCATAATTCAAGGGTTGATCATGACAGGAGCAAGTACATTGTCAATCCTATACTCCCTAGCGCAGACACAGCTCGAATTGTTCTACTCCCAAATAACGTATGTCATCTCCACAAGCACATCGCAGATGTAGGCCGTTTCGTTGACAAGACACGTACCCGGTATACCCACAGGAACCCCGACTTTGACACGAAGCTCGTCCCGATCGACAAGGTCATCGATAAGCGCAACTTCATATACTGTCAGACGACCAGCAGCCCATTGGACATCGCGTCCATCATCACGTCGACCGCCTCGGATTTCGCAAACGGCGACGCGTCGCCACAATTATCCAATCCGCCCTCGACGCTATAATGGGAGAAAGCAACCTCCTTGCAAACAAGCAGCTTATAGCGCGTCACACCACGCCGTGTATTACCATGGGAAAAAAACATGTACTGACCTTGCCATGCAGCTCCATCACCGCTGGCGACCTGGGCGGAATCCAGCGATTGGACATCATGGTCTTCGCCTACTCATTCACCAGCAAAGACCTGATGGATATCACGCAGTACGTGCAGGGCGCGTGTGTGGTCATGTCCTCTGCGGACACGCAGAACATGGACGACAACACGCTGCGAGTCATCGTTTAGGAGACCTACCAGGGCGTTGCGCAGGATGAGCAGGAGAAGATCTATGCCCAACTTGTACAGGCGCTGGATCAGAAGTAGGAGTATGCCAGCTGGTTGCTCTTACAGGCGTAGTACAACTGTAGTTGCACTTGTACTATCCCTTCTTTTTACCGTTGTTTGATTGACAATGAACTCCAAAATTCTTCGTCGCTCACTGGAAGGTGCTGAAGACAGAGTGAAGAAGTTTTAGTGATGTCGAATGGCGAGATCAAGTCTCCCAGCTAAGAGCATTCGAGGGGTATGATATTGCGTCGATCCAGAGTCCCTCGAGCGTTCTAAGAAAGACGCCTGATATGGATATTCGATTCATGCAAAGGTACGCCGCCACAACAGGTCTTTACTTACATACGAGCCCGCTTGGGAGGCAGAAGGTATACGTGTATTATCTGTCTTGGACCAGCCTACTCTTCCTCAAGGACTCAGGAGTGAATCACGAACGGATACGAGCTGGAGCGAGCACGAACCAACTTACCATCTCTAAGAATCCCTAAAACAAAATTTCCGAATTTCCATAGGCCCCACTAACCCGTTTCGCCCCAATATACCGTCCCAAAAACTGCCCGACCGCATCAAACACCTCCCCAAACATCTCCTCCGCCCCATCCTCATAATCAAAAGAATGCTCCCGCCCCTCAATCTCGCGCAACTCCACCTCCACCGCACACGCCGCCAACCTCCTTGCCAGGCTCCTCGACTCCCACACCGGCACTGCCGAGTCCTCCGTCCCATGCACCAACATCGTCGGTGGCCACTGTCCCGACACCCCAAATTGCGGAAACAGGCCTCGGTGTTCCGGGGGAATGAGGGCACGCACGTCCTGGAGGAATTCGGCGTCATCGTCGGCGGGTGGTGGCTTGGCCTCCGATGCTTCGCGAAGGACGAGGCTGATCCCGCCATTGTCATGTGCGCCGGTGTAATAGTCCAGGAAGACGCCCAGCTGGAGGTAGAGGCGCGTGAGGAGCATGCGCGGGTTCGCAGGGTATCCGGGGATGTGGTACGTTTGGGGGTGGTACACGAGCGCCGAGTCTGCGATGGGTTGGAGAGCTGCGAACGACGCAGACGACGGGATATCGGGGTTGTGGTTTGGATGGAGGTATTCGGCGAAGTCGCGGGCGTCGAGGATCTCTCTGCCGCGGAAGAAGGGTTTCGTTTTTGGACTGAGGTAGTGAGAGGTCTTGAGCATTCGTCAGTTATCGTTTTGTACATCAGGACATCATAGGATACGTACGAAGAAGTCCGCACCCATCCCATACAGTGATACTAAGGCCTTTGGCTTTGGAGACACACAATGCATGGCAGCGAGGTACGCGCAAAGCCCGCCTGCGCTCGATCCCGCGACAGCAATTGCCTCCGGGTCAACCTTGAATGTGAATCGCCGTTCGTTGCCGCTCTCTGAAGCACTGTCCGCAGTCGAGGCAGGCGTTGCGAATTCGCGAGAAACCACGAACGCCAACAGATCCTGGATGTCCTGGACAATATCATGTCCTGTAGCCGGTGGCAGAAGCTGGTAATCTGCAGAAATGAAGGCATACCCGGCAGCTGTGGCGCGTTCTTCGCGTTTAAGTGGTTCAAGCATCAAGATGGAAGATGAGCAGTGGCAATAGGTACTAACTATGGATCCAGGTGGGGAACCAGCTTCGGCGACTACCAACTGTTAGGCCGCCTCCATGGAAGTAAATTACAGCAGGAATTAATGGTGTAGTTGTGTGGGTTCCAGTGGCAGCAGATAGCAGTGGTGGGTAGACATCAACATGGACGTCGAGAGGGTTCAAAGACGTAGATACCTGTTTGTAGGGCAAGGTCAGGAACTCTGTAGTTGACATTCAACTAGTAACTGTAACGTCAAGGAGTTTCGGCTATCCCCGCGCCGTTCCTTGACAAGGCACGGCCGATGCGCTATTTATAGCTACAGCGTCTATGAATAGCACACGATGTCACGACAATCATAGGACGCAGCTGCGGTTTCTTTGGACACTTTCAAACCCGACTCATGATGTCCTCCGGAAGCCCGCGCACCATCGCCGTCCCTCCAGTCGCCAAGACTGCCCCGATCACTACCCAGCCCAAAGCTGATGCCGTTAAGATGAGTGCGTACATCATTTGCTGTTCTAGAAGTGAATCGCTGACGCCTTCCGTTCCAGAAACACTCTCTCCCCAGAACGAGACTCAGGAGCCGTGCGTCCATAATCAGGCCCAGAGGCTGCGTGGCGGTGGTGCAGCAAAGGTACGTGGCCCGGGTGCCTCGCAGGCTCATCTTCAACGACTGCTTGATGTTGAATGTTTCAAACTTATGTAGGACTGCTTCCTGGGCCTCTTTGCGTGCTTTATGTGTTTCGGTGCGTCTCTTTCCAGTATACTGATCTGATTATGGTTCTGATGATTGCAGAGTGCTGCGAGGGCTGCTGTGATTGCATAGCTGATATTCTCTGTGCGTCCTCCCCTGCCCTCTGCTACGCGGAACTCATATGTGACCTGTAGGCTGCCCCTGCGAGATGCTTTGTTAAATACTCTATGCTTGACGATTCATTTTCTGTCCTTGTACTTTTCACCATCTAGACTATTCGTTACGCACCAGATAAACGATGTACATTAGCAGTGGCCCCGTAGTTCACATCTCTGCACCCTTTTCAAAGTCCTACGAATCAAGATCCCAGCCTGATAGTTCCTGGTAAATCACGATAGACTAAGTATGCTGGACGGCATTCTCTACTATCTGTGTGAACAGAAAGTCGCTGCGCATAGTGTACTTGACGCGCTGCGTCACTTCCTCGCCGCTGTGCACGAGCATACGCTGTTGTGAGATAAGAACGCGACCTAGCTTCGGATGCACATCCAAGTGTGCCCTCTTGTCCGGCGTCCAGAAGCGTGTGACGCCTCCGTGGAGCGGGACGTCATCACCCGCAGCGGGCGCCTCAGGCTGCGGTTCCACCCTTCTTATTGCCTCCGCGTTTCCAGAAGGCTGCGCATGCAGCGGCTCCGATGGGGCTAGCGCTGCGGCGGCAGGGAATGGCGTAAATGACGCACAATGGACTCCAGATGTAGATGAACTCTGTGGGGGATGCGGCAACGTAGGGAGATTTGAAACGAGCGGCGCGAACGCGAGTGCGCAATCGTTGAGGTAGAGGTGGATTCGTCTGCGAGTATAGAAGCCAGAACAGAGACAATAAACCCCCGGACAATTTACGGGAAATTCAAAAAAGGAATACTGGACCTTGCGAGACAATACCAGAAAAGCTGTCGTCCCAGGAATAGAAAGACAAATGTCCGGAACGCCCTCGACAGAGTAAACAATGATATGTTGGAGGACGAGGATGAACGAAAGGTAGCGTCGGCAGAAATTGAAACAAAAATCCAAGCCCTCGAATAAAGACGCCGCCAGGACAGAATAGCGACAAAAAACAGACTTGAAGGTGAGACAATCGTAGAAGGCGCTGTAGGGGCCTGCGAGAGGTGTTTGTGCAAAGTCCATGGTGGTAATGGTTACTTCTGGCTTCTCGACGTCCATGGAGGGTCTAATTTTCGAGGAGACAGCCTTAAGGTGAAGATGACGCGAGGCGCGTGCGGCACTTGGCAGGGCCGCCCTGCCATTTTGGGCAATATGATGTTTGTGTGTATGTACGCGCAGGGTCTGCTCCAAAATGAAGACTGCGGGTCTCATCTACTCCAACGACTCACTCACACTGCGTCATGCCATCGGGCGCGCGTCATTCCATCGTGGCTCACGTCATGGCCGTCATAGACTCCCCCAAATCCTATATAAACACCCCACCCGTCTAAACCTTTTTCAATCTCCATTTTACAACCACAATGTCATACGGAAAAGGCGACACTAGCGAAACTTACCAAACCGGATCTACCGGCCTCAGCAGCTCAGAGCAGTACGGTGCGTTGTTTATGTCCCTCTTTTCTCCCTCTTGCTCTAATTCATAGTTTAGGTGGCCAGCGCCAAGGTCAAGGTCAAGGACAGCAGGGTATAACCGAGACCGACCCCAGCAGCGGCGGATACGGCGAGGGCCAGACGCGAGGTCGCGAGACCTCCGGAATGTACGGCTCAGGAGGTGGTCAAGGCGAGACCCTTGGATCTTCCGGGACTGGGACGTACGGGCAAGGTGCAGGGATGGGCGGAACTGGCTTAGGCTCCACCGGTGCGCGCGATACGTCTTGGGAGGAGGGAGAGAGGGGCCAGGGCCAGTATGGTCATACCCAGCCCCAGAGCGGAATGCAAGGCGAGCATCACAAGCCAGGCATCGGTGAGAAGATGCGCGGTATGTTCTTTACGCCTCTTTGTGCTGCCGTGGGCGCTAATTGTCTTGTTTTCGTGTAGGTGGTATGGAGAAGGTTGCTGGCAAGATGTCCAACAAGCCTGAACTCGTTGAGAGGGGACAGGAGAGGTCGGTTCGTGCCTATTTTGCCTCGCTACAGTAGACCAAGGCTTACTTGATTATGATTTTTAGACCGGCCAGCAAGAGCCATCTTCGGGTCAGAATTTCTGAACGGCCATGCCCCGAGCGCATATGTCCCGAACAACCTTGGCCCGAGCATGTTCACACACCTCGATGTCCCGCCCCGTCCTATCTTCCATTTTTAACTTAACCTTCAAACAATCTTTACCTCTTCAAATGTAACCAGATAAAGAGCCTTTAATGTATTTGTATCTTCCGTGTCGCGATGAATATAACGTGTGTCGATTGCCAACTTAATCTTAGTGCTTGCGCAACTCGGGGAAATGCTCCTTACAAAGTACTACTTTTCGACGAAGAGCATAACTATGTTATCTTTGAATATCAGGACGAAATATAGTATCCTGGCGACTGCTATTTGCACTTCTCCATCGTTAGGCGCCCACGTAGCTGCTAGCGCTGATGGACTATTGTCGGGTTTCAGGGTCTCCGTTACATTTCTTACTCCGCGGAGCAGACGGTGCCTCCTAATAGGCAACTTGGAAGCTGGATTTCCTAGATTTCTTCGTGGTCATGGTCAACATATGAAGGCCATCGGTGAGTGTTCATCCTGGCTGGAGCTTCACCCGACGATATGATTCCACGGGGCTATGGGTTGTGTCCCGGTTCAAACTGAACGTACTCGTCTGCACAGTCCCCATTCTTATTTTGACCTCGGCCGTCATCATGCAAAGCCTATTATTGATTCAACTCCACATCAACTGATGTACCTTTATGAAACATCTTTGTAGGATCCATAAAAGCTCTCAAGACCCCTTTAGCCTCACCAGCGAAGCCTAAATCCTGATCTCTTTCCATCTGCAATAGGTCCTTCCTGGGACGCCCGAGGGCCCCTACTGGCATCTAGGAGCACAAAATGGTGCGTCTATCACCTTCCTACAGGTGGGACCGCTGTCTCATGATTCGCCAGTCTTTCAATCCCTTCACCTTCAGCGTGCGGACTACGAACGGTCTGGAATTCTACTTCTATCTTACTCGGCCCCAGTCTTACACTTCCAGAGTACACAGTGGCCTGCCTGACACTCTGCGTGCGTACAATCTTCACACATCGTCCTACACTTGCACCCCTCTTACAGCAGGCGCCTGACCGCCAGCTCTATGAATACGGATGTACATTTTCAAGGGAGGTCTCTGTTATTTGGAAGGCTGGTTGGAACATACCAAAGACCATCTACCTTGCCGCAAGAGTACTGCCGCCCATCTTGCTGACGGCGATGATATATAGTACGAGATTATCTGGTTCACGCGTGAAACGTCACTATGCTTAACGTCACTGTCCTTATCTCAATAGCCTTCGAAACCCGCTGCAGCGCATATATCAAGCTGTTCACCTGTAAGTCAAGAGTGCGCACAACGTACAAGGATCTTGTGAACTTCATGAGTGAATCTCACAGGGGGCACACATATTTGCCTACTCCTCAGCGAAGGTCTCTCGTACCATTACGATGATTGTTCGTTCTGACGTCCTCAACGTCAGTAATCTTCGTCTTGCGGACGTGGGCCATCTGGGATAGAAGTCGCAGGATGGCGGTCTTTTTATTCATATTTTTTTCCGTCCAATGGGTGGTGAGCTTCATGTTCAATGGACTCTCGTGGACGGGGGCCGGAATCGACAAGTGGGGACCTCCTGGTAACGCATCAATTCCTACTCTCTTCAGGATGTGGCATTGCACTCATTCAAATTATTATGTCTTCTCAGATGGCAGATGCCTGGAGATTGAGGAGTCGCTCGTTGTCGTGTTTCCTCTGGTCATTTACATCATGCCTGGTTTCTATTTTGGTGAGATACTATTCGGAACGTGCACAGTAGTCAATTCTCCTGAAATCGTAACCGCGGCGTGGCGCAGTAACGCTCCTCTTGACCATGGTCAAAACATACCTGAATCGTGCGTCGATTTAAATTTTCTCTTATGGCTGCGCTTTGCCTTGACGGCCTCGACAGTCATCAGGCCTTCAGGATCAGTGACGACTTTGATGCGAGTCGTGCATCTAGACGGTATATCCCCAGCTCCCTCTGCGCCACAGCTTAATTGATGGTCAACAAGGCATTGCGTACTACGCCTACCTTCTCGTGATCTGGATAGCCATTTTGGTGTCCTACCTCCTCGATCCAAATTCCGTCAGGTCGCCTTATTGGGTGAACATTCTTATCCTGTAAGTCTGGCTCTATACATCACCGCGTGGTGATTGTATACCAAAAAGCATTGTTCAATTTGTCGTCTAATTTTATGTTTAGCGTTCAGGTAACTATGTCAAGCATTCTCTCGTGCAGGATGACGCTTCGCCTCCGGGAGTATGGCAGTCGTACCGTTAGGGGGCTTGGATCTCAAAGGTATACATCCGGCTTCAGTTTCAACCAGGACCCGCTGGTCTTCAGGCATACCGATCTCGGACTAGACGCGCGAAACTTTACTACCCGTGATTCTGCTGTTGACGAGGAGGAGTAAAGGTAGAATGGCTTGCGAATGACTTCACTCGCAACGAGTCGGACGAAAAACTTGATCATAAAACAATTTTTCTCAGGGGGACTGAGTCCTGGCGTGGTGATTGTGATCAGTGCAACAAACATATTTAAAACTACACGAACTTTGTGAGACTAATATGATAGTTTCTGAGATGGTAAAAAAAAATTTATGTGAGCTCTGGGTGGCTCCAAGACACATACCCATCACAAAGGACAGATATCCTCAACGTTATCTGGATCTAGGCATGCCGTGAATGAGGATCGCGAATTTACGGATGCTACAGCCACTCTCAAAATTTCATCCTTATCTTGATTCTGGGTGCCGATGGATGGATGGATGGATGTATTTCCCGCAGCGATCCCAAAAAAGAACAAGCGAGGTTACATAATAATAGGGACACCGAGGATAGAAATACTCGAGCGAGACCACCCTTTTCCTTGAGGTCTTGCTTTTAACCATTTCTATCCTCATGTAAGTAACCCAATATCGAGGTAATCGTGGTCTTAACCATTTTTCTCCGCAGAGAGTTCGGTTCATGAGGAAAAAGTCATTGGTCACCATCAGCCTCGTTGACCGATGCATCCAAAACTCGACGATGTCGTAGCAGAGTATGAATCACTCCTTACCGATATCTTGCAGACCGCCGCAAGTGGAGGAGATGTCGCCCAGAATGTCCTTCGTTTTCGTGAACGCAAGCCGGATGTAGCACGGACCATGACCCCAACCGAATTCACTCTCGACGGAGCCATTAAGGCATTCGGGTTGAAGTACACCCCTTTATCTTTTTCAAACCCTTGGAAAATCCAAGAAAACCCTGAGACGAAAGACTTTGAACCAACCCACTGTCTGAGTAAGTCATTTCAGCACCCTATTTCAAACATCCAAGATGACTGATATTGCAATTGGAAATAGAGTATCTGGTGGAAAACTATTCCAGGAACTTTGACCGGTCGAGTGGAGCAGTGTGCAGAACGGCTGTGGATTTTATTTTGAATGAGTGTTTGACGGCGATGGTGAGCACTGTAGATTCATCATCGGTAGAACATGTCATGAATCGTCATGAATCGTCAACAACTTCAGAAAACCAGCCAGACGACTGAGCAAAGCCAGGTGACCGATCGGAGCCACACAATCGACCAAAGCCAGCAAACTGATCGACCACCACGCACTCCTCCGCCTTCCCAGGACATTAAAGTCTTTGGCGAACTGTCCTTCTCTCACACCATCACTTCACCAACACATCCACGATCAACGTCGGTTCACTCGGGTGTTATCATCAATGGCCGTGTAGACCATGGGATCGGTCGTACCCTCACATCCCTTCATGATTTTCGGAAGCGCCGTTTCCAGTCGCTCCTGCTTGTTGTCGAAGCCAAGAAAGAAGGCAGCCTAAGGGAGGCTTTTTTCCAACTAGTGGTCTATTTGGCGTCTCTCCACCAATCTCGGCTGTCACGGAACCGACGCGATGCATCTGTTTATGGGGCAGCTTCTGATGGATTCCTGTGGACCTTCGTCACCATTACGCATGACGGGACCCTCAAACGAAGCAAGCAGTTCGATATCGTAGGGGGTGAGAAGGACTTGGGCATGGTGCTAGGCTGCCTGAAGTATTTGCTTGAAACCTCAGCGTCTATTGCCGGTGGTGACGACCCGGCCATCAATCCGGATGATAACAAATTTACAAGTACGTTGGAGTCGGGTGATGAGTCGCAGTCGGACTCCTGACACAATGTTGGCAACACTGTGAGTTCTATCCATGGGTTTGTGCGATTTTTTTGACCTTGGCACTCACAGGTTCTTGTCGCCATCCTGCCATGCATCTTTTTGGTACTATCATTCCGAGGGCATCAACAATTGAAAATTATCGTTCGGATTATAAGATGAACGTGGAATAAGAACGGGAAAAGTTAACCGGAAGCTGAACAGACGAAAATTGAGCAAAGTTCAGGTTATTTCCTTCGTTCACATTTTGTTCTGAATTGTCCACATTTGCCTCTTATACACATTTTGTTGGCCCACTGAATTACAGTCTTGAGTTCACATCATTCGACAATACGCTCAACACCGATGCCACCGATCTCGATCTCCCTTGTCATGATATGGCCAGGAATGGGCCACCTCCGATTGTGTGTCTATTATGTATACCTTAGAATTGACTAGTAGAACTGGTGGAGTTCTAGAGCGATGAGCTGACTTCTGCGACGGCCACCCTCACTTCTACGCCACCTCTCGACTTGCGAGCAGGCCTGAAAAGACCCAGATATCCCGGTCGTAACATGGTCAAGTGTGGACTTGAACACGGTGTCCTCGAGCAGACGTACCTCCACTGTAATTGTTGCCAGGGATAACAGAATGAAAGATACAGGACAAGATCAGGGAGCACACCGCCTGTTGTCTGTTTACTGGGTGTGCAATCGTTACGGAACACGTACCCTCAAAGAGACCGAGGAAGAAACGACAAGCTAATAGACCTTCGTAGCTTTTCACGACACCTGTTACGTTGAATCACGGTGGGATCCATCCATCCATCCATCTGTTTCACAGGGCTCTCAAGACGAAATACGCTAGGCTTGCGCTAGGCTGATCCTGTGAGAAACCAGCTACAACCCCAACCACCATGGGAAACAAGCAAAACTCTCCTACAAGAAAGAAAGAGCAGTCTCGGGAGTCGCAGCGCACCAAGGACATCCGTGACCTCGCTGAATACATCAAGTCCGAGAAATGCAAGAACGTCGTACTGATGGTGTGTCGTTACTAGTTTCTTGTAGAGTAGAACGACGCCTCATGGTGACCTTATCTTTCTGTCGACAAATGCAGTTGGGCGCCGGTGAGTTCCTTGAGTTGGATGGCTTTGCTAACGGCATGGTGTTGAAGTTGAGACTGCAGGCGTCAGTACGTCTGCAGGGATACCTGATTTCAGATCTCCAAAAACAGGCGAGTATTCGTCCCCGTCAGTATAACGCCAGCTTCTTGATCGCTCGGACATTTCGTTTCAGGGCTCTACGTACGTACACATTATCTCCTATGGTCAATTCTGGAAGGCGACAACAAACGTTTATCGCCTGCCATAGTCCAATCTCGCAAGACTGAAGCTCCCCCACCCCGAAGCTGTCTTCGAGATCAACTTCTTTCGCAGAAACCCCGTGCCCTGTATGTGTCGTCATCCTGCAAACAACATCCTATAATATTCACGTTCGTCTCCTCACTCCAACAGTCTACACTCTTGCGGCGGAACTCTACCCTGGCATCTTCCGCCCTACCCCCACCCACTCCTTCATAAAGGTCCTTGAATCCCAGGGTCTGTTACACACGTGCTTCACACAGAACATCGACACACTCGAGAGACGAGCGGGCATTCCTGCGGCTAAGATTGTTGAAGCCCATGGCAGCTTTGCGACGCAACGCTGCGTGGATTGCAAGACGCCCTTCGACGACGAAGAAATGCGCGAGATCGTCCTCGCAGAACGGGCGCCTGGCGAGGCAGTGCGCATTCCAAGATGTAAACGGGGCAGATGTGGCGGTCTCGTAAAGCCGGATATCGTGTTCTTCGGGGAGGCGGTGCGTGCCTCCAATTCGGTCTCACATTACTACTCTGTTGTCCTTTGCTTCGAACTAATGAGCCCCCCGATCTTAGCTTCCTGATAACTTCATCACAAGTATCCCCGCAATTTCGGATGCGGACATGCTCCTCATTATCGGCACGTCGCTGACGGTGCATCCCTTCGCGTCGCTCGCGGACATGGCGGACCGCCGGACGTGCCGCCGCGTGCTGATCAACCTCGAGCGCGTGGGCGACATTGGGCAGCGCCCCAGCGACGTCGTGCTCCTTGGCGAATGCGATACAATTATTCGCGAGCTGTGTGCGACGCTTGGGTGGACGGAGGAGCTGGATCGCGCATGGGCGGAAACAACTATGGATTCTAAACCGAAGGGGAAAGTGGGAGGGGAGGTGGTGGTGAAAGGTCTAGATGGTGCGGCAGTTGAAGTGGGTAGCAGGACGGATGAGCAAGAGGAAAAGGAGGCTAAGAAGGAGTCGTTAGAAGCGGAAGTGGAGAAGATCGCGGAAGCTCTTGAAAAACGGCTGGATCTGCACAAGCATGAGGACGAAGCGAAGGCAGAGGAGACTGGAGGAGATCCGGCTTCACCTAAGGTAGCCAGTAATGCTCAACCAGATGTGACAGAAAAGGGTGGAGACGAGACGCTCCGGAGGGTAACCGATTCATCAAAGGCAGGTGATGTCGGCAAGTTGTGATTCAATTGTGACGCTCGTTGAGTGTTTGGAGTGTTCTTTTGCTATGCTGTCTGTTAGGAAGGATCATCTGTTTTCGACTCCTTACCGCCAGTGATTCTTTCTCTACCTCTCTACCTTTGATTAACACCGACTAGTTATGTAGGATTAGTCCCAGAGGTTGTTACAATGCTATTACATCTTCATGCCTCGCTAGATTGACTCGTCCTTTCGTGCGGTTGCAATCAGTTCTAGTCTTTGTCTGGAACTCAGGGATTATTAGCCAAGGAGATAAGAGTGATCATTGTGTAGCATTAATTGATGTATGTAAGATATGACCAAGAAGAAAGTTGTCAAGAAGTACGACAGTGGGTGAAAGCGCGCAGCGCTTCCCGGCGTAAGGAAAACGGTCTGACCCTGGTCTGACCCATACCCAAGCGGCCGAGGCCAAACTCGCGCGCTCGGCGAGGGGCCGTGAGACGAGCAGGACTATTTTACTCACACCAGAATGTTGCGTGGGAGACAATGTTCGAGTTTATTGAGGGAGTGGAGGGTGGGGCAAAGAAAAGGCGCAGGAAGCCGCTCTGACGATGGCGGACTCGAATCCTATGGGAGGCGTCGAGGTAGCCGGAGGAGAAAAGATGCCGGCAACTCCCGCCGTCCTCCCAAAGACTTACGTCTAATTCTCCGGTCGTTCCTCGCTACGCAATAGACAACAATCTTTGTCTGGAACTCAGGGATTATTAGCCAAGGAGATAAGAGTGATCATTGTGTAGCATTAATTGATGTATGTAAGATATGACCAAGAAGAAAGTTGTCAAGAAGTACGACAGTGGGTGAAAGCGCGCAGCGCTTCCCGGCGTAAGGAAAACGGTCTGACCCTGGTCTGACCCATACCCAAGCGGCCGAGGCGAGCTGCGATTCCCACAGACTAGGAGGTTACGACGCGTCGAGTGAGACTCGGCACCCCAATATAAGGAGGAAACCGTACCGTGTCAGATGAAAATGCGCGCGGGGCAGAAATTGGACCTTCACCGGCCCCCAGTGGGCATGGTGAGCCGCACAAAATCGTCGTAGACTTGCGGGGCTTGTGCTTGAATGTAGGGTGCAAGGATAAGGGCGTGCTTCCGGAGGTAGAGAGTGAAAGCATCACTGTGCCAGCGGCCCATGATCTTCATGGCCTCAAAGGACATCCCCCGCAATAGGTATTCGAGTGTGGAACCTATCCGAATGCCATGGCCTTGCAGCGGATCCAACCCGGCGCGACGGGCCAATGCCGCTAGGCGCTTGATGAAAGCGGTTTTGGTGAGGGACCGGTAACCACCCTTGTGTCGGTAAGCGAAAAGGTGGTGGCCCTCGGGTGGCTGATTCACCCCGAGGTGTCGGTTGATAGCCGCCTCGGGATCAGTGGGGCCGACCTGGGAGCTCCAGTAGACTTCCTCACCTTCGACCGATGTTTTGGTGCGCGGGAGCTGCAGGATGGTGACCTTTCGGCCTGCCCGGTCCTGGTCGCGCCTGAGGGATTGGACCGAGGGATGTACCGCGGGGTCAAAAGCGTTGAGACGCCGGACCGTGAACTCTCCTACGCGAGATGCTGAATAGAAAAGACAAACCAGGCAAGCGAAGACCGCAATGTCGAAGGGGTCATCCGGCGTCATTTGCTCCTGCAGCCGGCACATGAAGTCAATGGTGTACGGCTGTCGCTTCTTCCTTTTGGAGGAGGCGGGGGTCAGTTTGTCGGCGGCTTTTAGCATGAGGTCGAGTTCGTCGTCATTGGGACGCCAGGGCACGCTGTGAACCACATGCCAGGCGCGGATGCCATACACGTAGTTCCGTATGGTTTTTCCGGCGAATGCTCCGGTAAGTGAGGAAATAAAAGCGGAAATTAGCACCTGAGAGGCGGGGGCACGGTCGCCCTCTGGCACGTCCTTCGAATCGCACCAGACGTGCCAGGCCAGAAGGCCCGAGCCATAAGATTCCGCCGTGCCCTCCGCGTACCCGAGGGCCAGTGTGGCCACGACCCGATCAAGGTCGACAAAGTCGGGGGCCGCAGCGCGAGTCGCCGGGACCCAAAGGCGAAGTCGCTCGCCGGCAAAGCAGTGCGGGCGCAGGGGAGATGGCCGTGGGGTGAGCGAAGGGTGATAGGCTGCAGGCTCCCCCTGTCGCGATGTCCGGGGAATTGGGGTGTAGCGCCGGTGGACCAGCTGACCCCCCCTACCAGTCTGCTGTGCTGGGAAGGAGGGCCTCGCCCAGGGATTCAAGGAGCCGCCCGACCCGCTGCCGGTCAGCCCTTGCAGATTCGTCAACGGCCGGTTTTGGGAGGGGGGTCGGGACGCGCCCGCATACTCGATCGCATACCTCTCGTGCGTGGAGAGGTGCGTCGAAGTCGACGATGAAGGGATGGAGTGCAGGGGGAATGGGGACAGCTGGGAGAAGGAGGCTGTGGGCGTAGTAGATCCCCCGGGAAGGTTGATCTGCCGTGGACCCAACCAGGCGTTAGATGCAATAGAGCGAGCGGGAGATGATATGTTGAAGTGTTAGCTTACCGGCGGGGTTGAGGTGGCTGGGGACATAGCGCGAGTGAATTGCGCAGTCATGGTCAGCGAGGCAGGCATGGATGCGTTTGAAGACCTCGTTGGTGGGTTGGTTCCTACTGCGGCCCTTCCACCAGCCTTCGACAACGCCTCGGTTGTCGCCAAATACCTTAAATTCGTCGCCCTCGCTACTGGCGGTGAGTAGCGTGCTGACGAGGAGTTCGAAGCCGACGGCCTCTGCCCAGCCAATATCTCTGCCCTCATCACGCCATCCTGGTATGAGCCTCCAGGCCCGCCACCTGTTGCCGATGGTGATGCCAATGCCGATACCGGAGCTGGCATCTGAGTATGCTTGAGGATCGACCAGAACGCTCGGGCCTGGAACTCGTCGAGTGAGGCAGGGGTGCCCGAGCGTTCGAGACCACCATTCGAGGTCTCTGGTGGTGCCTGAGGGAGCGTGGTGAAGAATGAACGGACGATCGTGAAATGTCCCGAGCATGGTCTCCAGTCGGGTGAGATACACTCGTCCTGCAGGAATGATGAGGGAGGCGTGAAGAAGCTTGCCATAGAGCTTCTGCGTGGCTTCCCGTGTGTGTGTGCGTTGCGCCTCCCAGTCCTGGATGGCGCACAGGTACTTCGTCTTCTTGGCCGACGGAAGGGAAACAGACCGTTCCTGGAGGTCCCAGACCAAGCCCAAGTATTGAACATGAGAGTCGAATTCCACCGTTTTCGTTGGCTCCCAGGGAATGCCCAGAGACTTGGAGATACGATCAATGTCCGTGCTCGCGTATGCGTACTCGGCATCCAGGGTGGAACGGGGGGAATCAGAAGACAGGTCACGCACAGGATAACTAAGATCCTCATCGAATTCCATGGGTAGCCCGTTGGGCATGGTCTCCCCTTTGTACCAGAAGCGACTGCGCTCCTGTAGACGCCCGCCGTTGTCCGCGATGATGGTGCGCCATCTCGCTCTCCGGGCGTTGTATCTAGAAATGGCAGTGCGGGGGATACGGAAGAAAATGTGGTCATCCACCCATTTTGATACAGGGCCAATACCTTCGGCCCTAAAAATGTCAGCACCTGCATCGCTAACCGAGCCATATACGCCGCCCGCTGACGCCAATCCAAAGTTGTCATTGGTATTGATGGCGAAGCTATCGCCATCTCGTAGCCTGACAACCAACCCCGGCCACTGGCTCGGTTTGATGGGTATGGAACGATAAGCCTCAGCGACGTCTCTGATGGATGCTTGAGAGTCTGGCGGGAGGTGCCATATAGTGGTGCACACGGTGGGGAAGGTCCCCCAGGTGCACGGGAAAAGGTCGGAGTCAATGGAGTAATTAATGGATTGGAAACCAGCAGAGGAGGCGCGGGGAAAAGAAAAATTATGTACGGCGCGAAACTTATCAGGCTTTCCTGGTTTCGGAACAAGAGAAAGGGGTGAGGATTGAAAGGGTCCGATGATTGCCTCCACTTCGGCCCTGGAGACGGGCCCGACGTAGCGTCCTGAGCGGAATTCCTTCTCAACGATGTCCAAGTATGCTTGGGGGTATATGTTGATGGAGGGCCCGTTGTCGGGGGCATGAGTGACGGAAATCGAGGGGATACCTGCGTCAAATCCTGTGCGGAAGTCCTGGGGAAGATGCGGGTATTTATCAAGAAGGTTATGTACATGGAGCAAGCGCTCCCAAGCTTCCGGGTCATATGGACATAGCGCGTTACATTTTCTGTGTTCGAGAACACGTTTGAGCGCCGTGAGTTTTTCTCCCGCAACCGGAGCACTCGTGGACGTGACTGGCGCTGGCACTGTTGCAACCCTGAGGTCGCTGCCAGTCGGAGCAAAGAATGATTCCGTCCGGATTGATGAGACGCCCCCGTTCGTTCCGCTTGCACCGAGCGGGAGCCCCGTCCCAGAGGGCTTCGGAATTGCACTTGCCGATCTCGTGCCGATGGCGCCCGAGGCATATCGCACAGGCGGATAGGCCGTCCGAGCCTGTGCTGGCGCCAAAAACCTGGTTGACGTTCCGCGTGGCAGCCGAGTTGTGCCTCGGGGGTGACCGGGAGCGCCGACGCCCCTTGGATTCACGGTCCCGACCTCGGGAGGGTGAGGGCGAAGGAGAGCGCGGGCGCTTGTAGTAGGGTGTGGCCCCCTCTCGTGCCGCTCTGTTTCTCTTTGGAGTGCGCTCAGCTGACGTTGTGTGGGGGGACTTAAAGGACAGGATCGCTTCCGCCATCTGTCAGTCACATGTCGTTCCAGAGAAAGCGAGATGCGGTTCGGGAGACACAGCAGAGAGGTAGCAGCGGCGCGGCAAGCCCAATGTGTGAAAGGATGTATATATACATGCAATATAATTACATGAGTGGAAGGTTCATGTATCGACCAGGCGGAGACCAGTCAGCAGGGTGTGTGCAGCGTAAGAGAAGCAGCGCGAAGGGGGGGATAGGGGGAGAAATTGTAGTGTGCAGCGCGTGTAGCCGGTAGCGTGTGTAGCCGGTAGCATGTGTGGCATGAGGAGGCGATCACCGAAGCGATGCGTGCAGCGTGGTGAAGCATGAGGCAGGGCGTAGCGTGTTGCGAGGAGCGGAGGCAGCGGTGGTAAGCGCGCACCGGGTCGTGTGATGGGGTGCAGCATGCCGTGAGGAGCGGAGGTAGAGGCGGGTAGTGCGCCGCGGGTGTAGCGTTGGTTGGAGCACGGGTGTTGTGACGGGTGGGTAGTTGGGTGAGGATAGGAAGGGGAAAGGGAAAGACGATATGGTTAGCGTTGGATCTCGAGACCGAGCAATGGATTGATTACTGACCTGGCGCTGTAAGTTCGCCGTCGTGACGCTCTGCAGGTCCCGAGCGATGGTCTCCATGAGATCGTTGTTGATGAGGGCGATGTTGAAGACCGCCCCCTCGCTCTGTTTCATGACGTCCATCCAGTTGCGTCGCACCCGTGCTTGATAGGTAAGCAGAATCTGCTTCCCGTTCTCGCGGTTGATGTAGGGGCTGTTCTCCAGATGTACGAAGAAGCGGACCAGGGATTGTGCATGATCCTCTGGCCAGCCGGCCTTCAGAACGTGCTCCACGAAGGAGCGCTGAGCGTAGTGGAACTGTTCCCAGGTGAGGTCGGCGTCCTGGACTACGCGTTTCGAGGCCTGGACCGATGCGACAGGCCGAAGCATTACCATCTCGCCCATCTTGGCCATACCGAAGGCATCGTCGGCTTCAGAGCGCTGAGAGCGCTGCGCGTCTTCGCATCCTTCCTGTGTGAAGTACCAGAGCTCACAATAGTCAAAGTTAGCAAGTTTGTTGATGGCGTAAGATGACGGGCGCGGGACGATTACGCTGGCGACCGACAAGTTGGGGTCGAAGGACCTCAACTTCAGCTTGGTGCGTCGCTGTTCGTCCTCGACTGGCTCCTGCGGAGCCTCGCCCTCTTCCTGTTGGTCTGGAGGCAGCGGTTGCACCTGCTGGTTTTGTTGCTGCAGTAACAGCTGCTGCCGCCTAGCCTCCTGTTCCCGCATCAGCTCTTCTTCCTCCTGCTGTTGCTGCAACTGCGCCGCAGCTTCAGCCGCGGCCGCCCTCGCATCCGCTTCCTGCGTCCAACGGTCGCGTAGCTGGTCGTTACGGGTCATCCACGCTTCGCGCAAGGCGTCGACAGCTTGTTCGTCCGTGAGCCCCGTGTTGCGCATGAGGAGGCGCATGGGTTCGAATGGCTCGGAGTCGAAATCCGGGCAAACCTCCATGTTGGGGTCACGCACTAGTAGGGCTGCCATGTTGTCTGTGGATATAGTTTTGAGAAAATTTTTCTTCAAAAATGATAAGGGGATACGAAAGTCCGAGAGGTTGAGATATGCGTTAAACGGTTGCGTATTGTGAGACAAAAGGCAAAGAAAAGGCGCAGGAAGCCGCTCTGACGATGGCGGACTCGAATCCTATGGGAGGCGTCGAGGTAGCCGGAGGAGAAAAGATGCCGGCAACTCCCGCCGTCCTCCCAAAGACTTACGTCTAATTCTCCGGTCGTTCCTCGCTACGCAATAGACAACAAACTTAGCCTGAAGCACGAAGAGTAAATCTCGCCTTGACGGAACCAGGTCGAGAGCTTGAGGTGAGATCGCAAGATAACGCAAGAGTGCTCAATAGTATCTCTGAACAGCTGTATATTACGAAATTAAAAACCAAAGTCCCAAGAACGAAGAGTACGACCAGAGAGACATCATGCCCAAGTGGTGCATATCAAAGGCAGCCAAGGAAATACTGCGGTAGACTTTCCCGTGCATCAACCACATTCCGCTTGAGACTCTCCAGACCTGCCAATCTACACGCAGAAGTGACACCCTCTACAAGCTCCACATCTGCATTGAGTTGTTCACTCATGCCCGAAAAAATGCCCAAAATGTCCGCGGAACTATGACCAAGGACCTTCCTGGAGCCCGCGGCAGCCTGCCATTGCTCGCTCCAGACAAGGGTACATGCGCGATGCGCCTCGGTTGAACAATCCTCTGCACGATCTAGCTTGACGGGACAACGCCGGTATCGCTCGGTGAAATTAACAAGGGAGAAATGACCGGCCAGTAAGCGGATAACCTGCTTGTCGCTCAGCTTGGGGTCTGCCTGGAAGCGCAGAAGTGTGGTGGGCGTCCCCGGCGGTGATTGTTCTATTGCCTCTAGGAGATGTGTGTAGTACGCGATACCCCGCAGCTGAGGCAGCTTGTGGGTGTCTGCAGCGAGGATGGCGGGCACGGCAGGGATGTCCCTTCGTCGGACTCGGTCGCTCCAGGTAGAAACAGCGGCGTCGAGAAGGTCGGTGGCTTTGTATTGAGTGGCTATCTCGATGACGCGGGTGAAGTTGGCAGAGGAGCAGGTGTCGGTGAGGACAATGTTCGCTGTGAATGCTTTCTGCATTGATTGGATTGCCCATTCGTGTAGTTCGTAGAACTCCAGACTCTTTGCGACGGTAGCGAGATACAATAGCCGCTCAAGGTCTTCGCGAGCTTTTGGCTGGTCCTTTGCATCCTCTTCCCTGTGGAAAATGTGAGAAACACGGGCACTTGTAAGCGAACGGACTTACGAAGCGTAACGCGCCCATAACAGCGCCCGAAACTCGTTCACAGACACTCCGAAAAGTTCCAGCGGGTCTTTGCCACTCGTTGGTGCTGGTCGATTGGCAACCCTCGATGTAAGGAGTTTAGACATGTGCAGTAAATGACCATGGATCTATGACGGTGTCAGTACTTAAAGAAAGAAATTTTAGAGCATAGACGCACCTTGAATATGATTTTCTCAACTCTGACATAACAATCCGCCTGTGGATCTTCAGCATAGTAATACGTTGGGTCGTGAATCAGGATCTCCGTGCCATCCACGTCTGGCCTTAACGATGGCCGCAAAGGAACTTTTGGACAGAATCGAAATATGTTGTCGCGGTCGCTCGAGTCTGAATCCACTCGCTGGCGTTTCCGGGTCCGATTGTCCCCTTCGTCGCATGATTCGCGAATCGTGCCTTCGTCTACGATGATGAATCGCGGTTTCCCATCGTCCTGCTTCTTGCCAATTCCAAAGAGGCCACTAAAGTATGACATTATTGTGAATAGTTAAGAATCAAAGGGTAGTTGAGTGCGCTGGGGCCACCCTGGGCCTTTACGTCTTCTTAAGGGGACGAAAGGCAGCGGAGATGGCCAGTGCGGAGTGGTGCGGGAAACAAAGGACCCATAGTCGTCGTTGACAATGGGAGACAATAAACAAGGCAACATCAGTTCGACTCCTGCCAGGTGCTGTGTCGTTCCAGATTAGTATTAGTAACAAAGACACTGATTCAGCTTCGAGCTTCAGTCTATGTCCGAGTGAGGAGTGCGTAGAGTCACGCGAAAACGTATAATTAGTACAGATGTGATGCAGGGAGCGAGTATATACAGTGCCACCGAACTCGAGATACGGATTGGCTTCATCTCTAAGTATCGTGCGCAATAAAGACGGACGTCGTGTGAAGGAAGGTGGTGATTAAAGTGCAAGGAGGGGTAGTACCAATGATAAAACGGTCAAGGTCAAAGGAATGCTGAACTGCATGTCCATTAGCGGAAATATCCGGATAGCTCTGAAGTGGAAGAGAAGGATCAACAATGATACGTCTCCACGAAGGGGATAGAAAAACTAACGATGCGCTTTGTGGTCTCGTGGTGATCTTCACATTGAACACTGCCACGAGGCCGTCAACAGCGTTGATGCCATCCACACCGACGGTTATATTGTGGTTGATTGCATCGCTAGTATTTGCAAGCAGTCCCGAGACATACACAATGTCACTCTGGTATGTGTATCCGTTTGCAGAGGTCGAACCACTGTAAGTGGACGTGTTCGTCAATTCTCTTGTTGGAATCGCCGATTGAGTTATATTTCCTATCAGCCAGTCGCTAAAAAAGATCACTTGAGCGTAGGGCAAATGAAGGCAGGACAGAAACATACCGTCCCAGGTTGTATCCATGTGGAATGATATCGTGTTGTTCTAGCGGCGCATAAGAGTGAGACAGATAGAACTCTTGAAAAACGTGTTATATACGTACTGGCTAGAGGCATCTCATACGAGACTGCCATGAAGATTGCTCCACTATCGGCGAGTTGAAGAAAAGAAGAACAAAAGAACCAGCATGTTGGGCGTACCTGTTGCCTTCTGGACCGTTCTGCACCCAGTAACGAAAATGGTTACCTCCTTCTATTGTTTCTCTACAAGAACCCAATTGGGGGTCGCCAAAATTCCACCGAATTACAGCCGTTTCGTTCTCTGGTGATCAAAAGACCATAACGTATGCTGCAATTGTTTATGAGCTCTGTAAGACTTACTATAACCATTTCCATCACCAAGGTTCACTTGCTGGTTTCCGACGGATTTTTGCCCCAGGCATTCGCTCGAAAAATGGAGTGACCTGTACATAATGAGGATGCCGCGAAATATGGGAGCTAGACTGGTTCGTACGCAAAATAATTCCTCAAGCCACCATTCACTTCCGAGTCTACGAGGACATCGCTATCCGAATGTCCAGATATTATGGCATTGACCGGCTCTCCTTGCCCCATCGGGAATGTAATGGGTATTTTCTGCGTATGGGATCAGCTCGCACTCAAGGCTCTGAGATATTATGGATCGTACGGTCAAGAAGCTGCCGCCATTATCATTCGGGTTATAAAAGCCTTGCTCAGGGACCTTCCTTGATGACTCTGCACGCCGCCAGAGAATATTTGATAGACTTGACCAGCCAAGTCCGTAGCTCAAGGTCGGCGAGGTGAGCAAGAGCAATAAGAGAGTCGTAGAAGCCATCCAGCGTCAGAGAAAGGGGGGAATGAGCAGTGGGATCGCCAGTAATGGCAAGGAAGTGGTCAGCGACAAGTCAAGCGAAGGAGCCAAGCATTGAGGGTCACCGTCACCGGTCATCACCGTTGATTTGAAGGGGAAAATTAGTGGGTTACGTAAACTACTTTATGATAATCCGTGCTCATTTGGGCCTTGGCCGCTACATACCTTTGTTCTATTATAACTTGAACAAGAGCGCCGTCCTGGTTGCTGCGCCTAGGTACAGGATAGTGTATTGCACATGATTAAAGTTGAAGACAGCCTATAATTCGGAGCTCTCGATGGGCCTCAGAAAATGGTTCATTTTATGCTCGCACATGTCGGCGATGTCTATGGATTCTATCGCGCGGGTGGCACGACTGAAATCGCAACCTATCGATGGTCGGATCGAGCCCTGAAGCTAGATCTGGAAGAGGAGCCAAGAAAGGCCTCCAAGGACCAAGTGTCTCTCTTGTTTGGTTGCCTTTTGCGGATGAGAGGCGCAGCCTCAATCTCACAAGGTAAAAGGCAGGGTATGAATTATAGATCAATCAGCGATCTCCAAGTCACCATACGGCTTGGCTCTGAAGTACGAATCGTCAAAGTGGTGCACGCGGACGAAACCATCCTCTCCGCCAGATGCGTAACAAGTGCCCGCGGGATGTACAGCGATTCTGAACCTCAATGTCAGCATCGTACAATGTGAAACGCAGTAAGATGTTACAAACGTGTTGATAGGGCCGAAATGACCCTTCACGCGTCCAACCTCCTCTTCGAAGACCTTGTGCCAGAATCGCGTCTCGAATTTTCCTTGACGGAGGGATGTAGTGGTCACGCTCATCGCCTCTTGTCCACCTCCGAGCAGAACCTGGAAAATGATTTTAATATATCTATCATCGATTGCTGGTCAGGTTAGCATCGAACTCACGTAAGGTCGGCCAGGCGCGAGAGCAGCACTGTTCAGCGGTGTCTCGGTCGTAAACGTTTTGATAACCATAAGGCTTTTTGTATCGTGTATCTGAAGCACATATAAGTCCCTGAGCCAAAAATTAAGCGGCAGTACCTACCCGTGCGGCTTTATCCTTACTGCTGGTGATGCAGTAGGTGCCATCCTTGCTCATCTGAAGGTCGGTCACGATGTCGCTGTGCGCGCGTTCGTTGTTCTCGATTTCATCACCGGATTTGACATTAAACAATGCGACCTTGCCGGACTCGTGCCCGGTGATGATAACGTTGGGTGTTGGGGTGAACGCGCACACCGTGGCTTTTGATCCAATAGGGTTGAACATGTACAGTGGTTCCTGGGACTCTGATCACGGAGCCGGAAGCAAGAGTCAGGCAACACATTTGGAACAAAATGAGCAAGGTAGACGCACGATTCGTCCCATCGCCATCACGATTGATGTTGAAGACCCGTATCGCGCATTGGTGGCCCATACGCTGCTCGGTGATGCACACCACCTGGCTATCATCCTCCTTGAAAGCCACCCTTTTCACTGCCGTCGGGAACTCCCAGGTGTAAAGGCACTTGCCCGTCTCGACCGCCCAGAGCCGCAGGGTATTGTCAGCAGCGCCAGAGACCATGAATCTTGACTCTGCTTTTGGTGATTATACTGGCGTCAGGTTGTCCAGATTGGGAGTGCTAGAAGGATAACTTACAATCAACATCTACCGTCCACACCGTTCCGTTGTTTCCCTCGTATGTTCCTAGTCGCTCTCCATTGTGAGAGTACCAGACATTGATGACATGATCTTTTGAGCATGAGAGAAGCAGGTCTCCCTCCGTGTTGAACTTGATCTGAGTCAAGGACCGTTCGTGACCTATTGTCCAGCAGAAGCCGAGTTGAGTGAGTGGGAGAACATGCTAGGAAGATTCTTTGGCTAGGAACCTTGTAGCAGAATAGGCCGCTATAAGAAACAAGATTAAAAGAGCGTCAGAGGAGTGGTTATCGAAACTTGCCATTTTTTCGTGAGCGTCGGTGAGAGGATAGATTTTTGGTGAGCACGTGGTCTTTCCCGATTTATCGATGGTGCTGTGGCTGTGGTCCTCCTCCCCCCTTCTCCCATCCTTCTGTCCGCTTCAAGTCTGCTCTCTGGACGCCTGCACTAGAACAAAAGGCGTGTAACACTCTCTGGATGCTTCTTCGGACCTTGTCGTCCGACACATCGGCTATGGATGCTGGAACTGCAGTCAGATACATCAAAGCGCCTTGCGACCCAGAACAACCCCTGCGGCTAAGGATGCGCTGCTTAAGAGGAGGCTTCATCTTGTATCTTTCAGAAACCCATCGTTTTGTACTACCTGGGTAACAGGTTCATCGGTTTCTCTTCACACGTGGTCGCTGCATCTTTAAGGACACGTTTACCTCTCCAGGGGACCCAGAGGCGCCTCATTGAATGTTGAATAATGCTCCCATTGTCTTGCAGGACACCCTTCCCACACTCAACAATGTCTTGGGCATGCCTACCTGGCTCAATGTCCCTCCAACATCTGCCGACTTTTGTAATAGGAGCACTCTGCGGTGGGGGCAGCGACTACTCGACACCCCAACCTTTAGATGTACCCTCTTCATGCCGGTGAAGAGTATGGCTCTCACAAATTCCAAATGTACCACTGTCCAGGCCAGGCCATGGGAACGAAAACCCGTTCTCGCAACGCCCAACATGGGCGCTTCGCTCTTCACCGAGCTAAATTTTTAACGTTGAGCCAACGTCACCGCCTCCATGCAGGCCACGGTCGCTCAGGAAGCTTTGAACTGTGTCCGGGATGCCCCGATTCTCGCTGGATGTCATGGTCAAACTCATGAGATTGGTAGGGGCCATGGTCAGGAGAAGACATGCATCTAGAATGTCCATCCGTGGCGTTACGACTAATTCCAGTCATCCGAGGTGGCATACAGCAGGCTATGGCGGATCATTTCTTGGGATATGTACCTTACGTGGACGATAGTTGTCAAAACTATCATGTGGCACTACGAGGTACGACAACGTGCCTCCTGGTAAGGTGCCCATCAGTTGAAGATTTTGTGTCGCTGTCCATATCGACATCCGCCTTGTACTACACCTTCTGCGTCGATTGCCTTTTCACGCTTCTACTGAAGTGTCTCGCCGTGCTTCTCGGCGTTCAGGACTTGAACATACGGTACATGATAGTCAAGCATTGCATTGCTTCTGTGCAGATTGTTCTAGCGAGTCGACAACGCACCCGGCTGAACCCAAACTCGCCCTTCCCGTGTGCGCTTTATTCAGTCTTTGATCGCCTGCGCTGCGGTCATTCAAAACCCACTCCGACTGGCATCATCTTGAATCACGAAGAACTGATATGCTAGGCTCAAGCACTCGGATTGAGAGTTCGACCGTTTCCTGGATGCCCTATCACGGCGCTTCGTGGGTCGTTTCATTTAGCGAATCTCGCACAGAACGATATCCTGCTCGTCGCATTCCATGCTACCTTTTTTTGGCTATTGACGTCTTCAGAGGCTCGTCGGCAAAAGTGCAACGTACCTGGCTGGCAGAAGAATGATACTTAGAGCGGATGCTCAGGGAACTAAATGATGCCGGGACAAGTGGGTCAGCGGTTTCCCTGTCATTTTATTCTCATCTTCATTCCTCTGCTATACGACCTGTTTTACTCCTGCCCCTCCTGCGGCTCTCCATCGTAGGCTCGCATCTGTCCCTGGCTCATGTCCGTGTCAGGGGATAAGTTAACACCGACCCTACTCAGTTTTGAGGGGTTTTGAGCTGTGCCTTAATGTGTATTTTAGGGCCGATACTGTTTACTTTGCCCTCTGGAACTGCTGCATATTGTTGTTCTAACGGTTTGCCTTTTCTGGACGCTGGAACATTCACGCCGTCAAACCTGGAGAGCTCCGGGACGCCTCCGCACCGGACTCAGCATCGTACCTCAGGCCGCCAGGCACGAGGTTGGCGCATCCGAAATTTATTTTGATTGCTAGAACAAGGCCAGCACAGCGTACCTTCTTTCATTGTCGGGCTCACGCACTTTACCGCACTGTCACCGAGGTCGTCGGGAGCCCTCCAACACCGAAAGCTTTGCAGGCACTTCAGGTCAACAGGAACGATATCAATTCAGGAATCTTGTCACGCGTGGGCGCAAGTTACTGGATGACTTGCCTTCAATCCCGAAACGGTTTCTGAAAATCTATAAAAGCACGGTCTATTATCCTTTGAGCCAGACAACCCAATACCAGTCGCACTCGTCTTCTAGCCCAACAACTCACATTACACCGTATCATGGCCGCCGTTGCTGCTTACCCTTCCGCCATCACCTTCGCCTCAAAGAATGTGGTCTCTGAACCTGATGGTAAGTCGTTCGCAGATTTGGGAACACCTGAAGCCGACGCTGACGATGTACCCGCCGCTCTCTCCTTAGCCGTTATCGGTGAGAATCCTAGCCAAACATAAAGACCGAAGCACTCATATATGGTATTCTGGACTAGCTAACCTTCAGTTCCTTCTGGAGAACATTGAAGTTTTCGACATCTGCGAAGGCGAGAAAGGATACATCCTCCATCCCCCCAAGGGCACTAGGTTGGCCGCAGGTCCCATTAACTACAAGATTGCTATCGGTCCGCTTGAGGTTAGTAATAGCTTCTGTCTTCAGCTGGAATTCAAAGGATTGAAAACGTACACCTACAGATTGATCTTACAATCGATCTGAGCACATTCTCCGTTTCTTTAAAGATCATCCTGAAAGTTCCCATCCTCGGCGGTGTCACCATCGCCAACGTCGTCGGAAACCTCAAGGACGGTATCGAAGTTAAGGTCGGATACCCTGGCCTCCTCGGAGGAATTGTTGGTGTTAAACTCGATGCCAACTCCGACGTTGTCCTCAGCTGGGATTTCACTGCGTTTGGCAAGGGCTTCCAGGGCTCCAAGGTGCTGTTCCACATCTGAGGACTTTCAAGGTGAATGCTTTGACTGAAATTGACGATGGTACAATTACTCATATGTTTGATGTTGGTAGGCCTTTCCTGCGGCCGAGAAGTCGATGAACGCACTATTTATCTCCTATTCCTAAATTTCCATTTCCTTGTCGTCAGTTGTACAGATTGTTATTGGGTTGAGCGGTCGATTATATTCTTCGCATTCGAAAAATACATTGATGGGATTCATGCATCAAGAATGCAACCGTTCTCGACAACGGCAAGTGTCATCAGCCGCTTCTATGTAGCTCGCCACACGTCATTATAATAGAGGGCTCAAAAAACCAACGACGTGCCCCGAATCTGCCTGAAGCGGTCCATTGCATTCCAGTAATCGACGCTCTCAAACTGAAGTGGGGGTCCTGCATGCATACTTATATATATATATGTCGCGCGTTTGTATTTCACGACGGATCATCCATCAAGCTTCAAGGTTGATCGTCGTAGCTTCACATAGACAAAGGTACTGAAGAAGCGCCGTTAGGCCTTCTCCTCGAGTTTCTTACCGTCAAGGGGCCGGTCAGTCCCAATGGCAACGATATCGCCCTCGCCATCCATTGTATGGAAGAAAATCCAAATCGTGAGAGCAGCAAGGACACAAGCCCCGCCAATACCAACGAAGGGCCAGATCAAGTCCGGATCCGAGAATGACGGCGATATGATGAGAACCAGGGCGCTAGACAGGGAGCTCATGAAGAGAACGAGCGCAAAGACCAATCCCTTCATGCGCTGAGGTGCGCGAGTGTATGCACTTGAGAAAGGAACCTTCCAGCATCAGATTCGATTATCGGAAAAGGAAAACAAGCAACACACATTTCGTAGCAAGTGATATTAACCATGAGTTCTGCAGTTGCGGGGAGAACATACAATGGAAGCTGGGCCCAAACACTTAGTGGTGATACCGTCGTTCCAGTTTTACAACCCGTAGCGTTATATCCACAAGGCGAGGTCTCGTAGACACGCCATTGGAGGATAGCACCAACAGCCATAGTTGCCGCGGCAAGAAAATAGCCAAAAACAACTAGGTTCTGAGGCTGAGGAACGTGCCCTTTCAATTGAAAGGCTGCAGGACTCACTGCGACGGATAGGCGAGAAGTTAATGCCGATCTTGCGAAGGTAAGGGTAAACCTAGCCGAGGTCTAAACACAGAAATTCCTCTTAAATCAGGACAATGCACATACGCCATAATTGAGAATGGGTGCCATCACGATGATTGTGAGAGGGTTGAAGTTCGAAAGCAGATCGTTCGGTGCGCCGTTCGTCGTCATGCTTCCCGCCTGACTCGTTTGGATTGTACTCAATCCGCCATCAGCCATGTAGAAAATGGGCAGGAAGATGCTGCGGCACGACATCAGAGTGTGGCGCAGACGACAAGCGATCAACGTACAAGAGTTTACATGCTGTGAAAGTTCGCCTGATCTCATCGACGAAATTGTCATCCCATTTGATCCATCCGGCGTTCTTGTTCCTGAGTCCGCCAGAGGCAGCGATTTGTGACTGCGCGAAATCGACTTGTAAGTTGTCAAGTTCCGAGTGGGTGTTTGTTCACTCACTGGCTTGGCAGCATTCCAGAAATTGTCGCCACCCTTCCAAGCCTTTTTGATCCCGCCCTTGGCGACGAGGACTTTGCCGACTTTGAGAGTATCATAAACAACCGATCCCCGGGGTGGCACTTTGATGAGAGATTTGCGGGTAATCGCGAGGAAAATGGGCATAAGAAAATAGATGATCAGAGGAACAAAAAAGGCGAGCCAGAAGCCGATCCGTTTCTCAGCATCTATTGGATATCATGATATAAGAGGTAAGAAAGAAAAAAAATGTCCGCAATCAAGACTTACACGTTGTTCCTAGCTTGAGGAAAGCACCGAGGTTGATGCTCCAGTAGTAGATCTGTTAAAAGCCATCCAGATCTGGAGGTGAAGTTCTGTTTTAACTGGAAAAAAACCCACAAGCATAATGTTTTGAGTGGTCACACCAGGATCAAGGATGACCCTTTCCCCAGATTTTAAGATGGTGATCCGCTGAGCTTGAATTGGCGCTTGGTCTGCCATGAGCGGCGCCACACTGTGAAGAGTACCCGTGAGGCAAGATATTCCCCCTTCAAGGAAAAAGGCTTACGAAGCCTTGATCATGCCAGTGACCACAGCAAGGATCAAGATAGAAATCACGAAAGGGACAATCGCATGACCTCCGTGGATAATTGATGGAAGAGCAGCTACAGGAAATAGAACTTTAAGAGAGTATACGTGTCGCTGCCAAAATATCACAAACCAACAAGGAGAATAACGTGAGCTACAAATCCGATCGCTGTCCCGATGCAGATCGTCTTATACTGGACAAAACCAGATGTGCATGTAGGGAAGCGTATAAAAATTTGAACTCACACGACCCCATTTTGTATCCGCAATGATGCCACCAAGAATCTAGGTTGAGTGGGTTCTTACATGTATTCCGAAAGGTATGTGATACGTACAGGAAATACGTCTGGAAACTGCATCAGCAGAAGCATCCCGAGATGATAATACTTGACGTACAGGCAAGGAAACTGAAGGTCGTCGTGAGGCCTGTGGCAGTCTGAAGGCCCAAACCTAATGCTCCCGGTGTCAATTGGGTACCCGGAGGCGTGGCGCCAGCTCCGTTTCCTCCAGGCGGTAGAGGCCTCTGTACAAAGTTGTTGAAGACTGATAGCAGTCAGCAATTGTGGGTAAGTAATTCGGAGACACTCACTTCCGGTACATCCATAATAGCTTGCGCGTTCAGCTATTAAAACAGCGTGTCAGGTGAGTACCATCGAACAGATAATACTGCACACCATGGCAATCGCATACGCTGCCCATGGTATCGGGGCACTGACAAGCCTCAGCCTCACTCGTTCCTCCTCAGTCGGAAGACGCTCCTCGTTTGGATCGCCCGACTTATCACCATAAATGTCGTCACCGTTTTTGGCATCAATATCACAAGGCTCAGCGATCGGTATACCCTGTTGCCTATTCAGAGCAGAATGCGCTATCCAAAGATAAGCACAGGCTTGCAGGATGTTATGGAGTTGAGCACGTACCCATGAAGTCAATGGAATTTTGGACGGGGAATAGGTGGACAGAAGATACGCCAACAAGAACCCTATACTTATACGCCAAGCTAAGGTTAATGCCTCTCTCTCCGCGCGTCGCGATAATAAGCTTCTGAGAAAATGGATTTATCGTGCCACAACGTGCACTTATGATGTGACTGGGCGAGCATGTGGTCCAAGATGGCGGATTTGGAGAACGGCTCTCGCTGTCCTTTTCATTCACTAGTGGAAAGTTAAGTGATAATATCTGTCAAGCAGTAAGTAAATATTGACCTTATGCAATAATTGCTTGTGCATCTTACAGGTTAGATAGCCGACGCAATGGTGCCATCTGGCATTGGTGCCGGGCCACATTTTTGTATGGCCACCTTGAATGTATTTCGTTCAGGCAGCCCGCACTGCGGACCCCGCAGCACCACTGAGGAGGCTTGGTTCTTTTCAAGTGGATGTTGATCGACACAAGTAGATCCTCGTGCTTCAATGAGCCGAGGACGGCGCTGGACGGCGGGACCAGGCTGAGGATGAGGTCCTTTTGACAACCACGTGGTGTTATTTGATCCCGGCCCGAGGATGCTAGCGTGTAAAGGATCGGGCGCGACTTAGCGACTTGCCACTTCCACGGCCTATTTACTCGCCGCCATGGTCCATGTTGAGCCAAAATTCCTGGTTCAGGCCCTTTCAATCTTTTACTTTCTATGTGTCGTCGATGCAGCACCAGATACCAATCTTCTCCGCGTCCTAGGACCTCAAGGAGTTAACCTTTGGAAATTGGAAAAGGTTCAGGCAGCTAGGTCTCGAAAGAGTCTCCTAGTCTTATTCTCCAAGGATCTGAAGGCACTCAGGGTGTCCTTTCTACCGCTACGGATTTCCGCGCTCGCTGGTTTGAGCAGCCTTTGGACCACTTCGCGAAAGGCTCGAAGCACACCTTCCATCAAAGGTATTGGGTCAATGACAGGCATTACGATGCTCGGAAAGGTGGTCCTGTTATTGTGCTCGATGGCGGGGAGACAAGTGGAGAAGTATGTTACCAACTCTGGGGTGTTCATAAAAGCTGAGGGGAAGTTTTCTGTTAGGATCGACTGCCCTTCTTGGACACCGGAATAGTCGAAATTCTCGCAAGAGCAACTGCAGGCGTCGGTGTCGTGTTGGAACATAGATACTATGGTGCGACTACCTTAGGGGATACATGAACACATCTCACTGTAGACGTCAGGAGCATCTATACCAGTTGATAACTTCACCACTGACTCCCTTCGGTAAGTATGAGCTAGCTTCGCCTGTCAACTTTGGATACTGATCGAAAGTGCTCAAAGATGGCTTGACAACGAACAGGCTGCTGCGGACAGTGCGAACTTTATGGCTAACGTCAAGTTTGACGGAATCGATGAAGATTTGACGGCACCCAATACGCCATGGATCTATTATGGTGTACGAAGCGACGCTCATAGGCAGAGTGCCTATTATTAATGATACTCTCTCACAGGGCTCGTACGCCGGTGCCCGCGCAGCCCACATGAAAGTCCTATACCCGGAACTGGTTTACGGTTCTATTGCTTCTAGCGGTTGGGCTATAATTAAACAACATACCAATCAACAGCTGACAAAATTTTCTTTCAGCCGTAGTCCATGCTGAACTGACAAACTGGAAATATATGGAAGTCATTCGCCTCGCCGCTGATCCGATATGTTCCTCGCACCTTGAGAATTCCATTTCAATAATCGACGAAATCCTTGATCATCGTCTTTTTGTTAGACACCTGAAAGCTTTGTTTGGTGTCAAGGACCTTCAACATGACGAGGATTTCGTGTCCCTCATCGAGGTAACTAGACCTCATTCTCAGAGAAAATATTACCATTGACAGGCCTACCACCACAGGCCCCCTTGGGATCTTGGCAATCGAAAGTTTGGGACCCCACCGTTGGTAGTACTACATTCGATGACTTCTGCCACGCTTTGAAGAAGCCTCTTGGACACCACAATGCTTCTATTGCAGACCAGCCTTTCGGCCATACCTCAAGGATGGTGACAATCGCTGATGGCTTCAAGCTTGATTTCTCCATTGTCAACTATGCACTGTGGATCAAAGAGGTCTGTAATTTCTTCATTAAATTCGAGATTGATGGTTTTGTAACATGGCGCTCTCCGTAAGCACATTGTGTCGCGTTGTCCTCCAGATCGCACTGTTGAACAGGTCAGCGAGAAGTCTCGCATACTAGATAGAATAATTCACTATAACGGACTTCTTCCTAGTGTTTCGGAACGTTCGACGATACCCAATACCAGGAGACGTCTTTGGATCAAGACTGGCGTTTGTGGCAATTTCAAGTCTGCACCCAGTGGGGGTACTTTACCGTGTGTCAAGCTATTTCATAACTCGTCGTATCGATGCTGATGCGTCAAGTCGCGTTTTATCAGACGTCTCCACCAAACGAAAATTGGCCTCGTATCATTTCTCGTCGGCTGACTCTAGAATACGAATCTAAGATATGCAAACAGGTGGGGATCACGGGCCTTCGCTTGAAATGACAAGTAAACTTAATACATCGCGTCGATAGGCATTCCCGCCTGGAAAGGATTTCACCGTGCCCGCGGAGCCAAATATTACAGCTGTAAACGCGCTGGGAGATTTTGACCTTGCCGCTGACCGCCTGGCGTTCATTGACGGCGAAGGTTCGTTCCTCTCGTATTCCCGACGAACGAAGCATACTGAAGTATGTTCAAGTGGACCCTTGGAGACCTGATACCCCTCACGACGTCGACCATGCCAATGACAGGGAAGACACCATTCTTCGCCCATTTAAGCTCATCCCAGGTAGACCTTCCATTGATATATGTTTGGTTGATGTACTGAAGTGTGTTTAGGCGCCGTGCACCACTGGGACGAGTATGGACTGCCTAACCTATTGGACGAGCCTCCTGAAATCCAGAAAATACATGGTGAAATGATCGACTTCGTTATGGAGTGGCTGGAGGATTTCAAAGCACCCCAGAAGGACTAACTTTTTTTTTTTGGCAGATCTACTGTTAAGAGCAGATACTCACCGTTTTATGTATGTACTTGATATCTACAGATATTCTCGACACTTTTGGACGTGAATTGAGCCCTTCAGCACTGTGCGTGCCCTCGCGCCTCCTAGCTGGGGTCTAAATCTCCATATCTAAACACTTTGGAGTGTGCAATTGTCTCTATTCAGGGATGCGTGGCTCCTTAGACGGTGTGGCCAGGGAAGAACAGTACCTCTCCTAGATAATCGAACACGTCGCGGAGATCGGACGAAGGAAATTAATTGTCAACGCAGAGTTCAGGGTGTTGATAGCTGCAAGTGTCCTGAGCATACACACGTTTGTGGGGAAAACTTGCACTGAAATACTACATTCTGCAAATATTTTTAAGAAAAATTACATGGCACTTGCGAACAACGGTATCAAGAGTAGGTGCTCATATAGTGGGGAGACCCAGCCTGGGGTGTATACTCGTCCAGGGATGCTGAACTAGAACAAACAAGGTAATGAAACTCTTGAATATAATACGCGAAACACTAACGACTCGGAGACACAATGCAAATTCTGAGGCCTGAGGAGATCAAACAGCCAGTACATGGAGGAGAAAAAGCAAGAGACCATGGCGCGTACCATCACGTCAGAATGATCGCAAGCAGCACGTACAATCCAATTGCGCCCGATACAATTCGAATAACCGCCAGCACCCAATGGCTCACCGTGCCAACGTTGTAGTGCGTGCCCATCGACTGGAGCATCGCGAAGAGCGAATTCGCGGGTGTGTGACCCCCAAAACAGAACGATTGGTACAAAGCCGCCGGGGAACCTTCAAAAAGTTCAATGATCAGTCCAAGCATGAGGTGACATAGGGTCATGATTTTCATGAAGGGTCGAACGGTTCACTGAACTCACCGCCTGTGATGCCACTTAACCCAAAGCCGAGGGCGTGGAGCACAATAAAAAAGAAAGCTTGAAGGAGGAACAGAGGGATGACGAGGATCCAGGGCCCCAAAAAGATGAGCCAGGAAATGGAAAGTACGATGTAAGGGTGTGCTTTAACTGGGAATGACCCGTCAGTGTCTTTGAAGCGCGATGTCGAATTATACTGTGCGGAAAGAATCGGAGATATGCTTACAGAGTTCATTTGCAGCGTAGGGGACAAAGAGCAACCATTCCGATGTTTTGTCCCATGCTATGGCAAGAAAATGCCCTTGTGGTGAGGCATGTGAGCGCGTTGTCTCCAGAACCCAGATTCGTAAAGATGATTGTTTTACCGAGTTGAGCGAATACTTTCCCAAACCATTGGAGGACAACAGGATACTTTTCGGCGAATAAATGCTCTTGAAGCCAGGCATGCGTCAGCACTTCCGCCGATTTATATTATGAATAACGTACCTAGCCGAGCATACAGTTTCTTGAACCATTCGAGGATCACGTCGATTAGGATTTCAACTGTCGTTCCATAGGGAGAATTGAGGATTGGAATGTACATGGAGCGCGTATAACGATGGACGTGTGAAGACAGGGTCGCGACTAGGACCATTGGCGCCGACAGCGCGGCATGCCTCCCGCTTACCACGAGGCGAAGTTATTAACACAGCCACCGATGTTCTAGGCCTCCTGGATTGACATCATCATTTGAGGGGTGCCCTTGAATTCAAGTTTCCAACCTCACGATCTGCGTTCGCCTTAAATGATCTATCGCTTGACACGTCAGCAGAATTTGCCATGGCCACTGATAAATAAGATACAAGTTTGAGCCTGATATCAACCGATGATTAAATCCCCACCGTCTCTCAGACCTGTGCTTGCCGTACTCAACGCATCGATGAATGCCTCGTACTAGCTCCCATCTTAGTACCATGGTATGCGGCCTGTGAACGTAAGGTTTAAAAGCAACTATATCCAGTCAACCTATCAAATCATTGATCTTCAGGCTCTAGTAGATGACGGCAATCCACTCAGGAGCCCGAAAAAGCTGCAGATAGTATCAGGACACGTCATTGCTGCCATTTCAGCATGTGCGAGAAAGCGGAAACACACCATCGATGAAGTTTCGGTGACGAGGGCGGCCGACTGGTTCCAATACATGATCTTCTCCCCAGAACACAGGAGAAAATGGTGTCAAAGCATGTCATACTTGCCCTGCTTGTCCTTCTGCGACTGACGTAGGAATTCCCGAACCCTATGTCTCTGTGCGTTTAGTGCTCAGTGCTCACACTCCACACCCAGCGGTCGCCGGAAGCATCACTGCATTGACGTCATTTTTCCCACCTTCTCAAGTACATATACAGAGCTCCTTACCATGTCTGACAAGTTAAAGGTGACTTTCAGATCTCCTCGCGAACGCCTCCTCTTCCACCGACCCGGACTCAACACTCAACTACATAGAAACAACTTGGGCTTGCTCGGTATCTTTACCCAAAGAGCTACAAGCGGGTGAGTCGCAATTGCAATCATGATGTGAGATCCCCACTTTACGTCAATACCATAGATTAGACGCGTTCAAAATGGTCGAGTCCCTAACAAACGACAACCTCATCCTGAGAAGAGCTACCCCCACTCAATCCTTTCTTCATCTCATCGACCTCGATGCTGAAAAAGGCAAGACCCTTTTCGTCACGCGAATGTATACACCACGTGATCAAGCGCGGCCGTTCAGCCATAAATTCCCAGTTCTTAACAAAAACATACAGAAATTCCTCTGTCTCCTCCACGCGCCTCACGTCTTCAAAATTTCCCTTGTTCTCCCTTTTTTCATGCCCATGACTTATCTTTTGTTTTAGACCCATCCCGCGATTCAAAATTCTCAACTTCCGGTAGCCCAGGTATGCTTTCTTCTACCGAATTCTACAATGCTCCAGAGCGTTCCTGACACGGTTACACAAGTCTTTTATGACACTTCATTTTCTGTCATCCCACCAGCCCACGAAGCAGACCCGTCTGGTGGTTTAGATAGTGCGCGTGGTTCCAGAGAGGGAAAGCCAGATTCATCTCGCTCCATGCCCGATCATTCCCGGTCTAATCGTCGACGCTCCCCTCGATCTCCATCCACGCCTCATCATAGATCTTCAATAACGCGTCCCACCCAATCCTCGGCCTCCAGCTATGGCCCACCTGCCGAGGAGATTCATAATCATGGTTCTTCTGCGGCATTCCAGCCGTCGCCCCTCCACTATATTAATCCTCCGTTGCCGTACGACCAGCGCTCAGGCTATCGGCAGTACGTAATGTCTTCTCAACCATCCTTGAATATGGATCACCCTCTTCCCCCCTTCCCGTACTCTCACCCGTACGATCACCATTTTGGACTCCCGGACAACAACAGGGTGTCCCAAAATATACACGCCAACTATCAGTCCATGCTGCAACCACCTTCTGCTTTCCACTATCAGCGCCATTCTCCGGATGGCGCGTCCAATGCCCATCACGCATTTACGAGTGCGAAAGCTCCCTCGATATACGGCCAACATCAGGTCAACACCTCCCCTCCTATCCATTCTCCCCCACCTCCCAATCCCACTGTCCAGAGCGGCTCCCACGCTCCATATGCTGCGACAGGTATCTTTCACCCATTAAACTACTCATCTACTGCACCGTACGGTCATCCACCCGTGCAAGCCTATACCGCCTCACCTCCGATTTATTCGCAATACGCACACGCGCCATATGTTCCACATTTTGCGCCCTCTTCCGATACGGAACGAGGAACGTGGTGGTACATGCCGCATGCTGCTGCTACAGTAACGCCGCAACAGCAATACGACAACGGGACCGCGTCATATCAAAGTCACTACCCCATACCCTACATGCGTCATGAAGTGGAACCATTCTCATCACACGCAGCTTCTTCGCCCACGAGCTCCTCAGCGTATCCCATGTCTCCAATCCGGCCGACATCACCTGTACCTCACTCCACATCTCGAACTGGTCATCCGGAGACGAACAATCGATCGCCTCCTGTCGAAAAGCCCCTGGTGCGCCGTTCGTACCATCCGAATCCGCCTGCACACCGCTCAGAGTGGGTCATGTGGGCTGGGAACGTGCCTTCCGACGCCACGCACGACGAACTCTGGCGCTTCTTCAATCAGCCGCCCGAATCAGCCTCGGACTCTCCATTGTCAACAGGCGTTCTGTCCATATTCCTCATCTCACGGTCCAGTTGCGCGTTTGTGAACTTCGAAGGCGAGTACTATTTGAATAAGGCCATCGAGCGTTTCAATGGACAGGCACTACGTCGATCGGACGCTCGATGTCCGCGACTAGTGTGCCGCGTGCGGAAAAAGGATGATGATCTGAAGGCTGGAGTCGGGGGGCAACGAGGTATCGGGATACATACGCGGTGGATCAAAGAGCAAAAGGAGAAAGCGATGGAATCAAGCAACGCATCGGACGTGTCTACCTCGGACGATCGACCATCAACTGCATCCTCCGATCAGTTGCCAGTAGCAATATCGTCGCTGTCCCTTTCGAGTGACGATGTTCGACGCCAGCGACCTGCTAAGCATTCTAGCAGTTCGGGGTCTTTTACATCCACAAACTCCAGTTTGCTGACGCGCTTCTTCCCACAACGCTACTTCATCCTCAAGTCCTTAACTCAGGTATGCACATCTTTCGTGAATTGCCTGCGACCTTCGCTCAGAAGCGATTTTGTTTTCATCTTTCAGTCTGATTTGGATCTGAGTGTTGAGAAGGGGCTGTGGGCGACGCAGAAGCACAACGAGGGAATTTTGGACCAAGCGTTCCGGACGAGCCAGGATGTGTACCTAATATTTAGCGTGAACAAGAGCGGGGAGTTCTATGGCTATGCGAAGTGAGTCCCGAGTCACAGGCCTTGGGCAGACCGATAGAACTAAGCTGATGGTCTGCAGGATGGCTGGGCCTATTCGGCGTGGTGAGCACAGGGTCTCCTGGGCCACCAGGACGACAGATTCCTCACCGTCGTCGCGGTCCTCGCTCTCGCCCGCCACGGGACGTGGCTCCGTACATTCACCGAATAAATCCGAGGAGCCCGAGAGCCCGAGCCGAGTTTCGCACCTGCAAGGCGGCAACCAGGCTAACCTCTTTTTCTCGCCTGGCACAAATCGTTTTGTGGAGGAGTCGCCACTTCCAGTCAGTGCTGGAATAGACACCCGGAAGCAAGACGCCGGACCAACAGGGTTCCTCCCTGATGGCCCGCTTCGACAGACGGCGCCTGCTGAACTCGGTGCTCCAAGGCATAAGATAACGATGGTAACGCCGTTGGCGAAGCATAGTCTCGACCTCCAGTTCATTCGGAGTCCTGTAGGTGCGGCTGCGACGCCACCCGAAGATTTCGAGCTGGATCCGACTGCACCGATACGTGCAATGCGCTCGGGATCTTCGGGGGATAATCAAGAGCAGGGCAGTTCAGGACGGCCAAAGTCGACGCTTCAGGCGGTGGCGGAAGAGGAGGAGAAGGGTGAGGAAGGGCTTCCTGATGCTGAGAAGCGGGACGCAGGCGGAGATGGGAACGAGGCTGGAGCTGCGAATGGGGATGGGATGCGGGATGATTGGGGCGAGTCCTTTAAGATCGAGTGGCTGTCGACGGAGAAGCTGCCATTTCACCGCACTCGGCATATTCGCAACCCTTGGAACCACGATAGGGAGGTCAAGGTGTCGAGGGACGGGACTGAAGTGGAGCCGACTGTGGGAAAGAGGCTGTTGGAGGAGTGGACACGATTATCGGAGGCACAGTCGCCGACGGTTCCTGCAGGCAAGGTCAACGTTTCGTCAAAGCGCGGACCAAAGTCTCTGCCGGTGTCGACAGTCGCGCCCCCCTCGGAGGACACGGAGATAGGGGTTGCACCAACATCATGACATACGAACGACTTGTCAAACCAAAAGCTTGACAGCGTCGAGCAATGGCATTCATCAGAAACGCATCAAATCTGCATTACTATCAATTCATCACTCACAATCAGTATGTCGTTTGTATACTTTTCTCAGGTGGGGTCTACTTACCCCTTCACCCTTCCTGCCCCAGTTTAATCGACTACGAATCGACAGGCACCTCTTGTCATTCACGAAACAAGGCTGTCATTCTTTTATTAACTTGGGGGATTTACGCGGACATCAATCATTCTATTTTTTTCCTCTCTGTCCTGCTACTGTCACGCTTTGCTTGATCTCGTCCGTCTATTTAAGGTTCATCTTTGTAGCTATAGGTAGAACCACACACACATCGAGTACTCGTACCAACTGCATTATACACGAAGCGCAGGGGTCACCTGGGTTTTGCACGTCGATATCGGGGGTTGTGGCATGAAGGACTCAAGGAGCATCAAGATAATCGCGGCAGGTCAACCACGTGATGGCGCGCGATGTCGAATGTGCGATCAGGTGCGATCGTCGCCGGTCCGGTGTCATCCAAGCCACTTCCAGGTTGTTGCTTAGTTATCTACAGGACATCTTTCTTCGAAGTTCAGCAGCCCGTAACAGATGGCAGGACTTACCGCGCTACCTCAGGAAATTATCGAGGATATTCTTCTACACTTGGACCCTATTGAAGTCGCCCGCGCCTCCGAGTGCTGCAATTTTTTGCGCTTATTGGTGTACAATCCCAACGATCAAGCCCTCTGGCGTGAACTGTATCTCCAACAGCCATTCGATGATCCTAGGAAGTGTGTCTCTCCAGAGGGCGTACGCAGGGCCGATATCGACTGGAAGGGGACCCTCCAGCGCATCATCAGAACTAGGACAGTGCTGTGCGATCCCCACGTATGTCGTCCTGGAGAACGGCTATCGATTCTGTACACGTTGCTGGAAATGACGACCAATGTTCGTCCCTTAACGTCGCCCCAGAACGTCGACGACCTCTCCGATAATCTCCTCTGGGTTGCCGCATCCCTGGGCGGAAGCTCCTTCCTCGACGATGTAGACTCCACTGCCTCTAACGAGGAAAAACAGCTCTGCGCACGCCTCCACACTTATTTCGGGATCACGGGCAACGACACGCGGCGCGCTGCACGAGCGCGCTCCCGCGCGTTCGTGTATGACATGCGTAACTATCGCCCGGAAAGCGATTACGGCCCGTTGGATTCGCAGGGGCGGGTCAACTGGGTCCATGTGCAGGCGCTGCACCACGTCGTCTCCATGCACCTTGTGGATTTGCAGGAAGATGAGAGCTTCAAGTTCGCTATCTTTCCTATGAGCCTCCCGTTCACCCAAAGTGTGATTCCGCCTGGGGTGGATTTGGATAAGGAGCAGGATTGGGCGGGTGTCAATGGGCTGTGGAGGGTTTCGTTTTGCTTCTGTGACCATAGGGAGCTGCTCAGTGCGTTGATCTTCCATCCTTGATCTCATCGCCATACGCGGATACCGACATTTTTGTTGTAGGATTCAACGAGTCGGATGTAAGATTACATACGAAGCGTAAGTACGATGCGTTGGCTGATCTGGTATCGACTTCAGGTGGACGCGAATGGGAATCTGGATATTTCTATTTTTGAAGCACCCGATTTCGGCGAGGTTTTCCGTTCCTTGGATGTTAACCTCAGGGTGGTCAGGACGACTCCCGATGCGAATCATCCGAATAGGCCCATTATACACTTCTTTGGAGAGATGCCCAGCACCACCTCGACGATGACTGGCTTCGTGAAAATGACTCCCGACAAACAAGTGCAATGGCATTTTGTGCGTACTTGTCATCTTTGGCGTGTGATGATCATCAAATCTTGACATGTTATCACAGATTTCTGGCGACCAGGGTGAAGCTGTGTGGAGGTTCGACTGGTCTATCACGTCATTGATCTTCGTTTTCCATCTCACTTTGTCGATGCTCTAGCTCCCTTGGCATTCATGTAGGTGGACCGCAAGCCTTATTTGGTGTTCTGGGCTCCTGGACTACAGTATTTCATGACTCGGATGATCCTGTTGGTGTGTTAAAATCTGTGATTTTGGCGAACGAGACCAGCAAATGACGATGTTTATGCTCCGCAGGACCATTTTGGCTGAGGAGGCAAACAGCGGCAATCGGCCTTCCTATGAACCACGTATCGTTAAACGTAACCCACGGCTGATAGGTTTAGCATATTATTATAAGTACTAGGCGACTTTACAGAATATTCGAGTATGTATGGTCGTAGTGTACACTGAACTGGATCTGACCGGGGGATCTAGACTCGTGTGAGCGTGGGAAACTGCTAGCTGCGCCTCTCGAGCTTGAAGCCGTAAGCAGCCAGTTGGAGACGGAAGGCTAATCTCTTGCCTGAACCACCACCACATCCTACGCCTCATGTCAGAACAGTCAACCCCGCCAAAGCCCAAACCAGGCTCGCTGCGCGATAGAATCGCAGCCTTTGAGAAGCCCGCAGCTGGCTCAGCACCAGGTCCAGCGCCAGTCCCTCGTCCAAAGCCGGGTGGGATCTCGTGGAAACCCAGGCAAGCCTCACCGCCAGCATCGCCATCGGCCACAGACGTATCCTCAGAGAGGAAAGCGGGCGGTATGTCCGCATCCGATGCAAAGGAGAGCATCGGCAAAGGCGTCAGCCTCAAAGAACGCATGGCCGCGCTCCAGAATCGAGGCGCGTTCGGGGCGCCGCCTGCTGTGGCCCCCAAGCCTGCTCTAGAGAAACCTAAATGGAAGCCCCCGCCAGTGATTGCGCCTGTCGACAAGGACGAGGACGATGGGCCATCATCGCACGCTGAACCGCCGAAATCGCCCCCGCTTCCAAAGAAATTGAATGTCGATAAATTTCTGGAAGATAAGGGTGAGGAAGAGGAATCGGCGCCTGCGGTCGAAGGCGGGGATCAGGCCGGCACCGACGCCGAGGAAGAGGAAAGGCAGCGACGTGCTGCGATCGCTGCACGGATGGCTCGTTTGGGAGGCGCGAAGGTTGGAATGGCGCCCATGTTTGGCAGCAAACCGGCTGTCAAGAAACCTGAGCCTGCGGAGGAACACGCGAAGCTGGAAACGGCTGAGGCAGGGAGCGAGGAGGTCAAGCCTTCGAAGGATGCTTCACCCCCAGCGATGACTGACGGTACGGAACTCGTCGAAATTATTCTAATGTTCAACTCTGACGACGTTTATTTTACAGATACTATGCTTGTCTCCCCTCCTTTGGAGAAGGCTCCGGAGGAGCTCTCTTCTCAGCCTTTGGAAACATCTGGTCAGTACCTTCCCAAATTCGTTCCTGAACATATCCTAATTTGCGTAATTAGAGAAAACCCTTATGCCTGAGCGCAAAGATTCTGCATCCTCTTCGTTGCTCTCCGCAGAACCAGAAGTTCAGCAGTCGCGTAGCCCTCCCATGACTATGCCTGTTCCTTCTGCTCCTCGGCGAGCAGCCCCTCCTCGGAAGAAGACTGCTAAAACTCCGGAAATTCCTCCGCCCGTCCTGAAGGAACAGTTGGTCGGCAGCCCCGACGCCGTTCCCACCTTGGATGAGCCTGGCATCCTTGACACTTCCGCGGTCGTCGCCGAAAGCGACAAGATCGCCAGGGAAGGTGATCTCGAGCAAGAAATCGGCGAAGTTGACAAGGAAGAAGTGCAACTCCCTGGGGTTGCGCTCATTGACGCCCCAGCAGTGATTGCTGCCGATGTCGCCAGGGAACCCGCTGCCAAAGAGCCATCCGATAACGATAATGCCCCTGAGGAAGCGATTATCGACGAAGAACGACCGCAGCATCGGGGCGAGGAGAAGCCTCTCGATATCACTGCACCATCTCCTTCTGTCGAAGTTCCGGAGGCACAGGCCCGGCCCCCAGCACTCGAAACTTCGGACGGGGAGGATTTACCCGCTAAAGTCGAGGAGGTTAAGGAAGCGCCGTCCGCACAGATTGTAAACGAGCCAGAAGAGGATGAAGAGGCCGCGCGTCGCCAACGTATCGCTGAAAAGCTGGCAAAAATGGGTGGAGTAAATCCATTAGCGCCGCCTCCCCAACGGAGAATGTCCTCTTCTGACGATATACAAATGTCTCCGCCTGCTAAACGGGCGAGCCTCTCCATGGAACGCGTTGCCTCCCCGCCGCTACCTCCACATCGGAGAGAATCCGTGCGAAAGTCCAGCATGGCCTCCTCCACCGTTTCGGAAGACCAGCCCGCCGAGCCTACTCCTCTCGAACCACCCTCGAGGAAAAGTACCGTCGACTCTACTGTTTCCGAATCTCTATCGAGGCCCAAATCGCAGGATGGTAAATGAAATTTCTTTATATCTTAAACTTCTTCTCTGCCCTCACGAATATTGTATAAATTCATTGATTTACCTCCTTTTTTATGACTTATAGACAGTTGGAAAATCAGTCGCGACTCAGAGACACTTGCGCCTCCGGGTATCCCGGAAGAAACCGAACGGAGTGACAGCGCAGAACTTCGCGATGTCGACACAGCTGACCGTGAACGAAGTGAGATTAATGAAGACCAGATCGTGACTTCCGAATTCAAAGAGACAGAACGTTCAGGATCGGCCAACGAATTATTTGAGCACGTTGGTGACGTTGAACCTGCTCCACCAGCTCCGCCAGTTCCGCACTTGAGCACACGACCTGTGAGCGTTTCAGTTGTTCCCGTCGACCCCGCGCTCCCAGTCGATCCAGTTCCCCTTCCACTCCCATCCGTCGAAGCTACGCCGGCCCCTCCGCCGTCTCCTCCTGTGCGATCACTGCCACCTCCTCCTCGACTCGTCCCTCAGCCTAGCGAAACAGAGGAGGAAGCGAGCGAGTCAGAAGGCGGATATTATCCAGCACCAGGAGTGTCTTCTTTCCCTCCCTCACAAGAGCCGTCCGACGATGAAGATGATGAGCCCCCTCGCCGCTTACCCCCTCGTTCTATTCCAACCGATGACGCGAACGAAGATGAAGCAGCGCCGCTGCCTGTACCCAACCGCACGTCCTTCCAGTCGGACAGTAATGAGAAGGCAAGCAGCCGCTCTTCTATGCGTCCTTTCAGATCCATTCCACCCCCATCTACGCTTTCAGCACCTGTCTCGGATGTCGAACAAGACTCTGATTTCGACGAGGTCTTGCCCACTCCCCCTCGCCATCGTCCAATGACCCCTGGAGCACCTCCGACGAATGAAATACCTTTGATCGTTCCACCTCCTATTTCAGACGATGCCACCAAGAAAGCTGAACCGTCGCCGCTTCGTCAGACTTCATATCCTGAGCCCGAACCATCTGTTTTGGTTCCGGAAACTACACGGTCAGGAGAAGCTTCCCCGTCTCTCCTCTCTCCCTCTCTGTCTGTGTCTGACCAAGAAATTCTTGACGACGAAGAAGGAGGTCAGTAGATTCGCGTCGTATCCTGCCAGCGAAACGTCAATACCTTTCTTTTTGTAGATCCCATAGACCCTTCGTTTCATAGCCCCAGCCGCAGAACGTCTACCATCAATTTGCCTCCGAATATCCCAACTACAGCGGAGCCGACTACAGAAAACGAAGAAGACGATCAAGCCGCACGTCGTCACACAATCGCGGAGCGAATGGCAAAGCTTGGTGGGCTCAAGTTCGGTGCCGCTCCATTGCCACCCTCAATGCGTCCCACTCCTCCTCCCCGTCGAGAGGATGAAGAAGCCAGTACTCCGAGTGCTGATATTGTCGAAGAACAAACAGTCGAGCCTTCTGAAGAGGAGGAGGAACGTGCACGGAAGGAGCGAATTGCAGCGAAGCTGGCAGGTATGGGCGGAATGCGAATTGGCATGCTTCCTCTTGGTGTCGGTGCTGTTCGTCCACAAGCGTCTCGTGTATTGACGGAGGAGACGGCCCCTGGACCTCCCTCTCGCGCTGTTCCTCCTAGGCCACCACCGCCACCTCAGTCTTACGAAAGTGATGCAGATCTCGAGGGTAGTCTCTCGGCGTCGCAGCCGAGCCTCGGCACATCTGATGAGGGTGTCAAGGTCGAAGCTGAGGAGAGCGAGATTGAAGAAGTCAGCCACTCAGATGCACAGGAGCCGGAAGAGGAGCCAGAAGAGCTCCCCCCTCCCGTGCCCGCACGCGGACCACGAAGGCGTGGTACCGGTTCAGAAAGTGAGCACATGCCCGCCACTCCTCCCCCTCGTCCACCTGTCCCATCATCGCTTCCCACTCGCAAACCGAGCGTCAAGACCATTACATCGACGAAAAGGAAATCTTCCACCGACTCCAGCTACAGTGTGAAGCCAGCGACATTCAAACCCCAGTCGGAGTACGTTATGGTCGAAGAACCATCGGGATTTGTGCCGGATGAGGAAGTTCCGCCACCTCCACCTGCCAGGCCTTCTAGCCGACCGCCTCCACGGACTGCCCCTCCACCTCCGCCTCCAGCTGTTCCTCTACCTGCCTCTGACACCATATCTTCCCAATGGGAGCTACCGACTATCACTTCTTCAGGCTTAGACTTCGGTGGAACAACCGACCTTTCCTTGTCTTGGCCCGAGGACTTAAATTCCGCTTCATCGTCAGTCTCAACTCCAGCTCCGCCTCCACCTGCAAAGCCTGTTGTTCAGCCTGTCGCCCCCGATCCAGACTTGCCACGTTCGTCCGATGAGCTGATTGCTGTCTGGGGCCGTGTTGGTGTCCAGATCTGCGAGGCTGCGACAACATTATTCGATAAGTCGAAGAAATCTCTTGTAGGAGATGGGACGTACGACGGTTTCGTGCACGCTGTCCTCAGCGAAGTACCAAATGCGACCTTGCCGATTTCTCCGGCCTCGTATGGTTATCTGGTGTACATGCAAACCGGCAACGCTGTCCAGAAGCGGGCGAGCGAGATCATGCCGGGTGATATTATGGTGCTGCAAGACGCGAAGTTGAAGGGCCATAAGGGTTTGCAGACGTACCATCAGAGCGTCGGGGTCGGAGAGCAGCTGGTGGGGGTTGTGTCTGAGTTCGAGCCGAAGAAGTCCAAGGTCAGGCTGTTCCAGGCCAACCAGCATGTTGGACAACAGGTCAGTCTGAACTTCCGTAAACTCCAGTTGACTCTTACAAACTCTTCTTTCCGGTGTATAGACTGTAGAGGCTGTCAGTTACCGTTTGGAAGATCTCAAAAGTGGGACTGTCAAGGCAAGTTCAATCGTGTCGCTTCCACCCAAACGTTGCGACTAACGGCACAACAGGTCTATCGCGTTCTCGAAAGTTGAATCGTATTACTGGATCATGGATCATGGGACTCTCTTCTTTTTACTAGCCTTGTCGCAAACGCACCTTCTGTAAAACTAGCAACAATGATACGCATTCCGTCAAATTTCGAAGTCACATATCTCAAAGTCTCAGAGCACTCTTTCTAAATTGAATCGTCCAAATGGTATTGCGAGTATTATACATTGTGAATTGCGTAAAAAAACACCACTGAGAACAGAAACTGATATCATCAAAACAGAGGGCTGGTGTTGGGCTGGCAGTGCGGTCGGCGCGTCAGTGCTCATCTAAGCGAGGTGAATTTAAAATCAACGAAACAACTTACTCCTGACTCACGATCAATAGCATATGGATGGTGAATACATATCATTTAACGAGAGGACGAATACCGGTACCCGTATCCTTCATTCCTGCGCGATTTTCGTATGTTTTGAGTTGCTTTCCGTATTCAGCTCAAGAGGGGGCTATCGTCAAGACAAGCGTTGGGATAAGGAGACTACTTACTCGATTCGTCAGGTTTCGCCTTCTTGGCAGGATGATCCTCGGAAGGCGAATTCGCGGTATCAGAGTCTGGGGTAGAGTCAGGAAGTGGGCGCTTGCCCCTATTTCTCTATTTAGTCCGTTGTCAATGGTTGTTCTCTCTCGAAGCATACTTCCCTCTACTCACAAAACGGCTGTCGAAATTCTTCTTTCTGATGAAAATGCAGTCTTGCATGAGTCATTAAGATACGCAGAAGATGGGTAGATGGACCTTTCTAAGACTTCCTGCTCCTTTCGTTTCTCATCTTCCTCCTTTCCTCACACCAGACCCTGGGGCTATGATGCATTATCTACCCTAACCAGTGTTGCTTAGTGATGCATCGCACACCCTTGTTAGCATTGATTGGTTATGCATTACATTACCATTCAGTGCCGCTACTTACCTGCCGCCCCTCCCTCGCCTATCCTTCTCCTCCTGTTAGTTGATAATGCATTAATGACTCCATCCATGTTAACCTACTAGTATGCGGCCACGGCTGATGCATCACAAGGACAACGATGCATCACCACCGTTCACTTGCACACATCTGCTCACGCCCCCAGGGTGATGCATCAGCTGATATATAGGTACGCCCTCCACTCGTAATGCATCACTAGAACTCGCGCGGGAAGCTATGGCCAGAGCTAATGCATCAAGAGCTCACCCATGCATCACTGCTGACTCGCAAGCAGACATCGCTCGCCCTCCCTTCGGTCATGCATTAGTTCAGTCATGCATTATCTTTGCTGTCGACGTCCGCTTCCCCTCCGCGGACAGGTAATGCATCATTGAAGTTCCTCGTCGAAGCTTCGTGGAAGGACCACCCGCCCTATGGCGCATGTAGATGCCACTCCTCCAGGTGATGCATCACAGCACGGTGCCCGCTCGCCTATCGAAGAGTGATGCATCAATTGGTAAGTAATGCATTCCTATGGTTCGTGGCATGGCTTCCGCTGGGACCGTGGCGTGGCTCCCGCTACCACACCCGTAATGCATCATCAGTCCAGGCCTGATGCACCACAGCACGTTGCGCAGACCGTCTGTCTGGATGATGCACTGTGCCCCAGTAATGCATCACACGGCGGGGTGCCATGGCTTCCGCTACAACATAGGTAATGCATCATCGTGCGCTTCTGGATGCCCCTGATGCATCGCAACCCGTCTACGAAACCGGTGATGCAATGCACGGTTCCCGTAGTTGGTCGGTAGAACGGTATGCGTGATGCATTACAGAACAACCAATGCATTATCCAGGTTCTCGTGTATGCTATTCTACGAATATGCGTGATGCATCACTCATGCATTAAATATCCCTAGGTTCGCTACCAGTGCTTCTTTTGCAAGCTGGATACATTACCGAGTGGGCGGTGTGAGGCCTGATGCTGTAAAAGACTGACTTGTTTGTTGCCTCGTCGTACATATTAAACAGATGATATTGTATGTGCATCAAGAATACAAGATATGTAGCGTTAGATAGAGATCAAGAAAGCAAGATATACGACACTAGATAGCGAGCAAGACAAAGCGGACACGTGATAAAAGCAAAGTTACAATGCAAGAACGAAGACGAGGGACAAGATCAGCAGATAGATTAGCGACGGACAAGATTAGCGACCGAAAACAAAGGTTGAAATTGACGAGAAATAAAACATCACCAACGGGCAGGCTCACCATGAAAGCGAAGATTAGGAACGAGCTTTCTTGGCCCTGATTGTCATGTTAACTGAGGTTCAGGAAAGAAGGCAAAAGAAAGCTCACCGTTTCGATGGACCTGATTCATTTTCCTTAGCGCGGCTTGCACGCTTCCGGCTGGGCGCTTCTGGCTTCATTTTCTCCAAGCATTGACGGACATCGTCAACACATGCACGCCAATGCGGCTCTGAGCTCTCCTGCCACTGCGAGCCCGACTTCATGCATTGGCCCCACCACACCAGAACGGTGAGCACTGACACCAGGCCATTCGGACCGCCCTTCCGCAACGCAGCCCACTCATCTACGCTCGACACACTGAGCTCGGGGGGGTTGTACACTGGCTTCGGCATCAATCCGGACTCGCTTTGACGGAAGGGGGGCTGCATACTCTTCCACCAAGCCATGACGGCGTATCCGAAGTCGAGCGGATCCGTGATAGTCGGTGTTGCGTTATAGGCACGAACTCCATGGCGACCCTTAGCAACCCATTTGGTCCATTCCTCGGGCCGAGACTTCGTGGAAGGCAGCACTCCCTTCGCATTTGGACCCATTGCCTTCTCGAATACGACCCACGCATTCACGCACGCGGTCCACCCATCTCCGAGATCCCGTGTTGTTAGATGGGCTTCGGCCGCCAACTCCCAGGCTGATCGCTCGTGTTCCAAGCCGGGCGGGATGTTCTCCTTGTTCGATGGGTCGGTGGACCGTTTCTGGAACGAGCCAATCTTGTTCATCGCATCTGCCCTGGTCGATGGAATGATGTGGCGGCCGGACCGTGAGCGAGACTGCAGGGACGATGATGCATCAGCGCTGTCATCAGCTTCGTTGGCTGATGCATTAGTGGGTAACGCGAGCTGAAGACGGCTTGTGACAGTCGTGTTATTTAACTGAGGTTCCGGAGTGCCAGAAGATGAATGGTGATGGGCAGGAGGAGGTAAGGGAATATCGGGAAGGAGGGAAGGATCGGCAGGGAGAAGAGCGGGCGCAACGGCGGAAGGATTGGGGAGAGGGACGGCGGGCTGAAGGGGTGGGAAAGCACTGTTTTGGGGCGCACTTGATTCCATGGGAATGTCAAAGCCAGGCATTGCGATGCTAGCAAAGGGTACATTGTCTGGAGGAAGACCAAATGTGCCTGGCAGCTGCGGCGCGGCAGTCAGGCCGGACATGTTGAAACCCGGAAAATTGAACGTGTTGAGCCACGAGAGGTCAGGGCCGAACTCAGGCTGGAATTGATAATTGTCTGGCCCCATATCGGCCCCGTCTACCTTGTCACCAATGTCGAGCAACGTAGATAAGAGGTCTTGGTCGTCGTTGAGGAAGGAAAGTTCAGTCCCATCTGGTACCTGAGGTGCAGGAGCGTTAGAAGTGGGAGCGGCAGAGGAAGGAGTGAAGGGATTCGGTGGCTGATCCAAATCTGGCACGGCGGGCAATGGGGGCGGAGTGGGAGAGGTCGAAGGGAAAGGTACCGGTGTTGTTGGTACCGGAGATATGGGGGAGCTAATGCCTGATACCAATACCGGACAGGGGGGACTGGGCTGAGCGGAAGCCGGTGGTGTCTGCGGAACGGGGAGGGCGGGGACAATGGTTGACACCGGTACCAGATGGGAAGGCAGTGCCGTCACTGGAACAGGGGCGGGGGTGGATCCGGTTGATGCATCACCCACAGGAGTACCTGGACACGATGCTTCCAGAGTGATACAAGATGTTAATGCATGAAGGCTCACCTGACGATTTGGATAATGCATCAACAGTCGATTGGAGTGCTCCGATATCAGACTCCTTAAGTAACTCTAAACCTTCGCCTATGTTCTCCTCAACGCCATCCAAACTCATACCGACCATTTCCTGGGGATTCGCATTCAAGGCTCGAGATTGACGAAGAGCGGGCGCTGGATATTCCAAGGTCAGTCAGTCAAAAAGTTATTGGATACCTACACGCCACTTACGATACACATGCGTCAGGAAGTCAGTAAACGGCTCCATGTAAGACTTCTCGAAGTCCGGATGAGCTTGCCAAAATAGCTTCCCGGTGCTGGTCTCGCCAACATGGTAACTGGCAGAAGAGGTTGGCTCATTGGAACACTGTCGAAGTACGTGTCTAGACTTACCTTGCCACAGTGACATCACCGCCTACTGACGGATTGGGACCACCCATGAGAACAGAGAAAGACCATCCCGTTTTATCAGCGAGTGCGGTCAGGAGACGACCAAGGGTTGCGGCGCAGTCCTGAATTGCGCTGCGAGAATAATTGAAGATCAGTGTGAGTTTATTTCACATCACCGGCCGCCGACTTACTCCATATACTGCTCATTTGTCCGTGGTCCGAGTTCTGGCGCTAAGCCCCGCGCGTGAATAAGTTCTGCTAGCCGCGCTTCGACCTTTGCTTTGGTTTCCTCGTCTTCTTCTTCGTACATCTTCCGCGTGATACTGTTGCTCAACTTTAGCTTGTCACGGCCCTTGATATTCAAGTTCATGGCCTCATTGGTGACAACGGGTTTGATCTTGTCATCATAGCATAACTTGGAATATATCTCGGACTTCTGCGGCAGACGCTTTGAACGCGTGAAAAGTTCATTAAGGATCTTCGGCTGTTTTGTAACCGTACGACCATTCGATGATGCTCTCCATCGGAACCATGATTGTAGTTGCTAATCAAATAAACATTTAGTCATCACACGAGACGACCAGGACCAGAGTGATGCATCACGAACCTGGCGTCGCACTTGAATCGCGGCCTTGAGCTTTTCTGTGTCATCAGGCGTATTGTCGGATAGCGGTCTTCCGGGGAAGAGGACTTCATTCTCAGGCCATTGGCAACCCCAGTCCCCATACAGCAGAGGCCAAAATTTGGAAAAATCTTCAAGTGCCTTGGCCTCGAGATAATCATTGAACCGCGACTGAAGAAATTCACGCTGCGGCTCTGTGGTCCATGGGCGTGCAGGCATCTACACAGGAATCATTATTAAGCACTCCAGAAAGTTAAAAATGACACACGATCGAGCCAATCTCCTGGAACCTGATGTCGAGCACGATTACTCGTGAAATTTCCCCGATTGTGCTGTTCCTGGAGCGGCAGTCGATGCCGAGAGATGCCGAGGTGAATGAACTGGCAAGCTCACAAGGTCTTCAGCCAATCACGCTCTTCCCATCAATCATTGGCATCAAGCCACCATAACCGTAATCAAAGCCCATCAGGACCCATCTGCACTTGAACCTTTAACCTCATCCCCACTCTATATTCTCCAGTGATGACCCGCATGACCAGCACCAGTGACAAGGTGAACGGAGCTGCCGAAGCGCCGTCCCCCCTGACACTGTCCCAGTTGTTGGAAGTCCTCGCTTTAAGTGGCCGTAAGTGCCAGGTCCTTTGTTTATATGTTTTTGACATGATGTTTCAGGTGTCCGCGGACCTGTGGAGGCGCCGTCGACCCTGGGACATGATCAGCTGTTGGAACTCATGGCCCAGGGAGGCAGTAAGTGCCCAGTCCTTTGTTTATATCACTTTTTGTTGACATCATATTCTAGGTGTGTCTTTACATGTGGGCGACGCGACTTCTGCGACGACGTTGCACGCCACCGCAACCCTTCCGCCCGTCGCCCCAGCCTCCAGCCTCAGTGGGGTCACTGCTTCCCCCCCCAGCCCCATCACATCTGGTGGTGCCAGCGGCAGTGGTGGTGCAGCAGTGGTTGCCGCCGCAGGTAAACTATTCAATACCTATGTTGGATTCCCCGACGCTCATCATTTTCCCTTCACCTTAGCGGGCGCAGCGACCATTCCAGTGCCCCCCGTCAGGACTAAGGTCATGTGGGCTGATGCTTTTGCCGCCGCTGCGAGCCCCCCAGCAGAAGGCAGTGCGCTTCCTGGCGCACTGACTCCGCGTGAGCCCATCGTCGTTAGCGATAGCGGAAGCGAAAGCGAGGAGGAGGAGCAGGAGGCGGTTCAGAATGAGGAGGAGGAGAATGGTAAGCACTTCTTTCATTGCCTTGCCACGCCCACTTACAGGTCTATGTAGTAGCTATTGACGTCCCTGGCAGGCGGTGGTATGTAGTTACGAAGGGCAGAGAAGTTGGCGTCTTTGCCGGCTGGTGAGTTGTGGAAACCGTTCCTGATGTACAGTGTTATCGCTCAACTTAACTCCACAGGTACGCTACCGCCCCTCTTGTTGTGTCCGTGAGTGGCGCTTGTTATGCCCGCGCCAACTCCCGCAGCCAAGCTATCGCCGATTTCGCGGCTGCTCTCAACGCTGGACTTGTTTCACGCATACCCTAAATCTGCACGTTATCATTTTTTTGGACATTTTCGCAGCCTCGTGTACATTATCATCCCACCTTCTTCGCTGCCGTACTCCCACCTGCCTCTGCTGTCTGTTGTGTTGTGTTTGTCTGCTATCATGCATATCTGTCGTCATTGTATCTATGTCTTGTTGTTCACCACCATCACCCATCACCCATAACGCATTCCCATCCACCATAATTGTAATACACGCCTACAACCTCTCCTTACCCCCCTACACCCGTACCTAGCTTCATAATATATAAAAATATCTTGGAAAATACGTGCGTGAAACACAAATTTGATTGAAATATAATCAATGGTGAAACCAATGAGGCCTGCGGCGATGGCGAAACACGAGGAAGGAGAGAAGTAAAGAAGTGACTCGATCATGATCGGAAGAACTTATTTCTGGAAATAGACGTATCACGGTTAAAAGTAGGCTCGGACCGCAACCCAAGAGGTGGGGCAGCCAATCAGCGATCGAATAAATAGGTACTGAAATAAATCACAGAATCATAATATAAGCATACGAGATGTTAGAGGCGATTCTGACCTTTATAGAGTATCTCAAAGACTTCTTTACATTCATACCTTGTTCCAAGTACCACTTTGAATAACTAATGATCATTCCCCAAGTTATGAAACTGGACGAAGTAGATGTGGGGTTGGGACCGAAACCAACCCCATCTTTGGCACATATTCATGACCGGTGCTGAACAAATCTCTATTTTCGCCATGTTCGAAGTCAGTTTGTCTATCTTAAAGCTATCAAGTAGCCATGGGCGGGTGGCAGATGTCGGTTACCGACTCTGAAACCCCTTTTATCAGAAGTTTCCATATTGTGGGTCAGAGGTTTAGACTCTTTGAGGGCACGATTTGACCGCCCACTGTCTGTAATATATATGTATATGAAGGGTAGCTACGTCCAGCGGTCTAAATACAGTAATAGAAAAGCATCCGACCCCTTCTGAAGTGACGCGAGATCCTTCTGTAAGTGACATACACGCTGTGCTTGCCACTGTAACAACCCCATGCCCAAATGACTGTGAATGCTGTTATTGATGATACGTCGCATCACCAATCGCAGTTCCTTCCATTCATTGTGCTGATGTACGAGTTCCGCATGCACTTGAGTTGCAAAAGTATCGGGTGATTCGGTCTTGTATCGATGCAAGCGTAGATCTTCCTGTTCTCGTTGGAGACGGAGGCGGTAGCCGTGAAGAGCGTCCGAGAGACGGTTGGGGTCCTGTCGAGAAGGATAGGTGTGAGGATATGGTGGAGGACAATCCCACTTCGCGAGTTCTGTGTCGGAGTAGTCGGTATCGTCGAGCGCTTCACGACTCTGTGCTGCTGAGCGAAAAAGGGCTGAATGCGGAATGGGAAACTCGGCCAGCGCAACGAGCTCAGGAGTGATGGATGGGACTGAGAACTTGGGCAGGGTCACTTTCGGTGGCTTCGGCGGTGCCAAAGCTTTGCGTATTTCATAGGCTCGTTGATTCTGGGCTTTGCGTAAAAGTTGACCACTAGACTCGTAGATCAGATGAGGCCCATGATTGTTATCGGAAAATGTAACGCACTGTGCTGTTCCGCTGGATGCCTTCTTACAGCGCCGTGCCCCTGCGTCCTGCTCGGCCTGTGTGAGGTACTTCGCACGCCGACCCATGGAGCTGCAGTAATGTAAGCGATCTAAGAAACAGAGCCCAGCAGTGGAAGAGACAAATGATCCAAAAGACTAGATCAGAGCTGAGTCGCTTGGTCGGGAATTTATTCAAGTCGTCGTGATGGGTGAGTTCAACCCTTCTGACGATGCAGACACATTTCCGAAAATGGGCTGTTTGGTGGTGTTTCATTCAGAACGGTTTTACCTCGCCTTTCAGCTCCCGAGCTATGAATCTAAAAAACACGAAGCAAAAGAAATACAAGTTGACTTTTCATAAAAGTCTTACCGTACGCACCGACGATTCTCAGCAACTTCGACACAAAAGCACTCGTTTTTCAGCCACCAAGAGTGGGGTCCATGTCTCTACCTCATTTATCACGACAACACAAAAATCTGAAGTCTCACTGTCCCTGCTTAATTCTGATCGCGAGACTCGCAAAGACATTGGGACATCTGATCCCTTGGACGAGACAGACGCCCTATTCGATCAAGCGTATATCGATTACCTGGACCAGGTCTCTGTGGAGCCAGAGTCAGTGCGAGCACCTCGAAAGCGCACACCAGGGGTAAGTGTTACCGTTGTTTTTTTTTGGGAATTACTGGTTTGACTGAACAATCGTAGGATGAACCACTACTCCTTTGGATGCCCGAACGTGAGAGATTCCTTGAGGAACTGATCACCCTTGAAGGCCGGGGACATGGCGCATCACATATCTGTCGCATCTGTCTTTCGGAGAACAGGGATGCCGTGTACGAATGCCTAGACTGCTTCAGCAGCCGGGGGCTGCAATGTAAAGACTGCCTGCTTCTGGAGCACGCCGTCAATCCACTGCATCGGATCCAAGTGAGTGATTTTCACGACTTAAAGACAACTCACGAGTCTGATGCATCATCTCAGGAATGGAACGGGGCCTTTTTTGTCAAACAGAAGTTGAAGGACCTGGGTCTACGGGTTCAGTTAGGGCACGCGCGTGGGACGCAATGTCCCAACCCTGAAAGGTGCCCGGGTGATGATTTCACCGTGATCGACACACATGGGATACACAGCATTGGCATAGACTTTTGTGGCTGTGGGCAGTCCAATCAGCTTCACACAGTCCAACTCCTTCGTCACCGCCTGTACCCTGCAACGACACAGTATCCAAGGACCGCGACGACATTCAGAGCTCTCGAGGTCTTCGAGCTCTTGTCATACGTCTCCAAAGTATCGTCATTTGAGTACTATCAAGCATTGGCTCGGCTCTCCGACAATACGGGCACAGCGTCACCTCCTGTGAGTCTCCAATTGATTCACTATCATGCTATTTTACTCATTTGTCGGTGGCAGGATCGGTATCCAAATTTCTTGCTCAGCATCCGTCAATGGCGCCATCTCAAGATGATGAAGCGCTCTGCTCGAGGACATGACCCGGAAGGTCCTGTGGCCGCAACGAAGGAAGGCGACTGTGCTGTGCTTTGTCCTGCTTGTCCCCAACCCGACAAGAACCTACCGGACGGCTGGGAGGATGCGCCTGCAAAAATAAGGTACATTCACACTCATTACTAGTGGTACCGTCACTGACGCTTCTGGTAGATTTCTATATGCTCTGTTTCTCGCGATTGACGCCAACTTTCGGCTCAAGCGCAAGCACGTCTCTAACGACAGAGTTGATCCTGACCTGGGGCAAGGCTCGGCATACTTTGTGGAGCAGAAAGGGTATACCGTTCACCTCGAGAAGCATAAGGATGAAACTGAACCGGTTCGTGCTTCCCTTCTGCTATTTATGCCCTATCTGATCCAATTCTCTACAGAAGTCTAATTGTTCGAGGCATGACGCGGTGAACCTCTCGAATGCCAAGCCTGGTCAATCTCATGCAGCCACCGGTGTCGGAACCATCGAGTGTGCCCGCCATAATATGAAAAGGCCCAATGCGGTCGGAGACCTCCAATTTGGCGAAAGGTGGGTGCTCGTCTTTGTTCCGTCTTACGAGTACTTACTGACATGGGTGATAAGATATTGTAATATGGACTACCTCTTTTACCGAAGCCTCTTCACTTCGAAGGTCAAGGTCGTCTATGTCTCTTATGACATCGCGTGCCAGTGGTCAATCAACCTCCGAAAGCGCATGTTCGACATGGACCACGAATTCTTCATCTACAATGGCCGGACATTTGTGAAGTTCCTTGTGCCGAAGTTCCATCTACCCGCACATGTTTCGGGATGCCGCAACAGGTTCTCGTTCAACCTGACCATCGGCGTCGGCCGGACCGACGGTGAGGCCCCGGAGCGTGGCTGGGCAGAGGTCAACCCCCTGGCTGCGAGCACCAAGGAGATGGGACCTGGCTCTCGGCGAGACACGCTCGATGCTCATTTCGGCGACTATAATTGGCGGAAGGTTGTGGGAATGGGTAAGCAAATTTATATCTGCTTCGTCGTTGTTGAATGATGTAAGTGCTATATTTAGGTCCCACCCTCCTACGCAAGTTTCGAGCTGCTACAAATGACATGGCTACTCATACCATTGCTCATGAGGAGCTCACCGCGTCCCTCCCGCCTGCCACTGTTCTCGAGTGGACAAACGAAGTGGAAACATGGGAGAATGACCCGAAACCAGACCCGAAGCAGCCGACCCCTTACGATGTCAAGGTCGCAGGTCAGTATTATATTTCCATGGCTTCTTGCCCCCGGCTAACGTGCCATGCAAAGTTCCTACCCAAGCTGCAGTGCGCCGTCGAATGGCAGAATCGGAGGCCGCAGATCTGGCGTCAGGGAACGATTCCGCACTGGATGTACATATCACGCCCAGTGTTCTCATCGCAACTGGGCTCGATTTAGAGGCTGAGCAGTGAGTATCATCCTATTAGTTATTGCATCACGGTCTTTTTCTACGGTGCCAATGCATCAGTGATGCATGGGCATCGAGTGCGAACGCATCGGCCATGGCCCTTACACTGATGCATCGCCGATGCTTCGTTGGCGATGCCTTGTACCCTCTATCTGCTGTGACACTGATTCTAATATATTTCTGGGTAGACGTTCTATCAAAGCCGAGACTGCCAAGGTATGGGACCATGCGCAAGATCGTCAAAAAACCCGACTTCAGCTTCGAAATAATGCATTATCCCGTAAGATTACCATCTGGACCTCACGGCAACAACTCTATATTCCCGCCGTTGTAGTCTTACGGCGGATGGAAGCCCATGCAGCCCAAACAAGGAAGACGGCCATCCCCGTCCACGAATACACATTATGGCTCCCCTCCCAGATCAAATCGAAGATCTCTTTCGACACAAACCTCGCGGAGATAGAGTGGGAGTTACGCAAAGCCCAAGCAGACGAGGCTCTTGAAGGGCTCCGTCGTAATCTGCAGATTCGATCATACCTCTTCAGGTTCAAAGACCAGAACGTTCGGGGCCAGCATGCGAACACGCGAGCCCGGAACGTCATTGCGACTGTACAAGCCAGAATCAATACCTGTGCGGAAGAGTACCGAGCAGCTCATACTGCATTAGTGGCGCTTTCGGTCCTTCTGACCAAGGTGGGCTGGCAGGACCAGCTGTTAGTTTTAGCCAACGAGGACATTCGCGAGATCTCGGGAGAGGAAGGTGTTGGTCAAGGGAAGTTTGTCATGTCATGGATATGGACGACGAAGGGTGTAGCAGGCATGGGCGCGGACGATGAGATGTTTCAAGATGGTATGTTGTGATATCTATCAAATCCGGGTATGCGCTGATCGATTGATGCATCAGCCCTTCGAATCGAATGGTGTAAATCCAGGGCGCGTGCCATGCGATTTACCGAGGAAGTCGCGCTTTTATCAGAGGAGATGCAGCGCGTTCTCCGATTCTTCAAGTGGCAGCGGGAGTGGTGGAAGGCCAAGGGTCAGTATTGGACGGACAGCGTTATGGGCGAGACTCCACGCGGCGAAGGCTTGCGAGCATATGCTGAGCGTCAGGCTGCAATTCGGGACGCTCTTGCAGCACGGTTCACCATGCTGTGGCTACCAGTGCCAAGCTGCATCCAGCAGGCACGCGAACGTATAGCGAACGCAGTCTCGGGTACCGCAGAGGTTTCGTCAGGCACCCCAGACCAAACTATGTCTTAGTATTACCACATGCACGTTCTTGTCGTACTTATCAATTGTATTTTGTTCCAGAAAGGTATCATCGACAGTGATTTGCTTAAGAGAAGTACTACAGCTATAAGTAGAAAGGTAAATGTAATGCATGACTGATGCATGACAGGCATGGATAGGGGAGGAGGGTAATGCATCGCTCGCTTGCAGAAGGTTGTCAGTGCGATGATGCATGATTCATGTTCAAACTAAGAGCAGCAGCAGCAGGCAGAATGTCGTATTATATAATGCATTGATTTGGTCCATATACAAGTATTGTACTATCAGTATCCTCGGAACAAGGCGAAGAGCAGGAACCGCAGGATACCTGATCCAATTACGCCGGGGGAGGGGAGAGCGGGCAGACGTCGAGGCTGGAACCATAGGAATGCATTACTTACTACTTGATGCATCACTCTTCAATAGACAAGCGGCCTGCATGGTCACCATGGGGCGCGTCGCCTTTTCCGTAATGCTTCGACAACACCCTTCGATGATGCATTACCTGTCCGGGGAGCGGGAGCGGGAGCAGACGCCGAGAGGGGCTACAATAATGCATTACTCATGTCGAGGCTCGAACGGTAGGAATGCATTACTTACCAATTAATGCATCACTCCTCTTCGACGAGGCTCTCCGATGATGCATTACCTGTCCGGGGAGAGGGAGCAGGAGCGGACGTCGAGAGGGGCTATAATAATGCATTACTCATGTCGAGGCTCGAACGGTAGGAATGCATTACTTACCAATTAATGCATCACTCCTCTTCGACGAGGCTCTCCGATGATGCATTACCTGTCCGGGGAGAGGGAGCGGGAGCAGACGTCGAGAGGGGCTATAACAATGCATTACTCATGTCGAGGCTCGAACGGTAGGAATGCATTACTTACCAATTAATGCATCACTCCTCTTCGACGAGGCTCTCCGATGATGCATTACCTGTCCGGGGAGAGGGAGCGGGAGCAGACGTCGAGAGGGGCTATAATAATGCATTACTCATGTCGAGGCTCGAACGGTAGGAATGCATTACTTACCAATTAATGCATCACTCCTCTTTGACGAGGCTCTCCGATGATGCATTACCTATCCGGGGAGGAAGAGGGAGCGGGAGCGGACGTCGAACCGCTGTGTGATGCATTCAAGTTATCGGTGAATGCGCCTGGGCTCTGCAACGTGCTGTGATGCATTGTCTGATGCATTATCGGTGAATGGCCTGGGCTCTGCAACGTGCTGTGATGCATCAGGCCTGGACTGATGATGCATTACGGGTGTGGTAGCGGAAGCCTCGCCACAGTCCTAGCGGAAGCCATGCCAGTGGATCCCGCTGCGTGATGCATTATTGGTGATCACACCTGGGGCATATTGCATTATTCAGGAGCACAGGGATTTCGTGGTAGGGGGAACAGATATATCACCATGGTAGGCGACCCACGGTACTTTTATGCATTACTGTTGATTGTCATTACTGGGCATGATGCAACACATGTCCACACTCATCACTGCACGATAATGCATCAAAGTATCTCTATAGGCTGTTCCTCATCTTGAGGACACTTTTTGCAGAAATGCATAGTAATTCGTGAACGCACCTTCTTCGATCTCTGGATTCGCTCGAGAAATGAACCGTCGTTTGTGAACACATTGGTTGGCTTTGGTGTATTTCGCGATGAACTTGGCCTTGAAGATATTGCTGGAGGCGTCGGAACAGGAGATGCATAGCTGCTATGATAGGGACTGGAAGCGTTCGACATTGTTGTTGGTCTTAAAAAAATAGGAAGGGCAATGAAATCAGAGGAAAACGGGGATAATATCGGAATGCGTAGGAATGTTAAAGAAAGTTCTGGGTCGCCACATCTGGCGCCAGCGCCCTCACAGTCATCTCTGCCTGCCCGGTTTGCGAACGGTCATGCGTCCTATTGCATGAACCGAGCGAAAATGGCTCCCATCGCTCAATAAGCGCGCAAAATACGGGACGCACGACATATTCGCAAGTTCGCAACAGCCTGAGGGTACTTGCATACGCGTCACCCGCATATTCTCTTGTACTTCAATAACATTGTTTTCCGACCGTTCGCGTTCATGATAAGCTTCTGTCCTTCAAAATCATGATACGTAATACATTTATTCTTTACGCTAAACGTCAATTGCAAGCATTATCATAATGATGATGGGTTTCGATCCTATGTTTGGACACGGTGAAGGGTCTTTATCATGCCGTGGTTGATATCATGCGGTTGGGTGGATTTCCACCAGTCACCTATGCCTTCTGAGTTGTCAACATGTCGACAATGATTTCAATCAATTGGGACTCCCTTCATCTCCCCACATTCATAGTAAAAACTATATCCCAAGGTGCTAATATTTCGGTGGATGACCCCCGCACCTGTGGCAGCTTGGGTTTGTGCTGAGGGGAAGGCGTTGAGAACGGGGACCGAGTTCAAATATGATGACAGCAACCACTCACCCTCTGTGGTATCTCAACAACGGCTACGACCATCTTGTGAACTGTTCAAGTGCGTCTTCAAGTGTTCCTTGAAGAAGCGATAATGCTAATATTCCTCGAAACAGTCAGAGTGTGAGTTTCTGATGGTCTTGTACAATAATGGCTAATATCTTACTCCCGAATACATCCCGGATTCTTGACATGGGCATCGCGCAGTGTTTTAAAAGTCGTGTGCTTCAGCGTAACCTAGTAGCGTCGACTAAAGAACTTAGAATAACATACCAGGTGTTTTACGTTAGAGTTTCGTATCTGGTTCTTACTAATTCTCATCCCAAGTTATAGGACCGCATGGCCGAGGATATCAAGTTGGAATTCGTAAGAAGTGCAGGCGATACGCCACTGTATCTGGCAGGAGTTGGTGATCATTTTGCGTGTCCACTCACATCTTATCGGATTACCTTTTCAGGACGCTGTCGCCTGTGAACCCTTGGATCCGGCCTCTCTCTCCATTTCCATATGCATCGCCTGTCATGTCTACACTGAAAGCTAACGCGCTCCCCATCATCGATATTGCGCCCTTCCTCAACCAGGACTCCAAAGATGCAAAGCTGAGAGCCTCCACAGCTGCAGCACTGCATAAAGCTTGCATCGAGTACGGCTTCTTCTATCTGGATATATCTGCATACGTAGATCCTGCCGTCCCGGAACACCTAACACAGCTGGGTCGGCAGTTCTTTGCCCTCCCACAGGAGGAGAAAGACGCGCTATCGTTGAAGAACCAGGACTACGCGCGAGGTGCGACCTCCTGTCTTATGGCTGCCCCGATCAGTAGTGACTCTTCACCAGGTTACGCGAGGCTGAAAGAAAATGTTACGAATGGCAAGGCCGATAATCACGAAGGTATAGATTTCTACAAGCCTGTTGAGAATCCGGACAAGACGCGGCCGCTATGGGGCGAGAACCAATGGCCCACTGTTCCCGGATTCAGAGAACGATACGAGGAGTGGACAGACAAAATGAAGGCCCTGGGGCTTATTGTTATGGAGGCGTATGACTATTGCTTCTTTGAGGTGGGATTTCATTCTAAGAGAATGCTCTACTAGCATGGCTCAAGGGCTCGGAATGACGCCCGAAGAATGGGAAGATTTACGCAAGCAAGTCGACGATAGCTTTTGGGTGATGCGCGTCATTGGATACCCGCCTTTGCCAAACGACGAGGACGGTTTCTCGTGTGGTGCCCACAAGTGAATGACGAGTTATCTCGGTGGCGTGCTTGTCGACTAATTTTAGAGCTCATCTTTAGGGACTACGGCTGCCTCACGTACGCGCATCATATATTTGTTGAACACTAGCTTCTAAGACAGCACCGATATTTAGGTTCTTGTATGCCGATCCGACACCCTCTGCGCTCCAAGTATTCTCCAGCCGCCCTGGCGCAGTAGTTTTGGCGTATCCAAGCTCGGTAGCTCAAGTGGGGTCCGAGAAAGGTGTGTGGATCAACGCTGATCCAATTCCTGGCTGTGTCGTCTGCAATATCGGTGAAAGTGTGTACTTCGCATACTGGTGCGAGCGTATCTGCCTGCTCACAAGTTCACCTCCTCCAGTGTGGGAGATCTGGACTAACGGACTGTATCGCTCGACTCTCCACCAGGTGGTCCATCGAGGCTCGAACTATCGGTACGCTGATTGAGTTATCGTAAGTGAGGCAAACTTATATCTTCCAACTTCTAGCGTTTCGTATGACTTTTCGACTTCAACTTACCGCCCGCTGCTTATCTCATTTTTACTCCTAGAATTCCTTTCTTCTTCGAGCCAAATTTCGAGGCTGATGTCAAGCCTCTGGCTGCTGCGTTGAGGCTCCAGGAGCCAGAAGACAGGAAAGAGTATCGTAAGTCGGTCGTGTATGGCGACTTTTTGATGGGAAAGGTTAGCAATAACTTTGCTGGTGGGAAGGGGAAGTATGATTCTTGATGGAGAACCAGAATGTAAGGATACCTCTTGGTACTACCCAACTCTATGTGTTCCTCGAATGAGGGAGGATGCGCCGCCGTTCCGAGTCATACACATACTCTGGAAAAGCACAGCCGCTGCCACTCACTATGATGTCACTTCGAAAGTATCGACCGTCATAAAACATCCGTGGGGTTGGAGATGCAACTGTCTATTCTAAATAGTAAACGTCTCCATGACAATTCATGAGATCTGCCTCTGTTTTTCGCTCATGATGTTATACAACGCAAGTCCTCCGAGTCCAAGGGCAATCAACCGAACGACCACCAGAGGCCAATATTCTGTTGTCATCTTATTGTATCTCGCACTGAGAGAATCAATGGTGAAGGATACTGATTCCTTCAGGTCGTCAAAGGCAGTGTGGAGATTAAGATACCGGTCGTCGACAGACCCTTCACATGAAATTTACGAGCGTGAGCTGGAGAAAACATGATGCGAGTGAAGCGGAAAAGGAAGTCAGTACCTGGTAGGAAACCGTGTAGGGCAAAGCTCAAATTAAACAAAATGCCGAAGAAAAGCTCGTGCAATAGCAGCAGGGGTAGCAAGATTGCGATGGGACCGAAGAAGATCGAGAACGACACGACGTGGACGACGTGCGGGTGAGTCGTAACTGCGCATGATATACGTGAGACAAGGTTAAATCCATAGAGTCAAGCATAGCTAAGGACATACAAAGCCATTTGGCGCCATAGAAAGCCTGGACCGGCCATTCGGAGGGACGTACAAAGACGTTATGAATAAGCTCGTCTTATATGTCGTGGCATTCAGCAAATAGGACAGGAGTCAAGTCCAGAAACAACTTGCTCAGGTTCTCCCAGGTTGAGACACCAACTAGCCACTGCCGGAGGTCTCGAAGGAGAGGCATTAATGCGACACCTACCGTCGTTCGAAAAGCTTTCAGGACCCGATGGTATAAGCTTCATGATGAAAACTCTGCTCACTGAGGTGCACCCAGGTTGTCCGTGCCCAGTGCACTGCATGTTGAATCAGACACAGGACGTCGACGAATTCAGAGTCCAGGCAGCTGGGATCGTAAGGTACCGAATACATTGATCAAGGCCGAAATGGCGGATAAACGGGAGCAAAGGGTACGAGGGGAATCCAAATAAGTACAGGAACTCGTGGATGCCACGCACGACGTGTGCCTGCAGGATTGAGCATGTTGATGTAGACCAGGGCGGAACGCGAGTTGAATGCATCCAACGATTGTAAGTATAAGCCTCTACGTAAAATGTATGATGATCGGTTGTTGAATTCTTTTTTGAATCGTCGGATATGGTGTAACGGCTAACATTGCCGCCTCTCATGATAGTAACGCGGCAGCTCGGGGTTCGATTCCCCGTATCCGAATAATCCCAAGATACACAAAACTTTTCTCTCCCCTGACACTGGTGGCAAAGCTTGATATTTTCAGTCAAAGAATCAACAAACAATGCTTTTAGCGTTCTTTTTTGATCTTTTGATTGAACTTTTGCCTCCAGTGTGAATGTCAACGAGCTAAGCAAAATTGAATTCCATTGTTATTTCTACAAGACTTCCTCTAAGATTAGATGCTCCCCGCAGCTTTGATTTTACCAGCCTGATGACCCACAACCCTCTCAATGACAGCTTTGACCAGCTCGACATCCGGTCGTTCAACATCAATAACCCTCTTCTCTTTTTCCAACAGACCGCGGAACTCCTCAGGCAGCACATCGCGGTCGAAGTTAAATTGTTGGTAGCCCTCCAATGCACGCGAAACTGCCTCAGAGAACTTGGCGGGGTGTGCAGTAGACAGCACGATTTGGTGAGTATTTGAAGAGCTAAGGCTCGGTGAGCATAGTGCCCATGCAGCCAGAAAATATCCTTACTTGTCTTTTGCGACGATACGCGAAGCAGCGAGGGCCACAGCAGTATGAGGGTCAGCGATGTATGGGACATTCCCTCCGAAGTACGCCTGGATTGTCGCTAAGGTCTGCAGAAAGAATGTAGGTGAGTGGTGCGAAAACAGGGGAAAAATCAGTATGAATACCTCCTCATCCGATATCCTCTCAGCCAAGAAGTCTTTCCTCGCGGACTCGAGGACAGCGATCGGCAACTCAACTCGACCATTTGCCTTCATGCCTGACATCCATCCATCCAAAAATTTACCAGCCTCTGCCTCCTTTTCTGGTTGAGTTCCAGACGCGTTTTCAAATGCGAGGTACCAGAGCAGCCGCTCGAAGTTACTCGAAACCATGACATCCATTGCCGGGCTCAGAGTCTCCCTCACTCCGGACGACGCGGTTCCCTGTTTACCGTCTGATGATCCATCAACGGGTGCCGTAGGTCCCGATGAGCCGTCGTCACCTGTGACCGTCGAGTCGACCTTCTCGTACTTGCCACTCTTCCAGAATCGGGCAAGTATATCGTTCTCGTTCGTTGCAACAACCAGTTTTGACATTGGGAGACCCATGCGTTTCGCGTAGTAACCAGCAAGGATGTCGCCAAAGTTTCCGGTGGGGACGACGTACTGAATTTCGATATCGTCAACGCTAGTTCCGGCGGGGAGCTGGGATTGGAGGTGGAAATAGGATAGGAAGTAGTAAACTGTCTGCGCGACAATGCGGGCCCAGTTAATGGAATTGACAGCGGCCAAACGATGTGTGGCGTTGAATTCTCTATCGGCAAAGAGGGATTTCAGGATGTCCTGAAAAAGATTAAAAAGTGCACTACGCCATCTTGTGATTTCACACATACCTGGCAGTCATCGAAAGTGCCCTTTACAGCAACGTTATGCACATTGGCATCGGTAACAGTGGTCATTTGAGCTTCCTGTATGGGTGATACGCGCCCTTTTGGATGGAGAATGAATATCGAGATGTTCGCCTTGTTTCGAAGCCCATAGATTGCTGCACTGAAAGAGAAAAACGTCAAAAGGCAAAGAGATAATGTCAAATATTACTGACCTTCCGGTATCGCCACTTGTCGCGCCAACGACAGTCAATCTCTCCGGCTCTTCTCCTTCCGCCTTACCGGCGTTCCGACGAAGCAGGAAGAATTCGAAAAGGTTGCCCAGTAATTGAAGCGCAACATCTTTGAAAGCAAAAGTGGGTCCATGGAATAGCTCTAGCACGAATGTTTTGTCGTCTAATTTTTTCAGAGGAGTGACGTCCGGATGTCTAAATGTTTTGTAGGATTTCTCGACGAGCTGTCGAAGCTCTGCCTGGGAGACCTCGTCGGGGGAGATGTATAAGGATAGAACGGCAACTGAGAGGTCAACGAATGAGTAGTCCTTCCAATCGGATTTCCAGTTTTGCGGTAGAGATGGGATGTGTTCGGGAATGTATAACCCGCCATTAGGTGCCAGACCCGTAAGTACTGTCTAAAAATAAATCACAGGGTCGATTTAGCGTGAGAGTTCGTCATATATGAGAAGATACTGAACCTCTTCAAAAGAGAGCCTTTCGTCCCCTCCCCGTGTCGAGAAATACTTCATGACTAGTTCGATAGGGGCTTGTCAAAGATCGATGGAAGTGGCGGTGACTCACCTTAACTGTTTGGCTCCAGCTTCCATAGATAACGTCCAAATGTCCGAAATATCCGAAGGTGTCCGAATGTCCTTGCGCTGATTTCCTCCGACATCCCAATCTTGACCTGTCATTCATCAGTCCTGTTGGCTTTCGTATACTCCCTGCCCCTGCTTCTCTACTTCCAAGTGATATGAATCATTCCACGAGAAACGCGAGAATCTTGCTCAAGCTCAATCCTGTCGGTTCTTCGTGGCTCGAGCTAGATTCTGCGAGTGGAAATCGATAAAACTGCCGGGGGTATCATTTCTGGACGTATTATCCCTAATTTAGGTGGTCATGCTTCTCTCTGCGTGACGGAGGCGCGCAACACTGAGTGTTAGCCCCGAGATCTCTCCGACGCCTTGAATGATATGCCAACACAGGATGGCGCAGACTGTACCGGTCCCAATCAGCTCGATTGCGAACATGGAGCGACGATTCATGTTTGTGTCAAGCCATATCTGAACTACTTCTCGAGCGGGAGTATCGTTCTTGACAGAGCACTTATGGAACATGACTGAACGAGGGGTTATTAATATACGCGGAAACCGGCTTTGATGCACGTGGAAGCAGACCTTGACAGGACTTGGAGGACGATACGGCAAGCTCTCCCATGCAACTTTCGAATGGCTACAACCACTAGTCAGCGATGGCTTGAAATTTCTCGAGGGGTTATGATCTGTGCCTTTCAATGGAGGGTACTTCCTTGGTGTCTACTTTATGGCTGGGCCTTGACCTTGTCCTCTAGTATTATCTGAGCTTCAGTTTCTGTCACATGGCTAGCAGCTTATCACCGACAAGGGCACACTCTATTTACCCTCCTTTATCGAATGTTGTCAGGTAAGTTATATCGGACTCACTTCCCACCATCGTACTTATAATTAATTTACACGCTAACGCTGTTCACTTTGAATTATATTTCTTGTCCGCGCACGGTACTCGCACAATACCCTCGGCACATGACTTCCTGGTCCGCAAGTGCGTTTGCCACCCTGATAAGGGAGTACGTCAGGAACGCAACGGGTTCGTGTGTCGAGCAACCGTTCTTGCGGATCTTTGGCAGACCCCGTGATTGGGCGCATTTTCTGGCCTCGTTTATTCCTTTTCTGCCTGACGCCATAAAGAGATTTAGTCAAGCGAGTACTACAAAGGCGAGCCCATTGGAGGTGAAAACCACAAGAACACGCCCTTCGGGTTCTAAAACACTATTGGACAACTTCCAGATTATCCTCGTAACCACCATACTCTGCTGTCCTTGTTGCTGGCCCTTGGTGCACCTACGGGCGAACTCAAGGAGTGTGGTCTCTCCGCCTAGGAAGCGTATGACACTCTTTGCCAGTATCCTCCTTCTATCTTATATTGCATCATCCAACAACTACACTGGTTGACGCCTGAATTATAAGCCCTCGTGTAACGGTGCCAATAAGCGAAGGTTCTGGGACGTTTGTTCGACGTCTGAACAAGGTCGTCAATGGTGTTCGCAGTGCCTTTAATAGTTAGTCAGGTCTGGTTTTGAAAAGATCTTAACTCCGAGTTGGGGGATCACATCGGGCTTGTAAGTACTTGACACCATGGCGTCACCTTCGAAGCAGGTGTCGACGGCCTCTCTTTTCATCTCTCAACCACCATGAGGGTTGCCGTCGTGGGCTCTGGCGTCTCCGGGCTTGCAGCTACTTGGCTACTCAACGAATACAGTGGCCACACAGTTCATCTCTATGAATCGGACTCCCGTCCAGGTGGCCATGCCAATACAGTTCGGTACACTCCTAGGGACGCTGGCTCTGGCAGAGGCGAAGTGGGTATTGACGTCGATACTGGATTTATTGTCTTCAACCCGAGCACATACCCCAATTTCCTGCGATTTCTACGTTTACATGCCAACACCGAGAAGGTCATCCTTCCGACTGAGATGACATTTAGCGTGTCACGCGACGGAGGAGCGTTTGAATGGGCCGGGAAAAACCTTTTTACCGTGTTCTGCCAGGCGAAGAATCTGCTTGATCCTGGAATGTGGAGGCTTGTTTGGGATGTTGCAAGGTTCAATGCGACGGCTGGAAGAATCTTGCTCGAAAATGACCGGCAGGAGCAATCTATTGGTGAATACTTGGATCAGGAGGGCTATTCTGCGTCCTTTAGAGACAACTATCTTATTGTGCGGACTCTTCGATCTGTGGACTTCAGGTCTCCAATCGTTGATATGTGCATTTTATCAGCCGATGACAGCCGCCATCTGGAGTACTCCTGCCGACAAATGCAGCATGGAATTCCCTGCAACGACATTGGTTCGTGAGAACGCAGGATAGACATTCTGACTCCCGTACTCATTATGCTATAGATCCAGTTTCTTCACAACCATCACCTTCTCCAAATTACGGGAAAGCCCTCATGGCTAACTCTTAAAGGCGGAAGGTGCGTATCTTCACATAAATTTCTCATCATTTAATAATCGATAGCGCCACAGTAAAAGTTATGTCAACCAGATTCTTTCGAACCTTGATGAATCACACCTACATCTTTCGGCTCCTGTGCGATCTTTGACCCGTCTGTCTGAAGGAGGAACCAATGCGTCGCAAATACTGCTTAGGACCTCGAGTGGGATATCCGAGACGTACGACCATATTATTCTGGCGTGCCACTCTGATGAAGCGATACGTATTCTCCGCAATGGTGAAGGTATTGAGGGAGGATCTGGCATAACACCTCGCGAGGAAACAATTTTGGGCTTGTTCACATGGAATCGAAACGAAGTAGTGTTGCATTCTGATGTTCGAGTAAGTGTCGATCTACCGACGTATCTCATTTGTGAAGCTTGATTTTGGAAACTAGTTAATGCCAAAAGCGCGCTCAGCTTGGTCGTGCTGGAATTACCTCACGCAATCTGGGGTCGACGGTAACGGCAACAGGAAAGCCAATTCAGATGGTGTTTCTTTGCAAGTTCTTTGCTTTATCACCGCTCATGTACCTGTTAACGCTGGGGTGCGCATTTCAACAGGACATGTAAGTATTCCCTTTCTGTTTCTTCGTATTCGACCGTTGACGTTCACGTTCTCTAGATGGGATGAATGACCTACAGCATATCTCCGAGTCAAAGTATGGACCCGTCCTAGTCACCCTAAACGCTCCTTTCGAGCCTCGCAAAGAATTAATTGCGGGGAGGTGGAGATACGACCATCCAGTCCTAGACAGCAATGTGCGCGAAACCACTTCCACCTCTCTTTTAAGCCTGCAACTCATAATCATTCAGGCCATTGCGGCTCAGCAACGGATGCACGAAATACAGGGAACCAGCGGCGTCTCGTTTGCTGGCGCGTACCTTCGCTATGGCTTCCACGAGGATGGCTTTACGTCGGGACTTGTTGCTGCCATGGCGCTGTCTTCACAGCAAGGCCCAGGCAAGGAAACAGTGCGCCCGCCTTTCCCGATCGAATACGCTGCGAGGGACGTGCGGAGATCGGCCATCGTCAAGTTGGTTGCAGCAGTGTTTGATATCATAGAAGCCTCTGGAGCGAGAGCGCTTGTAGGCTTTGTTGCAAGCGCTGTGCTGGGTGTGTTCAGGTTGCTTTTTTTCTGGGGAGGAAGGGTCGTTGCTGGGTCTATTTTATTTCTTGCGGGAAACTTTCTTTTCGCCACAATACTTTTTACTAGATGAGGAAGAGGTTTTTTGTTTCGAGGCGCCAGAAACCGTGCTGCGGGTGCATATCAGCAGGTATTGTGATGGAGAGGAAGCAGACAGATGAATCTATTTTGGATGTAAGTAATGCTCGGGTGAATTTTCCAACTGCTGCCAGCAGCTCTACGGATACATAGGAGGAGCTATGGGCTATATTTATCGAGAGTTTTCCGTGAGTCCGATGTCTGTCGTTAGATATAGAGAGAAATGTATATGCGCCGAAATAAAAACCAGAGAGAATACAATCAAATCAGACGAGTTGCATCAGAAGAGATACTGCAAAGTATAAGCAGTGAGACCTGTCATCGAGACGAACATAAGGATATACTGGGGAATAAGAAATGCGGAAAGATGCTCGGCGCTACCGGTGCCGCTGAACACCTGGGTCAGGAACACCTTGTGAACGTACTTCAGCAATTGCGTTATTTTGGGCAGAAGTAGCCATACCTGGGTTGTTGCAGTTGGCAAGCATGAAAAAAATCTGGCGCTGGCATGAGATTCACATAGCACTCTCCTAAAAGAGAACTTCTTACATGCAAACGAATTGTAGGACTTTGTCCTCCTTGCCAATCACACCCGCGTTCACCAATCCTCTCACAATACCGACACCTAGCACAGGTGTTACAATAATTTTTCCAACGGCAAGCATTCCAATAGCGCCCGTGGGAAGGGTGCGCCACTGATCGCGGGGAACGTTAAGCCGAGCAAGAGCAGCACCGAGGCAAATCAGACCAAGTGGGACGGACGCCGCACCGATAAAAGAGGTTGTGTCTAATAGAATGGAAAGCGGCGGAAGGCCATCGGGTGCGGGAGTTATCTGTGGGTTAGAAAACTTGGATGGGGAGGAGGACAGGGGTAGCTCTACAAAGAGCCCTTTGAGGGGAGGAATCAAAGCGATGGGAAAGGCGAGGAGTATGCCGAGAGAGGCAGGAGAGAGCAACGACGAGAGGAAAGTGTGTGAAATACGGACAACGGTGTGAAGACACGATATGAAGGGTGAGCGTTTGACGGAAGAGGAGCGCGTTAATAAGTTTTGCGCCACAGGGGAAGGGGAGACGCGACTTGTAGTAGGCAGTAGATCTTGGTCTTGGATCTGTGGAACAGATTTTGGGGCCTCGCCTGCCGCGATCGTCGGTGTTGGAGAAACAATGCCGAACCCGACCTCAGTTGGCGTGGGGCTGCATATGGGGGAACGTACGTCATCAGTGGGCACTGCTATTGCCGCATCCTCGTTAAAAGAGACGTGTTTGTTCATCGGCGCCGCTGCAGTCGCCGTAGTGAAGCCGACAGCCCTTCGCTCATCCCGATTCATCTCGATATCATCCGCTTCTTCAGGCTCCCTATTCGGAGACTTTTCTTCAACAATTCCACACGACACGCTCGCGTTCCTCTTCGTCTCTGTACGCTTTACTATCCTTGGACGCCGGCCAGTGATCCAGGCGACGATGTTCGGTAGCGCGTATATTACAGCCTGCCGGCGGCGCCTCACTGCCTCCTTGACCTCTTCCGGTTCGACCTCGGGCCCGACATAATCCATGGCAATCCAGCGATGTCCTCCACCAGGGAAGAGAGTCAACTACATAGACATTGAAGTACCCAAGGCCATGAGGATCGTGGCATATTCCAAGGCAAAGGCACACACCATAAAGACGAGAATAAATGCTGAAATGTACGCAACGGAAAGATTCTGATCAGACGTGCCATTAAATGGCGCGGCTCCTGTTACACTCACGATCACCGAAGTCGCTAAGAAACAATGAAGAATCAATTTAGTACTGGGTCAAAGAAAGAGACGAAAGCCCTTGTCCCGATGACCTCTAGAGTTTGAGGCCCCGAGGACCGATGGAAATAAGTCGACAGGCAAAATTAGACTACGCCAGAACTTAGGCGCAGAGAACAAGAGTCACGACATTACTCACGTATGTCCCCCACGTTGCCCCACCCACCGGCGACCAATATCCCATAGCGAAATCGGTGCGGGACCCAGAAGAATTGCTTGACAGTCCATGCCATTGCTATGCCGATCGCCTCGTACAGAAGCGCAACTTGAGTCAAGTTGTCGGTTTTCGTAAGTATAAAGCCGCTCGCAACACAAAGTACTCTGTTATAGCAGCCAGACGTAAAATAAAACAGGATATCTATTATGAGAGAATGGAACGCACAGTCGAACGAGGGGCCTGCAAGAGGCCCAGATAAGTTCACCAGCTAAGAGCATTTTCCGTGCTACGTTTGTGTCGCTTTTCTTGTTCCAGAGAATGAGGCGAGTAGCGTGCTGGTGTCGTGCAATGTCGTTGAGAAAGGGCAACGTAAAAGGCCTAGTAACTCATAAAATAGGCTTTGAACGAAGTGCTCGCGGAGGTCCGTGTCAATTCCTTGGGCGACATGAGGAGTGAATCCAAATTTAAGAGTCTTCGGGCCGAGGATACCGAGATCCGATGTAAGATCCGAGGCTGGTTCCGGCCCGTTTCCAGAAAAATTAAGATGGGGGTAGACTCGAGCTCATTGAACAGCTGTAAAAACGTGACTAGGATCAAGGAAGAGTTAAGATCTATGCTCGGTGGGTAGTATACTAGTAAAATGGATGTCAGCATAAAAAAGAGGATATTTGAAGGATTCTCGGGAGCAATAAATGCGGTGTGTTTGCGAGGCAGGGTCTGTCGACGTGACGTCAAAAATTCTCGATGTGCCTGTCGATTCAAAATGCGTAAAATGTGACATTCAGTGATTTAAATTTTCGCTCTGAACGGATTTTGCAATCGAGAACGATGAAGCGAAGGCATTGACAACCAGCCGCAAGACTAGCTTGTGCGTACATCGCATACAATAACGCAAGTGCATCAACAAATAGAGACTACTGTGCAGAATTACTCACTTACTGGCAAGAAAGCAGTGAGAGTGAGAACGCAATCAAAATTCTTCGCAGGATATAATGCAATACATGGTGCAACTAAAATAAGAGGTGAAATTCGTTATAATAAGCCCACAAGCACAGAGGAGATAACCAGGGCCACACAAGCCACATCGACAACAATCCTCGCTGAAGCACTCGACGGCTTTGTGATAGACGTTGGACCCGGGGCGACCGACGTCTGCGTGGCAGATCCTGCTTTGGAGAAAATGTCCGTTTGGGCACCTAATAATATATATACAGCTTAGGAAGGAAGGGTCCAGATCTACACCAAGACAAGACGCACCATTTGAGAAGCCTAGTTTCGCATTATATGCCGGTGACCTTGGCTCCCCCGATAGATCCTCGCCGCTGACTTCGATGTTGTTCCCTTCCAGCTGGTTCCAGTACACCATCTGCTTGGGGCCTTTCGTACACTTGGACTGATCGTCCTCACACCATGTTGGCGGAGACCCCGGGGCAACAGCTGCGTTCCCTGTCCATCCGGTCACTTTGCACCTGTAGGGGAGCATGTACATGTTGGGCTCGCCGCACCTATGATGGAAAGAACGATAAAAATAACGGATTAGACATGAGCAAAGGCAAAAACCTACACGTACTTACCCATTTGGTACCTATATCGATATTGATGGGCCGTTGGTGAGCAATTGAGATGAAAGGATGAAAGTGGTGCGTACCCATCCCCACTACAAGAAATGGCATGTCAGCAAGGTTGACGAAGGAGACGCAAGAAAACTCACAGCACAAATGCAGCCCTCTGGGGGACAAGCAGGAAGATTTGGGACTGAATACATCGCGAGGCGTTCCCAGGGAGAACTATTGCAGTCACTATCAGACATAGACAAAAGAAACACGATAAGTGATCATACTTATATAGAACGGTGAACACCACCAAATTCTCAGGCGTAACTTTCGTAATATCAGACTAAGGCAACAGTCAATACTCCATCAAAGCTCATTGCAACGAGAAAATACTTGGTATGAGATTGCAAATGCAGATCCAGCAGCCATGCTTTGATTCTGTGCGTGAACTACAATTCCAATAACTCGATCAGACAAAGGTGCAGGATACTCGATGATCTACACTTACTGTTTGGCTCCGTAATACATGGTGGGACCTCCCCTGGAGGTGTTTCCCCCAGCCCTGGATGATCCTCCCCGTCTGCGAACCTTCCAGTGCGGATTCCTTTGAATGAGAAAGTCGTAAAGGCACGGTTGACTGCCAGTTCAACCGTGAAGGCTCCATTAGCAGGTCTGAACGTGATGAAGTCTGTTGGAATTTCTCCGGAGAATAAGAACGGATGCGCACAGTTCGAGAAAGTCGCCAGGCGCTGGAGGAAATTCATCGCACTAAGAGCGGGACGTGTCGGGCACTGTCAGAGCCCTCATCGCCATCTTGGAACATCAGCACACACTTTGTTGACGTGATGCATCCACCAGTCAGAAAATGGAAGCTAGAATGATGATGATGAGTGTTTTTAATCGCCAGCAGATAGCAGAATTGCAACACACTTGAAATAACGGGTTCACAGCTGCGTTGGTTGAGGGATCGTCCGTTCCGGAAGTTCCGTTGAGGCAGTACATTCCTTGAAAAGCAAAGTTAGCTTGACAGATTCATTAGCTGATTTACAAGGATGGCATGCCTTTGTGCCATGCCGCAACATGTCCGTGCACGCTGCGCAGCAGCGAGAAGAAACTCATGAGTAAGAGGGTAGTAGTGTATTTCATGGTTGGCTCGTAAATAGGAAGATTTTGGCGGGAGGGGAATGTAATTTATATATTCGCACGGAGAGGGAGAGCGTTCATACTGAGTTGACAGGAGCCGACTCGTGTTGAACGCGTCCATGCAACGAAGTCCGACGGACAAAAGGTTTCTTTGTCATAAGTGATCGGCACAGCCACATGTCGTTCGATCAGCCGGTGGGCGGCATTGATTTCAAGTTTTGAAGTTTACGTAACGACTTGTTCTCCAGTTCGGTACTTTGCAGGGCAGGAGTCGTCCTCGGAGAGAATGTATGACAGTTTGTGTGAAGGATTGAAGTTTGGACCGTAAGCAACTGGGCCTGGAAAATGCTAGCCAATAGCTTTTAGTCCCACCCGTTCGCCTGTGAGTTGCGTTTTACAGCCCATTGTTCCTTAGACGGTGTTTGGTCGTTGAGCTCGAAGGTAACCACGTCTGTGCCCGGTGCCGGCCGCCCATTCTCTTCGCCAGTTGAACAATGGCAACGCCTTGTATTCATATTGATGGCCCGAGACTGCCTGAAAGAGGCCGGAGCCCTCTTTCGCACAGTACGGACAGCGCGAAAAGGTGTCGGAGAATACACCCTGGCCATACGTGGGTAAAAATTAGAGGTTCAAGGTACTCCTGTGTAATTCAGCTGGACTTTTTTTTTGTTCACGGAGCACATATATGATAGCACAAATAGTTTACCCAGATGACTGCAGTCTGCAGTCCGTCGGGCCTCACCAGCTCAAAGGATCGTACCTGCGTATTTCGGCCAGCCATCTGTCGCCGCGATCATCCACTTCAACTTACGTGAAGCAGTTGTCAATCTGACCATAGGTAAGAGATCAACGTTTTCACAGATGCGAGCAAAAATGACATACATTTGATGCAATTCTCCACCGGAATTTGCAAAGGAAAGCATTAGAATACAGCAATAGGTACAAAGAGCGAGTACATAATGATCACAGCGAATTGGCAGACCCGGACATACCTAACATTTCTCTAGCCCAAGCGGCGTCCGCAGCGACCCTCTCCGCGAACAAATCTCCAAGCACCTCCCTTAACTGAGCGACTACCGCAGCATCTGCCGGTTTAGCCATGTCCAGCGAGTACACCATATCTGATGTTGGCTGCAGTACACGCAGGGCGTCCTGTATCGAAAGGTCGATGAAAAACCAGAAAAGGAGATGACAGAAATGTAACGGACCATGACAGAATTAATCAGCGCCCCAGATTCGCCGCCATTTCGACATTCACTTTCCACAACCTTCGCGCCCCCACCTTCCACAAGCCCCTTCCGCACAGCCTCCTTTCCAACACCCACGAGCCCGCGAATCGCACCTTCGCGTGTACCCTTGCTCTTTCCCGGCGAGATGAGGGCAAGAAGAAGGGTTTTCATGATGCGCGGGGACAGGGAGGGATATGTTGTTGAATGCTGGGTTAGGACGCGGGATAGAGTCTGCGATGCTGTCGTGCGCAAATGCGTGGCGTGCGACGGAGGAAGGGTTGAGTGTAGCAGCGTCGATAGGATGGGCGGCAGGATTTGATGGAGCTATAAGTGTGCGACTTGAGCTGCGTTGAGAGTCAAGAGAAAAGACGACTTACGTAGGGCTCTACGAAAAGCGTGTTATTTTCCAGCAAAGCGCTGATGACACTCAACATGACATCCAAGGTCTTCCCGTCGCTCTCACTTTGTACACCTTCCTTCAATGACCCAACGACGCCTTCTCCCACCCATCGTATCAGGTATGGTAGAAGGGCTTGTAAGCCTGCATCGTTCCTTAAACTCGCCAACGCAGCTGTTCGTTTCGTGTGATCGTCGGATAGCAATGACGTCGTGAGGCGCGTATAGTACAGCTGCAATTCCCGAGATAGCACTTGCTTGACAAGCTGTTGCTGTTGCTGCTGCTGCTGTTGTTGTCGCTTCGCAGCAGGATTTTGTGCAAGAAGCGAACCATTCCCATTGACCAGCAATTCGGTTTTTGTAGTGTCGACGTCCGTATCTCGTGGAATAGCCGGCGGATTCTCCGGAATTAGAGGCTGCACACCTTCCACAGCAAGCCAATGCGCCGTCCAGCTCACTCCTTTCGGTAGCGTGATTTTCTCTTCCCGGAGAACGCGGTCAAAGTCGATCTCTTCGTCTTCCACGAAGTAGACTGGACCTGCCGCAGGCACATGTGGGAAAGGTAAAGCTCTTCGAAACGTTGGTGGGTTAGATGACGAATGGCCGTAAAGAGGCTCGATGTTGAGGACGCGAAATGCCTGGTCGATATCGGATGTGGTCATCGTGGTTCGTCGTCCATGTCGCATAAATCGTGCAGCTTCCTATTTACGATTAGGAAGAGAGATAAGCAGAGGCTTTCAGTACCCACTTCGATGACCTGATGTATCCGGTACTCTACATCGCTCGCCAGCGCTGACGCAACTGGATCTGAGATGTTTATGCCCAACGATTCAGCAGCATCCTTGACGGGCCAGAAAGGTTCATTATCAACATGATTACTAGCGCCGAATCCTCACTTTTATTGCATCGATCTTATAAACTCCTGTATGTTGGACCTGGCCTACGCGTGGTTTCGACTTGCTCATCGAGGAGGAGAATCACAGGGACATGTGGATGTGTTTGGCACTCTCGTGTTCAGCAAATAGAGCAATACACATCCCACGATAATTCAAATTGGGCGCGCGCTGAAATGAGCTGAACACCGATGTTCATTTGAATCCTGGTCAGCCGTCGTTGAAACATGAACGTTGCATGAACATCAAGGGCAGGGTGGATATGATGTCTCGAAGGGACCAATAACTCAGATAAACGGCAGATCTGATTACGGAGGGGCCAAGCACCTGCCCTCCGACTCGCCGCTCATGCAAATCCAAACAAACCTCTGATCAAAATCTGATGACTCCAAGCTTGACCATGTCTCGAGCGAGCCGAAATCCGCCCACAAGTATACTACCCTTCCCCGAGTCGCACTTCCACGCGATTGAATAAATGTTTTTCCCACAGAAGATACCCCAAAATCCATTCAGAATTCCAGGTTGATCCGGCTCGCATAACAATCAAATTATTGCAACAAGGATCGCGCGTCTGAGGGAGAAAAGCGTTTGGACGGTGACCAGTCAAAAGCCCAAAAGACTTGTAACCGATATTCCCAGTCCGCGAAGCGAGGCAAGTCGTGCATCCAGATATTTGTCGCGACAGACATATCCATTCGTGTGACAGCAGCTCTGGCCCGAAGCCCTGCACAGGGCAGAATCCAAACTTTCATGAGATCCGTGTCGAACAGGCTGTTGATCAAAATATCCCAATGGAATAACCACCCATGCTTGGCGAACTGTCGATCTTCGCAGCTTGAATCTTGTTGTGGGTAACTGACCACGCGAACAGTCAAGGTCAAGTCTTGCTCTGGGAGACGATGTCAATGACGTGACATATGGCGCGTATCTCTCCCAGGATCTGTAACTCGGAGGACCAATGCGAATTCACAGCCGTAAAGCCTCAGTGGAGTTGCGTCTCCCCACTTGCTCTGCATGTCAATGTCAATGACGTGACATATGGCGCGTATCTCTCCCAGGATTTGTAACTCGGAGGACCAATGCGAATTCAAACATGCTGATCGACTTACATCACCCGGTAACCTCTGTCAGAATGTGCAGCATACTCATGTGGGTGCGATACGTTGTATCGTTCTCGCGATCCACGCATCGTTACAAACCTGCTTTGATACGCATTGTGTATATTTTTACATGTATTGAGGGCGGTGTCCCCACCAATTGTCGCTTAACCCGTCTCCCGAGTCGGAACTTAATTATGACGCAGGATAACTTCATCACTAGTGGCGGAAAGTTTATACACTTCCATGGCGGCCATGGTGCATCTGCAATCACGCTCCCACCCACCGAAACTGACAGTCGCTTACTTGGCGCTCCAGACAGCTCCGCACATCCTCGGATCGACGTACGCACGCGAATCGATATTCACAAGGGATCAGTGGTATGCAAGTCTCGACGCACCGTGTCGAATTTTCATTGGACAGCTTGACCGACACGGGAAGTTGGATAGAGATCGTTTCAGTCCTGAGTCCAGCGATGTGGGCGGCGGCAGAGTTTTACCCACAAAAATTTAATAGCAGAGGACGAAGGGTGCATATTAACTTAGTATGGTATGTGGCAGGGATACACCCAAATCATAGACGATGGGAACTGGGGATGCGGCTCATCGAAGCGGTGTAAATAAAGGTCCAAGAGGATGGCATCACCAGGCTGAAAGCGTTGATACAGTAGGTGCACGAGAGGTTATATGAGGTTGGCTTCGTCAACGGTGCCCAGGATGGAAATTCTGGGGAGGTTTAGATGCTGTTTTGCCTGGACAGTGAGGGAACCCAATTGAATTCTTAGCCAAAAGAAATAAATTGTTACTCGGCGGCGACACCTTCCGGGAGCTTGGTTTTGAGGTTGCCACCACCATCCGTGACCAGGTCTTCATCATCAGCCACACTGTATGAGTAAGGATCTGTAAAAAAGCTTCTGTATGTTCAGAGAATTTCTGAACGCTGACAGCCTGAGGAAAAGCGCCAAGCACGATGGGAGTTGCTGGTACTCACCAGGTCCATGTTGAGACGTCGCGGAGTTAATAAAAGTGTGATACGAACGCGCGACTCCAAGGACAAAGCACTTACATCTTCCGAAGGAAAAAAAAATAAATTTGAGTATCCCATTCTGATAAGTTTCCTACTCCGAGGATAAGGAAGACTTGAGTGATAGTTCCGGTAATTCCCTTTTGCTGGAGTCGTGCAGAACCTATGCGAAACTGGTCATTAAACCATCTACGGTTTTCACCGGTGTGCCAAGGCGCTGATATGTTTCGTATACTGGAGATCAGAAAATTGAGCAGGCTTGGACGAGAGATGATGCCATTCCTCAAGTCGGATAGGAAAATTGCAGGCACCGAATCTCAAGATACTGGAAAGATCAAGGAGCTTTCAAGTCAACACAGTTCTGGTTCAAAAGAAGTAGGGTTACATTGATACGAAATGGAAGAGAAAGTAATGGACATACACAGTAACCTCGATCAGAAAAGGTATCGATACCCTTTTCTTCTTTCCATTGCCTGCTCGAACGTAAGGCCTTCCAGCCGTGCTGCCTCTTCAACTCTAGTTCTGTCCGCATCTTCCAAAGCTGCATTTTCATCAGCATCCAGTTGCTTATTCTTTCGAATTAGCATCTGTCTTATCACTTCGAAATCGGAGTCAGCTTGATAATAATAGTTCGAAGGCTTCAATAGTACCGATTCCAATGAAGGTACTGAAAACGAGGGCAGCAAGTGATATGGCTAAGGATTGATGATATTCCGGCCCCCATACTGCCTTCCAGGTGTAAGATCCGATACTAGATGTCATGACCTCGATCAATGAAAAGGCACAGCAGCCTGATGATTGGGGCTTACAGGTTTCCTACGTTTCCAACGCCGTTGACTATTCCGATGGCTGCAGCGCGCTTTCTATACGGCAAGGCACATCAATACTTTGCTGGCTACAACGTAATGGTATCCTTACGCTGGAGGCCGCGGAATAGCGTTCGAAACCCACACGAGCGTCATGGCAAACCCTACATGCAAGTGATTAGAGCTGGAATCATGTGTTTGACATAATTCGACTTGCCAACGTATCCACAGGCCATGAGGAACATAGCCACGTAGCGCCCCGGAATCGTCATTGTGGACAGCCCAATGATGTAACCGAGAATAACGCCCCACCACCAGCCAGTAATATGGAAAAAGCGTTCACCTGTTCGATCCGCGTGCCACGCATTAAGACAGCAAACAATGGCTGCGAGGATCCACGGTGGTCTATGGAAAGTCAGTTATTAAAGGTGAACGACGGAAGTCAGAACTTACGCTGCAAGGAGTAAGCTGACCGTCGTTGAAAACCCAAGGGTCTGGGTCAATCTGAAATATGAGGTCAAGAGTATACAAGGGAGATAGGTCAAGGAAGACGCACGTTGGGAAGAATTGTACAAAACTTAAACCCAGAAGTTGTGATACTGTCTGGAGAGCGAACAGAAGGACGATTGGATCTTTGACGGCCATCTTGAGGCCTTCCAGCGGTCTAGAAAGGATGGAAGGATTCTGACTGACTGACAAGCGGCAGTTCGAGGAGGAACACTCACGAGTCTTCGGCATTATCTTTATCGGCTTCTCCTGCATCTTCTGAGAGTCGAGCTTGAGCAAGCCGGCGGTCTTCCGCCGTTATCCAACGTGTATTGTTTGGCTGGAAGGAATGTTAACAAAGTGCCACTTTCTCTTCATGGAATATAACAAACGTAGTCTGGTAGGAGCCACCTGTCACCATCTGTAAGAACAAGAAATAACAGAATAAAAGTAATCCATGACAGACATGCTCGCAAAGCCGATGACAATCGTGATCGAACCCTGAGAAAAAGATTCTAGGGAATATCGTGAAGCGGCAACGTGTTCAATACCTCGATGAAGAACAGCCTAAGCGTTGAGGATATCAGCCGAGTAAAGACGATTGAAATGGGACAATGCACTTGCCATCGCCATGCTCGGATGCCCCGTTTACCCTCCATATTTGACAAGATACCGGCAGCTATCAACTAAGCAAACGAGTACGATCAAGGAATGACGAGCACAATATTTGCAATGCAGCTTACAGCACCGAATGCATTTGATATAAGAAGGCCACCGTAGAGAATCGCTGAGCGGAACGCCAATTCCTATGCGCCACGAGTGAGTAATATCCGCTATATAAGTAAGGGAAGTATAGCACCTTCTTCGTATACCATCGCGATAATAGATATACAGCGCCTGGATAGAATGCCGACTCCGGAAGGCCAATGAAAACGCGGCACGCAAGGATTCCACCAAAGTCTTTCGTTACCTGCGCTCGATCATAAGACTTGTGCGTAAGAATCTCAACGGGCGACAAACCCCAGTAAGAGCGCTCGTTAAACCCCACAAGACAACGCAACCGCCTATGTACAAAGATGGCCTGACACAGTGAGATCAGAATATCGATACAGGGCGATAAGCTGGCCCGGATAACACACCGTGTGATATAATTAAGAAGCTGCAAGGTGTGTCAATCAGCAGGTTGCACGATATGAGTTGTGCCACATAGATCAGATGACTCGCCATATTCGAAGGTATCTGAGCTGGACAGTAGGAAACAAACAGGATTGCAATGACGGTCGCATATTGGATGTCTGAAGGCAGGTAAATAACACTGCATGGGCTCCCAGAGGAGAGAATACGTGCCCGAGATGTGCAGGTCTTCTTGCATCCCTTTCAGCCTCGCCGTCGTAATGCCGTTTCGCTACCAATTTCTAGAGTCAGGACAGAATATCGAAATTGTCTCAAGTATATCACGTACGTCGATATAGTTCATGATGTATATGACGACGATGGTCGGCAACACCCTCGAGTCGAGCTTGCGCACAAGCTTGCGTTCTGCCGCCACCCTCTCAGGAGTCCCAGGTTCCGGAAGCGTCCCGAGAATGTCTTCGCCAGGAGGTTTATGTTCCTCGATAGATATGCTTTCCTTTTCCTTTTGGCTCATGACGGGATTGCACCTGGGGGTGCCAATGAAAAAGGATGGGATAGTACGTTAGCAACATAGGAAACATTTCCTATCTTGATATAGCCTTTAGAAGCGAACTCCAGACTTCTATGACAGAGTAGTGAATGACGGGTACGGGCCGTGTTATGGAGAAGGGGCACACTCCGAAGCGCCCATTTTTACACGTCTTGTGTCACACAGTGGCGTGCAACAGTCCCCCCTCCCAGAGCGAGAGAGATAGCCTTCTTAGCCCAGAAAGGAAGCGCGTAAGGCGCCGAAGACAGCCCTCTGGGGAGAGAAGATAGTCAGATATTCGAAAAATACGATGTAGCAAGATAAATTAACGCGTATACTTGCAATTGGGAAGCTTGAAACTTACGCGGCAATCATTATAAGTTAGATCACGTGGATGGACAATTTCTCCTTCAGGAGAGCTCGAAGTCCATGAGGAGGTCATCGGGTCGATGAACTGCATGGAAGGGGAGCAAAAATTCTATCCGTGCGACAGATACGAGAATAGAGTTTGAAAGGGGTTGAAATATTATCAGCCCACGGATCGAAGGACCACTGAGCCTCCACTGCCGGCAGCTAGTATAAGTTGTAAGTCTTAGGAGGTTTGCCATCGCCCATCCACATCCCGACAGTATTGTCCATGTTTTATATTAACAAGTCGTAGATCCCAAATATACCGTGAGGCCCGGGCCGTGAGATACAAATCAAGGATACACATACATAGATATGCCCAAGATGTTGTCAGTCATCATCGTCCACCGCTCACGAGCCAGTACATAATGTGGTAGGGAGCGGGGCGTCGACCGCGTCCCAAGGACTAGAGAGAACGTCATCACAAGTACATAAGTGACCTGATGCAGAGTCGAATATAGAAACAGACTCACTTGGGGTATTCGCACCCACGGACGGGACTGTCAACGGCATCCAAGTCAGCAGTGTCAATGTGGAAATTTGGTAAAACAATTCACACGTAGGCTAACGCAGTGTCTGCATCGTTCGTCCAACCTTTTCCGACAGCCACTGTCGGCGCAGCAGTGAACGTCGGCGCGGAAAGAGTCTTAATTGTCCCAGTTGGGGTATAAGTCGGCAGCAAGGCTATTTGGTCTCCAGAGAACGAGGGCAATATAGTCGTGGGCGGAAACGCGTGCAGTGAAGTTTGAACAGGATCGACTGTACCGGTTCCAGCCTTTCCGAGGCAAAGGTGAGCGATTGAATGACTATCAGCCCAAGTTGAAATCGCACCCCAGTGGCAGACTGTGGATACACGCCATCAAAAATCTGCGAAGCCTGCAGGACCGCTGCACAGTGGCCATTAGCTTCTCTTGGGTCTGTAAAGCTACCGTCAATACTACTTTAACTGCACCCGAACGACAGCGCGATCCTTGCCTTTTGGAATCCAACCTTCACGCAAACCCAATTGGTAATGCCAAAGTGGGCTAGAGGATGTTCCAAGTACGGTTGAATTCCCAATCTTCCACGTCCAGAAAAAGAAATTTTGAAGGGCGTCCATTGTCGCCAGCGTGACTTGCTTCAATGTGGAGATCAGTGTTGCGTCGTACGACTGGGACACACATTGAGGACATCCGACAGGAGCATATGACGAGGAGTACCGTAAGTGCCGGTAACATTACGAGAAGAGAGCCAAGGCACTCACGCTCCAATCGTCCCAGGCTTGACATTCTGGCCGTTCGGAGTTTCCGATTCCGTTTAACCTGAGAAGGGTGGGTAGAAGGAAGGGAAGTCGGACCCCCGGTTAATTTCCAATTGCTCGGGCCAGGAAGCCAGGCGTACCATAAACCACAGTCGTTGATAGCAGTTGAGAACTCGCCCCCTACTGTCACACCAAACACCTTCTGTGATTGATTCGTTGCGATAGCCCAGGCACTGCGAGCACGACGGCAATTAGATGTCAATCATGAGCATTGTGTCAGAACTATGCACCAAGGTTTGATAGCCATAACATCAGGGCTACAGGGAACGTGAGTGAAAAGGCCGACCGTCCAATTCAAACACAGGTTTACTCACGGGCTTGGGTCATTCCTGAATGCCAGATACTGGATACGCACGTGGGAGTCGAGGGCACAATAAGCCGTGATCGTTTCAAATGTATGATACGTACCGGATGTTGATCCAGGACCAGTCGATCGGCCCCTGCGAGGAAACTAGGGCGCCAGTTAGACCTACAGTACACACGGGTCAGCGTTGCGGGATTGGACGAACCCCTCCCAGATGCCAGGCTATAAGAATTGCATCAGAACACTGCTTTTGTTACCGAGAAATACCCGCACACACCCCTTGGAAACCTTCGTGAATAGCAATGTATGGTCCTGCTCCGGCACCTGTTCCTCTGTAGATCGAAAGGAATATCGGGCTGCGAGCGCGTCATAATACACAACACATACGTAGAGGTTCTGATAGCTTCGTACGCAGCGTAATAGAAACTTTGCGCTTGAACTGGGCCAATGGTGCCCCATAAGATCTCATTGACGATACCCACACTGTTAAAAGGGTGTGAACGACGAGCAATTCGAAGTCGGAAGAAGTGGGCGACACTCACACAGGGACTACATCCCGATATTGATCTTGACTAACGAACTCTGTAATTATCCGAATGTACGTGAGAGTGCGCTGTGCGTTTGCGATACCCATAACCCCATGCATACTGACCAAGATAGGGCAAAATCAAGGTATCATAAGGGTCGAATTTAAAAGAGAAAACATGGCAGACGTACAAATTCACGGTGCCACCTGGTCAAGGAAATCATATCATATTATTAGCGAAAGGGAACACGGATGGAGGGAACAGATGGAACACCTTTTCCCGAATGATTCTGTTGGGAAAGAAATCAGATCACGGACTCAGTTCAGGAAGCGTGAAGGTGTTACCCATCCGTTTTGGCTTCCTGGGAGCGCATGTAAATCAAGGTAGATGCGGAGACCATACTTGCGAGCCCATTGAGCGCTGGAAATGTGATGAACTCCAGGATAATTGAAGAAGAATCTCGAGCGTACGCTTTCAAGAAGTACTTCCATGATGTGCCAACCAAGAATGGCTCGTCGTTGATAGTTTCGATGGCCCAGAAGCCAATAGGAATACGAACCCAATTTAAACCAGCAGCTGGAATGTAAAGCGTGAGTTCTGAGAGATGGCTATCGAGAAAGAACATGGCACACCGGCTATATCAGCGAAGTCCTTCTCAATCTAATTTAGTAGTAAGCCCATATGTTCAGTTTGAACCTAAGCGTCGGGGCTCACGATAAACGTTGAATAGTGCTCCTCCATCTCCATTGCTAGATTATCGCCCATGGCTATCGACAGCGACCATTCATCGGTTACCCGAATGGTGCTTGAATTGACGTACTTTTCGTACAATGCAGGGCAGACGAAAGGTTCAGTCACTATGAACAATGAAGGCATCAGTTATCCCAGACGCGACGCGTTTCGAGAGTAGCATTACCTAGCCAGCCGCTGAGCACCACGTAGAGAGAATACGTGAGCGATCTAAAGCGGAGAGCGTTGACCAGGTTCTTACCCGAGATTGACACCTCGAGCTATGTCTGTGCCCCAAATCCATTCCTCTGTTCCGACTCGCTTGCTCCAGCTTTGCGCCTTCCCACCAGGCGTAAAAGGCTGCTTTGGATCATAAGCCCAATCTCCATCAAAGTCATTCGTGTACGTAAAAGTCGTGCCGTCCTCCATGTTAATTTTGCTGCCTGTCTTCCCGGATGTGGCAACATCCTTCGAAGGTTTATCTGAGCCGGAGCCTGACCCCGACCCAGACCCAGACCCAGATGAGGCTGCAGATGATTCGGAACCACCGCGTTTTCTCGTCGTAAGGACTGCGGGAACTGTTACTGCAATGACGATGACAACAAGTACGACCAGCGAAATCAACGCGAATTTCTTCTTGCGCGATTTGGGCGAAAGGAGTTTCGGTGCGTCCGTAGGAAATGGCGAGTCATCACGATACTACCGAAGCGTTTTATTAGCGATATTCACGACTCTGTCTGCCAGTAAACGTACCATGTTTTCACCGTTCTGGTCGAACTCTGAGCGGGATACCGAGGCCGATGATGCCCTAGCGCTCGGCGGCAGATCGTTCTGATGGACGGCAAAGGGAGAACGCCCACTGTGTATCTCGTAATTATCATGCAGGGAAACTTGCTGGTATTGGGACATGGTGGTCGGACAGTCAGAAGAGAGCGAACTGCATAACAATTTCACAACGCGGCGTTGCACGTCCTTCAAGGGACGCGACTGTCGCCGATCAGTGTGTGACCGCGTTTCTTGTGCCTTGCCTGATACGGCCAAAAGTCACGAAGTCACCTCACTGCAGTCAGGTCCTCAACTTTGCTCATTGCAATCGCTCGACAAACATCTACATGGCCGACAGGAACATGGATGATATTCTGACCCCTCCCTGGTCAGACCGACGCAGGGTGCGTGATATTGTTTCATTGCTCTATACGATATATCACGCACCTCATGATCAGGCTCGAAAAAGATCGAGCGGCCGAGTAATTCTGCTACAAGGGCGACTTCACGAAGAGCTCGAGTTTACCTTGTTTGTTGCCCAGGTAAATATCCTGAGGAGCCGGCAAGGTAACAAAATTTCCTGTATTCCCAACCGACATCGATAATCTATGGATCCCTCCCTGATTAACCGGCACCTGTCAATGGAAACTCCACTCAAGTACTCGATACAGACTTCCTCAGACATCTTGGCTGAGGCATCTCCTTTCGTGAAATTCTTAGCATTGATGAACTGACTCACTGAAAACGCAGACCTGTTGCCAACCCAGTTAAAACTGACAATTGACAGACTTCGAGGGTTCGATGTCTACTTGACCTGTAAGAACCTGAGAGGCAAGGCACCTGTGTCGATCAGTATCGCAAATATGGACAGAATTCTCGTTGTTCGGGGTGAGCCCTTCTCAACTGCAAGTACTTCGGATGCTTTCTTTACCTAATCCCTGGGATGTCCCACAAGCTGGCTGCATCTCTTCTCAGCCGTTCACTCGCATCATCCAGGTGATTCGAGCCATGTGCAACACCTTAGTAAAGAACTCTAACTCACCAATGAATATACATCCTCAACGGGGTATGAAAATGTGCGCGCACCTTCTTGCGTGTGCCGTCACGACCAGATCCAGCCATCGGCACCTACAGACTCTAGATATTGTGGACGTCTCCGGACGAATCATCCCGCTTTCCGTGTTCTACTTTCCACTATGCCAACCAATTATGCATCCACACGTCCATGACGGTCTCCCTTGCTGAAGCAAAGCCCGGCGTCAAGCTCCTTGCGGATGCCGGGATGGAAAAGCAAATCATCTCCGTGGAGAGCCGTTCCTGAACCCCACGTTCCATGGGATCATCAAAACTTACCGCAAGGCCGACCTGATACTCGATTTTTATGATCTTGACATCATGAGCATTTCGTGCGATTCTTTCAAACAGGACACGAACCTGAAGATTGACAGGAGCGTGAATTAAATAGGAAAGGCAATCCACAAGAATAAGGTTTGTGCCAGGGTAGGGAGGTCGTGTTCAAGATGAACATTGTCGTAAACGGCTATGACTGGGAGGAAGATATGGACAACAAATCGCGCCTTTACGATGGATCAACGTTCCAAGACGCTGTCTGATTTGTTCCCGCCATCATTAGGTATTCCAGGTCCATTTTTTTTGAGAGCGAAAATAAAGGCCCCGAGGCGCTTAGAGATGCAAAAGAAGTGGGCATCACTGGCTATGACTTTCAAGAAGGCCATCCTAGAAAGACTTGAAAAGCAAGAAAATCTCTGGACAACGACATGAAGGAAAACTCTTATCTCTTACTGGATGAGGAGATGCGGTTTAAGTCATACCACAATTACCTCTGGCTCAATTTGATTGCTACCAATTTTCGAATTTTTGATTTGTACTGGGGGAAAAAGGTCCTTGGGAGGAGTAAAGGTTTGCGTTTAGGCTGCGCTGGAGGATGCCAGCTGGGAGATCGAGATGATTATTGTTAGGAACGGTATATTCGAGTGGGAGAGAAAACGAACAGGAGATCTATCCTAGTGGGCGAGAAAGAGTAGTACAAGTATTACAAGTTATATAGAGAATATACCATATAATGTGTGCCAACGAGGGTCCATGCTTTATACGCTCTCCCGGTCCATCCGTCTCCGCTTCCGCTCCTGTTCCTCAACGATCAACCGCTCAGCTGCAGTCATGGGGGCCGAGCGTTTCTTCTCGTTGGTATTTTCCGCACCGTTGCCATTTGAAGAGGCGGCCGACTTGAATACATTCGGTCGCTTTAAGGGGTTAGCCTTGAGAGGGTTGGTGGCGACCTTCAAAGGATTCTTGAAGCCCAGTGATGGTGTAGAAGTCGTCGAAGACGATGCAGCCGGAGCAGCGGGCTTTGCGGAAAATGATAACACAACCTTCTCAGTACCTTCCTCTCGCTTGAGGCCCTCTTCAACTGGTGGCGAATCCTTCGTTTCCGAGGACTCAACTTCAGTGGCGGCCCTTTCTATCTGCTCTGCGATGAGCATTCGTTCACGCTGTTCATCCGACATAGTCGCGCGATCCTTTTTCAGGGAAGCCTCCTGCGATGATACCATGAGCTTCGCGTTAAACATAGCCGTCAATTGACTACGCACCTGTTTCGCCAACGCCTTCGGACTGCTGTCGATCCATGCAAGGAACCACCCCTTCTCCGTTTCATCTACCCTTGCAATACCAGAGCGTCCCAGGTGTTTCACGAACTCGGTAAGAGTGACCCATCGAGTTGCATTCATGTGCAGGTGGCTCTTGTCGGCGATGTACTCCTGATAGACCTGATTGGCCCGTACGCGCTTCGTTCCAAATCTGACAAGAACCATCAGGGTTTGAGTATGTAGCTCACTGGATGAATACGTACCTTCGTGAAAGGAGAGAGACAAATTCCGACTGGAAGGTCATCGAGAAGTCCGATATGTGCTTTCCGGCATGCTCTCCAACCACGAGCATCTGGCGCAGATGGGCCTCAGAGGCGGTGTGGCATTTGAAGCCGTTCTCATCTCTACATTGCTTCTCGCAGACCTGGCAGTACCACCTTAGCCGCTGCAGGCCCTTCGACTTCATCTTATTCGCGAGATACTTCGGGGTTCCAACTGCAAAGATCGGAATTCATGAGTTGCAACTCCTTCAATACTAGTTATAAAATCACCTTCTGCTCGACCCATTTTGTAAAGTGTTTCCTATGAAGTGATAAAAAGAGGCGTAGAGGTCGAGGTAAACGACGACAGAGTGGATTTGTGGCTGTGTCACTGTCCCGCCTGAATATGCCATTGTTTGGCACAGACGATGCTGATTATTCAGCAAGCATAATTTCCTCTGCGTTGATCTCGGTCCGAATTCCCTTACTTGCATGGGCCACCAATAATCAAGAAATGAGCGAGGCGGAATACGAGCACGTAAGTAAATTTTCGAACGGCACAAAGGATTGCGTGAACAAATCGAGTCAGCTATTCCGAGACTTAGTCAGAGCATGAGAAAGCTTTTTCGAAGATCACAGTTATTGACTTTACGGGTTTGTGGCTGAGATGGAAGACCGAAGTAAATAGCGACGGCGAAATATCCACCAGGTGAACTTTCCAGATCCACGCGACAGCGCCCAAATCAACGATCAGAAAAGAGCACTTCTATGATGGAGCATGGGACAGTGACCGGCGCCCCTTGGGAAGCCGCGATAGCCCAGAACGAGAGGACAACGGAAAGGAAAAAGAGAAACAAGAAGCAGAGCAGATTTGGCAATAGTAACAAAGATCGTACACTAAGATATTACGAGGCTTTTGCCTTCCCCTTTTTCTGGTGCTTGCGAATATACCTACGCGCGCTCGGAATACCAAACTTGGAAAAGGGTTGGGACGATTAGCGGAGGAAGCAAAATGGGGTCGACTTGGAAGACTCACTTGTACGACAGGGTAGAGTATGAGAAGGGCGGCGCCAATGGTCCAACCCACCTTCACGGACTTAGGGAAAGGCTCAGTAAATTGATCTTTACTCCATTTCTTGATCACGAGGAGTTCCGTCAAGATTGTCGCCAGAAGCAACCAGACATGCTGTCCCATTCTCACAGCCCGCCTACACGATAGGTTTAACGACCCGTCATCAGCGGGGCTTGAGAAACGCCTACCTTGGGTCATTTATATACTGGAAGAGTTCTCTGACAGCGGGCAAAGCACACAGGAAGACAGCTGCGAGTCGTAAGATAATTATGGGGTGATCGGGTTCCATCCATAAAAGGGCCTGTTGAAGTCGCGTTAGAAACAGATATTAGCAGTGAATCATCGCCATTATACCTTGAGGTAGAACGGATTGAGTTCGGCGGCCAAAAAGACGGCCAGGAGAAGCACCACAACGATATAATGGGTAAATGATGAAGCCGTTCCCCACTTGAAGGCCGTAAAATCGTGGGGAGAGAATTGGCTGAGAACACGCTTAGCCTTGGAGCGAAGTCCACGGGTTTGTCGCAGCCCACGCCATTCATATGGCTGAAGATAGGCAATTCATATATGAAAACACGAGAAAGCGAAAAAAAAATCCTACCTTGACTTCAAAATATTGACATGTTTTCATGCCTGTAAAAGTGACATGAGTGATGGATCTCATGTAGGCGGTAAAAATAATTAGGAGACTACCAAGGTAAGTACCGATCCAGTTGCAGACAAGCACATCCAAGATCCACTAGGTTGAAACAATGAGGGTGGTCTCCACGCTCGGCATTGTGGCACGTACATGATCCCACCAGCACTAGAGCAGTTCGTTAAAGGTAAAAAAAGATCAACAATATGTACGGCATACCTCTGCAAAGTTTGCCAATTGATGTTGCAAACTGTATTCAGCCAGCTCAAAGGCAATGCTCAATATCTAATTAAGGGACCTGGCCCATCAACGTTAGCCAGAAAAGCCAAAAGTGTTCATACCCAGCAGAACCAGTAGTCACGCAAGATCATAGCTTTGCCAAACCAGCCCAAGGTGTGAGCGACGCAGAATATATCGAGAGCATTCTGCATTCACAGCAATGAGAGACATATGTATATAAAAGGAAAAAGAAATTGACAAACCCAGATATTCGCTGCCGTCGGCGCGCAATCTTCTGCGTAGCTCTTCTCTGGTAGGGGAACACCCAAGCTCGGGTCAATGTAAGTCATCATGACACGGGCAGTACCGAGGTCCTGAAACAGGAGAAAAACCAGCGCCAGTTCATACAACAGATTGACACCAAGAACAATTCTCCAGAACGCAGGATGGGGCCGAATGAACGGACCATCTCGGAATTGGATCATGGAAAAGGATAAGAACGACGCGATTGCGGCATATATTCCGCTAAATTTCCGATTAACACTTCCTTCACGAGATGACCATGTAGACAAAGGTAATACACACACTCGTCTCTTGTCGCGCCCTTCTTCCAAAACATCCTGGGTCGTCGCGACATATGCGAGAACGATCAAGCCACAGGCAAGTGTGGAAAGTGTGACCGGTTTGTAGAAGAACCTATACGAGAAACAATGCAGCTGTAATCATTCACAATGGACAGGGTAACGTACTCGACACTGGTATCGTGCCTTTCCTGGAACGGCGTAATGCGTGTATACGGTTCGGTTCGATTCGCCTTTCGCACAGTATTCAAATAAACGATGAACATTATCACATGTAAGAACACCACATACATCGTACCCTAGCGGAGAGGCAGACGATAAGGTGAGAGTCTTCAGCCATTCTTCAGCATAGTCGCTCACATCGCACTGGTATTCCATCTAGGCCCGGCATAGGCTCCGGTTCGGCTTCCGCTGGAGGCGATAATACTGCATCAGAATCCTCGGCCGGAGAGGTGGGTGACAGGTCGGGGTTTTGTTCTGCGACGGAAGTCATGATGGCCGACGGAAGTTTGATCTAGAAATATTTCTTTTCCTTTGGGTCAGCGACATAAAGCAAGATTCCTGCGAAATCCGCCCGCTGACAATTTGATATTCGAAGAACGCCACTACCACTTCGGCTGATGAACCAAGAGCCTCAGTGAGTTATGCGCGAAAGAAAGGGTAACAATGTGTTGCCAAGTTGCCCAGTGTTGTTATGTAGATATAGTCGGAGGCCAAGGAATAAAGACGACGATGATGCCGCGACGCTAAGATGTGTACTTGTTTATCCCAGTCGCCCGGCAAACAACGGCAAATTCAGACGTGCGACCCTCCACCAACTTGGGGTTCAGTCTCATTGCTGCTTGTGGAAAACTGGCTTGAACTTGGCCCCTATTCTAGCTCTACTCACGGAACTAAGAGAGCGTTGACGTACTCGCGATTCATGCCGGAGACCCCATACCTCCTGAACATCGCGCTGGCTTCTACTGCTTCCTCATTTCATCACGGAGCCTGGATCCTAAAGCCCGTAAGAAGATCGAGACAGTGCCAGGGGTTCTGAACCGCGACTGGTACACGGATGTTGTAGTCCGAATGACATTGGCAGCTGTGAGGATTAACTGTTTAGATTTGATGGTATCACAGATAATGACTGGCTGTCAATCACTCCGACTGGTCGCTTCGCTTTTTGTCTGAATCTCCAGACAAGGACCCATCGCTGAATAACCGGTTCGAGAACTCGGAGTGATCTGATTGCCTGGGTATCGTAAGAATTGCGCCTTCAAACCTTGACACGCTGGACCTCCACAATCTATGTTCAAATTTCTGCGGTGTGTATGATTGGTATCGTGTCTACCATCAGCCATGTCTCAAGTTATGCACTTCTCTCTTGATGCAGGCGAACGAAGTCCCGAGAGACCTTCTTAACTAGTGCCCAGCTGTTATTTCGATCCACTCGACAGTAACAGGCGCAAACCGCCCAACTCAATGGTGATGCCTAATGTCACCTAACCCTTAAGGCTACTCAGGGGAAACAGTTGCACGTTACCTTGTCATGGTCCGAAATGGCCATGCTTTCTCACCGTCCATGCCAAAGTGACAAAGTCGCTTTGATACAAGCCTTGATCTGATCTCTTTCAAAAGCTTCAAACCCAGCCGGCGTCAACATGTCAGAAAGCTTTCAGGGACGCCTATTCAAGGTCTGAACAATCCAAGTTTTCTTTAGCCAAGACGATGCAGGCATCTCACACATGTAGGTCTTGATCATACAATGTGATCCCTTACAGACTCGAAAATCCAGAAACTTGACTGATTGTGGCACGCGGCTATCCCAGGAATATGGTTTGAATGCATCGCCTTCTGTGGCTCCAGATCTACAGCCTACGATCGACTGGGTCCTTTCTCCACACGGATGGCCCATTTTCAATTCAAAGTCTATATATGCGTAGGCCCTGTGTTGTGGCCTTACCGTTTTGACCCACGTCTGCGCGCCCTCCTGTTGTCGCGATTGGCTTCCATGCCATAAACAAGGACTCAGATAAGCTATCCGATGGCACCCAACGCATTGGAAGGTTTGTGCTGGGAAATATACGCCGAATTTAGAACAGTACCCGCCTTCCGCGGAAGATTGCACAATGTGTTTGGTTGGATGATACGTTCGGTCGAGGGCCTTCGAAGCTGTTCACTTCGTGCTCATTCTACGCTACGGTCAGACAACGCGTGGTCGATGGTCCGGGTCGTTACGTGCGTGACGCCACCTATCCGGATTACCTTCCCCGCCATTCTTCTGAAAGATAAACGCGCCACATACGTAGACGAGGAGCCGGCAGGAGCTGGTTTTCTCTTCTAATCAGATCCCCCAGTGCGTCGCGTATCAACCCGATCCCTTTGTGCTGTGTTTGGATCATGGACCGTCTCACACGGTCATCATGGGTATGTCCGTAGATGCGAAGCCTGTCGGTTACCTTTGCCCACCATATGATGATCATAACGGGTCATCACACTGATTTTATAACTGTACCCCACCTAACGTATGTCATTGATTTTTGTCACAAAACACTGATGAGTTTATCGTTATCTAGGGTTGCAACGTTATCACTGAAAAAGCCATGGTGCGACCGAATTATCTCGCACCCCACAACGGCATTCATGATTTCGATCGCTATTAAAGGTTGTCTTCGTTTTGACATCGCAGGTCAAAAAGGGCAGTCAACAAACTGGCAACAGTTGTGCTCGAATTTCGTTGTTTCTGATGACCGACCATCGCCAGTGAGTTTGTGGCATTGTCGAGATGGTAAGAGCATGAATGAAATTCCCGATCGACGGATGAATTATGAATATTCATTGGGTGAATGCCGGCACACAAGTCGGGCACACGACCGAAGCGACATCTGTTGGATGAGCTGCGTGAGGAGGAGCCGCTTTGTATATTGCAGGGTGATCGCGGCCTCGCTTTCTCATCGAGCGCGACCCTGAGATCACATATCAGTCCAGGATAGTTCCGGACGCTGGAGTTTCGACATGGCTTCCGGTTTGGAAGGTTAGAACACAAAAATATTCAGCTCCCACATGCGCAGACCGGCACAGGCTGGCCCCATGCTGGAACCCTGATCCTCAGGGCAATCTTGCCTTCCATAGCCCACTGTGACACCCATCCACGTTTTGTCACACAGCCTCGGCTTGTTGAAAAAAAAGAAGACGCAAGCGGACCAAGCTCACGCAATGGCATTCGAGTCGAATTCTGTCCTCTCCTGATTGGGATAATTCTCATCTGTCAACTCCCGGCACGATCTTGAAGGGCAATTGGATCTTGTTTGTTACTTAATGACGCCGGAAGCACTTAAGGACCACCTCCAATCTCTCTGAGCTTGTTCCTTTTCCGCTCCTACTATGATGACCTCCGAGTCTTTTCAACCATTGCAGCTCAAAGGCGAGATAATGGATCTTGAATTCACTCTTGACACAGACCACAGGTCAGAGCCACTTAATTCCAATCCTCATCATTTTACTTGCCGACTTATTAACCGTCGTCCCCTCTACTCCCGAAATCGACCAAAAATAGGAAAAGGAGAAGAAACCGGACTACGCAAAGCTGTCTTAATTGCCATACCTCCAAACGAAAGGTGTGTCGCTCTATCTCAGCTAACATGAACGTCCCTCATTAACGATGACGATGCCAAGTGTGACCGCAAACGACCTTGTCAGCGGTGCATCCAACTCGGCCTGGTAATTAAGCTAGCCACTCCCATGTGGCGGAGCAATAATGACGACTAATTCTACAGACGGGCCTTTGTGTATATGAGATCGACGACCCTGCGCTGAGGTGAGTATCCCGCCTTGGCAGATGTCGACATTTCTCAAGATGTATTAGAGATGATCCGACGCTCGACGAGAACACGCGCTTGAAAAACAGAATCGCAGAACTGGAAAGTCTAGTCCGCGAATTGCGAGGTAAGATTAACCGACACTACGGAATGAGACAGTACTCATTATGTACAGGTAAACCACACCCAAGGTGGGCCGATAGCAACTTCCGCGATGGAGACCCAAACGAGAAATGGCACTCGCGCGCGACGAAGTGCCCGCCTTTGACGAAACGACGTTTGCCGTCGCAGGAACGTCCTGCTGGGCGTACTCTCCCTTCAGCACTAAGTCCTATAAAGACGGAACCGGTCTCTGATACTTCGCCGTCTTTGTATCGTTTCTCTCCCTCTCCCGGGCCTGCGCCTCCCATGCGTTACCACACGTTCCAAACTGACGTGCGGTCCTCGTCAACGTCATCTTATGACCACGAGCAGTACCAGAACTACCACCCGTCGTCCTGTTCGCCCACTGCACCGTACCATGCCCCGCAGCATGCTAGTTCGGTAACTTCCTCGTATTCGGACTCTGGAAGCTACACGCTATCCAGCAGCGACGACGGAAGCACCTACCATAACGATTCTTATCCATCCCACAATTCGACGTCGCACTCAATGTGTCCTTGCCGCACCAGTCCAGGAACGGGCGTTGCTTACATCTCTTTGGCGCAGCAACTCCAGACCTCGCTGAACTCCCTTAGGCAGTATAGCCACCACCCGCCGAATACGTCGTGCCTGTTGTATCGACGTATCGTCGACCTCAATCATATCATGCAGTATGTGTTCGTCATATCTCCCTCGCGTTTCAAATAGTTGTTGAAACTCCTCTTGCCGCAGCGGTAACGAATCACCAGACGGAGGGTCCTCTTACGAAAATGGCGCTTCTGAACGCGAAATCCTCACGCCTCTCTCCGCCTCCAGTGGGCACACTTCGTTTCATACTAATGGCTCCTCGGGCCAGGTCTCTCCACAGGAGTGGACTACCCTTACCGCTGCAGGTTACAACCCGTACTTCCCGCCTCAGAACGATCATGGGATATATACGCACGTCATAAATTGAAGGATTCTCATCCTCGCCGCATGTTATCCATGTACTATAGGTATTTCTTGTTATCTGGCAATGTCGCAGTGCTTTGGGTAGTACGTGTACAGTTATTTTGGACTTTTGTTACACTACATCTACACCGTAATCGCTTTCTTTTGCTATTCATTGGGGCTTTATTGGGGTTTAACTTGGAAATGAAATATACGCTGTGATCCAGGGTCCGCCCTGACCGCCTGCCCGTCCACCAATTTCCATATATCACGCTCAATGAACACGGCGTGTCCACTCTTTTTAATAAACAAGATTGTCGATAAACGCGTGCCATAGGAATTAGAGCCCACGTTGGGCACGCCCTCCAGTGTGATCGGAACAGGCGCAACTTGGACTGTATTGCGAAGCTGTGAGCGCTGGGTGACAGGTTCAGGGGATCGCCAACTTTTCGGAAAAAGTAGCATGTCAAAAAAATCACAAAAGATCGATCGGCCGCTACTCACGCCAGCACGTCGAACAGCCGGTCCGTGAATTCGGCTTCTGTCGTGCCAGTTGATAAGGTTTGCAACACATCATTAAATTTTTCAGTCGCTTGCTGTACTTTGGGCCAATCGTCCTTGAGCCCATCGATGGCGTTGGAGACGCATCCGCAGAACCGCTCTCTTGTGGAAAGGGGACGGGACGTCACGATGCCACCTGAGCCATGATTCGTTACAAAGAGAGGATCGAAGTGCAACGACCCATCAGGCCGTGGGGCTGAAGGAGCCAGAAGAAGCAGGTTGAATCCGGCAAATCTGGCGTCCTGAGGGACTATCCTTCCAACCTGGTCTTCGAGTGACTCGGATGAATCTGATAGAAGTATAGATGAGGTCAAATAGCCCCTAGACATTTCGTAGGCCTTGACGGGCTCAGTTATGTTCGTCCTAACGTAGTCGGAGACGTGCCTTAATGAATGGATTGACTGAGAATCAAAGGGTGGAAAGCTTACAGTAGCGCGACTTTGCCGGTCCGAGTAACTCCAAACCACGTTCCACCTGCTATAACGTCGCGACCCGACAGGACGTTACCTTCTGCGCTTCCGGCTTCGTTCACGTCCTCGAAGTTGTGAAAGTGTGCATCCTGAGTAGGTCTACTCAAGAACTCGTCACGATTGCTGCAGAGAATACTACCAAGGTGTGTATACACCAATCAGCACGGCCGATCGTTATATGTCGACGATGAGTTTGCTTGATCGCATCAAAAACGTACAGTGCATAATCCTGGTAGTCCAGAGCCCAGAGAGCGATACACATGGCAGATCAACAGCGCCACTAGTCGGTGAGAGTGCAGGTTAGGAGTAGCTTCACGAGGAAAACCGGAGTTGCGAGGAGTAGGCAAAAAAATCCGCGGCCTTGGCGAGTTCTGGTGTAGTAATCCCGCGACAACGTTTATTCGATAGTGCTCGTCGGCTCGAAGTTGCAGAATACTAAACCGAGCTGGGGAGATTTGTTGAGTCTAGGTAGACTTTGAACGTACCTCTTGAAGATACTAGATAGAGATTCGGGCGACAGCAATGCCGGACGAGTTCTAGTCAGCTGACACCGCTGAACGATCATATGATCGATTTCTGTATTAAAGCTTTCTCACGCTCCTCCTTGACCTCTCACCACGTCCTTGGACGCGATATAATGAACGACACAGTAATTGTACTCGATAACGGCGCCTCCACAATAAAAGCAGGCTTAGCAAATGGGCAAGAAGAGCCGCCGAGGTACATTGTTTTGTGCATGGCATCTGCCCGGCGTCTGAAAACCAAAACAGAATCATTCCGAATGCTGTCATTCAATCCAAAGGCGACAAAATGACCTATTTCGGGCATGAATTTCCGAGATGCAAGGACTATTCATCGCTTCACTACAGGTTGCCCTTCGAAAAGGTTGGATGGATCAGCACTGAGACCGCGAGGACTGAAATGTATTCACAGAACCTGACAGGGGTACCTTGTTGACTGGGACGCGCAAAAAGCTGTATGGGATGGTATTTTCTCATCAGAAGTCCTTGCGGTACGGTAGAAGTAAACCTTGCAACTTTAACATCTGACTGGGCTCGGCATTTATAGATCAACACAACCGAGTCCTCGCTCCTCATTACCGAGCCATATTTCAATCTGCCAAATCTCCAGGAAGTATATGACCAGTTCGTCTTTGAGGAATACGAGTTCCAAGCATACCACCGTTGCGCGCGTAAGTCAACCTTATTGTACTCGGATGTATTCCAACCATGTATTTTGGTTCAAGCTGCTTCTCTGATCCCCTATGGAACAATCTTCTCGCAGCCTGGCCTCCCATCTGCGGAGTGTGTCATCGTGGTCGACTCTGGGTTCAGCTACACTCACGTTGTACCTTTGCTCAACGGGAAGATCATGTGGAATGCAGTGAAGAGGTAACCGAACCCCCCCTCTCGATCTGTAACTCATACCATAACCAGACTTGACGTCGGTGGGAAGTTACTCACGAATCAGTTGAAAGAACTCGTGTCTTTCCGTCAATGGAACATGATGGACGAGACGTACATCATGAACGATGTCAAAGAGTCTTGCTGTTACGTCTCGCAGAGTTTCAAGAGTGATTTGGAAATATGTCGGTACGCCTCCGTAAAACTTTATGCTTTCGTAAGCTAATGACATGAAGACTGAACTCTAAGAACAATCCGATTGTCCAGGAATACGTCTTGCCGGACTTGTCGTCAAATAGAAAAGGCCGTATACGACAGCCAGATGATATCGTAGCCGAGACGGACCAGATCCTTGTGATGAACAATGAACGGTTTGCGGTGCCGGAATTGATATTCCGTCCCGATAATATTGGCAAGTCTTTCCTCGGACCTTGTCTTCTTTCCTGCTGTTTGAACTGAATGATCCCAGGCCTGGATCAGTCAGGTCTTTCGGCAACTATTGCACTTTCTATATCTCTCCTTCCCAAGGACCTTCAAGGCATGTTTTGGGCAAATATCGGCTTGATAGGTGGTAACACCAAGTTTCCTGGATTTCGGTCGAGATTGTGAGTCTTCCTGTGATCTCTATGCCGGATCCACAATCCCCATACTTCACGAAGGATGTCTGAGTTGCAATCTTTGGCGCCCACTGATTGTGACGTGGTGATCTATGGGTGCGACGAGTACGTCGGCTCGTAATGGATTAAACTTTTCTGCTCATCGTCGGATTCCAGCCCAATCACAGAAGCCTACCGGGCAGCCGTAGCTTTTGCAAGCATGCCCGGGTTTACTAATCATGTCGTCACGCGGGCAGAGTATGCAGAAAGCGGCAGTAACGCTTCTCGAAAAAAGTTTCACGACTGGAAGCCCCGTGAGTCTGAGAAGGAGAAGCCGAAGGAAGCTGCGAAGGCGAAGGGGAAGCAAAGGGAGGACGATCGCTCACAGGTACCTAACAAGCCGACGAGAACGAGAAGCAGAGCGACCCCCGGTTCGACGACCACAGCACGGCGGCGGTGAACACGTTATGGGTACCTTCAAAGTCACATCTGTTCGTGTATCTTTATCGCGACATCGCCCCACCCCCTCCTCCGAATACTTTCTTGGTTGTCAGTGGTTGATCTCCGCCTTCCCATGCTGGAATTGGAGCTTGCTGCTATGATCTTGGTTCGGTTTCTCTACATATGGCCTCTTCCTGGCGCGACGTGTTCATATGCTTCATCATTTTTGCGGAGCCTTTCAGCATGCTCGGCGCGAAACACCGACCTCATCACTGTTGCGCTCACTTGGGGAGGTGCGTGGACCAGGACGGGCCTTTCAGTCTAAGCAGAGTGGGGGCTAGCTTCTCGCTTTCCTTCTGCCAGTAACATAAAAAAGATTACGACGCTTACTTAAACGTCGAAGAGGAATACTGCGTCGTCATGGCTGGGCCGGTAGCTGTAAAAGTGTTGGGAATCAACCTGTTGTCGTTCGTTCGCATACATATGGAGTATGTGCTTGCCCACGTTGACTGGGTGGCGCGCCGGAGTCCTTATCTGTTCTTGTCCTCTCGCCATGTGATCCCGTTCATCAACATGTGCTGGCACCACCACTCAACCTTGTTAGCTATCCTTCGAGTGGGCAGACCAAACTGGTGTGTGAAATCTACGAACATCTTTGGAGATTGTTGGCTGATTCGTGATGAGGGGGAGAGAGACTCGAACTCGGGATCTGAGCAAAAATGACAATCTCCCTGACTTGTCCTTGCTTGAGGCATCGTGCATATGCTGTGCTGTGGCCACTCGGAGTTTGAGAGTTGGCGATGACAGCCATGATCCATCACGCCGGCGACACCAATAAATGCCACTGGTGGCGTTGTTAGATCTAGAACTAGAAGAGAGTTTCACAAATTAATTGAGGTGTTGGAGTGTTTTTGGATCTTGGCAGAACCTAGGCGATACCCTCAAGGGTTAAGCGAGCGTAATGAAACCGTCGTCCGTTCATACTCAGAACCCGCGAGAAAAGGCAGACGAGGAGAAGAACTTGACGATGGAGATTCACCCACTGCAATCACAACAGTTCGCCGGATTTCTATCAGCACCTGACTCGCCATGCACGTTCCTCGTAGGCGGAAGTTACGACTGTCACCCGACAGACCAAGACAGTGTTACAAGAAAGGCAAGAAAGGATGAGAAGTCCAGCCATGGGAATGCAAAGACATCATAGGCTAGTACCAGGAACAGTGACCATGAACGGACTGCGCAAGAAGCGCGAAAAAAACCATTGGAGATTAAGGCAAAAATACCCCTGATCGTAAGGACATAACAGATGCGAATATACACAAGGTCGTAGGAATAGATTATCTGAGAGCATCGATCGAACCCACTCTAAGCCTGAGCAGCCACGGCCGATTGTAGCTCGGCTGTTCGCATGACTTCCATGAGCAAGGTTTGCTGTTCGACTGTGAGGGCAGTGGTGGCGACTTGATAGCTCGGGCCGTTCTGCAACTGGAAGGCTAAGATAGGGTATCAGGAAACAGCACGGTGCACAGGAAGGCCGGGAAGATAGACTTACTCGTGAGGGCTTGTTTGAAGGAGACGTAAGGATCAACGGTGTCGAGAGCACTGATGTAACCGAGCTCTTCCTCGATATCTTCGTCCTCTGAATCACTGTCTACGCCATCCACGGTCTTCTCTTGTTTTTCACGGAGACGAGCTCCCTATGAACTCCAATGGTAAGAGGGAGTGTTGTTAGACAGCATCCAGGAGACTTACCTCGTTCGCGAGCATCTCGAGGTATGCAGAGTCCTCATCCCATACATCCTCTAGAAACCTTGCGTAAGTCAACGGAGTTTTCCGAGCAAAGACAATCTTACCCTCATCCTCATTGAAGTTCAAAATTTTTTCCTCAATAAACTCATCATCATCGGACTCGTCCTGCAACGCCTCCTCAAGAGCCTTACGATCTGCAGATATAGAATTAGGCCACCAAACGCCGAACATATACAAACAGAGGAGGGACGGCTTACCTGCGATTGCCTGAGGCAGGTCCTTGAAGATCCTAAGGATACCGCCCACGATACCAGGCCATCCACTCTGCAAAGATTCCGGAACGGCGCCGGGCGCAAGCTCAAGCAGTGCACAGAGCGCCAGAATGCTGAGCTTCTTGTCGTGAACGCGGGGAAGCAGGTTTTCGCTGTTGATGGCAGCGAACCAGCGGTCGAAGAAGACACGAGCCATACCGGGACGGTAGGCCTCCATGAGGTGGAGTGCGGCTGAAGGGTTGTAGAGGACGGTGTTGATGAGGACTTCGAGATTGGCTAGGCGGAGAGAGGCCGTCTCGGTTTTGTCGAGTTGGTCGAGGGCGGTGGCGATGATGGTTTGGAGAGACTACCAAGCAAGTCAATTTTGGACGACGCAGCGGAAGGAAAACACGACGTACATCATCAACGCTTCCGCGCAGGTTAAGTAGGATGGATTCGGCGAGCTTGGAGCCGTTTACGCGATCGTTCTCACCAAGCTGATTGTTCGTAATCGAGGTGGTATAGATGTCGACGAGCATCTGCTTGTAATCGGGGCGAGTTTTGATAAAATCACTTCCATACGAGACAAAGTTGTCCAAGGAGGGTAACATCTCTGCAAAGAACAGCATCAGTGACCCGACTATGAAGTCAAGACAAAACTGAATGTACCCTCGAGAAAATCAACAGCATCGGATTTGAAGAGCTTGTAAGTTTGCTCGAAGATGGGCCACATACTTGGCGCAATGGAACGAAGCTTGAAGGTGAGGCTGTCCACCAAGTCGTAAACGTTGTCAAAGAGATCTATCGAATATGTAAGTGTGAATGTATGCACCAGAAGAACGCAAAAAAACCGTACCCAGAACCTTGTTCTCGAGTGTAAAGAGAATAATAGGGATAATAACTTCTTGAATCTGGACTAGGATTTCGGGCGAGCTGTCGACCGACGAGATGATCTGTGGAACCATAACTTTTAAAAACGCCCAGCAGGCTAGATACAATTTGCTGACCGTGCTTATAGTCTTTGCGACACCCATAGCCGCGAAAGTTTTGTCTTCATCAACATCTGAGACGAGAGTTTCCAGATCGACATCAGCCTCCTCCTGCGCAAGGCTCTCCTTCGCGAGACGCAAGTACGATTCACACTACACACACAAAGAAGCGAGAAGAAAAACAAACAAAGTAAACTTGACAGACCTGATGAGATGAGAGGCGATGCTTACCAAGCGCGCAGTCAATTGTGCCGCGACGGGAAGCAGCTCCGTTTGGAAGGCATCGACCATTACCTCCATACTGTGATTGAGGATATCCAAATCGGTCTCATCAGACAACTTGAGTAGATCTGTACGTGATGTAGCTCAGTATCTCGCCCCATCGGTGATTTCGGGGAGAAGCAACCTTGTATGACCTTCCCAACTTGAGGTCCGACCGCGATTTTCACTGTATGGTCAATTCATTTCGTCAAAGGGTATTCATCGATGTCAGATCCGAGATTTTTGGACGCACCAGACTCATGTGCCACGACGAGCTCGGTAAGTGCAAGAGCAGCGTTGACCTTGACTGGGAACTCGGGATCGTCCAAGGCCGTCGCGATAGCACGGAAGTTTATGTTGAGGTTCTGCAGATTTGAAGGAGGATTAACAACATCGTTGGGGCCCACCCAGTGATGCACGAACCTCTTCATTGGACCAAGCCAGGCCGGACTTTGTGACAGTTCCAATCACCTCACACGCCTATCAGGTTGCAAAATCAGAATGTGGATACCAGGCTGATATTGGGATACTCACGATCGCCCTGAGGTAGGGTTCGGAGCTGGTGAATTCGGGGGTAACAAATTGCATGATAAAAGCCTCCATGTTGCCTTTGACGTCAGGGTGACGCATCATCCAAGGGGCCAAGGCCGCAGTCATGTTGAGAGCCCCAAATCTTTGTGGAGCTGGAGAGTTTCTGTTCAAGATGGTAAGAAATCCTACGGAAAACATATCAAAGGAACACATACGAGCGCAGAACCGTGTTGATGAAGCTCAGGATAGGCATGAATGTGGTCTTTGTCCTGTTGCTGGCGAGCGAGAAGAGGAATGAGGTCGCTGCAGAGACGGGCGTCGCAAAGCTCTCATATTCATCTGAGCACATTCAAGTTTCATTTTCCATAACGAAGCCATGAAGCTTGACGAGACTGACGCACCAACAGAGATACGGACGTAATCGACAGGATCGCCCTCCCAAAGAGCTTTCTTGGTTTCGTTAAAGGAAAGTTGAGGGAAAACGAATGACGACACGAGGGTCTCAAAGCTGGGCTTAAGGAGAACCCAGGTGGATTTGGGCTTAATGCTAATCGGAAATATTGCAAATTCAGCATAGGTGTTCGACAGTACTCTCTAGCAACACACCATTCTGTGAAGAATTGGAAGATTTGGTATTGGCATTTCTTCGAAAGCCAAGCTTGGTTGGATACAAAGAGCTGAACTTGGTTAAGGTACGTGCTCAGAATTTCGGGGGCGAAGTTGGTGACGAAATGTTGGGCGAAGGCTCCGTAATCCTTTTTCATGGCAGTTGGGAGCTGTGAGGGGTTTCCGAACCTGCGATCCGGTTAGAAGGCTCAATTGAAACGGTAAATAAGATCTATCGTACCTGTGGAACAGGCGGCCTAGGATAGCGTACGCCCACTTTTTGACCTTCCACCATTCGCAACGTTCCCGCTCATCCTCGTCTTCAGGGACGGCATCCTTCGGAATTTGCAAGTTCACCACCGCAAAAAGAAGCTGACCCCACGGAACGAGACTATCCTTGTCTTGCTGGTGGGGGCTTAGATTGACCACGATGCTGGTCCTGTAAGTTTTGAGGATGAGATGGAGCATCGTCGGGATCTCGGTGGCGGCAGTGGGTGGGGTCTGGAGCATCTGACTGGCGATGTTGACCAAAATCGGGAACACCTCTGCGACGATCTGTGGAATCACGGAAGTCATGGGACGGAATCTGGAAAGCCAGGCGTCAGTCACAGTTGGACGAGATTTCCTGGCGACACACACCTAAAGGCACGAACAGCCTCAAGGACCGCAACACATCCTGCGTGAACTTCGCGAATGTTGCTGCTACTGAGGAGGCGCTTGATCTCGTCGAGGAGACCTGGCCACCTTTCTGGGAAATCGTGTGCCACAACAGACTTGAGAGTGTTGGCAATCTGTAAAGTGATGCTGCGCGACGGAGATGCAGCTAGGAGGGGGAGAATGTTGGCGCGGAGAGCTTCACGATCGGAACTGGCGATGTTGGCTTGATCAGCGCGCCTAGTGCTCGACACATCGAGACCATAGAGCAAGTGAACGCGGTTCTTGAGCCACACGGAGCAGGCCTGGCGCGTCGCGCTATCAAGAGAATGAGTTGGGCATCGAGAGTCGCGTTTTGACACGTACAGATCGATGCTATCGGCGGCGATGATTTGAAGAAGGGCAGTGATCATGCCCTCCTCATTGCCGACCTGGATATTCAATTTGAGAGGTCAAGCCACCCGATGATCCATGATTGACATTTACTTTGCGAATTTGGAGCTCTCCAGCTTTTCTTACATTAGGATCCGGGTTAATGGTCGTTGCAAAGAGATCTGAAAGCGTTTGGAGATCCATCTAAAAGGAGATGAGATGCTGCGAGTAAGTTTGAAAGTTGGGTGAGAGAATTTGTGGGATATGGAGTTGGGAGATGAATGAAACTGACTGGGTATAAATGCAAAGATGAATGGAGGAGACTTGGTGGTTCAAAGGAAAGAAAACGACAAACGACACATTCAAAATTTTAGCCGATCACGTGAGACGCGTTCACAGTCTTTCACCGGTCCTTGACACACCCAAATCAAGATGGCTGTCGGTAAATTTTTTTAGATCGAAAATGAGGAATCAGAGATAGTAGGGTATCGAATTAGGATATAAAGATGTATTCTAACTATTGAAATTAGTTATCTACAGAGAGGAATGGGGGAGATGGAAGACATCTGTTCAATGAGCCCTTATCAACGAATTTTCAGTCCTCGACACACCAGTCACATCAGAGTGACAGCCAAAACGGGTGCTGAGGTCATCAGCCGATCTTTGATTAGATCCATATCATCACTCGTCGTCCTCCTCGCCGCCGCTGTTGTCTTCCTCCTCGTCCTCCATGGGGTCGTCACCATCCTCGCCCTCAGCATCTTCGGCAATGGTTATCTGGTTTGCAGCATTCTTAAGCCAAGTCTTCGGCTTCGCAGGCTCGGCTTTTGGGCGGGGCGGCTTGTTCCATCGTGGCCTCTGATGCAACGTTTTGGCCCTCTCACGCTCTGTTTCCCACTCTTTGACAGCCTTCTCCCACTCCTGCATCATGTCGTTGTTACGCTGCTTTCGCTTCTCATCCTCCTCTATCCACTTCTTCCGCGATTCGGTCGCTGCACCCCGAGCTGCACGTTTCCGCACTTTTTCCGCCTCGTCGAGTTTCCTCCTCTCGTCATCGTCAACCACCCTCTGGAAGAATTCATCGCAATCCAAAAGTTTCGGTAAGCCATCAGCATTGAGTTTCCGCGACTTCTTCTTACTTTTCTTCTCCTCCTGCGCCTGTAGCTCTGCACGCACACTGCCGACGTACAAATCCTGCAGAACTGCTTGAGCCTGAAGCACCCGATTGTTCTCCTTCAAGGTGTGATTTTTAATCTCTGCATCACGAAGAGCATTCATCAACTGCTCTTCCCGTAGTGTCCTCGGTGGTTCCTGCAGCAGAGCTGCATATTGTGGCTTCGAGGGAGAGATAACACTGGTCACGAGTACAGGAAGACGTGAGGATGAGGCAATTGGAGAAGGCGAGACGAGGAAGGAAGCAGAAGATGAAGTGAGGCCGAAGAGTGCTCGGCGCACTGGGGAAGGTGTACAGAGGTCATACACTGGGTGGGTTGCATGCAGCATCCCGGTGGAACGTAAGAACAGGGAAGGTGTTCCGTTGGTTTCTGGCCGATGCCGTGATGGTGTTTGTGGGAGGCGTTGCTGATGCGGGGGTGGTTGGCTCGTTCGAGGGGTTTTGGAGGCTGGTGAGTCTCCCAATTCTTCGGTCTCACTTGCTTTACGCTTACAAGCAGCGTGTTCCCGAAGTAGCTGTGATACTGCACGGACAGGGCTTGTCTGCTGATCAGCAAGGGGCATTACACCCTGTGACGACGTCTCGCGACTCGGCGCCATCATCTCTGGAGTTACGGCACTTGGATTGAATGGAACGAGGCCAGTCTTGCGAAAGGCTGCCTTGATGTTTTCCGGTGTGAATGCTCGGACGTGCGCCGCCGCGTAGACTCGGAGGAAGTTCTCTTTTGATACCTTGGTCTTGGTATCCCGCTCGAACTTGTCTCGTTCCTCGCTCCAGTACCGCTTTAGCACGCCGAAGATGACGACATCAAGGCCCTGATAAACATGCGTGGAATGTGATGGATAGCACAGCACCCGGATTTTGTTGGTGCGTGCATGTTCAAGGAAGCCTCGCGTGTAGTGCGAGTTATGACCATCGACTACAAGTAAGCGGTACCTTCCATTTGCCTTGGCCTTCGTTTGCTTATCGAAATTCTGAATCCAGGCCACGCCGATCTCGCCATCGGTGTAACCCTTCTTCGAGTACCCAAGACTACGATCATTTAGAAGAAACTTTTACATGACAAGGTAAGATACTCACGAAGAATTGAGAGGATTTTCCTGACACCATTTTACTTGAAAGCCGTCACCTTTATAAATTGTCACGGGTGCAAGGTACGTCCCGTCGGCACATATCGTAGGTAGGACTGTGATGTTTTCGCGATCTCCACTCCGCTGCTGGTGCTGGACCTTGGCCCCTGCTGGCCCGAAAACCCGCTCTTTGACTCCAATGCCCTTCTGAACACCCGTCTCATCGGCACCATAGACGAGGTCGTCAGGTACGGCGTCATCTGGATTGCCGCACCCATCTTTTGCATTCTTGAAGAGCTTGTAAAAGAGCTTGTGATTGTTCGGATTCACTGCGCGCCCCCGTGAATCATCGAGGGAGCTCGACCAGCAAGGCTTGAGTCTGTCGTGATGCTTCGTCGTGAATCTGTCAATCCAGTTTTCTCCAACACTAGCAAAGTTACCCCCAAGCTTTGCTCGGATGATTTCATCTGCGTGCTCCTTGAGTCTCCTTCTGCTGAAAGGGAAGTTTCGGCCAGCCATTTCAAGAGCGTAGTCAATGAGCACTGTTGCCTCCCCATCAGTCAACCAGCTCTTTTCTGCATTGAAGTCAGCGAGTCTCCGTCCGCCATTAACATGTTTTGCAAGGGTGCTGTATGAGAGAGGGACATATTTCCCAGTTTGCTGGAGGTGTGAGCTGATGATGGTGTCACAGATAGTACGAAGACCCAAAGGTTTGTTGCCCTTTCCAGTAGGAGTCTGTTGCTCTTGTTTCCACAGTTCGACGGCCTTGTCCTGAAGTTGATTTCTGATTTTTACCTCCACCTGAGCTTTGCGGAGTTCAGAGTATGCATTTCTGGTCATTGTGCATTAATGAAGAGATGTTAAGAATCCAGTCGCGTCGAGGAGGAAATGATATCAAAATGATTTTCGGATGAGGTCCTGATTTGGAAGGCGTGATGTGACCGACAGATGCTGCTCATGTACTGGTCTACCCTCCAGTGCTCAACATCCGGAGCTCAGTTGTGCTAGTAGTATTACTTGGAGCAAGTCTTGAACATATGAAGGCTGATTCCTAGAAAATATTCTGGATAACTTCCATAATAGCCTTGGATCTGTCCATCAAAAATTCACAAATATCCAAATTCTCGACTGATCACTCTCTCTATTTTGCACAAGATAATTATTCTCCTCCAAGATTGAGAGACATATAGCTATATAGTATACACTCATCATAAAAAAAACTCCGAGCTGATTGAGCAACAGGATCTCAAGAAATCGGAGTTTGTGTCAAGGAGTGGTGGTGTGTCAAGGACCGGTGAAAGACTGCAATCAGCTTGCGCTTGACATTAATCTCGAACGGCATCTTCAGTGCAATGAATTACGACAAGTATTGTGGCCCTCGGTCTATTGGCCCTGTAGGCAACAGTGACAACATGACGACGGCCAGGAGGCAAGATGCCGCTGTTCGGATGACGTGGCAATGAAAGATTAGCACGAAGCACACTTTAAATCTGTAGGGTCGACGATCATAACGTTACTTCAACCACAAGCTGGTCAGTTTCTCTCAAGGTCATCGATAAACTGAACTCATCATCATCTCAAGGTCATCAATCACGGCCACGATATAAACATAATTTCCTTCATTGTTCTATGCATTTTTGCGAGTTCTTTTCGATTGCAATCCTACGGCACGGCACATTAAGCGGTACACGCAGCCAACGCATCGACCAAATTAGACGGCTCCACTGTTTCAAGGCTGTCATGCATATTCGGTCAGCTTCGTGCTCCAGCTTTCTCAGCCTTGTCCATCAGCCTTGGAAGATGCGTCACTGTTGGTGATCATTGCCATTGGTACACGAAACTCTCGCGACTCCTGATCAACGCCTTTCTTAGATATCACAGGTCCTGGGACTAGCCATAAGTGCCCAGGTGGAAGACATCGTCAAGCTACGTTACGACTTTACGTGCACATCAGGTTCTTAAGTGTTGTACGCACTGAAACTCTGCATAGCTGCCAGATAGGGGACACTGTGTATTAACCCTCAGACTATCCAGGTAGCGAAAATGCTCCTATAGGCTATATTTCGAGCGATGACCACGCGCCTAGAGAACCTTGAGGCAGACTCGGATACGCTAGGCTAGACCCGGCCTAATTTTGGAACGGGAAAATATAGTGATCAACGAGATCTACAGTATGCTAAGGGTAACCTGCGATCGACCTCAGCATCGCATCGCTGTACTTGGGAGTTCGTATCTGAGAAAAAGAGAGTCGACCCAGGTTCGAACCGAGGACATATGTGTGTAAGAGCGCCATCGACCCGATCGACATCTTTCTCGTCTGTAAGTCTTGTTTTATATGGCATATTTTATTACATGCTACAATCCTTCCTGACCCCGTCCCCATCCACTGCTAATATTCGCTTTCGCCTCACCCCGAGCTGGGTTCGGCCCTCTTTTCCAGTGGCAAGGACCTGTCGGAATACTAAAAAACTACCGTGAACACGTTACATAATACATTTGACGAGCATATAAGTCACGTGACCCCAATGGCTGTGCTTGCAATTCAGCGGTGTGACGAGGGTTGAACTTGTCGCTGCCAGTTGTCGACCGCGGCGTGGACGACATGCTCGCTCTCGTTCTCCGTCGGCCAGTCATTCATTTCGCCAGACTTTACAGCACTTGTATCGCGGATACGCCACCATTAAAGCAGCGCATGAAGCACACGTCCCGAAGGATTCAAACATTGAACTGGGAGTTGCTCACGGCCTCCGACTTTGTCGACGTCTCTCACCTACGTCAGCCTTCTATCCGACTGCACACTGGCTCCGCTCGAATCGCATACATGGCATCCAGTATCCAGAATAAAAAGCCATTCCCGCCCAATACTCGTGGCTTCCTCTATTGGCATCATGACCCCTCCTTGCCGCCCACCAACGCGGGGATCCGCCTCCGCCTCGTCCCCGAGCCAGACCCCACCCTCTTTTCTACCGGTACTGACCTCCTCTATCCTAATGCCATGCCCTGGTCCATCGATCTAGTCAAGCTGGCCTGTAACAGAACCTACGCGTCCATCAAGGCGAAGCTTATCGCCGAACGCTTCGTTGATACCGCCTCCATTGAAAGCCTCGAGAAAGGGACTGCTAATCATAGATGGAACTCGACCTTCATCCACAAGCTGGATCAGCCTTTCGAACTGGATCTCACAAGACATTTGAATATCATTCACATCATCTCCCCAACACGATCTGGGAAAACTCATCTGAGAGACCTTCTCCGTGACCAGCGCGCCTCTGTCCAAAGCGTCCCATACACTGGTATGTGTCATGCCTTATTCCCATGGATTTGTAGTCCGAATCATCCTACTCCTACAGGGCGCATCCTTGTTCGCTTCGAGCCCTCGCCGTTTCCGGAACACGGGAGACCCGCCCCCCGCCCGCCCGTCATCGTCTTACGCGTTCTGAAGATCCTAATCCCGATCAAGGTCATCCCACCTCAATACGACATGTACGTGCTCGTGCCCGTGGAGGGCGCACTTTTGGAAAAAAAATCCCCGTGTGGGCTTAGCAACAGGTTGTTCACCATCGATTTAGAGAAAGCGCCAAAGTGCCACAAGGATCTAAATATCCTGGTTGAGTAAGTAGTTGCATCCTCGGATGCAGAGTGTGCGGTTCTGACGGGGGGATAGGGACGCTGCTGCTGCATTCTAGCACATGACAAGCTACATGCATTCTCGAATCAAGCGGACGACGGCTGCGTGACTATGCTGCCTTCAACGTTTGCACAACTCTGCTTCGTCCACGAGCCCATGTGTGCGCCCCGGTGTCCGCAAGCGTGTGTTTGCACAGCCCAGTCATCCAGGCGACTCCTCTGCATTGTAATTTCAGCCTTGTCAACGCGGGATGTGTCATTTCGCGCAACAGGCCGCGACTTGTCACTTCGATTTAAACCTGCAATATAACATAATACAAGACTGCCATGAAGCATTCGGAGCGATGCGGGAGAGTTGTTTTGTTCCTTTCGCACTAAGTATGGCTCGGACGGATATCGAGCCCACACGACGCCCGCACGCAGTGTCTTCAAGTTTTCTCAGGCGGTGCAATCCAGCGGGGGCGGATTCAAGATTGAAGCTGAAGTTGACAGGGGAACAGCGACCCGCCGAACGAGTAGGAGATACAAGTCCATTAAACATGATCGTGCGCGATGTGTCGTCAAAAAACGAGATGCGATGTGGAATGATACTAACGATGACGATGAAGATGTGGGAGAAGGGGGCGGGGTATGTATGGTGTATGGCGTAAACAGCGTGTCGTATCTCGATAACGACATTAGAGTGTGCAGTAGTAAATGTTTGACGTGGAGAGCTGGCGGCGTAGACAGTGGCATGCAGAATAAGATAACACAACAGAAAGAAGAAAAAAAGAAAAGAGAGAAAGAGAAAACAAGAGAAGAAGAAAACAAAACAGCATCGCCTAAGCCTCGCTCACGCAAGTGCCTGAACCCCTTCATCCCAATCCCCCTTGGCCACATTCCCAACCCCACGACACACCGAACACGCAACCTCCACCGCACCTCCTTCCTCTTCCCCCTCCCTCACAACCGACGCCTCCGCCCCCCTCATCCCAACCCGCGCCGCACTCACCAAGCACGCCGGGTGGAACGTATGTGCACACAACAACCCCGCCCCTTCCTCTCCTCCTTCCACTCCCTCTTTCCCTTCCTTCCCCTTCCCCTCCCCCGGCGCCCGTATCCAAAGCTGCCGCCGCGCAGCCTCACTAAGCCCTGCCACAACCGGCTCCTCATCCGACGGGCCCACCCCACAGCTCACATCAGAGCACCTCAACCCCGCCTCCCGCTCCCGCCGCTCAATGCGCTGCCGCAGCGTCGGCCCCGGCGCAGGCGGGAGCGTCCACGCCTTCCGCTCCCGTGCCGGCGCGTTGAACGGCATTCCGGGCATGTGGGTGAACATCGGTGGCGGCAGGTTGATGTTGCCGGTGGCGGTGGGGTTGGCGTCGGTACGCATGCGGACGCCTGTGGGTGCAAAGGGGTTGAACAGGAGCGGGAAGAGGGACGCGAGGGGGTGGGGCATTGGTCGTTGTTGTGGCTGGGGATTTGCGTTTGCGTTGGCGGGATCAGGATGTGCGGGCGTAGGTGCAGGTGAAGGTTCGGGGCCAGCCTCATCCGTCGTAGATGCCGTCACCGGCAATGTGTTTGTATTCTGGCTCGAGTTTTCACTCGCGTTCGCGTTCGCGTCCGTGTTCATCTGCGGCGGGCGCTGCCCACCGAGCTGCCCAAACAACGCCGCGAAAAAGTCCTGAGGGATCTGTCCCCGATCCACCGGTGGCGGCGGCAGCTGCCCCTGCCCTTGCGGTTGTGGTTGCGCTTGGCCCTGAGCTTGCCCAGGTGCAGAAGCAGGTTCCCCGTCCCCTGCTTGTCCTTGCGTCGGCTGGGCACCCATCCCAGCAGAGGCAAACAACGACGCAAACGCCTCGCTCACCGATCGCGCCGCAAACTGCGCATTCCCGGTCCTGACAGGTCCCCCGAACCCAGGCCACGCCGGGAGCCGCGGCGGCTGGTGCTGGTGTGGGGGGTGTGCGCCCGCGTCCTCGCGGAGAGCATCCGTATCCGCATCCATCGTCCCATCCGTACCCATACCCATATCCATACCTATATCCATATCCCTTATCGCCTCCGCCTCCGCCTCCAAGTCCTCCATGCCCATGCCCATGCCCATGCGCGCACGCAGCCCATCCGCGTTCGCGTTCGCGTCGTCGGGGTTGGGATTGGGATTGGCCCCCGCAGGGTTCATGCCAGGGAGCGTACCACCCATATTACCCATCTGAGGCGCAGGCGCGCCTCCCTCCGCAAATGTAAACCCTGGCCCCTGCCCGAACCCCATCGGCATCGGCGGCCCGCGGATGAACACATCGAACCCGATGATAAAATTGTGCTGGGGTCCTCGAGGCGGCGGTGCGGGTGCGGGTCCAGGTCCAGGCGCGGGTGCAGGCGCGTGCTCTGTCTCTGTACGAGCAAAAACAAACGAAGCGGCACCGGCATCGTCAGTTACACCGTTCATCTCCATCATCACAATCGCAGACTCACCTTCGCTGTTGTTACCGTGTTCACTGACAGGCGCAGTAGGCACTTGGCCTCCTCCTGCCGAGTCGTCGCCGTTGGCCTGCTCCTGCGAGTCCGCCTCGAGCAGCTCGGCCAACTCGCGCTCCTGCCGCTCATGTATGCGCTGCTGAAACTCCTCCGGCACGCGCACGACGTCCTCCGTGTGCGTGTCGTCGCCTTCACCTGCTACTGCTTCTCCCGTTCCTGCTCCTGCTTCTACCCCTGCTCCTGGCACTCCCATCCCAGGTGCATTCGCGTTTGTCGGTGCGCGCCGTCTGAATTGGCGCGGCGTCGCACTGAGCCCCTCGGGGTCGACGTTAAAGCGGCATGTTGGGCATGTGGTCTGCCGGGGGCGCGCAAACCAAGGAATGAGACACGCGGCGTGGAAGACGTGAGCGCAAGGGAGGGACACGATTTTGGGATGGTGTCGCTCCGGCTTGGACTCGGATTCGTGTGTCTCTTCATTGTTCGAGCCGGAGCTTTGACTGGACGGTGACGAGGGGTCGGACGGGCCTGTCGATGACGACGGCGATGGCTCTTGCTGCGCGGCCTGCTCTTGCTGTTGCTCCTTCTCCTTCTCCTCCAAGCCAAACCCACCGCCCTCCCCATCCAGAAGCCGATCCCAGCAAATAGCACACCCGACTTCCCCACCCTCTACATCCGTCCCAAGCGCCTCAAGCCGCCGCACAAGCCCCTCCGGCACCTCCTCAAGCGCGTCCACAAGCCGCTTCGCGCGCTCCGGGTCCTCGACCTCGCGCTCCCCGCCCATCGCAAGCAGCGTGAGGAAGTCGCGGAACGCCGCGAAGCCGGTGCCCGTGGCCATTCCCGCGCCCATTCCCATTCCCATGGGCGGCGGCGGAAAGGGGGGAAGGATGGGCACGCCGTCTGCGCCTTGAGGGAAGGGGTGCATGGTGGGCATACCGTCGAGGTCGATGGTGATAGCGACGCCACCGAAGAAGGGTGGCGGCGCTGGGCCTGGACCCGGGTTATCGTTGTTGTCGGTATTGTTGTTGTTATCAGGCCCGGCAGCGGTGTTATTGTTGTCGTCGTCATTAGCAGGAGGAGTAGAGTCGAGGGCGTCGCGATGGGCAGTGTCTGCGGGGGTTGTGAGGATGGTGGGGTTGTTGAAAGTAGTGTGAATGCGCGGGTCAGTGGCAGACGGGTGTTGTCGGGGAGTTGGACTTGGAGTTGAATTGGTGGCGATACGCTGGGAGGGGTGCCTCCGGTCGCGCTCGTCGTCGTCATCGTCGTCTACCCGTGCACGGCGATTAATGCGGGAGGCAGTGGCCTCGTGAGGGGGGATACTAGAAGCTGAGTCATCGGTATCGTTGGAGTCGTGGACGGCCTGCATCTCGACGTCGTTGGGTTCGTTGGCGTCGTGTGTAGTGCTATTGGTGTTGTGCTCTGAAGGGGGCATGTCGTGGTCGTCGTTGTAGGCAGCGAGCACGGATATCGTGGTCGAGTGTTGCCCCTTGTTTGCGGTAATCTAGAAGATCCAAGAAGACAAAGTACTGTTATGTAATCCAATACTCGATCAATTGCTTTATTGAATTTGCCCCCATTCCGAGTCCGCTTCATTTTCCTTCCCAAGCCCGTACGTACGGATTGCGGCTCCGCTGCGCAATCACCGCTTTTTAGGACAGATGTCGAGGGTGGGGAGGTGCACGAAAACCGCGCGCTGGTCTGCATCCGTTGCATTTACAAAAGAGCGCGTGGAGCTCGGCCACGACTTCGGACTGTGAGTGATCCGAGCTTGTAGCTTGCAAATTTCAAATTACGGCCTCATGGCTAGGAAATGGCTTGCCATTACAGGATCTGACGCGCATATATTCTTAAACGTAGGACGCGCTGGGGTCTGGTGGACAAAAAGGCCCAAGTCTCTCGAGTCTTGATATCGTCGCGACATGACGCGTTACGCACGTGACAACTGCGGCGACACATGATCTCCAAATGGCAAATGAGTCCTTTCGAGTCAGTCCTTCACAGCCTTTCCACAATAAGGCGTCTGCGGGTCTGCCATTTAATGCTCCCCCCAATTGTTTCCCCCCCACCCCCCACTCGTTTTTGTCAATCCCCGCCTGCAAGCCGCGAAAACCAACAAGTTACCTTGCAATTGCCTTCGAACCTTCATATATGCATCACCTGGTGGCCAGTAGCGTCCTCGTCTATGCGTCAATTTGCCGGTTGCAGATCGCACCCGCATTCGACTGCCACATCTGATCATATCTCTATGTTTTTATCTACCTGGGTGGCGTCTATGCCCTTGACTACGGACTGGTCGCTTCTGAATCTGGGCAGAACCAGAACTTTGACGCCCTACACTCGAAGATCACATACGTTCCCATAAAGCAGGATGGGGGACCCCCACTTAGCCTGTTCATCGGTGATGGTGAAAGCACCACTGTCGTCTGCCTTATGTATACCCTCCCTCTTGCTGTAGTCTTCCCAGCTAGATCCACCAGACCCTCTAAGGAATTCTCGAGCCTAAAACCTCGCCTCTATACACCATCACCACTCCGGTCTCACACGGGGTGCAGGCGCTCCGTTTTCCTCGGTGTCACAGAACACACGCTCGCGCGCCACAGCCGTTCTGTTGGCTCTCTCTTGCTTATCGAGCGCACACGAGCCCTAAGCACCCCTTCTCTCGCAGCTGGTGCTGATGGAAGATTGAATCTCTATCGATCATGTTTCGTTGCTCCCCCCTTTCTGCCACCTGCCCCCCGCCGTTTGCGGTTGTATCGGGACACGGGCATCTGGTGTCCTTCTTCTTGGAACATGGATGATCCACTTCCACCCACCATACTCTGTTAAGATTTGGGCCCCCGGATACCACTACCACCAGGAGCCATGAATCGGTTGAAATCTTGCCCGTGTACTTCGGTCTATGTGTTTATGCCAGGGATGAAAGACGAGGCAATGCCGTTTGCTGAACGGATCATATCGACAGGTAATCATCAACCGAACGATACACGAGAAGGCTAGCTACTGTACTGGAGAAAATGGAATCGTCGTCACTGTCGTAATGAACGGATGATTGGCAAAGGGCTAAACGAATATTGAGGGGAGGGGAGGAGGGGATTACATGTGGTGGCGCGTAAGGACCGTAGGTAGTGAGTATGAGTATGCAAAAATGTCCCGAGGTGAGCGAATCGTTGAGACCGATACGAAAAACTAAAAAATGTTATACACAGACAGCGCCCAGTCCGGGGAGAAAAAAAGGAAAGAAAGAAAGATCACTACAAAGACCTCTCCTGCGGGTGCTCCACCTCCAATTTCCACACCCCGTCCCTCCTTGTGAGACCCTTCAGCAAGCGCTTCGTCCTAAGGAGATCCACGCGACACATCCCTCGCCTATGCTCTTCATACTGGTTGGGGCTGTCATTGCAGCGCTGCATGAACGCCGGCTGGGACTGCGCAACAACATGTTTTCCAATAAGCGTCTTCTCCCCATCCGTGAGCGGAACATGGTAGGTCTCGTAGATCGCCTGATAGACGTCGATGCACCGCAGCCCCTCCGCACGACTGACATAGACAGGCCACCGCCAGAGCTCCCGCTCCTCGCACACGATCTTCATGTCCGTCACCACGCAGTGCGGCGACACGGGCGTTTTCAGCTCCTCTGGCCTCATCGGCCTCCGTGGGGTCCCGATTGGGCGCACCACGGGTCCTCGCGGTGGCATTATGGTGTCCAGAGCGTAGATGGCGAGTTCCGTAGGGTCGAAGGCGAGATCGAAGAATAGTATGGGCCGGGGCGGCCGTTGGCGCGAAACCTTCCTGTGTTCGAGCAATGGCCAGCTGAGTGCAACGTGTGGCTCCTTCTGCGGTTCTGAAAAAAAAACACGTTGTCTGGGGTCAGCTAGGTGATCACGATCTTGGAGTTTGTGGTCACGCACCGGTGGTCCTGGTGATGTGGGGCCGCACATAGGTTGGTGCTGCTGCTGCTGCGTCCGGGTGTGGTGGTGGTGGCCCTGGGGGTGCATAGCCAGAGAAGCTGTGATGCCGAGACCGTGAATAATCCGTTGCGCCTATCGTCATCATCAGCATGTATGTAACGACTTCTGAACGATGTCTGACCATAATGCTGATTCATGGGGGGAGCGCCGTTAGTGTCCGGATAAACGGGATGTGTCGCCGCTGAAGGTATTGTCGGTCGATGAGCACAGCACAGATACGACGGGGGATGCAAGAAACTGACCTCGATTGCGTGCAAAATGCTCGTATCCTAGTGGCGGCTGCTGGTGCTGTGCCAGTGGATGCATAGCTCGAGACGCAAATGAGTCTTCGGCAAAGAATTCGCTATCCCGCGGAAGAACAAATTACCTTGCTGAAAATCTTGTGGCGCAACGCCGTACCTGCCGGAATACGAACGCGACAAACCTAGTGATGTGACGGTGACAGTTGACACGATGAACATGTACCACCGATTACGAGAACATTACCTTCAGCGTTCGAAAGCCCTCCTCCATACCCTCCCGCATGCCTGCTGGATGGAGCACGGGACAACCCTTCGCAACGCGGAGGTAAGTCGAAATTATTTATCTCACGTAAGATGGTCAAATTTCACCTTCGTTGTCGGACATTCCTCCGTCTCCATACCTGCTGGGATGTCCATGATGACGCGCCGGCGCTATCGGAATGTGACGATCGTTAGCGGGGCTGATTACGAACCACAGGGACCTGCTTACCGTGCGCGGGATGCTGTGGAGGAATGACAGGCCAGTGGCCTGGGTATTGCGACGGATGTTGCGACGGGTGCGTCGCATAGTACGGGCCGTTCATGGACATGACAGGCGCAGGTGCATGAGTTGGGTAGCCCGGCGGTACGATTGGTCTTCCAGACGCTATATTCGCTCCGATCATCAGCGATCCCAGCAATGATTTCGAAGGCGGGGGAGACGTGCCTTGTGGAATGATGGGAGGCGCCAAGGGCTTATACCTCGACTGCGCAGCAGTTTGCGATGCTGGCCAGAGATCGCACGTCAGCGAGCGGAGCACACTGGTTGCGATGCCCCCAAGCATACTGTTCTCCGTGTCGTCCTCACCTGCTAATGGGTGAGAAGTAACTTTCTCCTTCATGGCGGGTGTGTTGTTGAAGTCTGCACGGGGCAAGATAAAGGATCAGTGTCATCCGTGGAACCGTTCGAACCTATCAAGGTATAGTAACGTGACCCACCTCGCCTACCGAGTTCATCCAAATTAGCAGGCCAGCCTTTGGGGTATGGTGGAACTAGAGATAACGAGTAAGCGAACGATCCCGGTATTTCCGCGTGTCTGTGCTCACTGAATATCTCGGGTTTATTATGATCCTGTTCAGTAAATGGCTTGGGAGGTTTAAGGATGCCTGGAACGAACGCTCTGATCAGAAGGTCCTCCAGGTATTGAACAGATATCACACCTTTGAGCGGAGCTTTGGTCGCCTTTGACGATGTCCTCTCCAGGGTCTTGTGGCCTTCGCGCGATGAGAGATAGCCTGCTTCTCCATCGTCGTTCGGGGCTACTGGCTTCGATTGTTTCACTTCTGTGCATCCAGTATCAATAGGCGCGCTTCAGGCTATGGGCACTTATTACAGTACCTTCCAAGGGACTGATTGTCGGCGATGCTCTTCTCCTGGAGGATTGTCTCGTCGGCGGGGCACCAGATGCTACTGGATGACGGTCCTTCGATCGCTGGTCTGGCTTTACACCGGAGTTCGCAGTGGTAACAACCTCTGCCCTCCAAAGTGTCTTCGATGCTGTCTTGACTGGGGTCTCGTCCGGGAGAGAGATGCTACCCAGCTTCGGCGTCGAGGGCTCACCGCTGGGACGACGTTTCGACCACTTAAACATGGTGGCGGAAGGGAAAAGCGTATAGGTGGTCGTAAAGCGGAAAGCTAGTTCGTTAAAAGGAATCCCGGGGCCACGAGTTCACGGCGACTGGCTGGAGCGTGGTTTTTTGATGTCTGTGGGCGACTCTTGAATCACAGCGTGGCGGTGAGGATCTCTACCTGGTCGTGGGCCGAAAGCTTGTGACGTCCAAGCCTTGTAAAGGGCCTCTGGGGTCCCCGCAGAGCTCCAGCCTGCTTATGTGGAAACAGTAGAACAGCAGGAGGCCTGTCTAACACGAGGCGATCTCAACGCGCCAATGAAGGTGCAATTAGCCTTCACGTGATGATAACGTGCCTGCCTCGCTTGCAGCTTCCTTGACATTTTTCAAGGTCGATCTGATTCGCAGTTTTGACTGTACTCTTCGGTCCTTGCCTCGCGCTGGATATCTGGAGACGTCACATTCGGCATACACGGCACCGTGGACGCCCTGTAGTATCACAGTTCCCTCGTTTGTTTAGAAGAGTCTCGTGTACGAATTCATCTGGCCGAACTACATACAACCCGTGACGTAGGCCTATAGAGTCCGATGTCGGTGCACCTTCGCGCCGCGCCAGTTTATGGCTAGGTCTGAAACGACGCCAACTAATGTCCGATGCGCTTGTCTCGACGAGCGGCCAAAGTTCGGGAACAGCGGAGGTTCCGCCCGGTTTAAATTTTGGCCCAAATCCGTTGCTTTGTGCGAGCGCTTGATATTCCTGGAATTTGACTTGAATTATGGTTCTCAGAAGCTTCGTCTCTAAAGTCCGCTGTGCTCTAAAGCCAGTCATAGGATCCGTGGTCTGCGCACCGGGTGAAAGTGATGTTCTGGCCTTAGTTGTATCTGCTAGACACTTGTCATGACTCAACGGAAGCAAAAAGCAGTGGCAAGGAAACAAGAAAACTCGTTCCTTTATCACAAGGTCTCAGGTCGTGGTTTGTGCATGAGACCTAAGGTTGTTGCTCGAAGTGCGAATGTGACAATCTTTTCTGGAGGAAGGTGGCCATGTATTCAAGTTATCACGACATGAGTCCAGGCACTAGTTCGGAGTTTTGTGCGCTATCGATCGACACTGGAGTCACTTGCCAGGATATGTCTATCAGAAGATCACAACGTGTTTTGCGTCTGGAATGAACGTGATGACGGAGAGTACGAAGGTAAGAAAGAGGTCATAAGTAGCCCCAGCTCGCAGTGAACAAGCTATCAGCAGGGTCCCCTGGACTGAGTCTAAGATTATTACTGCCTGCGAGAAATTCGATCGTTCCTTGTATTCAATCAGTCCGATCTGCGGGTCAATTTGAAAGGTACGAGCACTATGAGCATGGGAGCGATAAGGGCGTGGCTGGTTTCCTGGAACTTGGTCACCCTACCTGACCTGATCGCCTGACCCTCGTAGCTCGGTAATCAGTACAGTGGCGTCGGCTTCGCGCCATTTATGCAGTCACCAGCTCATAGGTACTGGCGCACCGAGCAGAAACTGAAAGAATTGACACGAACGCTGCTGCTACCATGATCTAGACGAATATCTGGCCATGCAATCTAGGCAGCCAGCGGAGCGAAACGTGAAGGAAAAAGAAATGGTCAAGAACTTTAACGATATGCGTTCGAAGTTTCAAACTTTCCCATGTGGATGGCAGGGTGGAAGAAAGCGAAGGTGGCATGACGGTCGCGTCACGCGCAAGTCGCTCAACCTTCATGAGGGATTAGTACATACTATGCAGCTGGTTTCTCGATGATGGACATACGTTCTAATCGCAGTCGCAGAGTCTCGTCCTACTAAGTACCGGTAAGCAACGCGAGGAAGTGTAAATATTTCGCACAGCGTCGCGCCTGATTTGCGATCACGAGTCGCCGAGGGTTTCCTAAATGGGACACATTCGGACCCCGAAAAAAGTTTTGGTTTCCCAGGGCCATAGCTGCTCACTGTCTCCAACGACGACAAGACCGCCACAATGGTCACCCACGTACTCTTTGAGTCGGCCTCTGGCTATGCTATCTTCGAGGCCAAGCTTATCGAGGACATTGGGTCCAAGTCCCGCGCCGTTCAGGACTCGATCAAGGACCTCTCAAAATTTGGAAAAATGGTGTCGTTGCTGAGCTTCTCACCCTTCAAAAGTGCTGCTCAGGCCCTGGAGAACGCGAACGATATTTCCGAGGGTATGTCTAAAATTTTATTCAAGCTTTGTTGATCTAAGCCATCGAATAGGAATTGTTAACGAGTACCTGAAAAATCTCTTGGAACTGAACCTCGCCAAAACGTCCAAGAAATCCCCTGTTTCTCTCGCCGTCTCGGACAGTATACTCGCAGGCAACATAAAAAATGAAACCGGTATTTCTTGTGATGTCTCCGAAACAGCACAAGAACTCATCCGCGGTATTCGTCTACACGCCTCCAAGCTTTTGAAGGGCCTCCAAACCGATGACCTCCGGAAAGCTCAGCTTGGCCTGGGTCACTCATACTCACGCGCAAAGCTCAAGTTCAACGTGAACCGTATCGACAACATGATCATCCAAGCCATTGCCCTCCTCGACCAGCTCGACAAGGATGTCAATCTCTTTGCGATGCGCATGAGAGAATGGTACGGTTACCACTTCCCCGAGCTCGTCCGTCTCGTCCCCGACAACCATCAATACGCTCTCGTTGCCCAATTCATTGGCGACAAAGACACCTTGGATGAGGAGAAGCTCCCAGATCTGGCCGCCATCATCGGCGACGACTCGACACTGGCCCAGAACATCCTCGATGCAGCCCGGGGCTCCATGGGCGCTGCCCTATCCGAAATTGACTTGCTCAACATCAACGCGTTCGCCGCGCGCGTGGTGTCCATCTCCGACTACCGCAAGTCGCTTATCTCGTATCTGGCGGAGAAGATGAACCTCGTCGCGCCCAGTTTGACGGCGCTCCTCGGGGAGCGGATCGGTGCCCGGCTCATCAGCCACGCAGGCAGCTTGACAAATTTGAGCAAGTACCCTGCCAGCACGGTGCAGATTTTGGGCGCGGAGAAGGCTCTTTTCAGAGCACTGAAGACGAAGGGCAACACGCCAAAGGTATCTCCGTGCTCTCTCACGTTTGTAGGGTCGAAAGAATAACCAAGTCTCCAATCTAGTACGGTCTGCTATATCACTCGACGTTCATTGGCCGTGCAGGACCTAAACACAAAGGCCGCATCTCTCGTTTCCTCGCCAACAAATGCTCGATAGCATCACGGATAGATTGCTACTCCGGTTCGTGTTCTAGCTCTGCATACCTGCCACTGTGCCTTACATTTACTTCTTGGTAGACAACCCGACTGCAAAATTCGGCGAGGCGCTGCGTGCCCAGGTGGAGGAGCGCCTTAACTTCTTCGAGACAGGGGCCCCACCTTCCAAGAACGCGGATGCCATTCGGAAGGTGCTAGAGGACCTTGCGATGGATGATGAGGAGGACGAGGATGTGGACATGGACGGCGAGGCGTTGACCACCCTAGAAGCGACCCCAAAGAAGGAGAAGAAGAAGAAAAGGAAGAGCGATGAGATGGACGTCGACGATGAGGAGGAGGTCTCGCCGAAGAAGGTCAAGCTGTCGAAAGAGGAGAAGAAGGCGCTGAAGAAGGCCAAGAAGGAGCAGGCCAAGAGCGAGGCGGCTGCAGATGTGAGTTCTGACACTCGTGGCGTGGACTCTACCTATGCCTAGCATGCTAACACACCCTCTTTCGAATAGGGCGAGCAGGGTTCCAAGAAGAAAAAGGAGAAGAAAGAGAAGAAAGAGAAGAAGGAGAAGAAGGAGAAGAAGGTCAAGGCGTGATCTCCCCTTCCTTGCCTCCTTTGTCGCTTTCCTTCTTGTATCTTATCTTGCATTTATATCCGGTTTCTTCGCTTCCATCGACGTCTGATTGAGATCATCCCTCCATTGACAGATTGTACCATGTACATCGAAGAAGGCGCTTTCATTGTTCATGCCCACACCTTCGTTGACGGAATGTCTGGCCTGAGAAGCCTCTAGCAGAGCAGGCCCACCCTCGTTTATGAAAAATATGTGACTCTTCATCGTTGAAGTCTATGATCTCCCATTGCCCCATAAATTCGCAGAAACTGTGTTTTCACGGTTGATTGCCTCAAGATAGGATACGGACGTCGATACAGAATGAATGTCCCCTTGGATCAAAGTTCGAACGTTCGCTTCCGACCCCCAATTGAACGTCGCTCAAACATCGTCGAGCACTTCTCTTTCGAATACTATTCCAGAGACATAGACCCCATTTCACACGAACGAACCGGTTTGCGAAAACGACGGGCCGGGCTCCATATAATTGCACAAGTGCCGTCGTAGGTCCCTGGTAGACTTCTCGCACAGCTTCAATCAGCTGCTCAGGTGCTCAGGCTATCTGCCCATCAGGGTGTGTTCTGCATGAGGCGTAATTGTAAACTGTCCATCCCATGCACATGCTTCATCATCAATGATTCCGCGAACTCGGTTCTGTCATTCCTCTGCCAGGTGTTGCAGGGAAGGAAAGGGATCTAAAATCGACCAGATATACGTTCGATATACATAGGACATGTACAGGGCGACGACGAAAGACTAGTGACATGTTCCTCCTTGCACGTTGTGTATAGCCGCCACTGTTAATCTCAGCGGCATGAAACCGTCGCGCGATTAACGGAGAAAGGTCCACGAGGCACGAAGTAGTAGAGCGTGATATCTCGTTCTCAGACTCGCGTACACAAGAGAGCAAGTAGTTTGAATTAAAAAGCCGCGAAAGTCCTGACAAGCGCGAAGGTCCGAGTAAACGCCAGCTACACGTCCTAACCATGCAGCCTTCATCAAGTATCATATATCCAAGTCCACAGCTCTTTCTGCATCATACATAGTAGCAGCTTCAAGTTGTGCCAGCGCGACATGAACTATCGTCCAGATGAAGGGTATGTATATATTATTATGTCCGAAATGTCGGAAGGACGCAGATGCTCACTCACTGTGACTGTAGGATCAACGACACGCAAGTCTGAAACCTTCTTTACGAGTAGGTCTAAGTTGACGGCGCCATAGTACGCGTCCTTCGGGAACGACGCAGTCACCACGCACGGCGTTTAAGACGGTAATCGCGCTGTACGTCGAGATACAGCACAATGTGATTGGTGTCGAAGGGTGCAGAAACGGGGGACGAGGGCACTGGAGTTGGCGGCGCGAAAAGAAAGGAGGCCAGATCGCGTAGCGCGTTTTTGTTTGAAAATGGGGTGAGGTGGATATGGATGAGCATAATCACGCTGCCGGAATTCGGTGAGGGCGTCCGCTTGATTCGAGAATGTAGCTTGTCATGTGCTAGAATACAGCAGCGTCCCTGTCCCTCCGTCAGAGCCACACATTCTGCATCCGAGGTGCAACTACTTACTCAACCAGGATATTGAGATCCCTGTGGTACTTTGGCGCTCTCTCTAAATCGATGCTGAACACCCTGTTCCTAAACCCACCCTTTGGTTTTTTTCCCAAAAGTGCGCCCTCCACGGGCACGGGCACGTGCATATCGTATTGAGGTAGGATGACCTTGATCGGGGTTAGGATCTTCAGAACGCGTAAGACGATGACGGGCGGGCGGGGGGCGGGTCTCGCGTGTTCCGGAAACGGCGAGGGCTCGAAACGAACAAGGATGCGTCCTGTGGGAGTAGTATGATTCGGACTACAAATCCATGGGAATAAGGTTTGACACATACCGTTGTATGGGATGCTTCGGACAGAGACGCGCAGGTCACTGAAATGTCCTTGCAATTTAGCCACCCCGAACCGTGGTGGGGAGATGATGCGGATAGTCAATGCACGTGTGATATCCAGTTCGAAAGGCTGGTCTAGCTTGTGGATATAGGTCGAGTTCCAATTATGATGAGCAGTCCCTTTCTCAAGGCTTTCAAAGGAGGCGGCATCAACGAGGCGTTCGGCGATAAGCTGTGCCTTCATGGATCCGTAGTCGCTGCCGCAGGCAAGGCTGAGTAGATGGATGGTCCAGGGCATGGCATTAGGATAGAGGAGGTCAGTACCAGTAGAAAAAAGGTTGGGGTCCGCCTCGTCCCCGAGGCGGAAGCGGATCCCCCCGGCGGTGGGCGGCAAGGAGGGGTCATGATGCCAATAGAGGAAGCCGCGAGTATTGGGCGGGAATGGCTTTTTACTGAGCCTGGACGACAGGTATGTGAATCGAGCGGAGCCAGTGTATAGTTTGATAGAAGGTTGATCTAGGTGAGAGAGGTCGACAAAGTCGGAGACCGTGAGCAGGTCCCGGTTGAATGTTTGAATCCTTCGGGACGTGGGCTTTATGCGCTGCTTTAATGGTCGCGTATCCGCGATACAAGTGCTGTACAGTCTGGCGAAACGAATGACCGGCCGACGGGGAATGAGAGCAAGCATGTTGTCCACTCTGTGCGGCGCGTTAATGACAAGCTCGTCCCTCCAAGCACAGCCACAGATTGACAAACAGGAGTCCAAGCATGGCAGTCAACGCTTAATGCCTTTTGATCAATATGAAGAAACCTCAAGCACCAACCCAACGCGTTAACAGATATTTGGGACATGCGCGCCTGTTGCGCACCTACCGTTGCCTTGTCGATTGCAGCTCCGGTCATACATCGTGGCGCAGAGCTCATTCTACGGGTGTGTTCACAAGAAAAGTGATATTAAGAAGCCATGATACCCAAGTAAATAAGTCATCTACTCCTCCTCACCATGCAGCCTTGATCAAGTCCGAGGCTCGTTCAGCAACAACGTACGTAGCAGCTTGTGTATGAGCGGCAGGAACCAGCGGCTGACCCACGAACGGAAGATAAATATCCCGAAAATCGGCTGAAGGACGCAGAGACTCACTATCACTGACGCGTCGACGACGCGCAAGCGCCGAACCTTCTTCACGCGCAGATCTGGATCGACAACGCCATGATTAGTGCCTTTGGGAGACATCGACGCGGTACCCACCGCATGCGAGACGGCAATCGTAGCCCTGCGGATGAAGCTGTCCAGCTTAGCGACGGTCAGTGATGTCTTCGAGACGAATGACGTGGTCTGAGAATACCGGGGCTTAGGCAAATCGGCGTGCAGAGCGGATGGGTTCTCGACATGTCAAAGTCAGAGTCCATGAGGGTATAGCCGCTTGACGGAGAAAGATCCATGAGACACTAAGTACTAGAGCTGATTACTCGTCTTCAGACTCGCGTACACAAGAAATCAAGTAGATTGAATCAAGAAGCCGCGAAAGTTCTGACGAGCGCAAAGGTCCGAGTAAACGCCAGCTACACGTCCTAACCTCGCAGCCTTGATCAAGTTTGAAGCTCTTTACGCAACTGACAACGTACACAGCAGCTTGTGTCAGCGCGACAGGAACCTTCGACCAGATGTAGGGTATATGTCCGGGATGTCGGAAGATGATTGAAGAGTTGAACTTCTTCACAAGTAGGTCTAATTTGACGGCGCTATAGTACGCGCTTTTCCGCTAGATCGACGCAATTACCACGCACGGCGTTTAAGACCGTGAAGTATTCGCGCTGTTCGTCGAGATACGGCACAGCGTGATTGGTGTCGAAGGACGGGGGACGAGTGTACTGGAGTTGGCGGCGCGAAAGAAAGGAGGCCAGATCGCGTAGCTTTTTTTGAAGATGAGGGGAGGTGGACATGGATGAACCATGAAAGAAAAAAGAAATTTGTTATTATGAACCAGAAAAGGGGTGGACTGCATACAGCTGCGGATGCTGCAGGATTATTGGTTTCAAAACCGGTGGGTAATAGAGCCAGATTTCAAAGAGTATCATCGAATGGCGGACATCAAAATAGAGCGAGCGGTGTGGTGTGGTGCATCCGAACACATACGGAAACTAACTCAACAGAATCTCCATCGCAGTCTTCAGCACAACATGCAAAATGATTTGACGCCGACCCTCCCATCGTTTCGATCTGGCGTCCTGCCCGAAATGGCTTGACTGGCGCGAGCAAGAGTTGCGCGCCTCTGTTGCCAATGGACCCTGGTATCTTACACAGCAATTTGGCGTTCGGAGTGTACTACGTAACACCTCGACGAGGCAAGTGGCAATTTGATTGTCGAAGGAAGGAACGCGGATCCGAAACGCCGTCCAAGGCATGCACAGACTAGAATTTGGGAGAGGTCCAACGTTGGAGAGGGAGACACCGTCCGTCATGTATCATGAATAAGGTACATTATATTGCAGGCTCAAATCGAAGTGATAAGTCGCGACCTGTTGCGCGCGCGAAACGACATCCCGTGGTGACGACGCTCGAAGTTACAATGCAGAAGAGTCGCCTGGATGACTGGGCTGCGCGGGGTGCACACATGGGCTCGTGGACAAAGCAGTGTTGTGCGAACGAGGGGAGCATAGTCACGCTGCCGGAATTCGATGAGGGTGTCCGCTTGATTCGAGAATGTATTTTGTCATGAGCTAGAATGCAGCAGCGTCCATTCCCCCGTCAGAGCCACACATTCTGCATCCGAGGGTGCAATTACTTACTCAACCAGGATATTTAGATCCCTGTGGCACTTTGGCGGTCTCTCTAAATCGATGGTGAACACTCTGTTGTTAAGCCCACACGGGGTTTTCTTTTCCAAAAGTGCGCCCTCCACCGGCATGGGCACGTACATGTCGTATTGAGGTGGGATGATCTTGATCGGGATTAGGATCTTCAGAATGCGTAAGACGATGATGGGCGGGCGGGGGGCGGGCCTCGCGTGTTCCGGAAACGGCGAGAGCTCGAAGCGAAAAAGGATGCGCCCTGTGGGAGTAGGATGATTCAGACTGCAAATCCATGGGAATAAGGCTTGACCCATACCAGTGTATGGGAAGCCTTTGACAAAGGCGCGCCAGTCATAGAGAAGTGTTCTCAAATAAACCTTCCCGGACCGTGTTCGGGAGATGATGCGGATGACACTGAAATGTCTTGTGATATCCAGTTCGAAAGGCTGGTCTAGCTTGTGGATGAAGATCGAGTACCACTTATGTCTAGGAGTCCCTTTGTCGAGGCTTTCAATGGAGGCGGTATCAACGAGGCGTTCGGCGATAAGCTGTGCCTTCATGGATGCGTAGTCGCTGTTGCTACAAGCAAGGCTGAGTATATGGATGGTCCAGGGCACGGCGTTAGGATAGAGGAGGTCAGTACCGCTAGCAAAGAGGGTGGGGTCCGGTTCGGGGACGAGGCGGAAGCGGATCTCCCCGGCGGTGGGCGGCAAGGAGGGGTCATGATGCCAGTAGAGGAAGCCGCGAGTATTGGGCGGGAATGGCTTTTTTTTGTGGATCTTGGTCGCCAGGTATGCGAAGCGAGCGGAGCCAGTGGGTAGTTTGATAGCAGGCTCACGTATTTGAGAGAGGTCGAGAAAGTCGGAGGCCGTGAGCAGGTCCCGGTTCAATGTTTGAATTTTTCGGGACATGCGCTTCCCCGGCTCCTTTAATGGTGGCGTATCCGCGATACAAGTGCTGTACAGTCTGGCGAAACGAATGGCCGGCCGACGCAGAACGAGAGCAAGCATGTTGTTCACGACAAACTCATAAATTACGAGCACAGCCACAGCAGTCCAGCACTCAACGCTTGACGCCTTTCAATATGAAGAAATCTCAAGCACAGCCAACACAATGCGTTAACAGATATTTGGGACATGCTCGCCTGCTGCGCACCTTCCGCTCATACATCGTGGCGCAGAGCTCATTATACGAGCGTATTCACAAGAAAGCAAGTAATTATAAGAAGCCGCGATACCCAAGTAAAAAGTCCATCTACCCCTCCTCACCATGCAGCCTTGATCAAGTCCGAAGCTCGTTCCGCAACAACATACGTAGCAGCTTGTGTATGAGCAGCAGGAACCAGCGGCTGACCCACGAAGTTCGAACGGAAGATAGATATCCGAGTCCCGAAAATCGGCTGAAGGGCGCAGAGACTCACTATCACTAATGCATCGACGATGCGCACGCTTCCAACCTTCTTCACCGTTGATCAAGTATCATACATCAAGTCCGATGCTCTTTCTGCAACTGACAACATACATAGCAGCTTGTGTCAGCGCGACAGAAACCTTCGGCCAGATGCATGGTATATGTCCGGATTGTCGGGAGATGATTGAAGAGTGGACCTCCTTCACGGCGCCATGAGTACGCGCACTTCGGCTAGTAGGTCGACCCAGTTACCACGCACGGCGTTTAAGACGGTGATCGCGCAGTACGTCGAGGTACGGCACAGCGTGATTGGTGTCGAAGGGTGCAGATACGGGGAACGAGGGACGAGAACACTGGAGTCGGCGGCGAAAGAAGGGAGGTTAGATCGCGTGGCGCAACGTTTGCTGAAGATGCTGGGGCGGACGTGAATGTGGATGAACTATGAAAGAAAAAAAAAACCTTTATAATGAACCAGAAAAGGTGCTCTTGAAGACGAGGGCAAATACAGGATTGTCGACTTCTTGAAAGCCGGTGGATAGAGCCAGATTTCGAAGAGTATTATCGAATGGTGGGTGTTAGAATAGAGCGAGTGGGGTGTACCAGCCGGGTCATTATAAGCAAAGATAGGAAACGTGGCATTGGGGTTTGATTTACCGCAACGGTCGTCGAGATAATGTAATATGCGAACACATACGGAAACTAACTCTCCAGATGCTCCATCGCAGTCTTCAGCACGACATGCGAATTGATTTGACGCCGACCCGCGCATTGTTTCGATCTGGCGTGCTGCCCGAAATGGCGCGAGCAAGAGTTGCGCGCCTCTGTCGCCAATGAATCCTGGTATCTTACACAGCAACTTTGCGTTCGGAGTGATATTGACACCTCGACGAGGCAAGTCGCAATTTGATTATCGAAGGAAGGATTGCGGATCCGAAACGCCGTCCAAGCCATGCACAAACTAAAATTCGGGAGAGGTCCAACGTTGGAGAGGAAGACACCGTCTGTCAGGTATCACAAATAAGGTACATTAGTATGTTGCAGGCTAAACTCAAAGTGATAAGTCGCGACCTGTTGCGGGCGCGAAACAACATCCCGTGGTGACGACGCTCGAAGTTACAATGTAGAGGAGTCGCCTGGATGGCTGGGCTGCGCGGGGCGCACACATGGGCTCGTGGACAAAGCAGTGTTGTGCGAACGAGGGGAGCATAGTCACGCTGGCGAAATTCGATGAGGGCGTCCGCTTGATTCGAGAATGTAGCTTGTCATGAGCTAGAATGCAGCAGCGTCCCTATCCCCGGTCAGAGCCGCACATTCTGCATCCGAGGGTGCAACTACTTACTCAACCAGGATATTTAGATCCCTGTGGCCCTTTGGCGCTCTCTCTAAATCGATGCTGAACACCCTGTTCCTAAACCCACCCTTTGGTTTTTTTTCCCAAAAGTGCGCCCTCCACGGGCACGGGCACGTGCATATCGTATTGAGGTAGGATGACCTTGATCGGGGTTAGGATCTTCAGAACGCGTAAGACAATGACGGGCGGGCGGGGGGCGGGTCTCGCGTGTTCCGGGAACGGCGAGGGCTCGAAGCGAACAAGGATGCGCCCTGTGGGAGTAGGATGATTCAGACTACAAATCCATGGGAATAAGGCTTGACACATACCAGTGTATGGGAAGCCTTTGACAAAGGCGCGCCAGTCATAGAGAAGTGTTCTCAAATAAACCTTCCCGGACCGTGTTCGGGAGATGATGCGGATGACACTGAAATGCCTTGTGATATCCAGTTCGAAAGGCTGGTCTAGCTTGTGGATGAAGATCGAGTACCACTTATGTCTAGGAGTCCCTTTGTCGAGGCTTTCAAAGGAGGCGGTATCAACGAGGCGTTCGGCGATAAGCTGTGCCTTCATGGATGCGTAGTCGCTGTTGCTACAAGCAAGGCTGAGTATATGGATGGTCCAGGGCACGGCGTTAGGGTAGAGGAGGTCAGTACCGCTAGCAAAGAGGGTGGGGTCCGGTTCGGGGACGAGGCGGAAGCGGATCCCCCCGGCGGTGGGCGGCAAGGAGGGGTCATGATGCCAGTAGAGGAAGCCGCGAGTATTGGGCGGGAATGGCTTTTTTTTCTGGATCTTGGTCGCCAGGTATGCGAAGCGAGCGGAGCCAGTGGGTAGTTTGATAGCAGGCTCACGTATTTGAGAGAGGTCGAGAAAGTCGGAGGCCGTGAGCAGGTCCCGGTTCAATGTTTGAATTTTTCGGGACATGCGCTTCCCTGGCTCCTTTAATGGTGGCGTATCCGCGATACAAGTGCTGTACAGTCTGGCGAAACGAATGACCGGCCGACGGGGAATGAGAGCAAGCATGTTGTCCACTCTGTGCGGCGCGTTAATGACAAGCCTCGTCCCTCCAAGCACAGCCACAGATTGACAAACACAGACACGGCGGTCCAAGCATGGCAGTCAACGCTTAACGCCTTTCAACATGAAAAAACCTCAAGCACCAACCCAACGCGTTAACAGGTATTTGGGACATGCTCGCCTGTTGCGCACCTACCGTTACCTTGTCGATTGCAGCTCTGGTCATACATCGTGGCGCAGAACTCATTCTACGGGTGTGTTCACAAGAAAAGTAATATTAAGAAGCCACGATACCCAAGTAAATAAGTCATCTACTCCTCCTCACCATGCAGCCTTGGTCAAGTCCGAAGCTCGTTCCGCAACAACATACGTAGCAGCTTGTGTATGAGCAGCAGGAACCAGCGGCTGACCCACGAACGGAAGATAAATATCCCGAAAATTGGCTGAAGATCGCAGAGACTCACTTACACTGACGCATCGACGACGCGCAAGCCCGAACCTTCTCTACGCGCAGATCTGTATCAACAACGCCATAATTAGCGCCTTATGGGAGACATCGACGCGGTACCCACCGCATGCGAGACGGTGATCGAAGCTGTCCAGCTCAGCGTCGGTGACGGCGGTGTCTTCGAGGCGAATGACGTAGTCTGAGAATACGGGGGCTTGGGCAAATCGGCGTGAAGAGTCTCGCATGACGAACATGTCAAAGTCAGAGTCCATGAGGGTATAGCCGCCATCATTAATCTCAGCGGAATGAAATAGTCGCGCGATTGACGGAGAAAGGTCTTTGAGGCACTAAGTACAAGAGCCTGATATTTCGTCCTCAGACTTGCGTGCAGAAGAAAGCAAGTAGTTTGAATCAAGAAGCCGCGAAAGTCCTGACAAGCGCCAAGGTCCGCCAGCCATCTTCATTAAGTCTGAAGCTCTTTCTGCAACTGATAATATACATAGTGGCAGCTTATGTCAGCGCGACAGGAACCTTCGGCCAAATGCACCCCCTTCACGACTCGGAGTTCTAATTTGACGGCGCCATAGTACACGCCTTTCGGCTAGATCGACGCAGTTACCACGCACAGCGTCTAAGACGGTAATCGCGCTGTACATCGAGATACAGCACAGTGCGATTGGTGTCGAAGGACGGGGGACGAGTGCACCGGAGTTGGCCGCGGCGCGAAAGAAAGGAGGCCAGATCGCGAAGCTTGTCGCGAAGCGCGTTTTTGTTTGAAGATGGGGGGAGGTAGATATGGATGAATTTGAATGGAAAACAACTCTGTCATAATGAACCAGACGATTGAGAGGGGCTGCATGTAGCTGCTGACATATGGTGATATCGAAATTGCAGCACGGCTCTTGGAGGCGGCGGCAAATACAGGACTATTGAATTCAAAGCCGGTGGGTAGAGCCAGATTTCAAAGAGCATCATCGAATGGCGGATAGTACAGCGCGGATGCAGTTCTAGGTGTGGTGCCGGGCCGAAAATGGCTTGACTGGCGCGAGCAAGAGTTATGCGCCTCTGTTGCCAATGAATATTAATGAATCCTGGTATCTTACACAGCAACCTTGCGTTCGGAGTGATATTAACACTTCGATGAGGCAAGTGGCAATTTGATTGTCGCGCGGATCCGAAAACGCCATCCAAGGCATGCACAGAATAAGATTCGGCGCTCTGTGAAGCGACAGGCCCAACATTGGAGAGGGAGACACCGTCCGTCACGTATCACAAATAAGATATAATATATTGGAGGCTAAAATCCAATGATAAGTCGCGCGCGCGCAATGACATCCCGTGGTGACAAGGCTCAAAGTTACAATGCAGACGAGTCGCCTGGAAGACTGGGCTGCGCACCTGGATGACAAGGCTGTGTAACACAGGCTGACAGCAGACATCGAGGTGCACACATGGGCTCGTAAACAAAGCAGTGTTGTGCGAACGAGGGGAGCATAGTCACGCTGCCAGTATTCGATGAAGGCGTCCGCTTGATTCGAGAATGTATGTAGCCTGTCATGTGCTAGAATGCAGCAGCATCCCTATTCCTCCGTCAGAGCCACACATTCTGCATCCGAGGTGCAACTACTTACTCAACCAGGATATTTAGATCCCTGTGGCCCTTTGGCGCTCTCTCTAAATCGATGCTGAACACCCTGTTCCTAAACCCACCCTTTGGTTTTTTTCCCAAAAGTGCGCCCTCCACGGGCACGGGCACGTGCATATCGTATTGAGGTAGGATGACCTTGATCGGGGTTAGGATCTTCAGAACGCGTAAGACAATGACGGGCGGGCGGGGGGCGGGTCTCGCGTGTTCCGGGAACGGCGAGGGCTCGAAGCGAACAAGGATGCGCCCTGTAAGAGTAGGATGATTCAGACTACAAATCCATGGGAATAAGGCTTTACACATACCAGTGTATGGAAAGCTTTGGACAGAGACGCGCTGGTCACGGAGAAGTTCTGTCAGATAAGCCTTCCCGGACCGTGTTTGAGAAATGATGCGGATGACATTCAGATGTCTTGAGATATCCAGTTCGAAAGGCTGGTCTAGCTTGTGGATGAAGATCGAGTTCCACCTATATTTAGGACTCGGACTCGTTTTCTCGAAGCTTTCAATGGAGGTGGTATCAACGAGGCGTTCGGCAATAAGCTGTGCCTTCATGGACGCGTAGGCGCCGCTACAGGCAAGGTTGACTAGATGGATGGTCCAGGGCGCGGCGTTAGGATAGAGGAGGTCAGTACCGGTAGAAAAGAGGGTGGGGTCCGGCTCGGGGACAAGGCGGAAGCGGATCCCCCCGGCGGTGGGCGGCAAGGAGGGGTCATGATGCCAGTAGAGGAAGCCGCGAGTATTGGGCGGGAACGGCTCTGTTTTGTGGATCTTGGACGCCAAGTATATGATGCAAGCGGTGCCAGTGTGTAGTTTGATAGTAGGTTCACGTCGGTGAGAGAGGTCGACAAAGTCGGAGGCCGTGAGCAAGTCCCGGTTCAATGTTTGAATCCTTCGGGACGTGTGCTTCATGCGCTGCTTTAATGGTGGCGTATTCGCGATACAAGTGCTGTACAGTCTGGCGAAACGAATGACCGGCCGACGAAGAACGAGAGCAAGCATGTTGTCCACGCTGTGCGGCGCGTTAACGAAAAGCGTCCTACACTAAGCACAGCCACAGATTGACAAACACAGATGTCTGGATGGACTCTGAATTTGATTTCGACTTGCAACCACCGGCCATGATTATGCCAACCTACCCAAAGCCTCGCCGGAGGCTCGTTGGCAAGCCCCTGTTATATACGATATCTATATTCGCCAGCCTAGGCGTGTTTCTTGTACGCCCAACTGTTTGACACAACGATTCACACTGACGCGCAGGATATCGCAAGTTCGGCTATGACCAGGGGTAATGTCAGCGCAAGGATTCATTGCAAGGTCGCTGAAGCGTGGCGTTGTTTTAGAGTCATGTCAGGCATAATCACTGGGCCACATTTCATCAAATACTTCGATACGCCGGGACCTATCGAAGTTGGAACGATGGTGTCTGTGCTTGAGATTGGGGCGTTTGGTATGTGCTCGGGACTCAATTCTCGTCGCTTTGAAGCTGAATTGGTTTATGACTGACTCCTCCAGTAACGTCCATTGCCGCGGGCCGAGTTGGGGATACGATTGGAAGGAAAGGCACGCTATTGATTGGGGGTGTGGTGTTTACGCTAGGCGGAGCAGTCCAAACTTTTGCCAACGGTTTTTGGATGATGGTGGTCGGCCGCATCGTGAGCGGCTTCGGTGTTGGGCTTCTCTCGTGAGTTGTTCTGTCCCAAGTATCCTCTTGGCTTCATATGGGTGTGGCAGGACGATTGTACCTATATATCAGAGCGAAATCTCGCCTCCCAGTCATGTCAGTGCTTCCGGAATTCTCTTCTAGTGCCCATCTAAGTGCCTTGTTGTCTCGTGTAGAGAGGTGCATTGGCTTGTGTGGAATTCACTGGCAATATCTTCGGATACGCGTTTTCTGTGGTTTGTACCGCTGTGATCTCTGTAAATGCTATCAATACTGAAATTATCATTTAGTGGACTGATTATTTCTGTTCTTTCATCGATTCCGACCTCGCTTGGCGCATACCGTTGTCCTTGCAGTGCGTCATCGGCGCGATTCTCGCGGCAGGATCCTTGCTCATCCCAGAGAGCCCGCGGTGAGCTTGTTCTCCCACGGTTTCAAATATGAATCTCAAGGATCTGCCACGCAAGGTGGCTCATCGACACGGACCAGGATGACGAAGGAATGCGCATTCTCGCTGATCTGCACGGCGGGGATTTGGATGACCCAATTGCCAAAGCAGAGTTCAATGAGATAAAAGATAAAGTCCTCATGGAGGTAAGCTGACTTGCCTTCGCAATGATTTGTTACCAAGTCATATATTTCAGCGTCAAACCGGTGAAGGTCGCTCATATGCGATGATGTGGAGGAGATATAAACGAAGAGTGCTCTTGGCCATGTCGTCGCAAGCCTTTGCACAACTGGTGAGGGTCCCTTGTATGCAGTGTAGGAATGAACTCAGACGCGCTTGACAGAACGGTATCAACGGTAAGGGCTCTGTTCTGCGCGACACATCCATTTATTGAAGCCGTATCTGATCCCAGTAATTTCTTATTATGCTCGTACGTCCCCAAAAATTATCCTTGCGATTTATCTTACGGTTTCCACTCTGTAGCTCGAGTATTTGAACGTGCGTCCTCTACAAGTTGGCATAAGCCTATACTCACTTCCTTCACAGAGGCTGGCTGGATCGGCCGACAAGCAATTTTAATGACTGGCATTAATTCTCTAATCTATGTCTTAAGCACCCTACCCCCGTAAGTGTTCAGTATATTATGTTGGACGCTGCCTGACACGCAGCAGTTGGTATCTTGTTGATCGCTGGGGGCGGCGTCCCATTCTGTTGTCTGGTGCTAGCGTTGTGCGTGCAGCTTCTTTCATTGCTCGATGATCTTCTCATAGCAACTACTCATCAAGATGGCGCTGGCTCTCTCTGCTACTGGTTTCTGGATGTTCCTAGATGTACCCTGGACACCGAATGCAGTTGTGGTCTCTGTAATCATATACAATGCAGCCTTTGGTTACAGGTATTTCAATAGTTCCGCTCTTCTTGTAATCTGCTCAGAGGCAACTCTTTTATAGCTGGGGCCCTATACCGTGGCTATATCCTCCTGAGGTCAGTTCCCTTGACACAGCTTGACGGTGAGAGTTCTCTCAAACACGGAACTTATAGATCATGCCCCTCGCTGTTCGCGCGAAAGGGGTCTCTTTGTCAACTTGTACCAATTGGGCCTTCAATTACATCGTCGGAGCTGGGACACCGTGGCTACAAGATGTGATCCACTGGAGGTTGTATTTCATGCACGCTTTCTTCTGCGTGTGCAGCTTTGTACTAGGTAAGGTTCTTCCGTATCGTCTGGTGTAATCTGACTTTTAATGGTCCAATATCAAAGTGTACTTCCGTAAGTAAACGTCGACTCGTCCTTGTCTGCTCGACTTCTCATGATTTTTCCAGTCTATCCCGAAACGAAAGGAGTGCCATTGGAAGAGATGGACGCAGTATTCGGCGAAGGTCAAAACCATACTTTCTTCTGCACCTGCCTGCGCTGCATCTAATATCCTTTTCCAGAGTCAGAAAAAGCTCAGGAGATGAGGACATCTCTGGAGCACGCGCCCCTCATATCCAGTTCACGAACAGCGGCAAACTCTTATCCTCCGAAGCCAGTACAACGATCTGCAGGGCGCAGTGGAGGAGGGTGGCTGGGCCGGTTGTTCGGCCCTCGATCGCCTGGGAACGCGGCATACCATCCCATCGAGACCGAGGAGCTGACAACTCTGCATACGGAAGGCCGGCATAGCCACAGCAATAGAGAAGACGCGTTTAGAGATACGCGGCCTGAAGATTAGTGCACTAACTAGATTAACACTGAGTTTCGGCTGCTCAGTAGACAGTCTATGTGCGGAATACCCCCCTTTTCTTCCTCGAATGCTTGTATTGACCTACGGGGAAACTACAGCTTTGATGGCCATCGCCTCCTTGAGCACTTTCTGTGTACACTATCTTCCTCGCTTGTTGTTATCATCTGCTCCTGCCTTGCAATCAAATTCGCCTTGATTCTCCTTCAAAATTATATCTCCCCAGCGTAAATCAAGGCAAGGAAGGATTCATAGCTTTCCCATTGCTTTCGTCGCGGCTTGATGCTCGTATTTAGCTTTCAAGACCCTCCTTAACACCTTTCCAGTGGGCGACTTCGGTATCTGAATATCGAAATCCCTGCGCCTCAGTCTGGATTTACCTTCCTTGAACATAAACACACCCACCTCCTCAACAACTTCGATCCCTCCCCGCAACCACTTGTACCTGCTCAGATTCTTTCGATGCCACGCCTCCAGCTCTCGTATAGTCGCGGCCGCGCCGAGGGCCTTGCCGGCTTCGCTTAGGACGACCCATGCGCGAGGCACCTCCTCGTCGGTCGTGCGTCCGCCGCTTACGCCGATCACGGTGGTGTCTGTGACGAGCCCCCTTGGTTCGGCTAGTAAGACGGTCTCGATTTCCATGGGCGAGACTTGGGTGCCTGACACTTTGAGGGTGTCCTATATATCGGCACTATGAGGAACAGCGAAGTGGTACCAACGATATGTGTACCTTGGCCCTGTCGGCGAAGCTGAATGGCAGATCAGCGCCCATAATTTAAATTCATAAAAAATGTTGTGTGATCACATACTAGAAATACCCCTCCCCATCAGCGCGGAATCTATCTCCAGTGCGGAGCCATCCATCCACAAAGTTCTCCCTTGTGGCTTTCTCCTTATTCCAGTACCCGAGGGCGATATTCTCGCTCCGGAGATACAGCTCGCCGACTTCGTTCACGCCGGCGTCGGACCCGTCGTCCCGCACGATCCGCGCTTGCATGCCTGGTAAGAGGACGCCTGTGGATTCTGGGTTCTTCTTTAGGTGCCCGTTGAGGGAGCCGGGAAAGGGCTGGGCGATGGCGGCGATGGTCTGGAGATAGGAACGTCAATTTCGTCTTCTTCGGCGACTGTTTTTTCATAGAAGGAAGGATGACTCGGCACTCACTGCTTCTGACATACCGTAACCTGGTATAAAAAGAGTTGTTAATGTTCAACTTGAAAACTGCCGCGGCAGGCGAGAAACGAACCAATCACAAACACGGCATCCGCAGGCGCCAGGGCCGCGAACTTTCTCTCCAGTTCAAGTGGCAGATGTGCAGCACCGCTTCCCAGTGCTTGAATCGAGCTAAAGTCGACCTTCTCGACGTCTGGGTGGTTCACTACCTGGTGGATGACCGAAGGGACCATACCCAATGACGTGACACGATACCTGATCATGAGCGCAGAAAAATGTAAGGCGTCGATTCATTCTCGGAGAGTCAAGTCGGTCAGGGTAGGACATACTGTGGAATGGCTTTGAAGGCAAGGTCGATGTCCCATTGGGGAAGTATGACGAACGTCATAGGGGAGAGGAAGCACCGGAACGCGTACGTGTGCAGACCATAAGAGTGGTACATGGGTAAGAAGCCAAGTCCCACTGGGATTCCCTCTGGCGTCTTTGGGGGCGGCGGCTACAGGGGACCAGGGCCCAGAGTCAATAATGCACTCAACTAGTAACTTACGGAAGCAAATGGAGCGCACTGTGTACACCTCGGCAGTTGCGGTCCCGATGATGACGGCTTGTGCGATAGAGTAGATGATGTTCCCATGCGAGATCATGACCGCTGTGAACGACGAGACGAGCTCTTGAATCGTTGGAAAGCATCAGTAACCCCGCCAACCACAGACCTTTAGGAAGACCACTTGTCCCGCTTGAAAATACCAGATATGCAAGAGTATCCTTCTTGGCATGCAGTGGTTCGAGGATAGGCAGATCACGGCGTCGAGCATCCTCAATCATTTCCGCAAAGCTCTTCCTTCCTTTTACTTTCCCTCCGAGAATATATATCTTGTTCGTGGATAACCCGAGCTCCTTCGCAACAGGGAGCGCCAACGGAAGTAGTGTGGCGTTCACGAACAAGCTCGTCACCTTGGACAACTGAAGTGCGTGTTTGAGCTCAAACGGGGTCGAGTAGGACGAGATCAAGGCGAAAGGAGTCGTGATAGCAAGGAGAGCATGCACCAATGTCACATAATCCTATTTCACAGATCAATTCGATGCGCAAGATCCCCAAACGATGTAATTTACCATAGAGTTATGGCTCATGATCCCCACGATCTCGTCACCACCACCACCATCCCGAAGTCCAACTTGGCCACCCTGGGAGGCAGGCGTGCCGAGCGCAGTGGCGCCGAGCCGTATACGCTCAACGAGTTCACGGAACGACCTTCTAGTCCCGGTCAAGGCATCGATCTGGGCGGTATAGTCCGGCCATGCTGCTTGTTCGGGACGGTTGAAGAATACGTTGTGCGCGTTCGTTTCTGGCACGGGCGGGACGTCGGGGTAGGGAGATTTGAGATACATGCTTCAGAGGAAGAGAAGGGGACATGCTGTGATCAATAAGATGGTATTAATACGTCAGTGATCAGTCGATTCTGAAGCATTTCCAGGGATTCCTATAGGCCAAGCAAAAAGTATCCCACAATAGACGTAGCTAATATCCATCATTTCGAGTGAGGCATGCAGGGTCAACACATCTGATGTTGCTCACGCACCTATTTACAATCATGAAACGGCATCACTCTCGCAAAGCCTATCTCTTCATGAACAGAACAGCTTTAAACAAGTTTTGGGCGAGAGATATTTAACAGTAACAAGCCGTAACGTCGTCCAATCGGTAGTTGCAGGTTACATAAGTAGAAGCCTGAGCTCGAGAAACGTATGCCGATGGACTTTGAAATTCTGATAAGGGAGGGAAGGGTCAGTGCGATGCTGAGCGGTCAAAGACACAAAGTAAAGAACTAAATTGCTCGGGTGCGTTGCTTTGGATACAGAGGACGAGAGGCTACCCTTGACAATTGTACAGAATGTAACAAAAATGGGAGAAAGAATTCATTCAGTACGTCGCCTTTTACTCATTGGAGGTCGGAAGACTTTGTTGAAGTCCGTCGTAATCATGGGAGACCCATCTACAGGGTACAAAATCTGCAAACATTGAATCAGCGGCGATGTCCATTTCAGACATGAGGAACTGGGCTACCATATCCTTTAGTAGTTCAATGATGAGCCCAGAATTCGACTCTGTGGCAAATTCTCGAGATATATAGATTCGAATTTGGTCCTCGCCAGCATAAGCTGTGAAGAAACGCCATAGGGCGCCATTGGTGAGGGCGCACGTAAAGCTCTTCAGCCGGCTATTAACAGTCGCCATGAGTGACATACCTCACAACACAAAAGTAGTGAGGAGGCACTGACGATAATGCTAAAATTGTTAAGACTTGGACAGTGATCTGCGGTACTGCATCTTCCATCTCAGACAGACTCCTAACCTCAAAGATACCGCTCGATATTTTTGAAACACTGAAATACAAGGTGCCGCGGGTGAGCGAAACTGTTCGTTGGCGCTAGTCAGCACAAACAAGAAAAGTAAAGAATGATTTGCATACCGACGTCGCAAGATTTGATAAAACCCACGCCATAATCGAGAGAACCATGGAAAACATGAGAAGTTTCGTTATAACTGACGCGAGTGTGTGGAACTTGGAACTTGGTGAAGACTGCGACGTGCGGATCGGTGACCATGTAGCTATTGATTATTTCGGTCCTCAGGTTCTCGTCACTATCGATCGTCGCCTGTGCATACATAACAGCAGCAAGAAGATATTGGTCAATCACACAACGGCAACCTGAATTCATCTAGTATGGGCAAGGAGGCTTATTATAGTTCGGGCGGGCGACACCAGAATGGGTTTCTTACCGACACGTTGAAATGCTTCCGGACACCTTGAAGCGAGTCTCGATTCAAGTTCGAATTGGGAAACGAGTTGGGATCATTCGCTGCTTTAGCAAGTTCGTCGTTGATCTTCAGCTCGTAGAAGAAATCCAGACCAAGGACAGTTAGGTGTCTTTCCGCAACGCTGGTGAAGGCCACAATCTATCATATACATGAGCAAAGGAGAAAAGGAGAAAAGCGGGCCCGATGTTCACCTCCTCATGAACGCAGCCATCCAGGAGCTTAGAAACAGCCCTTTCGTCTTCCAGGAGAGCGACATCTTGGCTTAAACACTTGGTGAAGGTTTTAAGATCAAAAGATGTACGGAGGACGGAGTCTGCGTTGTCCGGAGTCAGCGTAACCATCTTCCTCTTCTTCGACTCGGAGGAGTCGCTAGCACTTTCGACGACGGTTGCCTCTTCAACCGAGAAATCGGAAGATATATTGTTAGGAGCATACGCATAGCGGCGATTCTGACCCATGCCTCTAATTCTAAGGTCAGAGTGGGAGACGGTTTGTTTGAGCCATGTTCCTATACAACCGTTAGACATGACTGAGACGGACAAACAGGGCGTAGGCACGTGACCAATATTAACACTACTACAGTCAAAGCTGTCCTAACCCATAGCTCTCGGTGGAAGCCGAAAAGTATGGGTTATGATAGGCTCGTGACCAGCCGCTTTAGGACTCAGCTGATACTGAGCGATAGCGGCTGGAATTTCTGGTCAGTCACATGGCGGGTCACACATTTGCCCGCCAAGTGTGACATTGGACTTAGAATAATTTCGACATAATGCTCACTCGCACAGTGCAAATTCTTACAATACATTATAAACTTCATCCAGATTACTGTTGGGAGTGATGGAACTGTTGTAGTGAAGGCATGGTTATTGAAATATACCTGTAAAGTCCAATTCCACAATCTGGGGCTGCCGCGTGCCCGCGGGTGAGGCAATCTACCAATTCCAGACGCGAAGGCCTGTTTCAATGTCGGGACAATCAACCCAGAAAGACAGGCTTTATATACTTTTTAGAGAGGACGGCGCGACGCGATGCGGTGTGGTTCGGATGGCGTAGCAAACATGTAAGTAGGCGATTTCAAACGAAAAACGACTAAGTCCAAACACTGAGTTGGCGGACCGTCACGCTTCCTGCCAAAAGCATAACCAGTTCTTCCAGTCTGTACGCAAGCTTGTACCTTTCAATCTCCGCTTCTAAAAAAGGTGTATTGCATTGCGTAAGCAGACTGGTCGCGAGTCTAGGGTTATGACAGATTATGGGGTAGTACAGATGTTGTTGTTAGGGTCGTCAATAAGGCCTTACAAAAACATGGCCACCATTAACCTCTCAACTGTCCTCTGGCATCCTATAATATCATCCTTATATGCCTTTATTTGCTGCTTGAGAAATGCTAGGCCTGCCGTGGGCATATCGAGAGGTTTTATCGACATTGTAGGTCGTCGGGAATTGCCGAGGGTCAGTCTCGTGATCCGAGGCCGTCCATATTTGGATAAACTGGTCACCTTTTCAATCCTGCGGCTGCAGGTAATACATCCATCCATCCATCCATCTGCAGAGGGTCAGACATTTTTCAAATAGTGGTGTACCATATTGTGAGTGATGAAAGCGAAATATTTATGGAATTATGGGTTACAAACCCCCGAAAATCCTATGGGTTATGGGGTATGGGAAAGTGCCTCAATTTCCCTGCAAACCAAGTCGGTGGGGGCAAAAAACTATGGGTTACAGCAAATTATGGGTTAATACAGCTATGGGTTAGGACAGCTTTGACTGTAAGTACATAGACCACACTACGTCACCGGTCTACACACTACCTCGGAGTGTATCAATGGTGCTTCGCTTCGATGGTGACGCGTTGACGGACCGACACACTCCTATCCGGATCAAGGGAGTCGACGTTTAACGTATGGTTGGTATACTCGTTATTGTATGCTATGTGCATGAGCCATGTCGTATCATCAAGGTGTCGAAATAAACATTCAAGCTCAAGCCCGATCTCCCTTTCTAAATATATATACACCTCAAGGGCAGTGTAATTCTACAGCTTCCCCTTCACCCTCTTCGCGTTCTGCTGTTCATACTTATCCTGCAACACCCGCCGGAGGACCTTGCCGGTCGGCGACTTCGGTATCTAGATTTCATCATCACCAACACGCGTCAGTCTCAGGGTATGATGTTCCAAATGGAGTAGAAAACTCAAAAAAATACACACCGCTTTCACGACCTCGATGCCGCCGCGCAGCCACTTGTATTTGCTGAGATTCTCCTGATGCCACGCTTCCAGCTCCTTGATAGTGGCGGCCGCGCCGACTTTCTTGCCAGCGGGGCTTAGGACGATCCATGCACGCGGCACCTTTTCGTCCGAAGTGCGTCCACCGCTTACACCCGCAACCGTGGCGTCGGTAATCAGCTTCCTTGGTTCCGCCAGCAAGACGTCTTCGATCTCCACTGGCGACACTTGGATGCCCGAGACCTTCAGTGTGTCCTGCACAATAAGTGAGAAGAGAAGCTGATGCCAACAAAAACGTCTGCTACGGACCTTGGCTCTGTCGGCGAAGCTAGACAGATGTGGATAAAATAGTCAGCACCCGTCCGTCCCCATCAATCAAAGAATTGCATCCGTACAAGAAATATCCCTGTTCGTTGACTCGGAATTTGTCGCCGGTGCGGAGCCACCCGTCCACGAACGTTTCGCGAGTAGCTTTCTCGTTATTCCAGTACCCAAGGGCGATATTCTCGCTCCGGAGATACAGCTCGCCGACCTCGTTCACGTCGGCCTCTGTCCCGTCGTCACGGAGCGTCCGCGCCTCCATGCCTGGTAAGAGGATGCCTGTCGATCCCGAGACGTGTTGGAATCGCCCATCAAGGATCCCGGGGTGCGGTTGTACGATGGCGGCAATCGTCTACAGGGTAACAATGTGTTCAAAAGCACCCGTGGAACGGAACAATTTGGTTACTCACTGCTTCCGACATGCCGTACCCTACGTTTTACGAAATGAGAATGGAAAAACATCGATATCGATCAAGGGAAACACAAACCTTCCGTGAACGTGGAATCCTGAGGCACGAGCGCTGTGATCTTCGCAGCCAGTTCTGGTGGGAGGTATGCAGCGCCGCTTCCCATTGTTTGAAGGGAACTAAAGTCGACCTTCTCAATACCAGGATGATTGACCAGCTGGTGAACGACCGAGGGGATCATCGCTATGGCCGTAATGCGATACCTGTGTTCTCAGATGCGTCAGTCAAATGTTTAAGCCATGCAAAAGGTAAATAGCTCACCTGGGAATTAATTCGAGAGCAAGTTTCAAATCCCATTGGGAGAGAATGACAAGAGTCATGGGGGAAAGGAAGGCGCGGAAGGCATAGGTGTGCAGGCCGTATGTGTGATGAAAGGGCAGGAAGGCAAGGGCAATCGGAATGCCTTCTGGCGTCTTTGGCGGTGGAGGCTATCATAATCCGAATCAACTACAAGCCAGAGACGGCAAAAGAAAAACACATACGGTATATACTTGGGCTATGGCTGTTCCAACAACGACTGATTGTCCAATAGAATAGATAATATTCCCGTGCGATATCATGACGGCTGAAAACACACACGGATAAGGTCAAGAGAGTCCACAGAAATTCGATCGTCATGCTACATACCTTTAGGAAGCCCACTCGTTCCGCTGGAGAAAATTAGATAGGCGAGAGTGTCCTTATTAGCGTCCCGAGGTGCGACGGCGGGTATCTTGCGAGTTTGAGCAGTTTCAATTAGGTCGGAAAAGCTCTTGCGCCCTTTGGCACGTCCTTCAAGAACGAATATCTTGCTGGAGGGAATACCGACCTTCTTTGCAACAGGAAGCACAAGAGGTAGCAGCCGCGCGTTGACGAACAGCATGGTAGCTTTAGATAACTCGAGAGCATGCTTAAGCTCAAAGGGCGTCGAATAGGAGGAGATCAGCGCGAAAGGAGTCGTGATGGCTAGCAGAGAGTGCAGGATTGTGATGTAGTCCTAATACACATAGAATGAGCTACGATCATGACAAAAGGTGAGTGACTTACCATAGAGTTCTCGCTCATGATCCCGACAATTTCTTTCTCGCCGCTGAGACCAAGTCCGCCCTCAGAAATAGGAGCACCGAGCGCGGTCGCACCCACTCGGACGCGGTCAACGAACTGGCGGAAAGTCCTCTTCTTCCCCGTCTTCGCGTCGATCTGCAATGTGTAGTCCGGCCATTCCGCCTGGTCCGGGCGGCCGAAAAATATATGGTGCGCGTTGAACGCAGGGTAGGCCGGAACGTCAGGGTAGGGCGACTTGAGGTACATTTACACGAGAGAGCAAGCAGCAGCAGCAGCAAGTCGGCGGGCATATTGTCGCCGGCGAGTGTTTATAACGGGCCATCGGGTAGGGGCCACATTCTGCGAGTTTAGACAGGAGCCGGGCTGGGATGAACCCGCTATTGCCGATTTGATTTCTGTGTGACTTGCTGTTCTGCACCCGTGACTGAAACAGGTGACCTATATTTGGTATGCCACGAGGCAAAATGAAGGATAGAATGGTGCCGACGCGCCTCCCCTGTGCTCAGATCCAAGAGGCGGCCGTACAAACCCTCGAAGCCTTCGGCGCCCATGAACATCTTAATCCATAGCATTGTCATGTGAATGACATTCGCTCAACACTTATTACGGCCCGGACTCCTCAGGAAAGCGTACAAAGACTTCAACATCATGTCAGCATCGTGCTATGATTTCCCCAAATACTCGTTACCGACATCGTTATTGTCTTCGCACAGTTCTCCGTATAGCTCTTTGGTCGTCTGAATTATCCAGAAGCTCCCCGTCACGACCGTCATGCCCATCTGAAGGCTCTTCCCCGTTTATGATTTGCTCTATATGGTAGACTTGCTGTATACCCCCTGGCGCGCTCGACTTGTTGCGCGCTTCCGTCTTTAGGGAACCACTCGATCCCTGATCAGAATGTAAGTAATCCATACGGATCACGAGTGCCGTCTCGGTCGTGCCGGGGTACTCCTTACGAAGGTGGGGGTGCCTGCCGTCGCGCGTAAAGAAGTGATGGAAAAGCTATGCGTACCCCTTGGAGATAGACTGCGGTTCACCCTCTAAAAATATCTGTGAGCGACGACAAGAAACGTATCAGCATTGTATGAATATTTTTTCGAGCTGCTCCTGCGTCGTCTTGTGTCGTCGTTCTTTCCTTACAGCCGTATGCCACTCTCGAGCAGTAAACAGTTGTCGAACACGACCCGCATTTCCTAAAGGCTTTCTTCTCTGTCATGATTCTGTGGACGTAGGCGGAGTTAACGTACTTGGATGTTCTCGCAGGTCGCGCCCTTTCCCTCGAGTATCGTAAGCAAATTGCATCATCGCGTCAACCGCCTGAAAAACGGTGGCGATAGACAAGGTATTCGTATTGGCATTCAAAAACACATTTCGAAGAGGTTGATCCCAGCCTCTCGAGGGCGTCATTGTGGGTGTTCGGGACCGTCGCCCCGGCCCTCTTGGGCGACGTCTCCAGCGCCGCCGACAACCTGAGGTTGTCGATCACGAGCAGCGCATCGCCCTGGTGCGTTGATGTCCTCCAGAACCCATCCGGCCACATCGCGATCTCGAGGCTGATAATTAAAAGCCCAGCGTCGGCCTTTGCAGCCCCCCCCAGTCCGGATTCGGAGTGCTGGATGAGGACGCTCCCAGCCTTTGATTTGGTGAGCCCGAGTATGGACATGAATATCTGCCACAGATGTGTCAATGTGCTCGATGGCGAGCCTGCCGTCTGTCGCGGGTGAGAGTTCCCGTTCGATAGGGGGTCATCTGAACGGGCGCGGACGCGGACAGGCCTTCATGGGACTTTATTTGAGCCTTTGAATCGTTCTCGGGATTTACGCTCGTGTTAAGAACTATTTAAGGCGCGTCTATCTGAATGCCAGGGTCACAAGGGGTGATTCGCTATGGAGTCTTCGTTAGATTATCACCATGAGAAAATCAATCGCACTACTCACTTTCATATATATATATGTCCTAGGAACCTGTGCGCAGACGCCACTATATAGTCGTTGTAAAGCCCTTGAAATACCTATCCATTTATCGACGGGTGAGCTGTTTGAACAACATTTATATGCATATGGAGCAGTCTTCGATAACAGCCTTGAAAGTCAAAAGCCGGTTCTCATACTACACACTCTGGTACATCGCCCAGTGGCAGCCCGGCCACAACAAGCACATCCAGCAGAATCACGACGCTTTCATATCACTCCTCGACAAGCTTAAGCCGTCCGTCCTTAGGCCTTAGGCCTTAACATTCATATTTAACCCCTAAAACATCCCAATTCAAGTCAGCCCCCATTCTCTCCACACTCAAAAGCAAGGAAGCACCTACCCCAAACCCCACAAACGCCCCCACCCCACCCTCCCCATCCCTCCCTGTCCCCGCAAAACACACATCCACCATCTTCTGCTCCTGCTCCTGACTCTGCATCCCAGCCCCCTCCGCATTGAAAACGCCACTGCGCGCGCGCGCCGCGCGTTTCGAGCCCGCGACGAGCCGGCCCGTGGGGAGCACGTCGTACGTGCTCAGGTCGTGCCGCGCCTTGATCGCGTCCCGCTCGCGCTCGCGCTTGCGGTGGTAGCTGATGTAGTCGTCCTGGTGGAGGTGTGCCCTGGACCAGGGGCTGGGGGCGGAGACGAGGAGCGGGCCTTTGCGCAGTTTGATACCCGTGCCTTTGCCTGTGTTCGTGTTCGTGTTAGTGGCCGTGCTGGCGGTGGGTTGTTGGCCATGGGCCGCCGCCGCCGCCGCTGCTGTTGGGGTGGATGTGGAGGTGCTTGTGTTCATTGTGGGGTGGCTGTCAAATTTCATTGGAAGCGTGGTGTTAAGCTGATCCCTTATATGATCAAATGAGAGGCCACTGATGCACCGTCAATCCTTTGTTCCCCGATATCACATCACACCTTTCGAAATGCGCTCCCAAAGAAAGGAAAGGGGATCCGTGCACGGAAACAAGCAAACAAAACTTACTTACATGCCACGGAGGAGGAGGAGGCCCTACTTTGTCTTTGTCGCAACCCAAAACTCTGCCTTATATATCCACCGCATCATCGCCTTCAAATCCCCCGTATATTCACACTCCACCGTGCATCGTGCGCCCAGACCACCCTTCCCATCCCCGTCCCCGCTTCCGTTCTGGAAAACAAACCCAATCTCCTCCGCAGCGCATATCACCTCGTCGAGGCTGAGCTCGAGCTTTGCGTGGCCGCCCGAGGTCCAAAGCAGCGGCCCCATGTTAATCCAGGTCCCGCCCGGCCGAAGGAGCGTGTGGATGTGCTCCATCGTCTCAAACACGTTCAGAGACGTGTCGAGGAAGAAGAGGGTTACGATGTAGTCGTATCCTTTTTGATCGTGGACGTCCCCAGCGTCAGATTTCGACCATGCAAAGTCGGGTGGGGAGGTGTCGGGTTGGGTTCGAGGCGGGGGAGGAGACAGCGTGAGGAAATCGGATTCCGCGAGACGGAAGTTCAGGGTGAGGCGAGGGACGGCGTCGGGGAAGTGGATGGCGCGGAATAAGGAGTCGTTGGACCGTTGGTGGGAGAACCAGTGTGCGTAGGGACGCAGGGTATGTTCGTTTATCGAAGGGGTTGTCTCCGCGGAAAGCAGGAAGCGAAAGGCGAAGTTCATAAAGAACGAATATTCGTTCGCGGTGGTATCATATCCTGCAAAGTCTCATAATCATGGAAGTCATGAATGCAGGGTAAAGCTGCGTACCGAGCTGCGAAATCTCCCAGGCCAGCCTACCCAGCCCTGATCCCGGCACAAGAATCCTTTTATCCTTCCGTTCGAGTGGGTTGACTGCAGCAAGGACATCTAGAATCGGACGAAAGATCTTTTCGCGTTCCTGCGCACCCTCCTCGCTCCAGTCGCGTATAAAATGCTTCAACGATTCCCGCACTCTGCTCAAGTCCGCATGACCGGCGTACGTCTCGCTCAGCCCAAACTCCTTCGCCGCAAGCCCAGCAATGCCCTCCGTGATAGTCGCATTAATGTCCGTGACATATCTTAGCTGCTCCAGCTTCGCCGGGTACCCAATTTTGTTTCCCAAGCGCTTGTGTGCGCGCCCCAGGGAACTGTACATCGCCTGCCGGGTGGCGACCTCCAGCCCTGCCAGGCGGCTGTATTGCGTGTATGATTGGTAGGCTTTTTCTTGGGAGAATGGACCATGGGCGGAGAATTTGAGGGACCGGAGGGAGAGGAAGTCACGGGCAGCTGCCCAGGACCAGGCGCGCAGGTTTGCGAAGCTGGTTCTGAGGACCACGGCGAAAAGAGCAAGTGGGAAGAGGCAGGCTAGTAAGGCATCGAAGCTGAAGGTAAAGCTCGTGACCATGAGGTAGGTCGAGGTTGGAGGCCATGGTGACTGTGAGAGTCGCGGTGGGAACGAGTTTCTGCTTGGCTTGAGCCTTCATTCCAAACAATTCAGCCCGGCGCCGGATACATGCAATTGAGAACCGGGAAGAGTAACTTGATTCAGCACTTATGCAGACGATAACATAGAGCTTTTCACACTGGAATATTACTACGGAATGTCGTGTAGGGCGCGAAGGACACACGTGTAGTTTGGCATTGTGTACGCGTCGTATGTTTAACGCATCACGTGGTCAAACGCGCCAGCTATAAATACCGACTCTTTGTTGAATGCGCATCTTGTTCCTCAACGCCAACCACTACATACCGGCCAGCAAAACCAAGTCTCATTACATTTACTCGTTACAATGGCCCGCACCAAGCAAACTGCTCGCAAATCTACAGGTGGAAAGGCTCCCCGTAAGCAGGTAAGTTATCAGCGCTTTACTTGCTGGCAGTGCCCGCCTTCGCCTCGAGTACACGCGTTTGATTGCGTTTTTAACTAATTGATATCTCTGTTCTAGCTTGCCTCTAAGTCAGCCGCCAGAAAAACAGCTGCCGTGCGTTCATAACCTTCTCTTCAATGAACAAAACATTGATCTACTTTAATCCTGTAGAATGCCACTGGTGGCGTGAAGAAGCCCCATCGTTTCCGCCCCGGCACCGTCGCCCTGCGTGAAATTCGTCGCTACCAAAAGTCGACTGAACTTCTCATCCGCAAGCTCCCTTTCCAGAGGCTCGTTCGTGAAATTGCTCAGGACTTCAAGGTGCGTGTCGTTGGGACTGTCGATAGCCTGGCGTTCTGTTGATACATCTCTGCACCGTTAGACCGATCTGCGTTTCCAATCATCAGCCGTTATGGCCCTTCAGGAAGCCGCCGAGGCTTACCTCGTTTCATTGTTTGAGGACACCAACCTTGCCGCCATTCACGCTAAACGTACGTGCTACCGTCTCGTCATCTCACTATATTTATTGATGTTATCACCTTCTGCTAGGTGTCACCATGTACGTTGTGTTCCTCAATGTCTTGACCTCGAACCTTGACGTTTGTCTTTCACAGCCAACCGAAGGACTTGGCACTTGCTCGCCGCCTCCGGGGAGAGAGGTCATAAAGCCTCCTGTCATTCGAGCTATTTATTCCTTTCCCGTGTATTCTATGTATCGCAATGCCACCTACCCATTCATAAGCCCCTCCTTATTCCCGTCCACGTCCTTTGTTACGTGTCAGAGACCCACTCTGCCTGTCGCATGCACAACGACCTGAAGGGATGTACAAGCGCATCTGTCGCCACTGAAACGCCTTTCTTTCTGATCCAATTCATCTCATCCTCATCTTCTTTCTCCTTGGCACGTGGCCAACCTGGCGATCCATCTCATCATGATGCCCACGATGCAGCCTCGTGTGCGCAGCCCTGTTATTTATCGCCGGCATGGCGCGTAACGTAACATCCACACCACATCTTCCTCTGCATCGACTCAACTGACCAAGAACTTGTGAATGCTCTGGTGCATCCCCACTCAACATTTCCGATTCCCAAGCAGACGAAAACGAGCGCGAACAGCCGCAACCGAAAACATGCAACTGCACCACCACCACCCCAACAGCGATGAGGAGGATGCAACAACCGGTGCGTAAAAGAAATCCCCAACGCGCCACGCCACTCCCCCTCCCCCATTTATTGCGCCTGACTGACTTTCTGTCCCACACAGAATCAGGGATATTTTACCTCGTCCCGAACAAGTACGGCCCAGGCAAGACGCTCGTGCGCCGCCCGCGGCCGGCTCCCACCTCCGCACCGCTCGACGAGGACTTCGATGCTGCCACCACAACGCGCGGCGCTCGCACGGAGTGGGAGCCTTCGCCCCGCGTCCGGGCGCGCTCGCCGCTGCCACCCATGTACCCCCCGCTGCCCCCGACCCCGGCCCCACGGGCCACATCGCCCAAAGCCCAGACGCAGACGCAGCTGAGGATGCAAACCCCCACATCGCCCACGCCGAGCAAGCGACGCGACGGTCCCAGCACCGCGCGGCCTCTGAGCGGGGAGGGCGCCGCTGCGAATGCGGCGGGCAATGCGAGCGGGGATGTGTTGCAGATGTACGGGGAGTATGGGCATTACATGACTGAGCTAGAGCGCAAGTTTGGCGGGGGGCCTGATCTTACGCTGAGCCCGACGCGGAGCCGGGGCGTCAAGGCGGGGAGGGCGACACAGACGCAAGTGCAGGTGCAGACGCAGCCGCAGCAGATCAACACGGATAGGATAGGGATGCCCGCGCGGCTTGGGTCCGTGGGACGAGCAGGGGGAGGGGGGGTGGGCACGGGCGGGGGAACGCCGCGTGCCAGACAGTCATTTGAGATTGTAGATCGGAGGGTGTTGGAGGATGGGCCGGAGCGCACGGTGACGATCTCGACGTGGCGCGAGCAGGTTGCGGAGGAGGCGGACCAGCGCGCGAATATGGATATTTATTATCTGGATGCGAGGGATTATGCTAGTGCACAGGGCGGCAGTACGGATCTCGGTGGAGAGGGGGAGGATGTCGTGGTGGATGGAGATAGGGATGGGGTTGTGTCGGAGGCTGATAGTCTTGCGAAGAAGAGGATGAGGACTCTGCCGCCGAGGCCAGCGATTGAGGATGGCGCAGGCTCGAATACCATGGGGAGCATCCGCACTATCACTGACGAGTTGTCTGGAGAGAGTGAGCCAGAGTTAAAGGTATGTAATTCGCTGCTACGCGTAGATCGCCGCACTGAACCTTCCTCCGCCTCGGCACGTAGCGACAGTCAACAGCGACAACGACGACGACGACGACTACGCACAACTCGTTAGGGCTGTCAAACCACGAACAAAGCAGACCTAGTGCATCAGGATCCTCGCTTTCTCCACCCTGGAATAACACCCCTCCACGCACACCCCCGCGCACCACACGAAGTCCAGACCCAAGCTGGCACAGCATTGACCCCCGGACCCCGCCCCCGCCCGAAAAGCTCACAAATGATCATATTCCTACTACCTCACCGCCTCGTTCCTCAACACCCGTGCATCGAAGCCCAGACGGCAAAATGCGCCCCGATCGCTCCTCCCACACGCCTATGCGCAGCTCGACGCCGAACCGCGACAGGACACCGTACCAGGGCCAGGGCCTGCGCGACTCCCTGCCGTCATTCCACCCCACGCAGTCCGGGTCCACCATCAGCACGATCAAGTCCGCCTCCGCGATCGCCTTCGAGGGCATCCTCGCGTCGTGCGAGCCCCCGCTGCTCCACATCGCGCCCTTGCTGGCGAGGCTTGGGATCGTGAATGAGGGCCACCTGCGCGCGATTGGGAGGCTGTCTGGGGAGACGAGGGATAAGGAGGTCAGAGAGGAGGCGTTAAAGCAGGGCGTTACGGTTATGGAGTGGGCTATCTTGTTGGATAAGTTGCAGACGATTTGAGAGGTTTCGTAAGGGATTCAGAAGGGGGCGGAGGCTCGTATTTTAATGCCACAGGCAAAAGCTTGTGCATGATTTTATATTGGATGGTTAATGGCTCTGAAATCCATCGCAGTGTGGGTTTCAGTAATTTTATAATGGATAAAGGAGTGGTTGGGGATGGCCGGTTTTGGTGGGATTTCAAGATGGTATTAGCCGAGGCACGCGACGCGACGCCAAGTTTCATTGTGCACGAGCAGCCTTGCATCCACCATCGAATCGACTTGGATTCCCTTCCTCTCTTGCAATTGCCATACATCTCGTTCCACCATTTAAATAAGCAACGATTATTTATCCAGGTCCATTGTTTTCTACTACGCTTCATCGTATGTCCACCGAAACAGGTAAGTTCCATGCCACTGCAGAAAGCCAACGCCCTTACGGTTCGCCGACGACACACAGCAAGTCCGTCCAAACGGTCTGCCATATTCCTACAGGATGCATGCTACCAACACCAATACATTCGGTCGCGGGATGTTTCTGCGATCGTGGAACGTCCAGAACGCCTGCGCGCAGTGACGGTTGGCCTTTCAGCTGCGATCGCGCGTCTTGAGACTGCGTTCCACGGCACCACGAGTGCAAATATGAATGTTCCGCTTCCACCTGCATCAGAAGCCGAAGAGGAGCCACTGGACCCGGACGATCTGGCAGCGGTCATGGGCCGCATGAAAATCATACCTGATTCTCGACCGTCACCTGTATCTATCGTGCGGAGCCAGGCTTCTGTCGACCTGCTCAACGATCCTGCTGTTAAATATATACACGGAGACGTGGACGGCGATGTTTATTTGGAGGACCTGAAAGGCTGGGCGAGAGACAGCTGGGATAAGATACGCAATGGTGGTTCTGAGATTCCTGAGGGGCTAGCACAGGGCGATCTATATCGTGTGTCGGGTCGTTGTTTCATCTTATCTCACATTTGCTAACCAGATTGCTTGCTTTTCAGTTTGCCCGGAGTCTATGGACGCGATACAAGGAGCTGTTGGAACGGTTTGCGAGGCCGTTGACAGGGTTGTTGCTTCATCCAGGGACACCGGTGGCCCCAGTTCAGCTGCTTCTGCTACACTGCCAACCCAAGACCCTGCTGTGCATCGTGCCTTTGTCGCCATCCGTCCACCTGGACATCACTGTGGGGAGGATACGCCTTCTGGGTTTTGCTTTGTGAACAATGTTGCTATTGGTGCGGCTCACGGTATGTAGTCACATCTTGTCGCGACCTTTCTTGATGTTCCGTCGTGATTGTAGCTCACCTCAAACACGGAGTGAATCGTGTGGTGATACTTGACATTGACCTCCACCACGGTATGTTCATTGGCCTTTATGAGAGAGTTCGGCCTCATAGCGTCGCGTCAGGAAACGGGACACAGTCAATTGTGTGGCAGATTAACGAAGAAACATATCGACAGAAACTAGAATCAGACGCAGGCGCTCCATCACCTGAGAGACCCGGCCTCCAAGTATACTATGGCTCAATTCACGACATTCTCTCATATCCCTGCGAGGTACGATCTCCTTCGCTCCTCATAAAGGCCTATCTTTGAATCCTATCCGCCATACGGCGTACGTTAGGATGGAAAGGCCGGGCTCATCCAAGCAGCTTCCGTGTCGCTACACAAATCCCACGGCCAATATATCGAGAACGTCCACCTCCAAGAATATACTTCCGAAGAGCATTTCTGGAACACCCTGTACACGCAGGAGTACAGCAAGGTCCTGCGCAAAGCCGAGGAATTCCTCGACGGGACCGGCGGGCCCGGGGACGACGTCATGGTGTTCATCAGGTAAGTAACACGCGCCCCGAAGCCATCACCCCCCGAGTTCTCATCTGTATATGTTTGAGGTAGCTGTGGCATGGACGCATGCGAACACGAATACGAGTCCATGTCGCGCCACAACCGCAAAGTGCCCACGGGGTTCTATCACCGCTTTGCGCGCGATGTGTGTGCGCTCAGCGACCGCTATGCCCAAGGGAGGGTTGTCAGTGTGCTGGAAGGCGGATACAGCGACCGCGCCCTCATCAGTGGCGCTATGGCGCATCTCTCGGGGCTTGTCGATATGGACGCCGTCGTCGAGGAGGAATGGTGGAGCGTTGAGAATCTCTCCAAGGTACGCACCACGCCACCTTCCCTCTGTTTTGCTCCTACGAATGTCAACGCGGCTTGAACACACACACAGATCGAGAAAGCCACGAAGAAGCGTCGCGGCGGCCGAGCCTCTGTCGGCACGCCAGGAACGACTGAACCGTGGCTCGAGCGGACGCTGGAGCTCTTCAACTCGTTAAACTCCCCCGGGCAGGCGAAACAAGGGACACCAGCGTCTTCCCGCACACTGGTTCCCCCGTCTTCGATGACGCTCCGCCAACGCAAAACCAGGAGTGCCGGCGCCAGCACCAGCCCCACGCCGTCCGCGTCCCCTTCCCCTTCCCCTGCCAACGCGTCGGGTCTACAGCGCACCGGATCGGACGTGCAGCCAAAGGCGCCCCGCTCAGGCGGGAGGGGGAATGTGAAGGCTGAGCTTATGACGCCTTCGTCGTCGACGGGCACTGAGGGCAGTACTTCGAGCGGCTCGAGCGAGGCCGACCTTGCGGTCTCGGCCGGGCTTAGGAAGGTTCCTCGTGTTGTTCTGCGTCTGGGACCAGACCCTAGTCTTTCCGCTGGCTCTTAGTTCCCAGGTGCTCGATGATACCCTCACCTTCTTCAACTTCGATACCCGGATTTTGGATATGTAGTTTGTAATAATGCTAGTTGTGAAAGAGTGGGGCGACTCGGAGGAGGGCGATGTATACTCATATAATTTTAATGCTCTTGCACTTACTGAAAGCTAGAAGGGTATGTGAAGATGTATTTTGATGATACAAGATCCATAGTCGTCGTATCTTCCTCACGTTAGTGGCGTTGGGAAAATTATTCCATAGTGTGTGAGTAGTCCTATATAAAGAGCGAAGAAAGCGTATAAATAGTTCTAACGAGCCTGCGTACCAACTCATGCGGGCAAGACCATGAGCCCATGCACGGCCCACTCGTACACGCCGAGGAAGACGGCGCCGCCTGCCGATATCCATAGAGTCCTGGGGACGACACCGGCAAAGAGGGCGCGGACACCCTCGTTGACATAGATAGCTACCATCCGGCTTCGGAGGGATGGGAGCTTCTCCTTTGATGGGTTCTGCGGCATTGCTATTGAGTGCGGCCGTGTGATATATTTACAAGGCAGCTTACACGCAGATCGAGCATGACGCGCGTTTTCAGCACGTCCAGAGGCGTGGTGAGTGCCGCGGCTATCCCGCCTGCTATGCTCCCGCATACGGCCGCCTCATGCGCGTAAAGAGGCTTCCGCTGAAGCTTGCGCGACAGTCGAGCTTTCATCAGCTCGTATAATGGGAATTGTAACGAAGTGAACGGGATCTACAGGACAGCGTGAACGCATGTTAGTATAACCATTCGGGTTCCACGCACCTCGCGCATGATGGTTGAGCGGAAACCTCGATAAAAGCCGCTCCAGCCGTCATTCGCTAGTACTTGCTTAGCGGCGGCGAGTGATGATTTACCCAGGGCGCCGTAGGTCATGGTCTGTGTCCTGGTCTTTATGACTTCAGTGGGAACACGGATCAAGCATGCCGTCTGGAGGGAGTGTAAAGATATTGTCACTAGACCAGCGAAAATGTCCATACAACTTCTGCCACCGATGCAGAGAGCATGTGGTTGACTGGCGCGAGATTCTGGGGAAGCGGGGAGTGCTTCTTCATTGTTTCATACGTGGAGAAGAACACAGCAGCTGATACACCCTTCAAAGATTAGATCCTGATCTGGCTGCATAACAATTAGGAGCGTACCACCCGGTGCGCTGCCGACAACAACACTTCCGATACCCTTGTAGATGCCACTGAGCCCTCCAGCACGTGTGAATCCCTGCGCAGACTGAAGCCGCGTTTTAATTGTATCTATAGGGAAGAACAATAGATCTACGGCGGTTCCTGCTGCACCGCCGGCCTGACGCGGGTAAACCAGTTATTGTTACATTGAAAATCATCGAACACGTACCACAAGGGACTGAACGAAGGTTGGCTTGACATCCCCATTGGCCATTGCGGACCCAGGGCAATCTGCGCGACTTGGAGAGATTGCTGGTTCGCTGTCAGAGATGGCGGTTTTATGGGAGGAGAGCAAGCGAAGGCTGACCTAATCTCGGCGCAGTGTGAAAACATATAAAATTGAGCTCTGATTGATCAAACTGATTGAGCTCTTCTACTTGACTTTGACCATCATAGTTGGCCGATATTGATCGTTCTTGAAACGTACGGTACGATCTGCCCTCACTTCCAGCTCGACAACGCTGATTGATACGGAGTCGTCGTATTCCTTTGAGAATTTCGATCAAACTCGACGTGTAGGGTTATCCTTTCACGACCCCTTGACCAAAGGAACAGTGGCCTTCCATCGAGGGTATTGATTATATAAAGGCCCTAATTCAACCACAGGCATATTGCATTATCCTCCAGCTACTGCCCTACTAACGATCACCATCGCTCGTCTAGGATCATTTTCGTTGATATGCACTGGTGCCTTCAAATCCCGGAGATTCTTGGATTGGTCTTCCAAGAGATATCTGAAAACTCGCAATTGACTTCTGAAAGTCAGGGCGCTCTTTTCGCCCTCGCCCAAACATGCCGTGCCTTCAAGGAGCCAGCCCTCAATGCTTTGTGGAAGTATCAAACGAGCCTGGTCCCGCTTGTTAAATGTTTTCCACAGGACGCGTGGCAGTGCGCTGTTCCAGGAAATGATAAATCTCTGGTATGTCTTCAACCTTCCTATAAAATTGAGGTTTACCTACAAGAGCGTGTCCTCAGCGCTTCATTCGGCCACTTCTGGACGCGGACTGGGACAGGGTACGCTACTATGCGCGACGTATAAGGATCCTCCGGTACATCACACCAGCACCCACCCCTAGAAGGACACAAGAACATGCACCTCTTGCGGTATACCAAGTGTTGTCCGTTTCCATTCCGGAAACTCTGGGCCATCTCGCTCCTAATCTGCGAGTATTAGCTTGGAAGGAATCCGATACATGTTTCCCTTACATCCGAGTCCTGCTGGCTCCCACAATCACTAGACTCGAATTGCCGATGACGGGATCCGACGTTCTGAGGTTATCGTTCCTCCCGATTGTGCGACAACTTTGCCCCCTTCTCACACACTTCGTGTCCGATTATTCGAGCCCTGTAATTCTTGAGCCCAACTTTACGCGAGGAATATCTCAGGCCATATGCCAGTGGAGTTCTATCCGAGTCCTCGAGGTCGGAGATTTAACGAACGACGCCTTCAACCACCTTGCGAAAATGCCTTCAGTTGAGATGCTCTCAGCATCATCGATCACTACTGAATACATTCCCGGCGGTTCCAATAAATTCCCGGCACTCCGTTATCTTAAGCTCTACCGGGCGAGATTGGATTGGGCTACGAGCCTCTTGGCAACTATAACCATCCCAGTCCTTGAACGAGTTTGTTTGCACCTTGATTCACAATCTGCGATTGGCTGGAACGATTTGTTTCGATTTTTGGGTCGGTCACATGCCACGTTGACGAGAGTGGATATCGTTCTTGTAGTTGATCGCGGAGAGGATGTTGATGGCGTCAGTCAAGGTGCTCTGTGGCCTCTGTTAGCTCTTTCGACACTCAAACGCATCACATTGATCGCGCCCACGGTCCATCTCGACGATGCTTTTCTTGAAGGAACGGTGGGCGCCTGGCCTGTATTGCGTTACCTTGTCATATGCTCTATCAATAGCCATTACGCGACCCTTGGAGGACTGATTTCTTTGATCGCAAATTGTCCTTGCCTCGAGCATTTGGAAATTTGCATTGACACATCGTGCATGGATATGCCTTGTCTGCCGACGGGCGTGTCTAATCCGAACATTAAAGGACTCGTTCTGCGCATCTCTGAACCTGTAGCGGACCCTTACAGATTTACCGAATTCCTTGCGCTTGCGTTCCCTGGTCTCGCTTCCATTCAATGTCGCGGTCTTTTTTGGATAGGTGGCAATGCGCTTTCGGCGAACATGGACAATCTCTTTCTGATAAATCATCTTCTTCCAATCCCCAATCTTTGACTATTCTCACAATCCCCGTTCCTTGTCAACGCGGTCCTTTTGCCGCATCGAGTTTCGCACTGTCGTCGTAACTCTCAGCCACACCGTGTCTCCGTCTACCATTTCTGGCATGAATTCTACCATACATACAACATCCTCATCCTCCTACTCTTCACACGGACATTTTCACCTGCAGGGACTTCAATACATTGTTACTAAACGCCTCCCGCTTCTACCGCCAGCTACTGGGAACATTCATACTGGTACAAGCTCCATATCAATTATTTAGCTACTTGGACAGTTGTTTATTCAATTTTATATTTCCTATCGCAATGTATCAGAACGACTTGGACCAATCTAATTTGGACTGAATTACTGTTATTCTTGTTATACACGACAATGAATATCACTGAACGGCATGAACTTGATCGGAATCCGGAGTACTCATGCTTCCCTTCAACCACCCACAACCTCAACGGTTTCGCCAACGTTTGCGCCATACAGGTTCCCCGAAACTTGGTGTGCGCAAATGCCTCGAGACCCAGAGCTCTTTGCTATTCTACGCAAAGAGCTCACTGTCCCCGCTGAGAGCCTGCAGGTGGGCCAATGGACCCTTGCGGCTCTTTCTCGGGCAAGAAAAATCCTTACGGAACCCGCTCTCCGTAAGCTATGGCGACACATGACTGGTCTAATTCCCCTCATCTATTGTCTTCCATCGGGTCCATGATGACATGGGAAATTGGGTACATTTTCTGCGATAGATCTCAAGGACAGTCTTTCCTTTGCAATGCAGGACCTTGGCTCCAATGCTAGTATACCCTCTAACCCAATTTTGAAGCTTCGGCCCTCCCAGTCCTCAAGGACCGTTGCCTCTACCTCGCAAATGTCACTGCAGAGGGTTCGGAGCTTGTGCTTTGGGTTTCGAACTTGGTTATCCCTTTCCCTGAATATAGTTATGGAAGACCTCACTGATGCTGGCCTCAACTTGTCCTGGGATATTTTCGCCATAAAATGTGGTCCGAGCTCGCGGGCTTTGGGTCGCACTTCAGGCGGTGACAAATTTCCTGCACTTCGTCAGTTAAAACTCACTGGTGAGGCGACCGCAAATGAACGACCACTTTTCTCACATTCCTCACTGTGAATAGATCTATCTCGACTTTTTTCGATGCGCTTGGCTAGCGACGGAGCCAGTGCTCGTAGAAAATGACCTTCGAATGTCGAATTTACTACTTAGATATTCTCCAACCCTTACTTTCCATTGCATTCCTCACTCGCGCAAAATCTGATATCAGTCGAGTCACTCTGCGAACTTGTACTCTGTATGGATAATCATAGTGGGGATTCACGTTTGATCTATTGAATGTATACGATGTGTCAGTTAAAACGCGTGGTGGCGGAATCCGGATGCGTGATGGATGGATGGATGTGAAATCCTTTTGCTCAAGACAAGTTACACCCGTTGAACGTTGAACGTCTGGCTCTTGCCTCCCGGACTTAGGAATGCATCAGTGCCTCAAAACTCCCCAGATCTTTGCTATGGTGTGCAAAGAGGTCTATTTCGGATCTACGGATCTGAGATGCAAACACGATACACTTGCAGCCTTGGCCCAAACGTGCCAAAGCTTCATGGAACCTGCTTTCGATATGTTATGGCGACGACTGTCTAGCCTTACCCCTCTCGTTCGGTGTTTTGCGCAGGATGTGTGGCAGTTAAAGGGCTGTACCATCGTAAGTTCACCATCCGTAAAACATGGTTCCTTCTTATTTTGCTGTAGAGTTTCAACCGCATTCCCCAACCCTCAGAGTGGGAGAGATTTCTATTTTACGCCCGCCGAGTCAAACTTCTACGGTACACATCACTCGTCCATCCGCGAAACCCTGACTACGCGCCCCATGCTGTTTGGCAAGTGTTGAATCTTACCAGACCCTCGTCCCTGGCGCATCTCCTCCCCAATCTCCAAACATTGTTTTGGAAAGCATCTGATGAAGTCTTTCCATACATCAGGCTACTTCTTTCACCCACATTGAAGAAGCTTGAGGTGAGCATGCGGGTGCGGGTCTCCAGCATTGGCTCTAACCTGTTGAGGCCATCCGTCCTCCCAACCTTGAAGGAACTCTGTCCTGCCCTGGTTAACATTACCATTACCAGTGTGAACACCATGGAACGCGTCCAGGGAGTCTCAGACAGTATCCTCCACTTGGACACTCTTTGTTCTCTGCATATTGAAGGAAGCATTAGCATCGATGCTCTCAATCACATCGCACAATTCCCGTCTCTCCAAAGCTTCCATTTCACAATATCTAGAGGCATGCCGCCAATTGACTCTGTTTCCGGCACTGGCAAGTTCCCTGCGCTTCGTCGACTGGAACTCCAGGGAATGGAGTTGGAATGGATCAACGATCTTCTTGCGGCCATCACTGTTTCTGTCATCGAAACAGTAAACCTCATTTTCCCCTTACACAACCCTACTGGCTGGCAAGCCCTTTTAACTAATTTGTCGCTGTCTCATGCCACCTTGAGGATTTTGAAACTGAAAGAAAATGGTCATGCGGGAACCGACAATTCCATCAATTCTGACACACTCAGGACATTACTCGCTTGTTCATATATCACCCACGTTTCCATACACCCCGCTCATAAGCTCGACCTCGATGATCAGTTGCTTCAAGGGTTTTCCGAAGCCTGGCCCCACCTTCGCCATCTGGATCTGGGTTACCAAGACCTTTGGCTCAAACCTTACCACATCACCCTCAAAGGACTCTTGCCCTTGGTCCGCGGGTGTCCTAAGCTAGAACACTTGGAGCTTCTTCTCAACGCGACCGCGACCAACTTTTCTCTTGCGACGCGCCCTGGCATGGGCACATCAAGTGCGACGTTAACCACACTGAAATTGGGTTACTCGCCAGTCGGTGATCCAGCCAAGGTCGCTGCCTTCCTTTTCGATGTTTTCCCAAATGCAACAACTATTACGGGTAATGACGAGGGCTGGACTGAAACCCTCGACCTTTTCAACTTGTTCAAAACTATGCGTCAGTGGCCAGCTCAGTAGAGCCGGAAGGGACCATCAAATAACGTGTCTCCGCATACTTACGGCATGTCCACCTCATTCATTGTAATAATAACATCTAACCTTATGCGTGAAATCGTAGGACTGTTTATCGCCTTCAGTCAACATTGTTCTTTCTTTTTTTGAAGTACTCAAAGAGATCCGTGTCCCACGCTACCATGGCTATCTCAAATTCTTCGTTGACCGCTCTGAGCTTGGCTACTCGCCAATTGATGACCCTGACAAGGTTGCTGCCTTCATTTCCCGACTTGAAGTCATCGACGGAAAGGCCTATCGCTCCTTTCGCCTACACCAATTGACGGTCAGCCATCTTCCTTCCCTTCTCACGACTGTGCTGCATGTGCATTGACATGTGCCTTTGATGTGCTTTTCTGGGCACAGCCGCGGCGGAGTTGTGATCGTTGACGTGGAGCAGATACTGAATTATGGCTTATACCGGAAGTTTACTTGCATTCTTCGTACAAGCAAAGATCCAATTGAACATTCAAGCCCACAACGTAGGCACCGTCTATACATACATAGACAGACGGAAACCAGCCAGCATTCTTGTCAAGCGCGGATCGGACCATCGGCATCTACACGTGCAGGCGCGTTTACGTCAGCTCATTATAGCTAGCTGGCTCTGAAGCAAATTCCGTATCCTGGACCGGCGTCGATGTAAAAGCTCAGGTTCTGCACGATGGCAGGCAGCTCGAAGCCCGCCGGTTTGCTTCCCGCTCTCTCGCAGACCATGTCCCAGATTCTCGAAAAGAGGCCGTTGCCTTCCCCACTTCCCGAGCATGTGCAAGCACCGCCCTCCACGCCGATGTCACAGGAGCTTGAACCCAAACACGAAGCTCAAAGTGAGACGGCCGATGAGCAACGTTATATAAACTCACCAGAACCGTCTCCGCCTCTGACACCTACTTCTACGACCTCAAGCCGGCGAAGGTTTCGCAAGAAGTTGAAGCGTTTGAAGGGTTTCAGGCCCTCGCTTGTGCTCGAAAATTCGGGCAGCGTAGCGAGAGATCACCTAGCCTCCGAGCGCACATTTCTTGCGTACGTTCGGACTAGTTTGCTGCTGGCAACGACTGGTGTTGGTGCGTGACGTCATCAGCCCTTGAAGAATTACTTATATTCTGCCACTTCAGCCCTTGTACAGCTATTCGCGGTGGCCGCTACCAATGCTGTTGCCAGCACCTCTCTAAGGCGGATACGACAGTTTGCACATCCTCTCGGTGCAACTTTGGTGGTGTTTGGGCTCGTTGTGCTTGCAGTCGGTCCGTAATCCTAGCTTAGAAGGAGTGGCTTGTTAACTGATTTGCTTGGTTATAGGAGTTCGCCGGTACTTTCTCATCCAGGTCTCGCTCACGAAAGGTGTCTTTCCAGTCACTCGAATGGCGATCACAGGAATCACGATTGTTCTCGCCGCTATCATCATTGTTGTTTTCGGAGTTTTGGTATCATCCCGAGATTAGGACACCCTCTGCCAGGTTCAGAGTCATGAACTGTTACGATTCAGCTGGACTTTTCGGCATATGCAAAAATTAGAGTCAATAAATGGGTTTACCATTCAATTTCCAGCACGAGCGAAGGTACCAAGGAGAATGTCTAGTCCCTAATCCCGTTGCAAGCCACAATTTCAACGTCTTGCTGTTTCCGTATAACTTAAAATTTACCGCCCAAGTTCTATCCGATCGTCTGCCACCCACTGATCGCACCTCACGCAGCCTCCTCCACCAGCTCATGCACAATCTCTACCGCCCGTCTAAACTTCCCCTTCTGCTCCTCCGTAGGCTGCACCTCACTTTTCCCACCCCCACACCCGCGCGGGCCGCCATTACTCCACTGCAGATCCTCGCTCCCCCACGCAATGCTCGTGTCGAGCCCGTAAATGTCCTCGCTCCCCGGCGGCAGCTCCGTCGGCAGGTCCTTTAGAATCTGATACAGCTCCTCCACAAGCGTGCTGGCGGCGGAGTTGTCCGCGGCGAGGCTCTTCGGGGCCGCCTCTTGCAGGGTGCGCGTGCCGGAGGGCCGCAGGGCGGCGGCGATGAGAAGGGAGGGGTGCGAGGCGGCTTTGGTCACGGTGTAGATGGCGTCGGGTGTTGGGGGCGCGAAACCGCCGACGATACCTGTCAGTGCCGGGTGATAGATGGATATTAGGCATTAGCATTTTGAAGATGGTGTGGAGGAAGACGGGAGGGACGGACCTTTCTGAAGACGGAAGGAATATTCTTGGAGAGCCATTATGGTGTGAGTGATAGTGTGTGGTGCGAGGAGGAGAGATGGAGCTGAGCAAGCTCTGATCTGTTATCTTCGACGCGCAGCTGATGAGTATAAATAAGTAAGAGGTCATCACACCACGTGGGCAGCTGACAATCAGGGGAAGGTGAGCAATAAGAGGTTCCGCAGGTGAACGGGAATTTTTCGACGTCCAGTTCCTCAGCCTTCAGTTCCTCGAATGCAAGGGGTGTTGGAGAAATGTCCTCTCCCTTGTCGATTGACTTCCGGAAAAACAAGTGCTTGATCAATTACAAGGTATTTCGAGCGAGACCGCATTCTACGGGGTTTCTTCAGGCGCCCAACTCGAGCGCATCTTGTTTCATGATTCAACCAAGACATACTGCGTCCTCATGGGAAGGTGTATGAACCACAATTTAAGTTTCAGAACACAAAGCTCGGGGGATACAAAGGTCGAAGTCAAGGCGGCGGAACAGCTTCTCTGCAGAGGATGGGCCAACAGGATTAAGGAGGGTAGTGACGGCGCCCAAAAGAAATATGACGTCGGTCTCGTGCATATTCGGGTGAGGGTCTGGTGAAGGTACATGAGGAGCGGTGAGCATAGTCACGCTGGCGAAATTCGATGAGGGCGTCCGCTTGATTCGAGAATGTATTTTGTCATGAGCTAGAATGCAGCAGCGTCCATTCCCCCCGTCAGAGCGGCACATTCTGCATCTGGGGTGCAACTACTTACTCAACCAGGATATTTAGATCCCTGTGGTACTTTGCCGCTCTCTCTAAATCAATGCTGAACACCCTGTTGCTAAGCCCACCCTGGATTTTTTTTTCCAAAAGTGCACCCTCCACGGGCATGGGCACGTACATGTCGTATTGAGGTAGGATGACCTTGATCGGGCTTAGGATCTTCAGAACACGTAAGACAATGACGGGCGGGCGGGGGGCGGGTCTCGCGTGTTCCGGAAACGGCGAGAGCTCGAAACGAACAAGGATGCGTCCTGTAGGAGTAGAATGATTCGGACTACAAATCCATGCGAATAAGGCTTGACACATACCAGTGTATGGAACACTTCGGACAGAGGCGCGCCAGTCACGGATAAAATTTGGCAGAAGAGCCTTCCCCCACCGTGTTGGAGAGATGATGAGGATAGTGTTCGATTGACTTGCGATATCCAGTGCGAAAGGCTGGTCTAGCTTGTGGATAAAGGTCGAGTTCCACTTATGATTAGCAGTCCTTTTCTCGAGGCTTTCAAAGGAGGCGGTATCAACGAGGCGGTCGGTGATAAGCTTTGCCTTGATGGACGCGTAGACGATCTGACGGTCAAGCTTGACTAGATCGATGGACCAGGGCATGGCATTAGGATAGAGGAGGTCAGTACCAGTAGAAAAAAGGTTGGGGTCTGGCTCGGGGACGAGGCGGAAGCGGATCCCCGCGCTGGTGGGCGGCAAGGAGGGGTCATGATGCCAGTAGAGGAAGCCACGAGTATTGGGGGGGAATGGCTTTCCTATCCCATGGTTGGAGAACATGTATCTGAATTGAGCGGAGCCGGTGTGTAGTTGGATAGAAGGGTGACGTAGGTGAGAGAGGTCGACAAAGTCGGAGGCCGTGAGCAGGTCCCGGTTCAATGTTTGAATTTTTCGGGACATGCGCTTCCCCGGCTCCTTTAATGGTGGCGTATCCGCGATACAAGTGCTGTACAATCTGGCGAAACGAATGACCGGCCGACGGAACACGAGAGCAAGCATGTTGTCCACACTGTGCGGCGCGTTGATGACAAGCCTCGTCACACCAAGCACAGCCACAGCAGTCCAAGCATGGCAGTCAACGCTTAATGCCTTTCAATTTCGTTCAACAGTGACATGAAGAATCATTAATCAAGAGCCAAACCAACGTTGCGCACCTACCGTTGCCTCGTCGATTGCAGCTCTTGTCATACATCGTGGCGTAGAGCTCATTCTACGGGTGTGTTCACAAGAAAAGTAATATTAAGAAGCCGCGATACCCAAGTAAAAAGTCCATCTACCCCTCCTCACCATGCAGCCTTGATCAAGTCCGAAGCTCGTTCAGCAACAACGTACGTAGCAGCTTGTGTATGAGCAGCAGGAACCAGCGGCTGACCCACGAACGGAAGATAAATATCCTGAAAAGCGGCTGAAGGACGCAGCGACTCACTATCACTGACGCATCGACGACGCGCAAGCCCCGAACCTTCTTCACGCGCAGATCTGGATCGACGACACCATAATTTGCGCCTTTGGGAGACATCGACGCGGTGCCCACCGCATGCGAGACGGTGATCGCAGCCCTGCGGATGAAGCTGTCTAGCTCCGTGTCAGTGACGGCGGTGTCTTCGAGGCGAAAGACATAATCTGAGAACACAGGGGCTTGGGCAAACCGGCGTGCAGAGCGGATGGCTTCTCGCATGACGAACATGTCGAAGTCAGAGTCCATGAGGTTTGGGTTCACGGTTGGAGGGTCGAATGGGTCGTTGGAGCTTATTAATACTGTTCCACCTGTTGAAAATTGATTTCAAGATTGAAAGTATGAGCAATGTGTGCTTACGAGAGAGAGGCGTCAGAACAACTGTGCCAATGACCATAAAGTTCCCAGTAGGGGGAAGAGGCAGGCGCGTCATGCCATTCTACAGATATGTATAAGCATTCCACCTAAAAGTAATGAACAGGGATCGAAACACACCGCGATGATAAATTCAAAGTGGGCCGTACGCGGTCCAGCAGACGGATCCCTGAACCTATGAAATATCGTCGCATTCCCAGGAACGCGCAACCATCCCGCCACATTAAACGTACTCGCAGCATATGGGCCCGTTCTCGTCTCGTTCCACTCCCTGACCTGCTGTTCCATGATGGTAGAATTGCGTAGCGCGGTCTCGAACGTGTCGGTCGAGTTCACGAGCCAAGTGTTGGCGACGAACGGGTGATCTGTGAGGTTTTGCCCCACCGAGGGAAGATGGACGAGGGGCTTGACGCCAACCTTGGATAGGAGCGTCGAGTCTCCGATCCCGGAATGCTGGAGAATATGTGGCGTGCCTACGGCCCCGCCTGAAAGGATGACTTCCTTTCTGGCAGTGACTTTCCTTCGCGGACCTAAGTTCAAATGAAATCAGCGAGTTTAGTGAGCCGTGCTGATATTCTGCTTCACCTGAATTTGCGTCACATGTGAACTCTACGCCTTTGAAGACGGGTAGCCCTTTCCTTTTTCCCGTCTGCAGAACACGAGTAACCCGGGCATGGATCAGCACATGCAAGTTCTTCCTCTCCACAAACCGTGGAGCGAGATAAGATGTCGCAGAACTGCTCCTTTCTCCACCCTTGATCGTCGACTGCGTCCAGCCTGACACAACTAATCAGGGAGCGAAAGCCATTGGACAATTGTAATTACTGACCAATACCGATCTGGTTTCCCGAGTTCATATCCAAGTTGAACGGAAACTCACCAGGGAGCTCCGAAGTTGCTTGAATGACACGATGATCAAAGGCGTACATGAATCCAGGGAGACTGACGGCGTTGATGCCTTGGAAGCCGTGTACGGCGGGGTCGAACTGCCCAGTCGTATTGTGGTGGTCGGCAGGCTCGGTCCACCTTTCATTCTACACTGAGCATCAAATACTTGCCCCAGAGGTTTTCACAAGCATGGATTATAGAAGCTCACTTTACGGAGATACGGTTGGATGTTGTTCCAGGACCACCCAGTGTCTTTGGTCAGCTTCGCATACTGGTCATAATTGTCGGAGGAGCCGCGCGTGTATGCAAGGCCGTCTAACGGAGCAGTTTGGTGTGAGATGCCAATCAGGACTGAGACGCCAAAGAAGACGACGTACTCATGGTGCTAGTCCCTCCGAGAACGTGTCCTTGAGGGTAATTCATCGACCGTCCCCCTAGTCCCGCCATGGCCGCGGTGGTATAGTTCCAGTCTGCCCGTGTCTTGAAAAGACGGCCATTGAAGAAGGGGACTTTGGAGTTGAAAAGGTTCAGGTTGCTGAAGTCTAAACCTGAGATGACTTGTACAATCTCAGAAAACCATGGCACACTTACGAGCCGCCGGCTTCAATGACCAGAACTGAGTGGTTGGGGTTCTCGGATAGCCGGTTGGCGACGACGAGGCCTGCTGTTCCACCTGTAATCGGGTTAGCGTGAAGACGAGATTGAATGCCTGTGAATGTTTGCTCGCCTCCGACAATGATAAAGTCATATTCGAGACCCGGAAGGTCCTCAGCTCGCTCGACGATCGCGGCAACAGATGGGTGCGCTACTAAGACAGTGAGAACGGCGAAGAGACCCAACCTCTTGAGTTGGCCAAACATCACGACGGTGGCAAGATACACAGCACGAAGCGCTCGAATCTGCGCTGGCCTATCGAAGCAAGCAAGTAAGCAGGAGCACCTGACATCGATGTTGGCTCAAGAGAGCTGACAGGTAGTTCATAGTTGATAGCTCGGCCGTAGAGCTTCAAGAAGCACTTCATCTCGTTATTCATGCGGTCAGAAGCAGCTTTGCCTTGCGGAACAGTTAACCAAACAAAAAGTCAACGGGTGCCACATGTGAGGGAGTATTTCAGGACCAAGAAAATGTAGAACGAGTCGTAGAAAATGGCATATGGTGAATGGCCGTCGGCAATTTTTATTTCTGTGCTCGTTGTTGCGAGAGGACAATCTGATAAAGACATGATGGTGACCAGCGAGGAAGGACTCTTAACCTCCGGTATGGTGTAACGGCTAACATTGCCGCCTTTCATCCCACCATAGGCACATATGGTCGCGGCAGCTCGGGGTTCGATTCCCCGTACCGGAAAATATTTTTCAACACCTTCATTTTATGATCACAAAAACATAACATCGAGAAGCGACTCTTCCATCATCGGGTATGGTGTAACGGCTAACATTGCCGCCTCTCATCGTTGTCTCATCGTTTGACTTGCGTTGGTTGTACGTAATCGCGGCAGCTCGTAAAAATTCGATTCGAGCTCATGACGCGCATCTACCACTGATCACTGACTACTGCACAACTCCAGGTAGCGGTAGAAGGTGCCAAGCATACATGCATACATGAGACATGAGTGCTTGACCTCCATTGACATGCCGGCGAGCTTTAAGCTTGTTAAGAGCTCATGTGCATGTAGATGTCCACTTGACCTCGCAAGTCACGCTGTATCAGAACCCGGATAAAGGAAGGGTTCTCGAGCCCAGAATTCACCAACCCGCAAAAGAATTAAAAGGCACAGCAGAGGCAGAGGCAGAGGCAACGATGGGCCGCGCGTTTGGAGACGAAGAGCAGGAGGTTCGAACGAGGGTGTCCGTGCTCGGCGATACATAGGAGGTGGGGGCCACGGTGAGGCACTGGTATGGGGTAAACTAAGTTACTTCCTGGCGACTGAAGAGCATGCCTATGCTTCAGAAATTGACGTTCTTGCGATGCCCTGGCTGAATATTCCACGCTGAGCGGTGTACGCCCATGACGCGGATGCTGAAGGCAGTCAAGTTGAACACGGTCACAGGGAACGCACCACAAGGAAGATGTCTAGAGTATATCTATGTGTACATGTGTCTGCACATACGTAAATTGGCGGGCTCTACAACAGGAAGGGGATGACGGCGCGGCGTTCGCGGGGGTACGCGGGGCCGAACCGGCGGTGGTACCATGCGTGGCCACGGACGGCGCGGGGGAGCATGAGGAGGACCTCTGAGAGGAGGAATATGTACGGAGGAGTGAGTGAAGGCGCAAAAGTGGGGGCAGGGGCCTTTATCGCTAGTACGAGGTCGGTGAAGGACGACAGGGAGAGGAGGGCGGGGAGGGGCGCAGCGGCGAGTGCGAAGCCGAGCCATTCGAGCCACTCGCAGAGGTAGTTGGGGTAGGAGACGTAGGTGTAGAGCCAGCCGTGGGGGATGGCGTAGTGCTCGCCGGAAGCGGAAGAGGCTTTGTCTTTGCCCTTGGTGCGGGCTTTGCGGCGGAGGTTGAGGAGGATTTCGTCGTGCCAGATGTTGCCTGCGAAGCCGAGGGTCCAGAGGCCGATGCCTGCCCAGAATATGGGGCGGGTGTGGGCACGGGCGAGGAAGGCGCAGGCGGCGGGTGAGGAGAGGTAGGTGCCCATGAGTGCGCCGTTTATAGTGTTAAAGAAGACTGCAGAGAGGGGGACGGAGATGTGGGATTTGGAACGGGAGGGTGTGCGGAGAGGGGAGAGGACGGAGCGGTTGGTGTAGTGGATAAGGTAGAGGGCGGCAAGGAGGAGTTGCGGGGGCGAGGCGAGCAGCGAAGACGAGGTCAGCAAGGTGGCGAGAAACACAACCGGCGAGACAAGTTCCATGATGATCCATGATTTTATGCCGTCCACGAGCAAGATGCTGTCCTTTTCAGGCGTGAAACGGCCAAATGGCGCATCGACAAAGAAAGTGAGCGGGCTGACGGCAAAGGGGACGAGCGTAAAGTATTTGCGCGCGACATGGTAGTAGGCGTCGAACATGATTCCCCATTCATATTTATTTATTTTCCCAGGTTAGCTATGTATGTTTGGCACCAAAAATGGCGCATATAATTCATTCGTCTCTTCACATCGCGGCTCTCGACGAGCAGCGCCTTTTATGAATGCTCGTCGTTGTTGACCGCATCCACGACGGCATCTACGACAACAACCACGATATCCTCGATGCCGCCCCGCCCTGCCCCGCTGTCCAAAGCCAAGCATAGCACGAATCGTCTGTCGGCCGTCTACATCGGTACCAACCCCAGCAGCTCGACCCCTCCCTCCTTCCACGCCTTCACCAGTCCTCCCCACGGCAGCCCCTCCTATATCCCCGACCTTCCAGAGCCTCCCAGCCCCGGCGCCAGCTCGAACGGCTCTGGCCTTCCCTCCCCTCCCGCCACAAACTCCACCGGCAGCGGCAGCACCACCGACGATCCACAGGCAATAACCACCATCAACGAGCGGCCCCTTTCTTTCGCTAGCAGTAGTGGCAGTAGCACCGGCACTGGCGGCTCCTACGGCATCAGAGACCCTATGGGTGTGCTCAAAGGACCCCACCCACCAAATACACGTTCCCTACACCGCAGCAACAGCAGCATCAGTAGCATCAGCAGTTTCTCCAGCATCCAGCGCACGGGTGAGCGCCAGAGCATCCTCGAGGAACGACCGCCACCCGAGGATCTGTATGCGCACGAGCATGACGACAGACACAACACTTCTGGCAACGGTGCCCACGACGACGACGAGGGCGACGATACCGCCCGATTCGACCTGCGCCGCTCACTCAACATGGGTCTGGGCTCGGGGTCGACCTCGAACGAGAATATCCTCGCCCTCCAGCGCGTCCGGAGCCTCACTCAGCGCAATCGCATGGTAGGTCCCCTTTATCTTACATTCATCCCTATTAACCCTATTGCTTCAGGTCCTAGACAAACTTTCCTCTTACCCACGCGCCGGAACACCGTCCCGCTCCTCAAATTCAGGCTCCTCAACGACTAAGTCCACCTCTTCCCGCCTCTCCTCCTCCGTCCGCCGTCCCGCTTCCTCTTCCACTGCGCCCACACCGATAGAGCAAAGCCCCTCCTACGATCCCCGCTCCGGCTCCGAAACCGAGCGCGAGTCCGTACACTCCCACCACACGCACAACTCGCGGAACTCCGCCACGAGCACGAGCACAAACACACACCAGCGCACGATGTCGTATGCGCAGACCTCGACCCCCCGTGCGGCGACGCCCCCGGGGACGTATCGCCGCACGCGCGTGCCCTCCGCGCCATCCTCACCGTTCCGCGTTCGCAATGACCTCTCTAATTCCTCGGGTGGGTCTGGCTCGGGGGCAGCGTCGAGTCCGTCTAGGAGGCGGAAGCGCGTTTCTATGGCGGCCGGGGCTGGGGGTAGCGATGAGGAAGAGGGGGGATATGGGCGTGAGCGAGAAAGGGATGGCAAGTATGGGACTGCTAGAGCGAGGGAGAGGGAGAGAGAGGGCGTGATGGGATCGGCGAGGCGGAGGGGGAGCCCCACGCCATATGATATGCAGGCGCCGCTGGGACTTGGCGCGAGGAGACGGGGGGCGCTGCCGTTCGAGTTTCGGGGGGGTGATGGGAGGGTACGTGTTGCTCATTTTGTTTTGTCTTAGGGTCTTCTATCCTTTGACTTGAATCACCCCTTCTTCATTTGCATGTTTTTTTTTTCTTTCACAGTGGCTGACTGACACCCCCTTTTCTCCCTTTATCCCCAACAGCGGTCAATCGACCTCGACAAAGACCCAGACCACGACATGGAACCAATGACACCCCTCCGCGCGCCCAGCATGGCCTACACCACCTCCAGCACCTCTTCCTCAGCCGCCTCCTCCTCCGCCGCCGCCCCGGCCTCAGCCGCCACAACCTCGCGCCTCCGGTCCGCCACCGTCCGCGCATACTCCCGCTCTACGGACCTCACCACGCCAGCCTCCTCCTCTGCCTCGGTACGCAGAACACACACGCAGACGCAGACGCAGGTGATAGGGATGGGCGAGTACCGCGAGCGCAGGCAGTCCCTGCGCGGGGGCAGTGCGGAGAGCGCGCTGGCACACAACAACGGGCACGGACACGGGCACGGGCAGGTGGTGGGTGCGGGGCGGCTGGTAGGGGAGGGACTGCGTGCGGCGGGCTTGAGCCCGTCGAAGCGCCGCTCGCAGAGGTTCAGTTTGCAGGGCGAGCGGCGCGTGCCGGGGTGGGACGAGGATGGGGACGAGGATGATAGAGAGGGGCGTTGGCGGGAGGAGAGGAGGAGGGCGGATGCGCTTGTTCTGAGTAATGGGGGTGTGGGGAGCAGCGGTGGTGGTGGTGGTCAGGGACGCGCGGCGACGTCGATGGCGGATTATCGATATTCGGGGCGGGAGAGGGAGAGGGAAAGGGAGAAGGAGAGAGATGAGGAGGAGCGGTACGGACATAGGTATGCAGAGGAGCAGGAACAGGAGGAGCGCGAACACCGGCGCCGCGCGTTGAGGGGCTCAAAGAGCGCCGCGGGCCCGCTGCGCCTTCGGGAAGAACCATCTTTGACCCGCGACAGGGACAGGGACAGGGAGAGGTCGCTCATACGCGATGCAGACACCCCGGACCGCGCACCGTCCGCACTTGGTCGGTACGGCACACTCACGCGCGCACATGTGCTGCAGGAGCAGGAACGGCACCCCCCTGCGCCGAGTCCGTTTGGAAGCAGGCGGGTCGTTGGTGCGCCCCCGCCCACACCCGGGGCGGGCCGACATCACCACCATCAGCAGAGCCAGGAGCACACGCGGTTGATGGTGGAGAGTCTTGCGATGTTCGAGGGGCAGGTTGCGCGTGCCGGGTTGGGTGCGGGCGGGGCGGAGCTTGTGCGTGGGGCGCAGGGGGTTGTGGGTGCGGCGGAGAGGCTGAATGAAATGCTGCGGTTTGCGACGACGCGTGCGGTGGAGGAGCAGGTGAATGCGGAGGTGGAGGGGGCTGTTGCTGCTGCTGCTGCTGGGGGCGGGAGAGGACAGGGACAGGGACAAGGGGGGGAAACAGTGTCGGATGTGTGGGGGCGGGTGGGGCTGGAGTATCGGGAGGGGATGAGGGTGAGCGATGAGCTTGTGCGGGGGCTGACGGGGCTTTTGTTGGGCGTGGGCAAGGCGGTGAGGGATTTGGCGGGTGCGGAGGGGGGTGTGCATGGGAGGAGTGTGAGTTTGGATGAGGAGGGCCTGGGGATGGGGAGGAGGCGGGGGAGTATGAGTCCGGATGTTGTGGTGCGTGGCGGAGGCGGGGGTGGGGGGACGGGCAGCTCCGGCGCGGGGAGTGCGAGTGGGAGGAGGAGTGTGGAGTCGAGGAGGAGCTGGGAGCCGGCGAGGGAGAGCCTTAGGGACGATGTGTCGAGGAGGCTGGCGGCGCGTGCGGAGAGTGCGTTGGGCGGGGCGAGGCCGCCGTCTGCGTTCAGCACGCTCAGGGACAGAGATCGAGAGAGGTTGGCTGATGGCAGGTTCGAGACACCACCACCGCCTTCTTCTTCTGCACACGCACTACCAAGCTCGTCCCGTAATTTGGCCAATGGGCTGGCGAGCACCAGTCGCAGGCTTTTTACGCCGAGGGAGCAGCGGGAGATGCAGCAGCAGCAGCAGCAAAGCTCTTCAACGCCGGGTGGCGGGATGCCTACTATCCATTCACAAGAGAATATATATGGCGAATACGAGCCGTCTCCGACCCCTGCGCCCCGCCCGAACCAAACGTCACTGGACCGCAGCCGCACCTTGCCTTCCGTCTCTATCCCCAAACCCCTCCCTAGCCTCCCCTCTGAATCCCTACGACGCAATAACACAGTGACCGACAAACCCTCTGGTAGTACCGTCCGAGATAGGGAGAGAGACAGAGACAGGGAGAGAGACAGAGACAGAGACCGGGACAGAGATAGGGACAGAGACAGGGACAGAGACAGGGACAGAGATCGGCGCAAAGCCTCCGTCGCCCCCATCTCAACCGTACGTGCCAACACCAACACCACCACCAGCAGCAGCAGCAGCTACTTCCCCGCATCCCTCACCACACGCAGCAACGTCACCACCGCCCTAACACCGCACACCGTCTCGACCACACATACGCCAGAGCGCACCGCCTTCCCCTCGCTCCCGCGCACAGACTCGGACCGCTCCACCCGGCCCTCCGTCACCTTTTCCCGCCCCTCCACTATATCGGTCTCAACGCTCAATGGGCTGCAGCAGCAGGACTTGCAGCAGCAGCGCCGCCGTACGGAGTCCGGCGCGAGTGCGACGGGTGCGGAGCCGAGTACGAGCATGCCGCCCCCGCCCTTGCCGCCGACGCGCGGAATGGCTTCAGAGCGCGTGGTGGCATTGGAGCGCGTGCAGAGCGGGTCGGAGACGGAGAGGCCGGCGCCGGCGAAGCGCCTGACGCTGGGGCGGCTGGGGCGGATGTCGCTTGATGGTGACAGGGACGAGGGCGGGGGTGGGGCAGGCAGGAACTCGACGGGGCATGCTGCGGATCGCAGTGCGGCGGTGGCGGGGCTTGGGCTGGGCGGGGGTGGGATGTTGCCGCCGATGAATACGGCGCGGAGGGAGCGGAGGAGGACTGTAACGGATATTTGGCCCCAGGATTAGAGTCTCGGACACTCTTGGGGAGTGTGGTGTGGGCTGCGCCGTTGTGCCCGCTGTTGTGATGCTACTGTGTGAGTGACTTGGGCTGGATTTTTGGATTTGGGTTGTGTGTGCTGATGCAGAGGCGGTCTTTCTTTTTTAGTTGATTGTTCTTGCTGGCTGCCCTGAAAACTTGGGCGCGAAAGCCTTTTCCCTCCTTGACTTGTATTCCCACTCCCTTTCTCTCTCTCTCTTTCTTTGTCTCGACCTCGACCTTTCCGTCCTTTTTTGTGAGTTGCGCGTATATTTATCCCCTCTCGTTCGATCCTTGTCCATCCTCGTTCCCCGAATTATTCCCTTCTTTAAAGACTCCTTTCTTGCCCATATTTTCTTGGTTCTTTTTCTTTTCTCTCTCTCTCTCTGTCTGACGAGTCTCATGATGCACGGTACTCTACGGCTTGATGCACGAAAAATGACGCACATTACTTGTAGTAGTAAGTCTACTTTATAATGGAATGGCATTCATGACGAGAAACCTCGAAGTCGGGTACTGTGTTCCGATTCCTACACCCATGTTATGGATCGGAGATTTTTACTGGACCAGGAGGCAAGCTTCGGAATGATATGGCCCTGAATGTCGTCTTGATTTGGGCTTCGACGTATGTACATCTAATCTTAACCTGCACGATGTCCCCGTATCGCCGAGGTCAAGTTATCCCCTTTCTGTCCTTCTGCCCGAGCCCGCCCTTACAAAGGATTTTCGGCCTCAATTAAAGCTATATAACCGGGTCGATCCATTCCGTGTCTAATCCTTTCTTTAGTATTCCAATCTCAGTTTCGACGCTCTCTCAGCATCTCATCTCAACTCGCCATGCCCAGCTACTGCTCATCCACATCTCCGACGCGGGGGGACATCCTCGCCGCCACAGAACGCTTCCTCTCCGCTTTCGCAAACAACAAAACGCACCCCCTAACTCTTCTGACCTACTTCTCCACCAGCGCGCCCGTCACGATCCAGCACTACCCCTCGACCTGCACGCACCCTCAATCCTCCTTGCTGCGCGGGCCCAACGCCATCCGGTCCTACTTTGACCTGCTCGCGACGCACTGGACGCGCACGGGCCTGCGGATGCACCAGCGCACGCTCGAGGTCGACGCCGCAGCGCGCAGGGTCGTGGTGCAGGGCTGTGTGACCTGGACCTGGAAGAGGAGCGGGCGGAGCTGGGTAGAGGAGTTTACGTGCACGATGGGGTTTGACGAGGCGCTCAAGATTGTGAGCTTTGCTGTGCGGACGGAGTCGGCGAGTAAGACTTGTATTATGCAAGCGAAGGATGTGGATGAAACACCCATCCCCATCCCCACTGCCCCGCCCCCGCCTCTGCCGTTGTTCGCGGCGCAAGGCCCGCTGTGTGTTTCGGTAAGCGCGTCCCAATTTCACTGTAATATCCGACTTGACTTGCGCTGATGTCATGCGCAGAGGTAGTGGAGTCGTGTGCTCATGCTCGGCCTCGGCCTCGCGCACCACCATTACCACCTGGAAGCGGACATTGGATCAGATATTTACAGCTTACACTCCATCCCCGTCGCCGACCCCGCAACCTTGTTTTCTTCCCCGCCCCAGCCCCGTTTCTCCCTTCAGCTGTTCACCCAGCTGCAGTCGCATCATCGCAAGTTTTTTTGGATACCCCCCTCCGTATATCCGCATACACGCTGTCACTGTCTAATTTCATCACACTGCCGGCTCCGCCTGGCTACGCATGCGCTCGATTCTGAGTTACTGTTCTGTCCCGCTTGCCGTACTCCCACCCCCCCCGCCAACGACTCAGTATTGCTCGTCACACTCTAGACCACAAAAAATTATAAGAACAATTCCGTGTTGTATATATCTCCTACTCTGGGCGCGATGCGTGTTCGGCATCCATAATGCACCAACTTCATTCGCCCCCCCCCCCCCAACCCCAAATCCAAGGTTGCATCTCGGTGGTATGCTGTAAAGAATCCTCCGTCCGGCCCCATCATCCGCGGGAGTCCCGCTGTCAAGTTCAGAGGAGAACCGCTTACTAGTACCGTACCTGAAACCGCCTGCGGAAGGAGGCGCGTCTCGGGGGAGTGTGTGGCACAGGAGTGAACACGGCGTTTTTCGGAAAATTCGTAACACACAGGTGTGTGAGATCGGGGAAACCCTTGAAGCGTCTGGTTCCGGTGGATTAGATTAGAGCGTTCCAGTGGGCGCGTAAGTTTCCATATGAAAGTGGCAGGACCCCGGATTAATCATCCATCCCAAGGCAGGCGCGGAGAGGGTTAAGACGCCGATTGTCAGCTGGACTCGGACTGTAGGGAGTTAATTGGCTCCTTGTTCATCGAACGTTCATCGATACGTATACCAGGTCTTCCTGATACAATGTGTGTGAACATTACACATTGTACACGCGCTGGGATAATCCTGCCAGGCATATGCATGTCTTCGAGGAAGAAGATGAGGCGACATAACATACACAATTGCAACTGCGCATGCATAAGCACATATGTCAGTTGATCACCGAGATGCCCGTCGAAGCTACATTGAACGATGCGAACTCCCATGGGCAATCTATCTACGCTAGGCCACACGCGTCCCGCGCGGCTTATCAGATAGCCAGTCCCTGCCCGAAGGCCATCCAGTGCCCGAGCACCACCCCAAGGCCCTTCTTCCGAGCCTGCGCACTCGGCCTCCGAGGGTGTTACAGTTGCAAGGCACATGTACATGTGCCACGGGATTGGGGATGGGGGGGATGGTGCTTTGTCGGCGCCGAGTCCTTCGCCGAGATCTGTGGGGCTGGCAGAACTCGGCGATTGGCGTTGTCTGGCCGGACCAATGACATACGTACGAGGGACTCCGGGTGAAGGCTTTGCTTGATGGAGTCCGATGCTTCTGTGTCCCCATACGCATGAATGATACTAAGACTTACATACATATTTGGGGGAGATGGTAAAGGACGCGTCGAGGCGTCCAAACTGTCGTTATTTGGGTTAACCGCGATCACATGATTCGCCTCGGGTGCAACTTCAACTTGCTGCACTATATGAGCACCCACTTGGCACCGTTGTTCTCATTCAGTTGTACTGTACTTTGTCTTGTTACATGTTGCAGGATTTAGTATCTGGATCGGTTGGAGTTCTGCCACAACACACGTCTGTCTTCTCAGTTTGCTCCGGATACCTTCAGCTATCGACGCTCTGGACTCTACATCAACAGTCGAATCCATGTTCCTCCCAGGTGATTCTCCTTTGACCGCTCTCCGCTACGTGTTCGGTTATCCAGGAGAAGAACGATACCCACCACTGGATGAAATTATTACGGGACCATGAGACAGATGGAAAATTTATTATTTAAATGCGGAGAGTTATGTATGTAAATGAAGCCGAGGGCGTTTCACAGTGCTCATGAAGGACTTGACTCACACGTCTGAAATGTCGAAAACATCCGTAGATATGCAGCTTTTACATACTTGACACCAATGGGTATTTTTCTCCTTACAAGTAGTAGATCTGCCGAAACACTTATTCCTTCCTGGGTGCTTTCCAATCCTTCAGCCATGCCATAACAAAGTCGATCATTTCACCGTGGATTTTACGGATCTCAGGGGGCTCGTCCGATAGGTTTGGCAGACCATACTCGTCCCAGTGGTGCACGGCACCTTAAAAAAAGACTTCGGCACATCAACAAAACATATAATAACGGAGCACCTACCGGGGATGAGCTTAAATGGGCGAAGAACAGTGTCTTCCCTGTCATTGGCATAGTCGACGTTGTGAGGTGTTTCAGGTCTCCACGGGTCCACTTTATACGACCTTCAGTATGGCTTCGTCCGTCCGTCGGGAGAATATGGGAGGAGCACAAACCTTCGCCGTCAATGAATGCCAGATGGTCAGCGGCAAGGTCGAAATCCCCCAGCGCATTTACGGCTGTGACATTTGGCTCCCTGGGCACAGTGAAGTACTTTCCAGGCGGGAATGCCTATCGACGCCATGTGTTGAGGTTACTTGTCATTATGATAACTGAGGGCCCAGTGATTCCCCCCACCTGTTTGCATATCTTGGACTCGTATTCTAGAGTCAGCCGACGAGAAATGATACGGGGCCAATCTTCGTTTGGTGGAGACGTCTGATAAAACGCGACTTGATGCGTCAGCATCGATACGACAAGTTATCAATCAAATAGCTTGACGCACGGTGAAATAACCCCACTGGGTGCAGACTTGGAACTGCCACAAGCGCCAGTCTTGGTCTAAAGACGTCTCCTGGTATTGGGTATCATCAAACGTGCCGAAGCACTACAAAAAGGTCTGTTATAGTGCATTGTTCTGTATAGTATGTGAAACTTCTCGCTTACCCGTTCAACAGTGCGATCTGGAGGACAACGCGACACGACATGCTGATGGAGAGAGCCATGTTACTGAACCACTAATCTCAACTTTAATGAAGAATTTACAAACCTCTTTGATCCACTGTGCATAGTTGACAATAGAGAAATCAAGCTTGAAGCCATCAGCAATTGGCACCATCCTTGAGGTATGGCCGAAAGGCTGGTCTGCGACAGCAGCGTTGAAGTGTCGAAGAGGCTTGTTCAAAGCGTTACAAAAGTCATCGAATGTGGTACTGCCAACGGCGGGGTCCCAGACTTTCGATTGCCAGGATCCCAGGGGGGCCTGTGGTGATGAACCCGTCAACGGTAATAATATCTTTGAGAACGAGGTCTAGTTACCACGATGAGGGACACGAAATCTTCGTCGTGTTGAAGGTCCTTGACACCAAACAAGGCTTTCAAGTGCCCAACAAAAAGACGATGATCAAGGATTTTGTCAATTATTGAAACGGAATTCTCAAGGTGCGAAGAACATATCGGGTCAGCGGCAAGGCGAATGATTTCCATGTATTTCCAGTTTGCCAGCTCAGCGTGGACTACGGCTGAAAGAAGGTTTTGTCAGCTGTTGATTTGCGCGTGGTTTAATCATAGCCCAACCACTAGAAGCGATGGAACCGTAGACCAGTTCCGGGTATAAGACTTTCATGTGGGCTGCGCGGGCACCGGCGTACGAGCCCTGGAAGGGAAAATCATTGATCATTAGCACTCTGCCTATGAGTGTCGCTTCGTACACCATAATAGATCCATGGCGTATTGGGTGCCGTCAAATCTTCGTCGATGCCGTCAAACTTGACATTAGCCATGAAATTCGCGCTGTCCGCAGCAGCCTGTTCATTGTCAAGCCATCTTCCAGTACCTTCAATCAAAATTCAAAGTTTACAGACAAAGCTAGCTCATACTTACCGAAGCGAGTCAGTGGTGAAGTTATCAACTGGTATAGATGCTCCTGACGTCGACAGTGAGATGTGGTCATGTATCCCCTCAGGCAGTCGCACCATAGTATCTATGTTCCAACACGACGCCGATGCCTGCAGTTGCTCTTGCGAGAATTTCGACTATTCCGGTGTCCAAGAAGGGCAGTCGATCCTAACAAATAAACTTCCCCTCAGCTTTTATGAACATCCCAGAGTTTGTAACATACTTCTCCACTTGTCTCCCCGCCATCGAGCACAATAACAGGACCACCTTTCTGAGCATCGTAATGCCTGTCATTGACCCAATACCTCTGATGGAATGTGTGCTTCAAGCCCTTCGAGAAGTGGTCCAAAGGCTGCTCAAACCAGCGAGCGCGGAAATCCGTAGCGGTAGAAAGGACACCCTGAGTGCCTTCAGATTCTTGGAGGATAAGACTAGGAGACTCTTTCGAGACCTTAGCTGCCTGAACCTTTTCCAATTTCCAAAGGTTAACTCCTTGGGGTCCTAGGACGCGGAGAAGGTTGGCATCAGGTGCTGCATCGACGACACATAGAAAGTAAAAGATTGAAAGGGCCTGAACCAGGAATTTTGGCTCAACATAGACCATGGCGGCGAGTGATTAGGCCGTGGAAGTGGCAAGTCGCTAAGTCGCGCCCGATCCAACGTCCTCGGGCCGGGACCAAATCACACCACGTGGAGGTCAGGTCGTGTGCAGGTTCTGACGCTCACCAGCGCTCACCGTCTATGGAACTGTTTCATTCTAATTCTGGGAAGCATCTATCATGCAAGCTGGCTGCTGTACCCTTGCTCTGCTCTTCGGTCAGCTTGAACGGAATTGAAATTGGGAACTACGCCTCCTGGGCTTCTTTGGGTACTACAACGCAGTTTGGGTCGTGACAAATTCATGCATTCTCTTACCAGTTAACTGGATCAGCACTGGAATGTCTTCTGCGTGCCTTGTGCATTCATGCATGGTGGAGGCGAATAGCACCAGCTATTGCGCCGCACAAAGTGTTTCTCTCTCAGATACTGTCGGATGCTTCTAGCCTGCATACGTCGGTGGTCTCAAGTGCTCCATCATTCAAGCCTCTGCCCTTTCAGTGTGTCACAATCCTCGAGAACAGTATAAATACGGCCCTCAAATCATTCAAGAAACCAAACCAACCAACAGTCGGTCTTTACCTCCCCACACTCACACAGTCGCTCTCCCCATTTCAATTCTCACCCTCGTTGCAACCAAACTACAGCCTACAGCCCATCCTTCTTACTTAACCAACTACTCCCCAACCACCATGTTCTTGAAAGCCACCTTCTTCCTCCTCGCCATCGCCACCGCCTCCTTGGTCCTCGCGACGCCAGTCCCCGAGATCGTCCAGTCCTGCAACACCGGCACCATCCAGTGCTGCCAGCAGTTCTTCGACTCCCACACCGACTCCGCCCATACCCTCCTCGGGCTCGCCGGCATCATCGGCGGCTCGCCTCTCGGCCAGGTCGGCACGAGCTGCACCCCCATCACACCCATTGGTCTGGGCAGCGGAAATAACTGGTACGTTGTTCTTTTACACCGCTGATCCCTCTCGCCTGGGTTCTGACCTCCGATTTTCAGCCGTCAAGCCCCCATGTGCTGCAGCGAGAACAACTACAGTGAGCTTCATTCCGTCTTTTGTTCGCTTTTGTGTCAATGTGATGGCTTATTTCGTCGATGTAGACGGCCTCGTCGTCGTTGGTTGCACACCTATCAATGTCAGCTTGTAGTTCCCAACTTGCGAATCTGGTATAACGCCGCTTTGCGGCTTGTTGGATGAGAAGAAGCTCAGGTCGCTTTGATACACCTTACCTTACGAATACAGCGCTTTTACCGTCGACCTTAATACTTACGTTCACATATCCTTGTCATTGTCCTTCTCCTTTCGTGATACGTGCGAAGATCTAAAATGGTCTGCGAGCAGGAGAGAAACTGACGCGCGCGCTCAGAACAGCCGTAGGCGCAATATCGATGCACAAATAGATCGAAGAAACTATATATTTCAGTATCCAACAGTCATCAACGAACGAGCCAACCAAGCTCATTGTTCCCTACCAGACGACGACCAACTAGGATTATCCGTCACCACCCCGCCAACTCCACCGTCATAAACACCATCGATCGTGAGCTGAAGGCCTGGCGTGATCGGTACACCGGGAGTCATGGCCCAGAGCGCAATCGCAACGGTGCTTTATTTATGGTAAGTTCATGAGGAATTGGGAAAATTTGAAAGAAATTTACTTGACGCCGTGATAATCCAGAATTCCTTCGTGAACAGGAAACTTTGCCTGTGGACTTACATGGCAGGTAGGTTAACATATATCCCTGGCAATTGATGCAATGAAAGCGTTTACCCAAGGTTCCCAACGCGCTTCCCCATCATCCAGCCATTGACAAACAGCAGCGCCCGGTACGGCTGTCCAAATGGCTCCTGGAACGTGAACGACATGGGCACGTCAAAGCCCTGTGGGATGTCCAACTTGAACGTCGTCACGAAGAACCCGACCCCGGCTGCGGAGTCGGGGAGACCTTGGACGAGAGCCCGGGATGCCCACTTTGAGGTGTCGAATGCGGGAAGGTGCCAGCCTCTGCGTTCGCCGAAGAGACCGCCTTCGTTGAGAACACCTTGTAGGATTTCAGTACGGAGGGGGCTGCGCAACATGGGACTCACCGCGAACTTTATCGGGATAGCTGCGCACGGCTTCAGTATCGAGGAACTCGGCGTGAGTAGGAAATCGACACTTACTTAAGGTAACCTCCAACCTTGCCCTGCACCTTCCACGTCGTGAAATTCCCTCCTGTGTCAAGCTCGAAGCCACGAATGCCGCGAGGGCTCTTGACCCTATCTGGGTTTGCTGATTTACCCCCTTGACGTCAATTCCTGGACAAGCTACGGTGAGACGGGAAGCAGGAAGCTCTTACAACTACTGGACTCGTCCAGCCCCATGTTGTCCTTCCCAATTCAGAATTGACATTTATCCATGCATAGAGGGAAGGAACATACTTGTACGACGGTGATGACGTTGTCCTCGCCAGGTATCACTGCTCCTTCTGGGAATATGAATTTGTCGTCAGTCTCCGCAACGATGTGTCGATTGTTTGTTGAGCTAGAGAGCTACCGAGTTAGTTTATGCCGCGATATATGTGGGGTGTAGCACGCACTTTCCAAAGGAGGTGTTGAGGAAGACATCGTTAAGCCATATACTCGCTGCAAAAGCTATGAAAACAAAGAGGGTGGTTGGATTTTGGCAATTAACGGGATATGAACACGAACCCTCTCCTCCATTGATCGACAGATTCACGCTTTTCTCAGCACCAGTAGCTGTGAAATGCCCGCGCCACAGGACCACATTCTCACAACTGACATACGCAATCAAACAATCAATAGGCCATATGGATGGAGCCAAAGAAGGAACACCCACAATCCATAATCACACCCATACAAGATCCGCCCATCGCCGTAGTGCGGCTTGAGCGGGAGATTCGTGCTTGTCTTGTTGGCCACGACCCAGTCCGCATCATCGAAAGACCTCCCAACCTCAGGCAAGCTGTCCCTGAACTTCCAGCCACGGAGCTTCGGTACCGATATCCCATTCGCGTTCCTCGACGTCCGCAGCTGAGCCTCGAAGCCACCGATCGCCGTCACCACAGACCGAGACTGACGTGGCGACGCCGCAGAGAAATCACCCGAGACGCGCTCGCCATTCCAGGTGATCGACCTGATGTTCCTCGGCGCAATGATCGTGAGCCGTGCGTCGGCTTTCAGGTCCCCCGTGAGCGCGAGGGCCGTTCCGGAGATGCTTGCGCTGCGGACGAGATATGGCCCGCCAACGAGGACGGACTCGTTCGTCCCCAGGCCCCAGAAGTTGCGTAGCGGATCGGAGGAGGCCTTGTCGGCTATGGCGGGCGCCCAGAACGTGGCTGCCGTCACAGAGTCCGCGAACAGGACGAGCTGCGTGTCTGAGTCCCAGATTGTGATGAGCCCCTCGATGCCTGCCAGGAAGGCTACGATGGTATTGCCAGCGAGGATACCGGCCTTGGTGTGCGAGAAGGTGACCAGCGAGGACTGTTTTACTTTGTTCGGGGTCCCTGTGAGGCGAAGCGTGGCTTCGTGCTCCTGGGAAGAGTCTCCGTGCAGGAAAAGAACATCTCTGCCATCGATGGTGCCCGCATACAAGACTTGGGCGGTGGAGTACAATGCTCTCGAAGATTGTCCAAATGCGTAGTCCGTCACGATTACCTTCGACTGACGTCCAGACAGCGTGATAGGTGAGGATACCACAGGGATTTGGAGGTCCCCAGCGGACGTTATTACGCTCAACTGGAACGTGGTCGTGGAACTAGAAGATGGCTGTTAATTAAGACCCCGAGGATGAAAGAATGCTGCTACTGACGTCGACGTCGAGTTTGCCTGGCGCACGACATAGAAACCGGCTTTAGTGTCGGGGTTGCGCAAGAAAGTTACGAAAGCGGCAGGAGACGTAGAGATCGCAAGCCCCGTGGAAGAATCGGCCACCCAGTCTGTCTTGTAAAACTCCGGAGAGCTGCGTAAGAAAAGTCCTTGCCTTTTAAGCTCATCATACTTCGTCGTCAGTTCTCTGGACTCTGTAATCTATGAAAAGGAAGTTGGGATCTTGAATCAAGAACCATGGACTGCTCGACGAACCAGCCACGTACCGATGCACCGTAATCATAGGATGTGTATACTCCAGGGAAGGGTATACCGCCCCATGATGTCCCCCTGATAACAGTTGAGATCGAGACCTGCAGGTTTTAAGCTGAAGCAATGACGTACCCATAGAGCATGTAATAGTTAATCAGCTTGGCATTACTCGCCCAGAGCTGCAAGTTGAAGACCGATTGGAAGTTGGGACCGGTCAATACACGACATGGTGCGTAACCTTGTCAAATAAATTATGTAAATCGGAAAGAACATCGTCCACTAAAATCGAATAAGTACCTGGTGCCGTGGGGCCCCATGCATCGAATGAGCCTCCCTGGAATTCTATATATGGAGTGTGAGAATAGAGTCTGCATCGGCCCATGAATCTAACAGACCTGGGATGTACCAAGGCTGTGATGGATTGACCTCCGCATGGTAGGTATGGTAATTCGTGGTTACAGGCCTCCAGACCGTAGGATTGGAGCAATCAAACCCTTGAGGATACGAATCAAGCCTATCCTGGTTGGTCAACCTTGTGGAACAGCGATGTTGCAACGAATATACCCATAGAGGTCGACAGCCCCCTGGTCGATTTCACGTGAATACAGCAAGCGAGGAATCAAGGAGTATGGATGGTCTTACAGTTCCGTTGATAAAGTTCCTGCCTTGACCCGGGTCGTTGTAGGTCAGAGGGATGACTATTCCAGAGTTATCGTCCTTGTAAGCATTCTTGAGGTCAGCGAAATACTCGGCGTGGCTGATTGGGTTCTGGGTATACTCGTTGTCTACAAAGGAACGTCGAACAATAGGTACAGTAGTTATCCTGTTGACGGTACATACCGATTTGAATGGCTACGCAATGACTTTGTCAACGATTTGACAAACTGTAGTTGGGCTTCGGAAGCGTACCGATAACAGGGCCTCCAGCTGTAATCTGATTCGGCGCAGTAACTTTGATTATACCTTCGATGTAAGCCTGCCAAGCGCCCTTCCAGTCTGTGTCATTAGTTCGCAGAGTTCCAGCCACTTCAGAAGTTGCCCAATGGGCAATCCCTCCTGCGGTCGTCTCCGCGTTGATGTACTAATTGCATAATAGAGGACGTCAAATTAGTTGCGCTATGACGCGTTTTCCCCACTCACGGGACCTAAGGTTTAGGATCCGTGAAAGGCGTCAGGACATGTAAAAGAAATAGACATACCAGGCCGCAACACCACCCAGACGCCAGCCTCTTTCGCGGCATCATAGAGTGGTTGCAATGCACGGAATCCACCAAAGTCGACAACTCCGCGAGAAGGGTTAATCAAGCCCATATGGGTATAGACACTGACAGCATTGAGGCCTGCAGCCTTGACTTTCTGCAGGATATCTGGCCATAGAGATGGGACAGGCAACCGAAACGTATGGAATTCGCCAGAACTGAGCGAAAATCGTGACAGAAACTGTTGCGCGGACTGATCTGGCTTACTGAATGAAAACCCTTTGACCCCTAAGGATTAGACTATAATTGTCAAATCGTACTTGGTCGCTCAGATCGAGTTGGGTGCCCCGTTTAGCGTCCTCCACAATATCCTCGTCCGACGACCGTACAAAAGGAGCACTGGGTACAGGTGAAGTCGTACTTGATATGAAATGGGACAATGAGTGTAGAGACGGCCATGGAACAGCGACAGGTGATCTCGAAGACAACGAAAGGAGCACAACGGCCACAAGAAAAGTCGTGACCCAAAACCAACATGACCTCCGCTTCAGCCGATGCTCAACATGAGATTCAGGCATTGGCCCTTCACTATTCTCCCAGTGTGGTAATGTTTTACTGCAGTCGAAGTGGAATGAGGCGTTCAAGTGGGGACTCGGTGACTTTCTGTCCAATGAGCCGCGCTGGTTTATATGTGATTCTGTGTACGAGGGCATGGCTGGAAGAATCGGTGCTGAGGTCGTCTCATGACCCATAGAACAGAAGAAGAGAAGTGGTCCCAACGAGGAGCAAGTCGTCAGAGGTTATGGTGTGAAGGCAGGAAGCCGAGGAAGCCTTCGCGTTCAACGTTCGGGACGAACGGTCCGGTCTTCAGCTCATTGTGACAATGACTGGAGCACTTTGCAGCTATGCTCAGCCATCTTCCGTCAACACAATTCGTGTTGTTGTTCTGAAGCGGAGGGAATATGTTGATCTATCATACTGGATAGATGGATGGCGAAAAAGCACCTCCTGGATTGAAGAGATGTGACCACATCCAAAATACACACAAAAGTTCTCAGGGTTCCCCTGTTCTTCCATCGTCTACTTCCCAAAGTATCATCCGGTTCTCATCACTTCCTATCCCAGCTACAGAACAGTCTTTTCCATCATGAACCTCGCGACAAGTATGAGTATGAGAATATCATATCTCCATCCACACCTTCACGTCAGGATTCGTCATCCCAGCCTCAGGAACATATGAAGGATTTCTAGATGTATCTTCAACGTGCAGTGTCCTTGAACAGATCCACAAGATTTGTACTCAAAGTACTTCGAGGCTCCCCTATTCACTTTGCATACCGGACCTTTGGCGTATATCCGGGCTGCTGCTCGAAAACCTTACCTCGGAGCTTGCGTGGCTGCAATACGACTGACCATGCGTGTCTGACAGTTGACATGGCCTGTACTGCAGGGTGGCCTCGAACATCCCGCTCAAATTCCACTTCCTGGACCCTCGACAACAGGCATTGGCTAACGCATCACAACATGGTCTTGAATGGGGCTAAAGACGGAAGACAAGCTCGAACAACGAAAGTCTTCCAAGCAAGCTTAGCACTCTATCGGTCTTCAGTTATCTTTGGGCGGATCTTTATCTCTGTGATGTTAATTCTCTCCTGTGGATCTTTCATATTGCATATAGATAGTCTGCGCCAGCACTCAACCTCCACTCTCGAGCTCCAGCGACGGTCAATCTCCTCCAGTGGAACAATTACTTTCAGGTGCCCCAGCCCCGAAGGCATATCGGACCTTTAAAGCATATTTCCCGCATGCCAACCAGGACGTTGGAATTATTTTCCTCCGTATAGCGGACAATTGCAAAGGTGGCGGCCAACGCGTTGACCTTTTTCATCAAGTGAGCATTCGTCGCACCCTCTGGGATATGGATATTCAGAGGAGATAGCTCCTACTTGTAAGTATGTGGTCTTCTCCTACAGTCAACTAATACATGATTGTACGGATAGTATCTGGAAGCCCGATAATTCCAGCGGATGGAATTATTTAGTACATATTGGTTGGCCGCCGGGATATGACAACCCGTCGGTACTCGAGATGTGAAACCAGAAGATGGTTCCTCTCAAGCCGGTTCTTCACAGCTTGAGCCAGGCTACACATTGCCGTGGTTCATTTGAAACAACCAGTAGCTCAGTGGCAATTGATCTTCTTACTTTCACTTTCGATGGTTGCTTTCTATACTGCAACCGCCTGCTTTGACGAGCGGGAGACTCGGAAAGTCTCCTGCGAACATGTGGGGATCCCCTCATGTTTCCAAGGGTCTCTCACTTCTGCTTTGAATCTGATCTGGAAGAGTGTGGAGGCGAAAATAAACCTTGAAACCGGAAGTAAACTATTATATACGTAGACACGACGACCATCACCAATTAAGTAGAAATGCAACGGTCAATATTTCGACGCCGGAGATAGGCCTACAGCTTGGATGAACAGGATTGACTGGCGTTTGAAATCGGGGCACACTGATTCAACGCGGCTGCGACTGGAATGAGTCTGCGGCATGGTAAAAGTTACAACGTCGTAGCGGACCTTTATTTTTTCCAATGATCCTTTCTGATTTTGATACAAAAATAACTTGATACAGGCAACTTGAATAAATGAATAATGAAAGAATAAGTCAAACGAATGTGTTGGGTCTTGGTACAGTATATGTCAGTCGTTATCCGCAGAGACAGGGAAGAATGGCTCACTTTCCAGATTGAGCGAATGTGTTGAGAGGAAAGTCTTGCTCAGCGAAGCCATTCTGTTACGGGAGCGTGTAAGCTTACGATCGGTGTCCTGACAGAGTCGGTCACCACAGACCTTTCCCGAGTCCCAGCCTCCAAGCTCATTAGGTCCCATACTAGGTAGGCGAGTTCCGAGGTGGAACATATTTGTGCTGGTATCTTGTTTGTTGGTAGTGCCGCCTTGACGATCTGTCCCTCTCCCGCGGATCGTACGGCGAGTGTTGAGCCTGATGAAGTGATTAACGTCAATATCCGATCATTAAAGAGGGGTGGGTGCCTCACGTTGCCATGTATGAGATCGCGTACACTGATTTGTTCTGTGTCAGGCAACACAACTATGAGATACAAATTTGGAAAGCTTACATTTGCTCAAAATAAAATAGGTCGCAACGAAATACAAATTGTCTTTTGAATGAAGGTTATACTTGAAGTCAAGACAACGAGGTCAGCTGGTGCAAAGCTGATGATACAGGGACTTACGAGAATTAGGGTAGTTAGGCTGACGGCGCTGTGTGGAGAGGCCTGCATAAGAATGATCCTGGCGTCAATAGAAATAGATGGGAATTCACCTGGTCAGAGCGCCCGTATTGATGGCGTATCTACATAGAGAATTGACAAGAGAGTCCGAACTGGAAGGAGCAATCAGATAGAAATAATGGATAGTAGCAAATATACGTACCTATGAAATCCTGTGCGCAGACGATTCAAGAAGAAACAGAGGGCGACGGCGGTAACGATGTCCGTGATAACCCCCGCAGTCAATGATATAGTGCCAAGAGTCTGGAAAAATCACGGCGATGAGCTGTAGATCAGTGAAATATCAGAATCTACGAACTTGCAACTCATGGACAGAGAAGACACTCGGTAGTTCGAATCTGTAGTATGACCATGAGCATCGTGAAATCCAAATAGTAGTCACCTTTGCTTACGCTTTAACGGTGAAAGCTGTCCGGCAAAGTGCGTTGAGGGGAAATGTACGAAACGAAAGAGGCAGTAAGAACACACCTATGGCAAGAGCTAAGGGGATGGTCTACGGTGTGAGTAGCCGAAAATCCTTTGCAGCCCGCGTTGCTTACCCAGTTGTCCGAAAGTAAGGAACATCTAATCACACAGGTCAGTTTGGTATCGACTTTTACCTCTGAATGCACTCACGATAACACCAGTAATATAATAATTTCTTTCACTGACTATAATTTTGAGTTAGATTTGGAGGTCTCTCCATGAAAGGCAAAACTCACATCTCCAGACGCGGAGGCCAAAGGAGCTACAGATATAAGATCAGATCAGAATGAACGGTGATTAGGTGATGATGAACCAACGCTTTCACGATCGCTCCTACGATGGCCTGCCCAATCGAAGAGACATTGAGCGCTGATATGCAATAGAAGCGCCGCCTTACTTACCCCGACAGTGAGTTGAAGCTATGTCGAACGAATGAGCATGAATTGGTAGTCATACTTCTTCAAGGACGCACAATCAATGACCTGGAAACCTGGATTAGCAAGCCAACGCTCTACGGAACACCAAAACACGTACCATGTAACCGTTGCATTAAGCAAACTCTGCGGTTTGGCAAAATTCGTGATACTGTAGTGATACACTAAATGACCGATGAATGTCTGGTCGGCGGTTTCCAGAAGTCTACGTTGAGATGTGTATGATGATTGGGTTTGATCATCATCGAAAGACATGCGACTCTTACAATATCGCAAGGACCTAAAGAGGGTTGAGGAATCAGCAGATCCATGAAGCCTGGAATGACTCACGGTAATCTTGAAATGTGGCCTGTCCTGAGGGTATCGCCAGAAATATGAAAAGACCTGTGTAACCAGCACTCCATACACGCAGCACGCGACTGCAAACCCCACGAAAATGGCACCCAACGTGCTATCGACGCTCAACGATGGTCGCGTGGCCGACATTCGAGCCTTGAAATTTGGTAGGGTGGGAACGTGGAGGGAAAGAAAAACGAGACCGGCCGTTTACTGTCCTCCTTGATAAAATGATAGAACCCGCGATCCCCAGAAAGCAGTGTAAAAAAGTCAAAGCACTGGTTGCCCTGAACCGATTTGAATGAGCGAAGGCCTTGTTTTTTGCGCCGGCTCGATTAGCTCGGCGCCACGCCAGAGATCAAGAGGACCATGCGGTGTCTATGGGAAACATGGGTGCGTTTCGCAGCTTTCCGTTGATCTAATCAAGACACAGAAGAGAATCGTGATGTTCTCGCATGGAGACAGATGGAGACCGAGAGAAATTTGAAAGAGCGCGCCGACGAGCCGAATTAGGCGAAACTCCATATGCATGTCTCCAAGGGAGGACGATCCTCAGGCTGGACCTGACCGGCCTCCCCTGCAGAGGTATCACTCAGAAAACAGAGTCTTCGAGGCTTGAGTGATATTTGACATTTAAAGTGCTACAATATACGTGGATTACGTGGGGTATTAAAAAACGAATGGAGGCGTCAACACTTCTGTGTTGCGTTAAGGGGGGAATCTGGACTATATAAAGGTCCCGTTCTCATAGGGACCTGGCCATCCGATCTCACGGAGACGTCGTGAAGCACTCCGATCTCTATGCTCTTGAACCCGGAAAATACTGTCAGGCGAGAAAGATGAAATGGAAAGGAAGCTCACCTTGACCTGTGACTGCTCGGAGCGCGCCACTGGACGTGCAGCGTCAGATGTAGGATTCACGTCCACCATGTAGATATCATTGGCTCGTGTGTGAACAATTCTGCTCGACCCTCCTTCGCGGTCCGTGCCTCGCCCTCTAATGACCTTTCGCGTATTCAGTGTACATAGGAAGGAGATTGCGTACACTGCCGAGAGAGTTCAGTCAAAAAATTTCTCAGACTAGTGAACCGACGTCATAAAACTTACGCTTCGCAAGGATAAAATAGAAGGTCATGAAATAGAAATCCGTGGGCCTGAGATAGAACTGATGCTGTACGTTAGGCATGGAGAATAGGTGTCATGGGAAGTCCCTCACCAGTAGGAGTACCGTCAAGCTGAATGCACTGCAAAAGCACAAAAAAAGTCAACTGAGCACGGGTGGCAACGAAAGAATTCTGTTGACCTAGTGAGAAAGCCTGTATTGATGGCATATACTGTTAACATATTTATCAGAGAATCCGAACTGACCATCCACGTCAGAAAAAGATGAGCACATTAGAACGAAGGATTGAATACGTTTTGAATCCGGTTCTCATCCGCCTCATGAAGAATGAGAGCGCGGCTGCGGTGGCGACATCTGTGAGGACACCGAAACTGAGCCCAAGAGCAGCGAAGGACTAAGAGATCTGACAGTGAACACCATGTATCTCGAATTCAAAATGTTGCTTACCTTGAGCTTCGCGGCAAAAGAAAATTTGTTCATCTGAAAACTAGTCTTGTTCACTTTAAGGTGCAAGAAAATATTGGGCAGCGACTCACGATTTGACGACATAGACTACGCCGCGCCAAAATCAGTCATCAAGGTTCACCAAACAAAAATAAGAAGTTACGTATTGCGAGACCTTCGCAAAATTCAATATTATTGTTGAACATCGATGCCACTGTACCACCCACCAAATTGCGCAAGAATCATGATGCCCTAAGGACAAGTTTAGCCAGCGGATTGACAACGGGATGAAACCTTACGATAGTTCCAGTCACGTAGATATTCTTGTTGCTGACTGCATGGTGGTCAGTTCATAGCAATGATGGGTCTTATGATTAAACATACATCTCCAAACTCGCATCGCGTAAACGCTATGAGAAAGAGTTAATGGGGGATATTTCTGACTTGAAAACACTCACGCTTTTACGATGATACCCACTATGGCCTAAGTTGACTTGAGTAACCGATGTTTTATTTCAAATCAAGAGGAAAACGTACCCCCAGAGCTACTTCCAACTTTGGGGAGTTTCGGCGCGTAAGTTCAAGTTGGAGAGGCGACTTGATTCGTAACATTTACCAGTAAAGACCTGCATATAATATCATCATCAAGATAACGCGAACCAGCCCGTGAACATTACATACCAGACAATTTCACCCTCGACGAGTACCACGTAATTTCCAAAGTTCCTGTAAAAGCACCACAGGTGAAGGCCAGAATGCTACGTCCGCATTTGAGAACGTACGTGACCGTATAATGATACACACAATGAATGACGAGAATTTGATCAATGATTTCGAGACACCTGGATACGTATGTGGTTAAAATGAGCACCGACAAAACACATGTCATTACTCACAATATTGCCCCAACCTAGACCTTCCAAGTAAGCAAAGGTTGGACACATCACCAAGACGAAGAATAACCCACAATAATCTTATAGAACGGGCGATCGGCGGGGTATCTTCGAAAATACAGAAAGACCTGGGTGGTAAGTATACCAAATACAATACAAGAGACGCTGAGTCCGACAGAAGCCGCTCCGAGGGTACTGTGAAGGGACGGGGCCATGTGAGGAAGGAAGAGGGATGACGACGGTGCAGCTCAACAAAGCATCTCCTATATGAGTCCGGCAAAACCTTACTCGATCTCCCCGATCATCTCTTCGGTAAAAGTAAAATTTGTCCACGACATAACCAACGGCGCCGTGAAGTAAGGGGGCAGCTCTGGGCGGCTACTAGCAGCTCGCCATCCAGGAAATTTCCACATAGGGTTGGTCACGATACTCGTGCCTGGTCGTCGTTGACAATGAATGAGCATGTTGCGACTGCGAATTGTGTCACACGACGTACCTTAAAGCTACTACCCATCTTAACTACCCCATGGGGCCCTCAACTCACAAGGTCTAACGCAAGAATTACTATCATGGCATTAACATGTGTTTGTAGACGATTCTTGGCGGCAATACGCTCAGGTTCTGACAAGCGAGGGAGGGGCGGAAGGGCGCGGGGTTGCGTGGGGTAGATCATTCCAATCGGCGAGGGTCCTCGAATGCGACATCCGAAGGCGCACATGGCGCAAGGCAAGGTTCTACCGCAACATGGCAGTACAACTACGTTAAGTCACCGACGCTATGCGAGGAGTTGGGCGAATAAGTTGTCAGGTGAGAGGATTGATTTTTTTTGTAAGGAATCCCAAACGCATATACTTTAAACCGAGGAGGCCTCTATGGATCGGGTCGAGGGGTAAAAAACGGCTTTTTAGTTTTTACCTATCAAAAAGTGAGATGGTATCAGGGGTACGATAATGAAATAACAAATACATCCACGAAACAGTGATCGTGGACTGAATGCACATAGGGGGTAAAGTTTGGTTGAATCCGTGGTGAGTCATAGTTCGATAGCTTTACAATAACACCCGGAGGACGGAAATTCGGAAGATAGATAGCTCTCTGAGGATGGCAACGAGCTCCGAGTACTTGCCAGAGCACGTTACCGAGGTTCGTGATTTTTGTCGTGCCTCTTAGGACACTTTTGGGATAAGCATCGCCGTGTCAGAGCATACGTATGACCAACCTATGACCGCAAAATTCCTGGACTTCGCGAGTGTCACCCATGCGCACTGAGACGGCGGTTTATTTTTGAAGTCCAGGAGAAGATACGGCAAAGGCAGAACCCGGAGAAAACATAATTCACATGTTTTTGTCAGTCGAGCTAGAAGCTCAGCCCGGCCCCCCCAAGGTCGTGGCGAACAGATAAGAAATTTTGTAACATTCAGCATGTCAAACCCAAGGAACAGAGTTAAACAAATGAGTAAAGTTGGAAAAAGCTCAGCCTGAATTCCGAGTATGTACGTACTTAGATCAGCTGGAAAGCGAGCTGCCGCCAATCTGATAAGCACGAGGGTGCGCCAAGTTATGAAGGAACCACGGAGACGCTTCAACCCTTGAATGTGCGCTGAGTACCTCAAAGAGCTCAGCATCGTGGTGTTAAAGAGTTAGAAGAGCCCACTGCCGCCTTTCGGAATACCCCGTGGTAGTACCAATACTACTGGCAAACGTCCGGCCCGCCATCAGTCTCCCTCCAATTCTAACACTGATCATGACAGAACCTGGCTTGATGTCAACCTCTGCAATGCTCGACATCCCCATCACAAGACTCAAACTTCTCTCCGTTGATCCATACATCGTCGAGTTTCGAGAAACTTGCGTCAATAGTCCGACATTTCTTTCTGAATAATATAAACTCCTATAAAAACAAGTGACAGCACTGGGCCAGATCTGGACTACGCCTCTTCGAATCTGCTGCGCAGCGACTCTCAGCTTTAGCAGATCCACATGTTTCGCAGATTGTACCATTTCCTGGCTGGCCCTGGCACTCACTTCCCTTGTGTACTTTGATGCCCAAAATCCATGGGCAGGACCAATACCGACGAGCGGCCCGGGTGTACTCCAAAGCCCGCGCCGGTTATCCACAATGAGCTTGAGAACATGCTTGCACTCGACGCAGAAAGGACTCAGTGATATTGCACTCAATCTTCGCACCTTCTGGTCTCCGTGAAATTTCCGTCTCACCTCGTTTAAAAGCCTATGCAGCACTCAAGCCATCGGCGGCCGATTTCTCCACTTTTGCGTTGAAACTATGAAATTTCTCGTGGTGTCTTTGGCTGTTGCGCTGTCGTTCTGCCAGGCAGTCCTCGCTGCCTCTGGAACATCCCCACCATCGGGTGCTATTGTCGTTCGCGCGGGAACGACCTCTTCTGGGGAATACAAGACAGTGGCATCAGCCGTCGCTGCGCTGCCCAACGACAGCTCATCGAGGTCAATCTTCATCTATCCCGGCACGTACAACGAGCAGGTCTACATAACCCGCTCGGGCCCTCTCACAGCGAGTCATCTTCCCACCCCCAACCTTATCCTTTGAGTTAACGTACTCCTTCTACACAAAGATCTACGGCTACACAACAGACACCCTGAGCTACTCCGCGAATCAAGTGACCATCCAAGCCGGCGTCCCCGCGAGCCAGACGGGCTCCAACGATGCCAGCGGCACAGTCCGCATTCACAAGAACGACTTCAAAATGTACAATGTCAACGTCAAGAACACGTACGGGCCCGGGACGCAGGCCGTCGCGCTCAGCCAGTACGGTTCCCGCGTCGGCCTCTACGCCTGCGGGTTCTACGGCTATCAGGACACCCTGTACGCTAACGAAGGCACCCAAGTTTACCTGAAGGGTTATATCCAGGTACGTAAACAAGTTTCATCATACGGCCTATGGACGCATCTGAGTGGACGTGTTTCAGGGCGCGACCGACTTCATCTTTGGCCGAAGAGGATCCGCTTTCTTTGGCGGCAACACCATCGGCATATCCGGCCCCGGTTGGGTCACTGCAAGCGGACGCGAATCTAATGATGCCGGCAGCTGTGAGTTCCTCCTTGTGATCTGGGCGCAATATCCCTGCTGGAACATATCACCTGTCTAGACGTTTTCGACAACAACAAGATCGTTCTCGCCTTCGGCGCCGCATCGGGCACCGACGGCAAAGTCTATTTCGGGCGTCCATGGGGTGGTGCGTTTCTCTCTGTGTTTCTCACCCACACATGCTCATGTTCCCCTTCCTGTTTCAGCATATGCCAAGGTCATCTTCAAGAACACCGTTGTGACTGCGCCGTTCAACAAAGCCCTGTGGTCCGTGTGGAACAGCGGCGATGAACGCACCAGCAACGTCCTCTTTGCCGAGTACAACAGCTCCGGCAGTGGTGTCAGCGGTGCTAGCCGCCCCGGCTTTGCTACGGTGTTGACGGCGAGCCAAGCTGCGGCGTACAGCATCTCCAGTGCTGTTGGCAGTGATTATGCCAGCTGGGTGGATGCATCGTATCTGTAATCTTGTAAATATGTCATTTCGTACGAGAAGTTACTCAAATGCTGGCATGTAATTTTTGTCGTTAAAAGCTGTAAGGGTGCCGAAGAAAAAAACCAACTGTTGTAAAAGTACACAGATAAATTACAGATGGAACAACAGAAGCCTGATAATGGATACAAGGTCTGTAACGCTCGACGCTCGAAATCATCAGGAAATCAATATGCCCGGAACCCCTCAAGTCACAAAGCACAGCGGAAGCGCCGAAAAATGAAAGAGCAAGCTTTTATTTCTTCTGGTCTTTCATTTCTTCGTCTTCGCTTTTTTACCCGCACTCGTTTCCGCCTTGCTATCGCCCTACCGCCACGTAGTCAGTACACATCCAGTACCATCACATAAAACACGACGCAAAGCCAAAAGGAAAACCCACCTTGCGCTTCGTTCCCTTCGCCTTCGCATCAGGCTTGAGTTTAAGCTTCCCCTTCGCGTCTTTAGCACCACTAGGTTCCTTCGGTTTCACCGTGAAGAACCCGTCGAGACGCCCTTGTTGCTTACTATTCAGGTGTTTCTGTAGTTTGTCCGCGCCCTTGCGCACGCGCTCCTCGCTACACGAGCCAAGTAAGCCTTGTCAACCCACGAATGCATGCACAACTCAACGACAAAGAACGCCAGTGTCGTCAAGACTCACTTAAAGCCCTTCTCCGTCACCAAGAACTGCACAAGGCCCTCCACATCCGGGTCCTTCCACTCCAGCTCGACCTCGTCCGCAGGTAGCACATCAGGCTTCATGAAAATTTCCTTCGCCTCCTCCCACGGCCATTCCTCCGGGATCGACACGCCGCCCTTTCCCTTCCCCTTGCCTTTCTTCTTGGGCTTGGGTTTAGGCTTCGGCGCGGCCTCTTGCTCTTCGTCGTCATCCTCATTGTCTGGCCGCTCGATGTCCGACGTCGGTGCTGGCTCGTCTTCCGATTCGACTTCCGGCTGCGCTGCCGCAGCTTTCTCTGCCGCTCTAGTTTTTTCTCCTCAGTCCCCGATAGAAGAAAATGCAAGGGAGAGGAAAGCGCACTTTTCTCGAAGGTGTTCGACGACGCCTTTGAGCCCCTTGTATTCCCTAATCAATTTCAGCGCGGTCTTTGGCCCCACGCCTTTTATGGGCTCGAGGTAGTCACATCCAAGCAGTAGGCACAGGTCGACGAACTTCGGAATGTTCCTCGTTAATTGGACCAATATGAGCGGGCTGTAAGAAGTACCTGGCTCATGGACATATCGAGACCATCGAGGGCGGCCTGGAGGTTGATTTCGCTAATGGGCTGCTTTTTGGCTTCGGAAAAGGTGAGGTGGCGGAAAAGGATTGGGGTGGAGAAGGTGAGGGTGTCCATATCTTCAGAGCCAGCGGCGTAGACCTACAATTTGATTGGAAAGGTTGAAGCAAGCAGGATAAGGATAAGACCCACCTTGCCACCCCGAGCGAGCTCTGCGCACTGAGCCTCTGCTTCTGAAGGAGCCTAAGTCACAAAGTGAGTTTAGAGGCGGTGATGAGGGCAAAGATACGCACGACAACGACTGGAATACCCATGAGTTTGAGAAGTCGCCGACACTCCTCGTTATGCTCTCGCGTGACCTTGACCGTCCGACGCGAAAATTTATCCATCTCCTCCACAGTTCCAATCTCTTTTGCCTCCTCATTATCTTCCTTCGCCTCTGCACGCTTTTCGAAACGTTTTGACAACTGAAAGACGCGTCATTTCGCACTGGGCCCACGAAAAATTCCAAGATAGAACATACCACACCCTTCTTCAACTCTGGCGGTTTTCCGTCGAAAACATAAGCCGGCTTGATGCCGTTTTCGACGATACGGATAGTGCGGTAGAAGAAGCCCATGAGATGACTTGTCGTTTCTCCCGCGTCGTTAGTGAGCATCTCGCCGTCCTTTTGGCGCACCGCAATCAAGAACTGGTATATTGACATGGAGGCGTCGATGGCGACCTTGCGGCCGAAGAGAGTCTTGATATCATGCTCCTTAATCGCTGCCGGAGCCAGCTCTGAGATGAGCCCAGTTAAACCCTTGATACCCATGGTTGAAGGAGAGAGCAAGTCCAGGTCGCGAGGAGCGTGCCACGACGTCACGGTCTCGGTTGTGCGGCGTGACCGATCGTGACTCGTATACTTTTTTGTACTTCATTGTCACCGCATCGCCCAAGGACGTCTGCGATGAGTCTATCATCGCTCCTCATCTCAAAGGGCGGCAAGAAAGCCATAGACACTAAACTAGATGCCCTGTTTACCGCAAAGGTCAATTTATGTCTTCCAAACGAAAAAGGAAATCGGTCTAAATTTTTTGATTTGTTTAGCCTACTGCACCAGCACTGTTCAAGCAGGTAGCCACACCCATCGCTACACCAGGATCATCCAAAGGCGCTGCCAAGAAACGAAAGGCTGTGCCAGAAGACTTAAAAGAACCCTCGAAGCGCTCAAAGCCCAGCCCAAGCAAACAGGAACAGAAATTCACGCCCAAGAGCTCAAGCCCCCAAAAGCCTGGCAAGGACTCTGGGAAAAAGTCCAGCGGGAAAGGCAAGGGAAAGGAGGTTGAGCCTGATTCGGAAGACTCGGACTTGGAGAATGCATACCACGATGCCCGTACCCATGCAGGCGAAGAGCAGGTCGAGAGTGGTTCCGATGAGGAGGAGGCTGATAAATCCATCGTGCACGAGTCGATGAAAAAGAAGGGGAAAAAGGCGAGCCGGTCAGGACCCAAAGTCAAATTTGTCCCGGCAGACGAGACGCCCCAAAGGAGAGACCAACGAACAATCTTCGTGGGCAATCTCTCCGTCGATGTCGTTCAAAAGAGAGCAAGTCCCTGATATTTTTAATATACAATCAATTCTTAACCTATCTATTCTCCAGCCCCTTCTGAAACAGTTACAGCGACACATTCTCTCCCAGATCCCCACGGCCAGAATAGAGTCCACGCGATTCCGCTCCGTGCCCTTCCAAGCTCCTACCTCCAAACTGCCAGACGACGATGACGCGCTCGAAGGGGGCAAACCCAACCCAAAAGCCTCCACTACCACCACCGCGACACCAAAAACTCCCCGCCCCCATGACCTCGACCGCACCTCCACCTGGCGCTCTCGAAACGATGACAAGGACGCAGACGAGGTGCAGAACGACGAAAAGAAGTTCCTGAACTCAAATCAAAAGAAGAAAATCGCGTTCATCAATCGGGAATTCCACTCCACCGCTGACACTGCAAACGCGTACATTGTTTTTGCGCACCCCGTGCCTGCCGTGGACCGCCCCACGAATTTGCCGCCGCCGCCGGAGGTGTTGGACCCGTATGAGGCTGCCAGGAGCGCGGTGCGGGCCTGTGATGGGAGTGTTTTCATGGACCGCGTGATTCGTGTTGATCTGGTTGGCAAGCACGGTGCAAAGGTAGAGAAAGATGGAGAGGAGGGCGGCGCGGGCGTGGAGCTGGAGCTGGTGGGCGCGGACCCCAAGTCGAGTGTTTTTGTGGGCAACTTGGATTTCGCAAGCAAGGAGAAGGACCTGCGTGTGTTTTTCGAGGGCGTGCTCAGTGCCGAACGCGGGCCGCCGCCTGAGGAAGATGAGGAGGAGCAGGCGCAAGGAGATGAAGGGGCGGTCAAGAAGCCGAACTCGTGGGTAACCCGTGTGCGTATTGTGCGCGACAAGGAGACCCAACTTGGGAAGGGCTTCGCATACATCCAGTTTGCGGTACGTGTTCTACCCATTTCTTGTCCCATCATAGCCATCTCATTGGCCCGATTCAATTATTGTTATTCTTACAGAGCCGCGAATGCGTGGACGAAGTCCTCGCGATGGAGCCCACCAAACTCAAGTTCGCGAAACGCAAGCTCCGCGTGCAACGCTGCCGCACCCTTCCCGGCTCCTCCGCCTCCACGCGTCTAGCCACTGCCTCCAAGGGCGCTGATAGCACAAAGAACAAAAAACCTATCGAATCTGCGCCCGTGGCGATCGTCGTACCCAAGGGCGACCCCTCACTTGGCGAGAAGCTCGCGCACCTGCCCAAGGACGCGCGGAAGCAGGCGAAGGCGTTGGATGCGGACCGTGTGGCGAGGAGGCTTGCGAAGAAGAAGGCACGGATGGCTATGGGCGGGAAAGTAGTGAGTAAGGATAGGGATAGGGAGAGAGTTAGGAAAGGGGGTGCGATGGCGGGTGCAGGCGGCGGGAAGAAGAAGGCGGCTTCGGGGAGCAACAAGAAGGGTAGGGTGAGGAGCGAGAAAAGCATGGCGAAGAGGAATGGTAAGAAGGCTGGAAGTAAGTAAATAGGAATGATTTCGTTGAATTCATTTCTTTCTGGAATCCAAACGTTTGGCAGGAGAAAAAAGAAAAGTAACACCTGTAAATTTCATATGAAGGGCGACAAAAGTTTTGGACGTTCAGGGGATTGAACCCTGGACCTTATACAGGCAATCGAATTTGATTCGTGCAAAGCATACGCGCTACCACTGCGCTAAACGCCCCTGTGAATGTTCATTCCTCGCTATTCAATATATTCCGGTGATGTTGAGAATGCCACAATATTGACTGCGCTCACTGCTCCTTATTCCCGCTATAACCTTCCAAGGTCACATATATCAAAAACAGTCAAATCTCAGCCGATTATAAGGACCTTGTGTAGGTGCCGAGATGTGCCCTGTTGAAACAGCCAAAATATAATGGTCAAAAGGACAAGTGAAAAGAGAAGGAGGTCGTACGACAAGAACATTCGTTGAGCACAACCTGGGTTTCGATCCAAAATCCGCGCTTAGTAGTGAACGTGGACGCAAATGTCGTCCTCAGCCTTCAAACCCTCGAGTGGCGCAACGAGATGTGGAAGAGTCAAATTTTTTAAATCAATCTCGACCCCGAAGAAGATGGCATTCACACGCAAAATACCCCGACCTGCAAAAGTTGTGTTTATTACGCTGATGCCAGTAGAGCCAGTGGCAGGTTTTAACGCTGCCGCAGCAGGTCCGAGAGTACTGAGCCATATTCTCTCGAGTTCGTTGATGGCATTGAAAGTACTCCGGCCAGCGACACTCTCTGAAGCCATCGTTCAAAACCTCTGATTATGTATGTACGTCAAATTTTCGCTTGCTAAACTACTGATCAGATCCATTTTCCCTCGAGAGCCTCTGCAGGAAAAGCTGAGGCATCCATAGCAAGCTCCCTGAACACCGTCTCGATGCTCTCTTGACTCTCTTTTTCTTCTGCTTCCTCCAATGCTGGATGCGTGCAAATTTATGACATGAGCGTTGTCACGGAATCAATATAACTGGACCCACCCATGCCCCGACCCTCTCCCAAACTCTTCTCCAGGCCTTCTTCACCGCCTTTGGCAGCAATGAGCAGAAGCTGCGCGCCTTTATAGTCAAGCAGCTCTGGAACTTCACAGCTCGCAAAACGAAGGCCATACGACTCGCGCCCTTTGGCACCTCCCTTGCCGAAGATGTTGTCCATGATCTCCTTGGGATAATCTGCCCCCTTTCCGCGCGGCTGCTGTGGCCCCGATGCGGGTGCTAGCGGGTTCTTGACTTGCAAGATGAAAGATGCGGCCTTGCCTATGCCGAGCGAATCTTGGACGTCGCCGAACTCCGTAGGGTGGGAGATCTGATATCCGAAATGCGTTGCACGTTGGGAGGGAACCTTGGGATCATTGTTCACGATGGCATAGGCACCTCGAGCAGCAAGACGCGCTGGCTCTTCATGCCGCGTACCTGTTCAATATCTGAGAAAAAGCGAGGTGGCGTGAGGTCGAAAAGGTGAAAATACCTCTGGTCTTGGTTTCGTACGTTTTTTCACCGAAACCTCGTTCAAGGCTATGCAGGTCGTCTCCGATGGCTGTCACTGTGGCCCAAAAGGTCTCTTTGCGACCTTTCCCTGGTCCACCTCCCTCAGGGTCAGGAAGGTGTTTCTTGCCTATGACGATGAGACGGAAACGCTTCTTTGGTTGATCAAGAGTTTCCTGGGCAGGGATAGAATCTGCGCCAGGAGCAAGCGTTTCCATTTCAGCTTTTTTGTCCTCCTCCTCGTCGCGGTCCATTTTGCCAGGTTTCGTTGTGTGCATGCTGAATTGGGGCGGGCGAGGAACGAGGAGCATGTGGAGGTTCCGCACTTCGTCCATTGAGTGAGCCTCTTCGAGCTGTACCTTAGGCCGGTAGAAGAAGTAGATGTGGCCTCGCTCGATTGTTCCTAGAACATAAGTTGAAATCAGTCATCTCCCGATACATTTCAGCCGGCTCCTACCAGTCTGATGCATATATTTTCTTTCCTTTCGTTGTCCTTCGACATCCTCCTCCTCGATTTTTGCCTTCTTGGTCGGAGGTTTCACTTCTTCAGTTTCTTTTGTATCCCTCGCATCTCGTTTGTCACCGACTTCTTCCTTCTTGCCTTCAGGTTGCTCAAGGTGAACCTTCTCCTCTTCGTGTTTTAAGGCTGATTGTCGGCGCGTAGTGGGCATGTTGTGTGTTACTGGTCGAGGTTCTGGTGGCGCTCTCAAACTGTTCAAGAACGATGACGTCAGAAACACCACAAATCACTTCAATCAACAGAAGCGTAAGCTACTCATGCCGAAGGTACCTTGAATCACTTAGGCCCTGGACAACTTATTGTATGATTCATCACATCCGATTGTTTCGTCCTGTAGTCGTCGAACGAACGAGTGTAAGGACAGTCGTTAAGCCAGTATCTGATAAGATCCCCGATCATTAGAAGTAATCACAGCGAATTTTCTTCATCTCATACGATGTCCCACCCCGCTGCACCCACGAGCCTCGACAAACTGAACAAATTCAAATTTAAAAGACTGATCAATGAAGATCCCCTGACACACAGCCTGATTCTTCTAGGGAGTTTCCCTGTTCCTGTAGACGGCTCCACTGAGAGTGAGGATGTCATGGCTATCGTCAGGATCGAAAAGACTGCATTAGACCCAGCACAGGCACAGCATTTATTCGCTGACGACGGAATAGTTAAGAGGATCGCGCTAGAGGAAAGCACTGACATCGTATGTTTGTCATATTTTCTCTACGAGATTCTTTTACATTGATTGGATAGTATACTTGGTTGTTTGGGTGGCTAGGAGAGGATAGGGAGAGGGACATCAAGATAAATGTAATTTGCCCTGCTACTGACATTCATATACGCAAGGTAAGATGCCTTAGTCCCTCAACTCCAGGCTTCTTTTGATAATTGGGTTAGTACACGAAGCAAGAAGTGTTCATGGTGAGGGAGACACCAGAATTATACGAAAGCACCGTGAAGCCATACATCACGGCTTTTCCGGCAGCGAGAACTCAATGGTATGCGCTTTTTTTATATCTTATAGTGTTCACGTTGGGTGAATCCGCGCCATTCAGGGTTGAAAATATACTGCTGGGCCTATCCGAACAGAACAAGGTCTTGTATTCTTCACCGGATTTCATGATTCTCCCCGATATGAAGTGGGACCTCAAGACGATATCCTCGTTATATCTCGTTGCGTTGGTTCAAGATAGAAGTATACGAACTCTCAGGGATCTTAGAAGAAGACATGTCAGTTTATTGAAGGCGATCCGACGGGAAGGTGAAAGAGTTGTTCAAGAGAAATGGGCGCTGGGGAAGGGATCGTTGAGGATGTACGTTCATTATCAGCCAAGTTATTGTAAGGACATACATATTCATCAAATGATCTGGATGCTGACATTGAGCTCGAGATCACTTCCACATCCATATAGTGAACGCCAACCAGGCTGGTATGATGGGCATGACAGTCGGTCAAGCGCACCTACTTGACGACATTATTTCTCTTGTGAGTATCTTGAAACGCCGCAATACCCGGTCTAACGTTCTCTGAAGCTTGAGATTGAACCGGAGAGCGGTCCGGGCATATTCGAGAAAATGACCTTGACATACGGGCTAGGTGACCAGCATGGTTTGTTTAAAGCTATGCATGAGGCTTCCGCGTAGTTATAGCCCCGTAGCTTTTTCAAAGCAAAACGTGGTGTGTACCCCGTGATTCAAGCAGTATTTGTCGTGAGAGAGGTATTCGACGAGAGAGGCCAAAAAAGGCAGATCCGGTGTTGAGAAATGGCCATTGAATACGTTCTCGAAGTGCTCGTGCAAGAGTTGTGAAACCCCGTGAACCCGGTACCCTGGCACCTTGAACACCTTTTGACTGCGGCTCCTTTCCATGGAACGCGAGTATCAAAGATTATTCGGATCCCAGTGGAGAGAGCAAGTCCGGGCGTGGTTGCACATGAAGAGATCTTCAAGCCCATGGCGAAGAGACCGACAAGATTAAGAAGCAAAGCTTATTGTTGGTGAGGCAGTCGGCACAACGCAATGGACGACCAGGAGTGCCGTAAAACAAAATCAATCTTTAGCACACTCTTCTGTGTAGGACTCACGTGGAGGTTCAGGCACAGGTTTTCTACGCCGATTCACACTCGGAGGCTTAGGATTGCCGCCTACTGTCAGTGCCACACACCATGCAAACCCGATCTGCTCGAAACATGACGCGAGAAGATCTGTCGAAATCAACGATGGTCGCCTCAAGGCCTCAAGGCTGTCCCCATGTCATGCTGTTCGCCTGGACTGAGTCACTTCTGAGCCGCCTCTCTAAGCGCCGTGTAAAGAGACGGGCACGATGCTGATACGCCTATAAAGAAAAGAACCGAATGAATCACTGGTTTACTCCTTCCATGGCATACCATCTCGCTTGGACGTTAGCTAGCTTACTTTTGACTGCAACTCGGGCAACATCTACTCAGGAACCTCTGCGATCAGGCGCGCCTTCTCACAAGGACTGGGAAGCTCTAAAGTCTGCGGTCAACGGTCGTCTATTTGAGGGCGTCCCATTCGCCCATCCTTGCTTTACGCAAGGTTTCAACTCCACAGAATGTGTTGCTGTTCAAACTTCGTACGTCGACGAAGGTAGATATCTCGTACTGTCCGACAACCCGTTCCACGAGCTGAGATTAAGATGAACTCTAGTCGCCCGCTCGAATGTAGCGGCGGCGTACATTCAGACACAATGGGAGACCTGTCAAACGAGCGATGATCGATGTCTGCTCAGTTACACGGACCCCCGAGATCAGAGTCCCACCATGCCGCCCAACAAGTGCGGACTCGGGAGCATCCCGGAACGTTTCGTACGTCTCTTCTTGCCTCCATCCTCTGATCGCTCACTCGATGGCTGACGCCTGGGTTTGGCATCGGCCACTCAGATTGATGTGCGCACTGCCGAAGACGTGGCTGCCGCGTTCCGTTTCTCCAAGCGAACGAAGGTGCCTTTGGTAATAAAAAACACCGGCGTGAGTGACGACATCATGTTCTGGACCCTTTGATTTCCATCTAATCTCCGAGCTTCATAGCATGACTACAAAGGCCGGAGTAGTGCGCCCCGCTCCTTGGCTCTCTGGGTATGCTTTCCCTTTGCGATTCGCGTTTCGTAGGTCTGATCGTTGTTCTACAGACACATAATCTAAAAGACGTAAGCCTGGGGTCTCGAGTTTTTCAATAACATGCGATTATCTGGTCTTACAGATATCGTATAACCCGGACTTCGTACCCGAAGGGTGCTCCAAGGCCAACCCTGGAGTGACAGTTGGGGTAAGCCTTTCCGTAAATTCACGGAACACTCATAGCTGATATGTAAGATACAGGCTGGCGTCCAGTGGGGTGAGGCATATGCTTTTGCGGAGGCCCATAACATCACGATTGTCGGAGGTGAGCTGGGCAATGCGCGATAGTCGGCTCAAGCTTATGCTCTCAAAGGCAGTGATCGATCAGTAGGCGTTGCAGGTGGATGGCTCCAGGGCGGTGGGCATGGCGCACTTTCAAACACAATGGGTCTTGGAGTAGACAGAGTGGTGAGCTCATTGACAGTCTCGTGATAGTCTAGCCCATTCCTGATTTCGGCCTCTGATTAGCTGGAATTCAAGGTTGTGACCCCTGACGGTCATTACCGAACCGCGAATGAATGCCAGAACAAAGACCTATTCTTTGCTCTCCGTGGAGGTACCATGCTTACATTCCTTACTCTCCAGTCTCTTATCTGTTCTTCTCGAAGGTGGTGGAGGAACCTTCGGTGTCGTGCTAGAGAGCACTCTCTTAGCATCGCCTCAAGTGACCTTACAGACTGTCATCGTCGCGTTCAGCCCCATCACCGCCCGGACGAATGAACTATGGTCGATCCTCGCGGATAACGGACTCCAATGGGCAGACGAAGGCTGGGGCGGATTCTCGACTTCCGGAATTGCGATCCTCATCAACCCAGGATCGAACAAGGAAGCCGCCTCAAAATCGATGGAGCCGCTCGTCGACTTCGGAAGACGCCTCCAGCGCGAAGGTGTCGCGAGTGCGCAGGTGATCCAGACGGAGTTCCCGAGTTGGGGGACGTTCTTCGATATGTTCACCAAAGACCATGTTGCAGTGCGTTTCCATCTTTTCTTCCTCTTTAAGTGCTGTCATGAGAACAATTCGACAGGTCGTAGGCTCCAGCCTCGCGCTTGCCTCCCGTCTGATCAGCAAACGAAACTTCAAAACGCCCGCGAACCGATCCGCACTGGTATCGGGACTCCTTGCTGCCGATGCCGCCACTCCGGGCCTGATCATCCTCATCAGCGCGCCGTCGTCCTTCCCATCTACCGGACAGACGAGTGTTACTGATGCGTGGAGGTCGAGCGTCTACCATGTCACTGTTGTTTCGGCATGGAATTGGAACGCCACTGTCGACGAGAAGCAGGGGCATTATTCGGCGGTGAGCAGGTCCATCGACAATCTGCGAGCGATTACTGCCGATGCAGCGTATCTCGTGAGTCCCATGTCAAGGATTCCATCTCACTCATCCTGATGACATACTATCTAAGAATGAAGCGGATGTATATGAACCCAATTATCAAGGTAAAGCACTTTGGATATTAATTGTTTCTTGAAAATTCATTAATCTTGCTCTAGTCGCTTTCTGGGGCGAACACTACCCCGAGCTGTTGCGGATCAAGAAGAAATAGTGAGTTACGGTCTCGACGTACACAGGAGACGATGTTGACGTGTTCGCAGTGATCCTCATCATCTGCTGGATTGTTGGCAATGCGGTCAGTTCCATTCCTCATCTCGTTTCAACTGTATCTGATCTTCTCACTTATTCATCAGTTGGGTGGAACCCCAAGTCCCCCCGTTTTGCGTGCTACCTGCCAGAGGAAAATAATGTTACGGACTGGGATGTATACCATAGGTTTTCAGATCCTGTGTAACCTGTGGCCCTGATCATAATTTTTCTCGTAACTCATCGGTGCACTTGCACTGTAGACAATGACTGAGTATCTGTAGTCTGTTGACTTTTCGTCCGTACTTGCACGATTCGAGGGCTTGGAGGATGGCGTTGGGAGTGCAGTGTATGTAATTCCCTCGTACGCGTTGAATAGGCACACATATAGACTTGTATGATTTGGTAGACCTCCTCGAGTTTTGCGCGATGTTCTCTATGGATGCTGCGAATCACTTTATAAGTAGATTTCTTTTTTTGTCAAGGAGCCGAGAAGATCTGTTACATTCTACTCGTGGACCCTTGACTCGCAACTCGCGTCGAGAGATCCTTCTCAGGGATCGATGGTGTCAAATTTCTTGTGTTCTAGCTAAGTCCCCACTCCGAGACCAAAAAATATGAAACGTTGAAGCGAGGATTTAGCGGCGATGCGTACGTGTTGTGGAGGATGTCATGTGTAAGAGAGGTGTGGCGCATCGAATGACCGTTCTTGAGCGACGGAGATTCATGAAGTGGCGCCGCGTCATTACACAACGCGATTGGCCAAAGCTGCCAAACATCGCCAAGCGCAGCCAAGCAACGCGCGGCCAATTCTGGAAATTGCGGCAGTGTAACTCTGAGGCAGTCACTTCGAATAGGCAGAAGATAAACAGATGTTCGTTACATACTATGATCCATCCCTTGATTATTGACTGAGATTAACCAGGAGTTCAAGCCCGGGAATCCGTTTTAAGGGACACTGCCATAGGGTGTCACACGATCACGATCTGATCACGACCGTCAAAAGCTTTACTGCGCGAAACTGATTCCCCGTATCCTCTTCCTTTCGTTTCAATTCATCATCTCTAGCGCGGGGCGTTCTTGTGGATGTTCCTCCTCGCTCTTTTGACTTGTCTGTTATGTGCAAGTGCGCCTGGACTAGCGCACAGTTACAGCAAACAAGGATTTGATATTCCGATCCAGCGACGCGTCCAAAGCAGGAATTACAGGCGGAGGGATGTCAGTGGGTCCACTGGTCTGGGGGTCGATTCAGATGTGTAAGCAATGTCATCTCTTCGTGCTGCAATACCGACGTTTTATGACATGCAACAACTCAGGTTGTACACCGTGCCTGTCGAGCTAGGAAATTCAGTCGCTGCTGTCAATATCGGTGGGTCAGATTCTATCAGCGGGTGAATGATGATATGATGGGGGTACATAGATACTGGATCCAGCGACTTGTGGGTCGTTTCCGATGCCTGTCAGACCGATGCTTGCAAGGGGTCTTCCGTTGCGCGTTACCCCTTGTCGACCGCGAAACTTACCGGAACGGACGTCAAACTGCTATATGGTGACTCTACAACTGGAACATTTGCGTCCGGTGCTGTAGGACTTGAGACTACATCGGTCGCTGGAGTGGCCATAGAGGATCAGCCATTCGGCCTCATTAATGCGACGGACAACCAAATTGTGCAGTTTCAAACGGCCGGCATTCTTGGCCTTGGGTTCCCTAGTGGAAGGTGAGAATCAAAGTCAAGACCTTCTGTTCTCAAGCTTATTTAGAACGAAAATTCAGCAAAATTCAAGAAGCTAGAGTTATAGGAAAAGTGACGTGTTCTTTCGCCACCGGTTTTGATGCCTGCTAAAGATTGTCACATAGTTCGGTCCTCAAGTCAACACTGATGACTTTATTCGTGCAACGGCCACGGACGGACCTTTACTTAGTAGAATAGCGATGACAGGCGAGCTAGAGCAGCCTATGTTCAGCGTCAGTACCACATGCGTCAGCCGTGCCTCAAAAAATAATTGACATTTCTCCAGATCACATTACAGAGGAGTACAATCGATATCGGGGGTGAAGGGGTGCTCACGGTTGGGAAGCTTCCCGACGGCGTAGACAGCTCTTCTTTGACCTGGGTTCCTGTGCGGTTATACGATGTCGAAAATGGAGGGCTCGGGCCGCCTATTTTCGCTCCTGACGAGGCAAGTTCTCCTCCACTGCACCCAGGAGAAAATACGTTGATTCCCATACGACCCGGCCTAGAAGTATCCACTGTATGTTGTCCATTGGCGTCTTCTCTATATTCGACTCTAAATGAAGTCAACACAATGCAGCCGCTGGGAGATAGATTTGGATGGCGTCTTTCTCGATGGACGACGTGTAGTAGATTCAACGATACCGCCCGTCGGAGTCAATCCGGGGAGGATCACAGCCTTAATTGATACAGTACGCCGACTGACCACCGCACAAAATCAAACGAACCAACTGATCTCAATCGTCGTAAGGGAAACTCGATCCTTCGCGGTCCAGAGGACATGGTAAACGCCATCTTCAAAATCGTATCGCCGAACTTCGACCCGGCGAATGTCGATGAGAATCCCCCGGTGCCCTGCTCAGTACCTCACACTCTGGCCTTCCAGATCGGTGGCAAGGTGCGTTCTCCCCTTGGTCTTCTCTTTTATTCACCACAATTGCGGGCCAGATGTTTCCCGTTGACCCCCGCGACTTTATCGGTCCACGCGCAGACGGGGACACCACCACCTGTGTCGCAGATACCCTCATCGATACAGACGCGCCACGGAAAGGCTCCCTCTATCGATGGAGCCTCGGTGATCCGTTCCTGAAATCGTACGAAGCCGAATATCCCGTTCCTCTTTCGTCCCATTAAGACTAATCTACCTGCAAATGACAGGAACCTCGTGGCATTTTACTACGGGAACTTGACACACCCATCTGTCGATCCTCCCCGCATAGGCTTCCTCTCCACCGTCCCCTCCAACGCCGACGATCTCCTCAGACAAGCCGTAGAGGACGCCAAGAACAACGGGGGTACCTTCGAACGTCAGTGCTATCTTCATTTTCTTCTCATTCTCAACTTAGCCCCTCCGGATCCAACCAATTCCACAGAAACGCTCGTTGTAGCGCCGACCGCAAGTGCAGCAGCAGCTGCTGATATCACCGTTTCGCTTCCGCCCACACCGTCTGGCATGGTCACGCGGACCGTCAACGTCGACGCTCGTCCCCCGACCTCCACATCGTCAGTCAAAGTTGACAGCGAGAATGCCGCTTTCGCTCTCGCTCCATCCCTCCGTTTCGGGTTTTGGGTCTGCGCCTATATCGCTCTTTTACTTCTAGTCTAATGTATTTATTTGCCAACCGAGAAAGTGTTACATCAGGCGAGCCGACGGTCGAGTCTTAACTAACCCTCAGAGTCAAAACATCAAGGCCGTCAATTCATGTCCGATACATATGAGATATGTACTTTTATCGATCCCTAGAAGGCAACAGCAGGATGCTGGCTTCTCATACCATTGGCCACTCCGTGAACTCTCCCTGGCCAAAGCGGAAGAAACTGATGCTTCCGGCATCAACGACCGCGATGACGATGAGCTTTTTTCCAGCTTTAAGTGCCATGAACGGATGTGGTCGGCGAACAGGTCCCACAGGCTGGACTTGGACCGGGAAAGCCCAAGGGAATAGGCGCCGGAATAGAGATTGTTGGGGTTTGGGAGGATGGGAAGCTGTCGATGGGCGCGGAGCGGGGCCCGAAGGGGTGATTGTCGGAGGAGCAGCGGCGCTTGTAGGCGAGGTTGAGGATGCTGGGGTGGAGATTGTGGCTTGTGGTGCGGTGGGGGTGGTAAGCGGTCGCCGTTGTCGGGGGAGTGGGGGCGGAAGTTCTGGCAGGACATCGAACAGGTCGGTGAGCTCTTGAAGCGTGGGCATCGGCGTCGTTCTTGCGCTGTTTGAGGAAGCAGCCGTGAGCACTATCCTTTTGCGAATATAATGCGAATATAAAATGAATGTGCGTACTTGATAACAACGATCTGGAAATCAGGCAAGGGCGGTGCTGATCTTTTAAATGGTGTCGAGGGCTTGTAGAGATTGTAGAAAATTTGGTACGGTGAGGTCTTTTGCGCTTCGAGCCGTTTCTCTGTGTCTGGGTGGTGTAATGGGACTTTGTGGCCAGCAGGGATAAATCGCAAGGAGCGGAATATCGATGCTTCAGAGATGATCAGCATAAGAGCTCTGGCCAAGTACAAAGTATTTGGGACATACCATAATTTTTATCGTGGTGCAACCAGCGGCTTATTCTCAGAGGTTGCCACCAATCGAATGGTTTCGCCAACAAACGAGAGATCTTTGATATCCAGAGTGGGAAAATGGATATGATGCGTTTGAATATGGATGGAGGACTTGTGGTCGCTGACAGCGCTGGCCAAGGTGGAGGCGTTGGGTAATATGAAGTAGGGGGATTTGTTCGTGTCACTGAATAACCCAAGCGTTTAAGGTATGTATACACCTGTCAAATGGGCTGAGTGAAAAAATTTCATAGGTCGAATCGAATCGTACCTGTAGCTTTTCCAAAGTGAGGTCCTCTACCCCAACCATCTCCGTATATACTTGTTGTACGGTCATCGGTGCTCCAGCTATGTGCTCCATGCCTGGTTTGGAGAGGTCCAGATCGCTCTCCTTCCAACAGAACAACGAGCCACGTTCCACAAGGTAGATAGTTTCCTCTGGCAACAGCTCGAGGCGCTTGTGGATTTTCTTGATGCCTTTTCCATCGTGCACCGGCCTGGGAGCAGAATGTCCCATAGCAGAGAAGTGAATGCCTTTTGCCAGTGTTACATGCGCACGGCCAATATTGGGATACCATACAGCATAACTGACGGCTTTGCTGAATTAAAAAGACGGGATCAGGGTTTTCGAAAGCATTAATGAAATTGGGCCATCTACCTTGATATACTTCGAGTTGCTCTCAGCGCGTCGAACATCGCGACCCTAGCGGTGTCCAATACATGAACTTGAAGACCTGATCCACCACCAGGTTTAGGTTCGAAATCTTTCTCGCCTCGCTTAGGTATTACAGGTCGCAAAACACCTGGTCTACGAACATCAAAATAAATGAATAAATGGAAGGCGTGCGCTTCAAAAATTTGGATCTTACAATTTCGTCCAATCGAGACCGCCGTCCTCTTCTCCAGATGACTGCTCATCCTCCTCTTCTTGATTTTCACTCAGAGGCCTTTCAGGCAAGGGTGCGGGTTGCTCATAGGAATCGTCCATCGTAGCTGAAGTATAATTCGAGATTTGTCCTTCTGGCGCCTCTTTGCGTGTGCTTGGTTGTCGCCGATGAAATCAGCATCAGTAAACATCGCGTCGCGACTTGCTCAACATCACTACACAGGTAACCCTTCTAAAGTGCATGCCCGAGGATTTGTCGATAACTTGAGGGAGTCTGCGTTAAGAAGAAAAGCGTGGAAACCACAAGTATATCAGGTATGTACCGAACAAGCGTATATCGCGTCGCGTCGCGATATTGACAGCATTACCGGACTTGGCTCCCATGCCCGCCATATCCAAACGCAAAAGAGGCTACAAACTCAACGGAATTCTCAGTACGCTCTGACGTTGCCGACCTCGAACCTTGACCGCACACTCCCTCATGGAAGCCCTGATCCTGATCTTGAGCTTGATGCTCCCCTCGTTCGCACAACACTGCTTTGTCCACGAGCCCATGTGTGCACCCCGATGTCTGCTATCAGCCTGTGTTACACAGCCTTGTCATCCAGGAGATGCGCAGCCCAGCCTTCCAGGCGACTCGTCTGCATTGTAACTTTGAGCCTTGTCACCACGGGATGTCATTGCGCGTCGCGCGACTTATCATTCGATTTTAGCCTCCAATATATTATATCTTATTTGTGATACATGACGGACGGTGTCTCCCTCTCCAATGTTGGGCCTCTCGCTTCACAGAGCGCCGAATCTTATTCTGTGCATGCCTTGGACGGCGTTTTCGGATCCGCGCGACAATCAAATTGCCACTTGCCTCATCAAAGTGTTAATATCACTCCGAACGCAAGGTTGCTGTGTAAGATACCAGGATTCATTAATATTCATTGGCAACAGTGGCGCACAACTCTTGCTCGCGCCAGTCAAGCCATTTTCGGCCCGGCACCACACCTAGAACTGCATCCGCGCTGTACTATCCGCCATTCGATGATGCTCTTTGAAATCTGGCTCTAGTACCCACCGGCTTTGAATTCAATAATCCTGTATTTGCCGCCGCCTCCAAGAGCAGTGCTGCAATTTTGATATCACCATACGTCAGCAGCTGCATGCAGCCCCTCTCAAGCTTCTGGTTCATTGTGATAGATGTAAGTTTCTTTCAATTTCATCCATATCCGCCTCCGCCCCATCTTCAAAAAAAAGCGCTATACGCGATCTGGCCTTCTTTCTTTCGCGCTGCCAACTCCAGTGCCTTCGTCCCCCCGTATCTCGACAGACAGCACGATTGCCGTCTTCAACGCTGTGCGTGGTAACTGCGTCGATCTAGCCGAAAAGCGCGTACTATGGCGCTGTCAAATTAGACCGGTACCTCCTCGTGACGGAGGTCAACTCTTCAATATTTCAATCGTCTTCCGATACCCCGGACATATACCCTGCATCTGGCCGAAGGTTCCTGTCGCGCTGACCACAAGCTGCTATGTACGTTGTCAGTTGCAGGAAGAGCTTTAGACATGAAGCTTGATCAAGGCTGCGAGGTTAGGACGCGTAGCTGGCGTTTTCAGACCAGCTTCTATTATAGCTGACCTTTTTGAACGTCAAGTAACGGGTCTCAGTGCACCCTGGCAGGAACTCAATATCATTGGTCCAGTCATGCACAGATGAGGAAGTCCAGTTCTATGCTCATAACGGGAACTGTTGTAGACGTTCCCAACCGGTTGCAACTGTCTAAAAAAGTTTAGACGAGATACAGGGAATAATCTATTCTATGTGGTACTGACTATCAAATGGTGTATGTAGTCGCCAAGAACAGTCCTTGGCACCAGATCATCTATAAAGTAACCGTAAACCTCAGCCTATCACCCTCCTCACTGCAATGTATACTCTCCAAATTATCAACAATATAATGCGCACCGCAATTCTCAATTTCTGATCGTTCGTGGCTGGACAAGAGATGAGGGTACACGATGAAGGATGAAGGACATGAGGTTACGATCAGAACAATTCCAAGAAGACTAAGAACAAAGGTTTTGAGCTGTTAACTCTGAGTTTGAGGGATAATATGGGCTGTAATTCACTGAGAGTGGTGTTTACTACATGATGTGTCTTTTATATTTTACGATAGAGCGACCATGTAGGAGGTATTGGTTCATTGGAAGATTGTCGTCAAGCTTGGCACTGCATGGTTTCATCTGGAAAAAAGTCAGTTGCACCAAAGCACTCCATAGTTGAGGTAGTTGTAAGAGCATCATAGCTAGTCCCCCTGTTTGTAGGCAGTTATAGCCTAGGTGTTCATCCCTATGACACTATGGGACACACAGTAGATACAAGTCAGGGCTCGATAATACCATATTTCTATTGTATCAAAACGAGAAATGTTGCCGGGTGACGCCCGGCAACGTCACGTGTCTCACTTTTCTGGCTGGGGCAGCCCTGCTCGCGTCACGGCCTGGTGACGCCGCCGGTTGGGCGTGATGTACTGCTGCCCCTTCCGAGCCGTAGACCCTCGACCGAGGCTGAATGGACCCGTTTCCCGCCCCCAGCATGAGTGCCCGAACGCGTGGAACGCATGAACCGAGGGAACCGGGGTGTCCCCTCCCCACTAACTCGACTTTTTTCTCTTTTTTCTTCGGTGGAGATGGGCACCAGTCTGGCCCTTCGTATCTTCTTATCTGGGGGGCTCGCGTCTCTTTCACTCCGTGCTTTCTGGGGTTGACGCTGTCGATGCTCTCAGCCTGTGTGACTTGGTGCATTCGGGATCCAGGGCTGCTGAACCCCGATCACGTTGATCAGTGGACCCTCGATCAGGGTGAATGTGGTAGCCTCGATCGCAACTGCCTGGAACACCTCGAACGAGCATGTTTCACTGCTCCGCTGAGCCCCGCTGAGCTTTGATTGCCCCGCTCGCTACAACAGCGGCAAGTGGGGGAGAAATGGTCTTTTTCGGAAGTCAGACTTGCAAAGCTCAACGCGTTCTGCACCCTCACGCTCACTTTCTGCCTCCGTCTCAAACAGCTCTAACCGGCTCTGACCAGGCTCTGAACAACCTCATGGCGTTCTCGGACACCTTTTCTGGCGAACGACCGTACAACGAATCCGATATCAGGTGTGTTGATTAGCCTCTCCTCGTTCGTTCTTAATCCTACCGACTACAATTGCACTGCCGCAAACGGGCACCAGGTGCGTTGATCAGCCTTCCCTTTCTCTCGTTCACAATCCAATCTGACGGTTCAGTTCGAAGACTCGCAAGGCCGACCTTCTGGCTTTCGTCGAGAGGCAGAGCGACAAATGGCCGCCGGACCTACGCCGCAACAAGAAGACAAACAAGTTGGTTCTTCGGAGGGTCCTGCTTGACCCGAAGTATGGCTTTATGACCGATAGGCCATCGAGCAACGGTGGCAATGTGTTACGGTCAAGGTTGAGACAATAGACTTAGGGCGAGGGACGAAGCGTAGCAGCTATGAATGTGTTGATTGAACTAAGGAAAAAGTGTATCGTAAAATAACGCGTAAGTAAGTAGGTGAGACATAACATAGTAGTGACCGTGACATTATCCCCCTTTTAATGGTGGATCGAGGCGATTGGGAGGCCGAGAGACGCGACCTGTGCGAGTAGTGGTAGTAGGCGGAGGTACGTAAACAGAACGAGGATTTTCATGTATAGTAGGAGGAGAAACGGGACGAGGATGAGGAAACGACGACGAACCGTGAGCCGAACTCTGTTCACGACCGTCTACCGAGGTTGACACGGCTCCTGGCGTAACACCAGTTACGTCGAAGTGCGACACGGGAGACTCGGACGTAGAGAGGGGAAGTTCGGTCGATGGAACATCTTGGGCGTCGTGAGTGGAACTAGTAGGTAAATTGTCAGTAATAAGAGAAAAGTGTTGTTGTAACGTAATAGGATGAGGCCTCGGGGCTCGGGGGTGACGACGGTGGAAACGATCGATAAGTTCGTTGGCGGTGGTAGGGATGTCGGAGAGGGCGATCCAGGAATTTTCTGAGTCGGGAAGGGAGTGCCAGTGGACGAAGTATTCATAACGATGACCGATTTTGCGAGAGTCGAGGATGTTGGAAATGGATGGGGTAGAGTCGGCGAGTTGGAAGGGTTGAGGAGAGGAGTGGGGATGGAATTCCGAAGGGTCTTGATAGGGTTCTAATAGGGAGGTGTGGAACACGGGATGGAGTCGAGAGAGATAGGATGGGAGGCGTAGCTGATACGTCTGCAAGCCGATACGACGAACGACTGGGAAAGGGCCGAGGCGTCGATGATCCAATTTGAGCGACGGCCTAGTCGTTCGAATGTTACGGCGAAGTAGCCATACCAGTTGGTCGGGAGAATAGGATGGAGAGGGTAAGACCTTGGTGTCGAATATTCTCTTTTGACGATCTTGAGAATACTGAAGTTCGGCGCGTAGTTCGGAATGAATTTGATCTAAACGTAGAGCTAAATCGTCAGCAGCAGGGACGGTAGAGACTTCAGAAAGTTTAGGAGTGAAGGTAGGATGGAAACCATAGTTGGCGTAGAATGGCGAATGTTTTGTTGACGAGTTTTCGGAGTTGTTGAAAACGAATTCTGCCAGGGGAAGGTAATCAACCCAATCGTCCTGCTGGTACGAGCAGTACGCGCGCAGATAGCCCTCGAGAGTCTGATTAGTACGCTCTGTGAGGCCATCCGTGCGTGGGTGATAGGCTGTGGAGAAACGAGCGTCGATGTCGAGACGCGAAGTAAGTTCTTTCCAAAAGTTAGAAACGAAAAGGGTGCCACGATCCGAGATGATGGAATCTGGGAGACCGTGGTAGCGAAATATGCGATCGACGAATAACCACGCGAGATCCGACGCGGTCATCGACTCTGTACAGGGAATGAAGTGCGCTGCACGCGTTAGACGATCACAAACGACGAGAATTGAATCGTAAGAATGAGAATTAGGAAGCTTAACAATAAAATCCATAGAAATTGATTTCCATGGGCGTTCAGGGATGTCGAGCGGTTGTAGAAGACCATAGGGCTTGTGGCGAGGGATCTTGATACGATTACACGTATCGCACGCTGAGACGTAGCGGCGGACATACGTATAGATTCCCGGCCAAGAGTAGTCGCGTAGAATATTCTTGACGGTCAGAGTACGTCCAGGATGACCACCAAGTACACAATCATGGCGAGTATAGAGTATCTCGGCACGAAGGGACTTTGGTACGAAGACGCGACCGTTGTGGAATACCATGTCATCTTGGGCCGTGAATTCCGTAGATCCATGAAGAAGTGCTTCTCGCCACTCGGAGTCTTCTTGGAACGCTGTTCGAAAACGCTTGAGGAGTTCAGAATTGTCGATGGCGAGTGTTGTAAAGGCAGAAATTGAAGACGAAGTAGACGAATCTGTTTCGGAAGAAGGAAAAATGCATTTAGTGTGCGACGAAGTAAGAATTGTCTTTCGTTGAGCCTCCAGGACGTCATCCCCTTTTTGAGGTAGGAAATCGGGGCGCCTAGATGGCGAGTCGGCGACGTTTTGAGTACCTGGGGCCCAATCGAGACAGAAATCGAACTCGGAAAGAAACATAGACCACCGAGCTTGGCGGCGATTAAGTAAACGAGAAGACATAAAATACTCAAGATTTTTGTGGTCGCAAACCACCGAAATGGGGACGGAGGTACCCATCAGCCAAGGACGCATATCGCGAAATGAATCGACGATAGCAAGGAGTTCCTTGTCGTGGATGTCGTAATTAATTTCGGCAGGCGAGAGTTTTCGAGAGTAGTAGGCGACGGGGTGAAGTCGATTACTCTCGTCGGGTTGCTGGAGAATACCTGAAAGAGCGAAATCTGAAGCGTCAGTAGCAAGAGTAGAGGGTTTGGAGGGGTCGAAATGGCGCAAAACAGGGTACGAAGTAAAAGCGCGCTTAAGTTGTTCGAAAGACGAACACGCGGAATCTGTGAAGTCGAAAGGAATATTTTTGTGAGTTAACTTGTTCAAAGGAAGGGCAATTTTGGCGTAGTGATCCACGAAACGTCTGTAAAAATTAGTAAAACCAAGGAAAGATTGAATATCACGACGGTTTCGAGGAGTAGGCCATTCGGCAATGGTAGCGAGTTTTTTGGGATTCATCTTGATACCGTCAGCTCCGATGAGGAAGCCTAGGTATTCGACCTCGGTCTTGTCAAACTCGCACTTATTCGCGTTAGCAAAAAGACGAGCTTGTCGAAGTCGATCCAAAACCAATTTGACTTGATGATCGTGTTCTTCTTGGTTTCGAGAGAATATCAGAATATCGTCGAGATAAACGACGCAGAAGACGCCGATATAGTCCCGGAGAGTGTCCTGAATAAAAGCCTGAAAAGTCGCTGGAGCGTTAGTCAAACCAAATGGCATAACCAAATATTCATAGAGTCCTAGTGGTGTCCGAAAGGCGGTTTTCCATTCATCTCCTTCTCGAATGCGAACTAGATTGAATGCGTTCTTCAGGTCAATGACCGTGAAGAGTTTACATCCCTGCGTCCGATCCAAGAGATCATCGACGTGGGGGAGAGGATACCGGTTCTTCTTCGTAATCGCGTTAAGACCACGATAGTCCACGCAAAGACGTAAATCGCCGGTTTTTCGTCGAATAAAGAGGATTGGCGAGGCGGCGGAGGAAGTCGAGCGCCTAATAAACCCTTTCTTGAGATAATCATCGAGGTATTCGGAAAGGTACTTTTGCTCTTCCTGATTCAGTCGATAAATCGAGCCGAACGGAGGCGTTTTCCCTTCCTCGAGTTCGATAGATATATCGTAGGGTCGATGGGGCGGAAGGTGATTGACTTCTGTGGGAGAAAAGACAGTGTCAGCCCACGACATATACTTGGATGGTACGTGTTGGTATTGGTCGTTGGGTGGTGGCGCAGTCGGAACTTGGTCGTCAACTTCGTTTGAAGAGTCAGACGACGTAGCCGCGACATAGACGGGTGAACCTGTAGGGTGAAAACGGAAAAGTGAAACGGGAGCGTGTTTAGCGTATTTGAGAAAACGCTGTGGCGTGGTGACCGAAATGTTCGGCTTGGGCGTAGGCAAAGGATTATCTGTAGAGGAGCGACCGTAGCCGGTCCATTTAGCCAGAAAATTGAGATATGGTGGTGCCGAAGGCGTCTTGGGACGTGGTGGCGGCGTAAGTGTTGGCGTAGAAGACATAGGGGCGCTAGCGAGACCGAAGCCTAGGCCAGCCGTGGTGATGGGACAAGCTTGGATGGATGTAGACATAGAACTTGGAGGCTTAAGACCGAAGCCTTTAGCTGGAACCGTAATTGGATACGTGGGTGTGAGATTGCAACAGTCGAGCGAAAGGTCAGGATTCGACCAATCGATTCGAGGGTTGTGGCGACGAAGCCAATCGAGACCTAGAATTACAGGGAATGGGACAGCGACAACACCTAATGCGATGCACTCGGAGTGTTTATCCACGGTTAGTTGCGTAACAACATCAGAAGAAACGAGTCCAGAGGCGATAGGACGATTGTCCACCGCTATTATCGGTACAGGTATGTCTTTAACGCGTCGCGGCAAGGAATGTCGCTTCGCAAAGACGTCCGAAATACATGATGCCGAAGCACCAGAGTCAACGAGAGCGAAAGTCTTGACAGACTTATGGTTCGGAAAATGAAGAGAAACAGAAATAAAGAAATGGTCGGGCGAAGAAATGTTCGTATCAGGAGGAAAATTATACCGAGGAGCATGGAATGACGAAACACGTGTCCATTTCCCGTTATCGAGCCGAGAAGAGTGGACGACGGGCTCCGGAGTGATCAGATGGGTCCTAGCATCATTATCCGGTAGCCCTTGGACCTCGTGAGGGAAACCGGTTAGGCTTTTCCCGACTTGGGATCAGCCTTGGACGCAGACTTCGCTTGTCTGGCCCTCATGTCGCGTTTGGCGCGCTCGGACATATTTGGACAGTCATTAATAGAGTGCGCACCTTGACCACAATAAAAGCAGAGGTTATTAGCGCGACGGCGCTCACGTTCAGTGGGGTTAACCTTTCCACGACGCAAACTGTCGACTTCCATTGGTACGACGTCCGAAGACGACGAAGACGACGAAGCGTGTGGAGCCTGGTGAGGAGGTGCCGGAGGATGGCGTGGCTGAGTTGAAGTTGTCAAACTGGATGATTTGCCACGATGTTCCTTGAGTTCCGTTTGACGACGATGAATCCTATTGTCGATAGAGATGATAGTCTTCACGTAATCGTCGAAAGTCTTGGGACGAGGGAGGATGACCATGGCGTCCTTGACCGATTCTTTGAGTCCAGGATAGAAATTGTCGATCTTGGAATCTTCGTCGAAGTTGAGATCGGCAATGATTTCGCGGTAGCGAGACGCATAGTTGGCAGCAGATCCAGGTTCTTGTTTGAGCTTCCGGACCTTGGCAAGGGCGGTAGCATGTTTATCTGTATCATCGAAGTGCTCCACGAACGCTTGGTAAAATCCACGAAAATCGTGGAAGAGTTCGGGGCGCGTCTTCTCGATACTAGCGTACCACGATGCCGGGGATCCGTCCTTGAGATAGAAGCTGAAGTAGAGAACCTTGTCGTAGTCCGTAGGGAGCGAACGACGTTGAAGGTGGAGGGCGTTATTGATTTCGCGAAGGAAAGAACTCAGCTGTGCGACAGTACCATCGTACATGCGCAGCTCTCGAACCTTCGGAACGCCTGAACCCTCAGCGCCTTGAACCGGGGCCGTAGGTACTTGAAGAGGAGCTGAAACGTCGGAAGATAGGGGCGGCATAGAGCTGGTGAAAGAAGCAGGAGTGTGGTTGGAGTTTTGCTGGTTCTTCAGTTCTCGGATAGCGTCGAGGATGGCCGAGTTGTCTGACTTGCGCTGGGCTGTATCCTCGGACACAGACTTGCCGACAGCGTGGACGATTCGCCAGAGTTCCTGTACACCCACGCCAGGAGGGGGTGTCTCAGGTATGATGATGGATTCGACGGGTGTCTGAGGTGGAATTTCGGCAGAGGAAGACATAGATGCGTAGTTTTAGGTAGTTCAATCAAACTGTTACGGTCAAGGTTGAGACAATAGACTTAGGGCGAGGGACGAAGCGTAGCAGCTATGAATGTGTTGATTGAACTAAGGAAAAAGTGTATCGTAAAATAACGCGTAAGTAAGTAGGTGAGACATAACATAGTAGTGACCGTGACACAATGCACAGGCAACGGTTGATCTTCGTACGGCCCCCACCGATGCAGTCGTCGGAAGCGTCGGAAGCACTGTGGACCCGGCTGCACTATCTACCTCCAGTCGGTCATCGAACCAACATGGCGCGACCATGCCTGTCTTGTATCCGAACCAAGGGCTGCGTGGGTGCCCTGCGGTCCCTCCTTTCGGTGGTGCCAGCACGTCTGTACGTGCCTTCTTGCTTCACCTTTACCATTCTGACGCTTTTTGTCACTTACAGGTCTTTTCTGTCCCCTTGGCGAGCTCGTCGAGCCCGTCGAATGCTGCGCTGACAACTCCCGGGTCCATGCGTGTAAGTCCACCTTTCGCCGATCCACCACTTCAGCCCTCGCTCAAGATAAACCGGGATGTTGCAATGTACCTAGTCGCTACGCCTCTACATTGTAGACAACCGCCATGGCACGCCCGTTAAGACGACGACGACAGTCGAGGTGCTGATCGCTGACACCAATGACTGCGCTCCTGGTGGATGGCGCGTCGAGGCAAAGATTGTCCTCGAGAAACTCCAAGAAAGTTTCGAGGCAATCCAGGGGACAGGTGTGTGTTGACTCGACATAGTGGCATCCTCAGCTTTTTTTATCATCAGCGATAGAACCTGTCATGATCGGCACACCTGATGACCTCAGCCCCGAGCACACCTCTCACTTCGTCAAAGCCGCCGTTCCAGACCTGACCGGCACCCCGACCAAGCCAACACATCTGATTGTACCAGGTGCGGGTGTAGCTGCGCTGACATTGCGCGTGAATCGAACACATCAACCGGGTGAGCACGATTTATTATCAAACTTTATCAAACTCCCCATCAATGTCCCATTGAAAGCCTTCATTCCCCTAGCGGGCACTACAGATGTGAGAACTAGTGTACCTAGCGTACCCGACACATCTTCGATGTTCCTTCCCCAAGCTCCTCACGGCCGCAAGAAAACGAAGCGCTCGGGGCCACGCAAAGTCCATCAATTCAGTGTTTCACGCCATCTTTGGGATGTCGTTCGCAAGCGTCCCGGGCATGAGAGGTTTAAGGAATCCTTCCGGTCTGTGCTGCAAAATCCTGAGGTTCTCTGGGTCTGGGAATTTGCGATCACCTTCCTCGATGAATACTACCGCAGAGATTGTAGTTCTTTGGACCCCGAGAAACAGTTTGCGGTGTGGCTTCTCCTTGAGCACATTGAAGCTTCGCTGATTGCTTTAGCAGGAAAAGCGTGTTTATAAGTGGTGTATCGAGACCGCACTCGAAGTCGGGGAGACATGGCTCACGGAGGCCGAAGAAGGCTATCGATTGGTGAAGTTGTACGGCCGAAACGGCACACATTCTGCCGCTGAAGTAGTTGAAGAGACTGAACGCCTTCGAGATGTTCCTCTTGGAAAGGCGAAGCTTCTTGCCTTCCTCCGGCACTGGGAGTCCTCACACGCGAACCTCTCCTGAATCAGGTTATTGTTAGGGCGACCTCACGAGCAGAGCTGAGTCGTACTGGCAGAGGGGAATCCGAAGTTATATTAAGTACAGTGAGGAATGTAAAGAGGGGCTTACCTGGCAGAGGGGAATCCGAAGAGAATAGACTAAGGATCCCCAATGCCAGTGGGCCGACTATATACGATTACTGTACATAATAATCAAGGAATGGCCTGCGGCGCGTGTATGGACACGTTCCCGACGCTGTCCGATCCTCGTGGCTCAGGGTACGGGCACGAGTTGGGACAGCCGACGTCGGGATGTCGGGTGGTCGGGATCGGCGTCGGGCGCGCGCAGGGAGAGATGGGAACGACAGGAAGTGTGTAAGTATATACACCGACGCTTGGGTCGGAGCGTCGGGGGTCGGGATCGCGAACGGTCGGGGGAGCGATCGCATGAGCGGGGGGACGATCGGTGAGCGTCGGAGGGCGCGAAAGGGAGTTCCCCTAACATCACCCCCCCTCTTGAATCGCAACGGCTCGGTGCGGGGTGACGGTGGCGAAGACGGCGGGGGACAGAGTGAAGATGCCACGGATGTGGCGCGCAGCATCGGGATTGTCGCGGTGGAATTTGCGCACCAGGTCGGGGGTGACGACATTCTCCCGGGGCTCCCACGAAGCTTCTTCGTAGCCGTAGCCTTTCCACAAGATCTTGTACTGGAGTTTCTTGCGAAAGATGCGGCTGTCGAGGATTTTGTGGACTTCGTAGTGGGGCTCGTTGTTGATGATATCTGGGGGCGGCGGTGGATCAGACTGCCGACCTTCGATGGGGTCCGCGACGGCGGGGACAAGCTTTACGACGTGGAAGACCGGATGGATGCGCTTCATGGACTGAGGCAACAGAAGGCGATATGCGAGCGGGCCGACTCGCCTTTGCACGACAACAGGGCCGAGGTAGCGATGCGACAACTTCTTAGATGGTCGGGTCGTAGAAATGTCGGCCGCGTCCAAGTACACCTTGTCACCCGGCTGGTAGTCAGGCGCTGGGGCGTGTCGCTGGTTGTAATACCGCTCCATGTCGTCCTTTGCCTTTGCAAGCGCCGCCTTAGCTTCCTCCTGGGCTTCCTTCATGCGCTCCACGAACTCTTCGGCTGACTCGTTCTTGGAAGCGCCCTGACGCGGCTCAAAGCCCATGCCTGTTGCGTCGCCGAGTGTACATGGTTGTTGTAACTGAATTCGGCGTCGGGCAACAGGTCCTCCCAGTCGTTCTGGCGCTCGTTGCAGAAGACCCGCAGGAATTGTTCCAGCTCCTGGTTGACGCGCTCAGTCTGCCCGTCAGTCTGCGGGTGGTACGCCGTCGAAGCTGACAGCTTGATACGCAGGAGTCGGTACAGCTCGCGCGTGAACTCGGCTACGAACTGTGGACCTCGATCGGAGACGAATGCGTCGGGGAGACCGTGCAGCTTCCAGACGTGACGACGGTAGAGGTTGGCAGCTCCCAAGGCCGAACAGGTCGTGTGCGATGCGATGAAGTGCGCTCGCTTTCCGACCGAATCCACGACGTTCATGATCGCGTCGTGGCCGTTGGACTCAGGGAGCTCAGTGATGAAGTCCACCGATACGACGTTCCAGCGACCTTCGGGGATTGGGAGTGGCTGCAGCTGTCCGACAGGGAGTTGGCGGCGGGGTTTCGTGCGCAAGCACATGTCGCAGGTGCTGGTGTAGGAACCGACAAAGCGCGACATCTGAGGCCACCAGTAGTTGCGCGACACCAGCTCTAACGTCTTCCAGCGACCCGGGTGACCGGCGATCTTGGAGTCGTGGTGTTGTTCCACAATGCGTCGGCGAAGGTCAGGAACGTTCGGGACATAGATCCGTCCACGGAACGTGAGCAGACCGCCTTCCTCCCCCCACTCGCCGAAGCGTAGGGAGCGATCGGCAGTCTTGGATGCCTTGACCAGTTGCGCTGCTTTCGCGACTGCGTCCTCCTGTGCGCCGTCGCGATTGCCCTTGCGAATCGCCTTCAGCACATCGTCTTCTTCTCCGACCAGTACCAGACCCTCGGTCGCGCGGATCGCGAAGAACTCGGGTTTGAGGAGCACGATGTCGGCATTGTCGCCACTTCCGTCGCCGTGATCAGCGCGACGCGAGAGGGCGTCGGGTTTGCCCATGCTGCGTCCCGGACGGTGGTGGAGGGTGAAGTCGAAGTTGGCGAGGTAGAGCGACCAGCGGGCTTGCCACCGATTGAGTTTCTTCGCGGTGAGGAAGTACTCAAGGTTTTTGTGGTCGGTCAAGATCTCTACCTTGTGCTTTGCGCCTTCCACAAAATGTCGCCACTCCTCCAGAGACCGGATGATCGCCAGCATCTCCTTGTCGTGGATCTCGTAGTTCCGCTCGACTGCGTTCAAGCTCTTCGAGTAGAACGCGACCGGGTGCCACTTGCCATCAGATGGCGACTCTTGTGACAGAACCGCGCCCGTCGCGAAGTCGGACGAATCAGCTTCGATGCGGTACGGTCGGTCGTCGTCGGGGAATGCAAGCACTGGTCGCGACGTGATCGCAGACTTCAGGAGGTCAAAGGCCGACTGTTCCGACGCTTCCCAGCGCCAGGCAACGTCCTTGCCCGTCAGATCGAACAGAGGTCGGGCATGGTGCGAGAAGTCCTGGATGAACCATCGGTAGAAATTGGTGAAGCCCAAGAACGCTTGCACCTCCTTCTTGTTCCTCGGCGCCGGCCACTCCGACACTCCAGCGACCTTGACCGGATCCATTTCCGCTTGCCCGTGCGAGATGATCAGCCCAAGATACTCGACCTTGGTCTGTTCGAACTCGCATTTCTCGGGTTTTAAGAACAACTTATGTTCGCGGAGTCGGTCCAGTACGAGTCGCGCGACCCGACGGTGTTCCTCAAGAGTCTTGGTGTAAATCAAGATATCGTCGAGGTACACGCAAACAACACCCTCGGCGATCAGATCGCGGAAGATGTCATTCATCATGGTCTGGAATGTGGCGGGGCTGTTCGTGAGGCCGAAGAACATGACGAGCGGCTCAAAGAGACCGCGGTTCGTCCGAAACGCTGCCTTCCACTCGTCGCCTTCCTTGATCCGAACGTTGTTGTACCCCCATCGGACGTCCAGCTTGGTGAAGTACCGCGCGCCGCGGAGGTTGTTCACCAGTTCGCTAATGAGTGGCAGTGGGTACCGGTTCTTCACCGTAAGCGTGTTGAGCATCCGATAGTCCTGCACCAGCCGGAGCGCACCATCCTTCTTCTTGATGAAGAACACTGGCGAAGCCATGGGCGATTTCGACGGACGGATCCGACCCGACTCGAGGTTCTCCTTGAGGAACACATCGAGCTCGACTTGCTCCGCCGGCGACAGTGGGTAGACTTTGGTGCCGGACGGCGAAGCGCCCGGCTCCAACTCAATCGCGTGATCCCACTGTTTGCGATCGGGGAGTTCGTCGAACGCGACCTTGGAGAAAACGTCCTCAAAGTCGTGGAGGTGGGTCGGAACGGCGTCGCGGAACGACTTGGGCACAGTGTTCGCGGCATGCGCTTCCGCGAGTCGCTGCGATGTCGTTTGACTGGCACGGATGTGCGCCACAGTCGGAGGAGGGTGGATCGCAGTCGCAAAGATGCGGTCGCCATTCAGGAAGGTCTCCGCAAGGAAGTCGTCCGACTCTGGATCGGGTTCCTCCATGACTGGGGTGTAGGGGAGGAATTCATCCGTGTCAGAGTCGTCCTCGACGTAGGGGCTGGTCGGGGCACGCAGATCCGGCTCTGTGGTCGGAATTCCTTCCGCCCGACAGGCCCGAATGGCAGCTCTCAGTTTGGTGCGCGAGCGCCGCTCTTCCTTGGCCTCAACCTTGCAGGTGTCGCAACGCGACGGCGCCCGACTCATTTTCACCCTCTTCGTCGCCCAATCAATGTCGGGGTTGTGGTCTCGAAGCCAGGTGAATCCGAGGATGAGATCCTGTTTCCCGATGCCTGCGACTGCGAACAGCACCCGTTCGGAGTGACCGTCATAGCGTAGAACCGCGTCTACAACATATCCGATGGCGCCCGCTTGGTTAGGGGTTTCATCGACGTTATAGGCTAGTGTAGGGCGGTTTAACGGTCGGGTCTTCAGTTTGTGCTTCTCAACAAAGGCGGTGTTAATGAAGCATCCAGTGGCTCCGCTGTCAACGAGGGCAGAGAGCGAGTGCGTCTCCTGGGTGTCGGTGGTCTCAAGCTCGACCTTGAGCGACAGGGATAAGGAGTCGGGGGAGGCGGCGATCACGAAGCGACGGGGTAGTCGTTTTTCCCAGCGTGGTAGTCCGCGACGCGACGGTGCGGTCGGCTTGGTCGGAGCGACCGACGGAGATGGTGATTGGTCAGGGGAGGATTGTATGTCTTCGTCGATTGGTTCACCCGTAGAAGTAGCAGCAATATTAAGTATATTGGGGTACTCTACAGATAGGGGGGCAAACCGATTACGACTAGACAACGGGGGCGTACTTTTCACCCGTTGTGAAACTAAAAATCCTCTTCCGTGGCCAAGGCGGTCGGGTCGGCCGACTCGGGAGTCGGGTCAGCCGGGATCGCATCCTTGCGTGCCAGTAGCTGCATGATCAGCTCATCCAGTTCCTCCGGCATGATGTGGCGCACGTCAAAGCGCAATGGACAGTCACGCCAGAAGTGCCCCAGTTGTTTGCACCGACGGCACTTGTCGTCGCGAACAGGGCGACCGGTGAATCGATCAATGTCCATAGGGACACCGGGAGAAAGAGCTGGCGCTCGGGGGGCATGCGCGACATGCGTCGGAGCCGACACACGAGCAGGAGCAACTGGTTGCGCAGAAGGTCGCCAGTGGAGAGCGGGCGCGACTGGGTGCATGGGGACGAGGGCGGTCGGGCGACTAGCCGACGGGATGGTCGGAGGTGTCCGACGGTGGAAGTCCTCCTCAGTCCTCATGATGAAGTCCTGGGAGCGGGCGATCGCTAGCCAGTCCTCGATCTTGGAGTCGTTGGGCCGACCCGTGGTGATGCTTCCGAGTCGCTTCGAAAGCTTCGGGTCCATGCCCCGACGGAACTTGAGGACCAGGTGGCGACCATCCGGGTAGTCGGCCTTGACCCACAGGGCCTTGAACGAGTCTATGTACTCGTCGATGGTGCGCCTGTTCTGGAAATACGCCGTCGACTCGAGGATGAGCGCGGCGTCAGCGACCTCGTCAAACAGGAAGAACTCCTTCTCGAAGTTCGATACGAAGTCGTCCCAGGTCGGGAACGCGCGCTTCACCGACCCGCACTGAAAGACGCGACCGACGAAGTCAGCAGCGCGACCGTGTTGCATGAACGACAACACCCAGCTAATTCGGGCGTGGTCGTCGGTGAACTGCCCGGTGGTCAGCGAGAAGTAGAGCTGACACGCATTCCAGAAGGCACGTCCGCCCGATCGTGCGCCATCGTAGGTGGGAGGAGGCGACGGCCGAATGTGCGATCCTGATCGCGGAGGGGGAGACGTCGGCGAGGGTTGCGCCGGCGTCGCGGGGGTCGTAGATGCTGCTGGGGAGGCAGCGGAGGGGTTCCCCAAAATGAGGGTATCTAAAAGAGAGGAGATGCGGTCCAGGGTGGCCGAGTTGGAGGTTTGGGTGTGGGAGAGAGCCGATATCGTGGTTTCGAGGCTCGCCAGTCGCTCTTCTGGCGTAAGCGCAGGCGGAGACGATGGCGTGTCAAAATCACCGAATTCGGACATCTCGAGACGGGGCTGGGGCGATGATCGGAGCGGGCGCGTGTTGGATGGGTTGCGTGTAGCAGACACGTGTTTCGACGCGGAAGCTTGATCGGTCAGCCTCGCCGGGTCTTAGGTTGAGTCTATTCTGCTGTTAGGGCAACCTCACGAGCAGAGCTGAGTCGTACTGGCAGAGGGGAATCCGAAGTTATATTAAATACAGTGAGGAATGTAAAGAGGGGCTTACCTGGCAGAGGGGAATCCGAAGAGAATAGACTAAGGATCCCCAATGCCAGTGGGCCGACTATATACAAGTACTGTACATAATAATCAAGGAATGGTCTGCGGCGCGTGTATGGACATGTTCCCGACGCTGTCCGATCCTCGTGGCTCAGGGTACGGGCACGAGTTGGGACAGCCGACGTCGGGATGCCGGGTGGTCGGGATCGGCGTCGGGCACGCGCAGGGAGAGATGGGAAACGACAGGAAGTGTGTAAGTATGTACACCGACGCTTGGGTCGGAGCGTTGGGGGTCGGGATCGCGAACGGTCGGGGGAGCGATCGCATGAGCGGGGGGATGCTCGGTGAGCGTCGGAGGGCGCGAAAGGGAGTTCCCCTAACAGGGACGCTATATGCTTCTTGTATATCTCAAGATAGTCATCGGCGTAGTAGGTGACGTCCGTCTTGGTGCCAGTTGTCCACTCGTCGATGCTGCATTCAATCTAGATGTCGAAGCACACCATGAGGCAAGTGAAGCCTAAACAAAAAAAGACCACTCACCGTCGTTAATATGAGGGCGATGGCAGGCACAGGCATCGGGTCAAACATGTCAGAATAGATAACACCCTCATCGCGCTTGTTGTTGAACCATAGCTTGCTCACTCCCATCTGAATGATAGGGTGCTGGTAGATACCCTTGCGGCTATCCTCCGTGAGTACCTTGCACAGTTCACGACACACTGATCAGTCTAGTAAGAGATGCAATCACCGCAGATACATACCTTGTAAATATAGCCCTTCTCGAACTTCAGCTCTTCAGCGAGTTTGCGATTAGCCTTGATAGTCTTGGTCCTATGGCCGCTGCCGAAACCGTACATAGTCTCCACCAATGCCGTGATTTTGTTCTTTGCTTCGCCACGCAGTTGGCTCCCGCGTTGCTTTATCTGTAGAAATTTATGACTTGAACGACATGAAGATAAAATTACTAGATGCATATGATCTTCCCAATTGAGGGTGTGAGCTCCATCGGAATAATCTGGGCGTCCTCATTCACACGATTCCAGGCCATTTTGACAAACTTGATCTCCATGGCAGAATCGGGAAAGCCATCGATGGTGCTGATGAGACAGCGATAGATGTTTGCGGCGGCCAATATAACTTCCTTCCCGACATCATCGTAGTCCGATGCCTTGGGACGTCCAGTGTTGTCAGTGATCTTCTGTGCCTTCACAAAAACAAGTGTGTCTTCGTCTTCGTCAGAGTCTTCTTTCCGATTCCGTTTGTTACTGGCTGTTGTTGGAGAAAGTGAGCCCAACGGCAAAGGAGATGGTGGCGGTGAATTGTCGAAGGCTGCTGGGCTATCACCAGAGGACGCAGACAGGGAGGAGCTGACATGGCGCCCACCACCAGTACGGCGGCGCATGGGTCGGCCACGTGGCTCATCGTCGTCCTCATTGTCGTCCGTTGATAGTCCATCCGACTCGAGATTAGTCTCTTCGTAACGCTGTATTGATATGGGAGATGGTGCGCAGATAGTTGATGATAAATCACGTACCCCTGATGGAGGAGGGGGCACCTTTCCATGACACTTGATGGCAGGTGTGGCAGTAGCGACTACAGCTTGACTGCGCCCGGAGACTCCTGCTGGCTTAGATGGGACAGTGCGAGAAGTGAACTGGGGGCGGGCAAAAATTAGTATCATAACAATGTGTTGTTTGAATACATACCACAGTATCGTGACGCTCTTCGAGGTCACTGTTGTCCACATCTTGAGTAATTCCTGATGCTTTATCGAGCTTGTACTGTACTTTCTTGGCTCGAGCCACGCGACGTGCAGCAAGCGAAGCCTTCTTGGCTGCCGCTACCTCTTCATCTCGGACTATAAAATATATTCAGCTCCAAGACCATTCGAAAATCAGGAGAAACACTTACTTTGCTGAGCCACCTTTTCGGTCAGACGCCGATCTCGTGTTTCGCGTCGATGTGCCATCGCTATTGGGTCAACTAGTTAGATAGCGCAATTGGAACTGAAAACAATAAATATACCATAATTCTCCTTGTTCGATGTATCATTTGCCGGGTTGGCAGTCTTTCTAGCCGTGACAACGGGCTTCGCAACCTTCGACACTTCTGGTTGTCATTAAAACAGAAGAAAAAAAGAAAAAGGCAACACGAACTAGTAGAGCTTGTGCCAGACATGTTGTTAAATGAGAAGTGGTGTAAAAAGTGAAGCTGATCACGGCGATGAATGTATGAGGTTTTTTGAGACGAGAAATTGAAAAAATACCACCCACTTTGAGCACCTTTTAAACCCCCCAGGTCAATAAACAATCAACAGAGTGAGACGCATAAACAACGCGCCAACGTGACATGGTGGTGGTCAAACGAAAGAGGGAATGTGCATGAGATTTCGGAGCTTTCGGAATGTGTCCTAGAGACCAGGTGGTTGCGTAGCTTGGCACGCCGAAGAGCCAGGAGCCTGCTGCTGTAAAGGGGCTCAGTCGATAGGGGCGAGTGAACTGAAACACGCACTATCGCAAAAATCCTGGACTTCGAACGTATTTCTGCAATGGCACCAACCGTCAGTCCTCGATGCCCGTACTGTCAAAAAGCGAAGCCTACCCAACGTGCTGTAAACCAGCACATATTTGCCTCGAAGGCCTGCTACAAGTCATGGCAGGACGCTCTCAGCTCTGAATACAATGTCCCCTCGCCTTTGGGCCCAAAGCGAAAGGCGACGAAGACACCCGAGGACTCGGAATCCAACCCACCCAACAACAATGATAGCGAACCCATTCTTGACGCAGAAGATGTCTTCGAGCTCCCACATGAACCTCCCAATAAGCGCCCTCGGGTAGAAGAGGTCGAGGATGAGGGAGAACCTCAACTAGAACCGCGCTGCACTCGCTATGTGAAAGAGTATCCGCTTCCTGCAGGACAATGGATTCGACAGGCAAAGTCTAGCTTTGAGTTGCTCCTTGAACGCCAGGTGGCCGCAGGAAAAGCTATATGGGAGCCGTTTGCGAGCGAGGACGAGTGGCAGCTGGCAATGTGGCTGATGAAGAATGCAAGCCAGAAGTCAACGGATGAGTATTTAAAGCTACCAATTGTGAGTGAATTACCTGTAACATGTCGCACAGCTCATCATTCTCGACCAGGTCCGAAACTCAAAAAATCTGTCATTCCATAATAATTATTCATTTCTCAAGAAGGTCGATGCCTTACCCACTGGGCCAGAATGGAAATGCGACATTGTGAAAGTTCAGGGTGATCAAGTGGATGAGGATGGCGAAATGATGGAGGAGAACTTGGAGTTGTGGATGCGAGATCCCGTCGAGTGCATCCGGGAGCTGATGGGGAACCCTGCATTTCGGGAGTTCATGGCATTTGCACCAGAGCAGGTGTTTACCGATGAGGCATGTTCAGAGCGAATCTTTGACGAGATGTGGACTGCAGACTGGTGGTGGAAAATACAAGTCAGTGATCATATATTTGATTATACTGTCGTCCCTTGACGTCCAGCCTGCAGAAACTCTTACCAACAGGCGCAACACTTGCCCCGATTATCCTCTCTTCCGACAAAACACAACTCTCTCAATTTCAGGGCGACAAGAAGGCCTGGCCCGTCTATCTGACCATCGGAAACCTTTCAAAGGACATCAGACGTCAGCCCTCGGCACACGCAACAGTACTTGTGGGGTACCTACCACTTGCAAAACTCGACTGCTACTCGGAGGCCAAGCGCTCGCTGGCAGGATATCGACTTTTTCATTACTGTATGTTCAAGATCCTCGAACCCCTCGTCAATGCTGGAAAGCAGGGAGTGGAAATGGTCTGCTCGGATGGGCACATTCGTCGAGTCTACCCCATCCTTGCAGCGTACGTTGCGGATTACCCCGAGCAGTGTCTTGTTGCATGTTGCATGGAGAATCGGTGCCCGCGATGCGTAGTTGATCCAAATCAGCGGGGAAGTCCAGTAGAGTCTCTGGCACGGGATGTCGATGCAACACTAAAGACTCTCGATGAACATAAGCGTGGTCAGGAGCCTCCTCAATTCGAGAATGAAGGACTACGTGCCGTTTATCAACCCTTCTGGCGACACCTGCCCCACTGTAACATCTTCGCTTCCTTTACGCCAGATCTCTTGCACCAAATACACAAAGGGGTCTTCAAAGACCACTTCGTCAAATGGTGTACATCCATCATCGGGGAATCAGAGGTTGATGCGCGGTTCAAGGCCATGTCCGATTTTCCAGGCCTACGTCATTTCAAAAAGGGTATCTCGAGCGTGTCGCAGTGGACAGGAACTGAACTAAAAGAGATGGAGAAAGTTTTTCTTGGTATTCTGGCGGGCGCAGTAAACTCGGAGGTACTTACCATTGCTCGCGCCCTGCTCGACTTCATCTACTACTCCCAATACCAATCCCACACCTCAACAACTCTCAGACAGCTCGAGTCCTCTCTTCGAACTTTCCATGCACACAAAGATGTCTTCATCAAGCTCGAAATCCATGAGCACTTTGACATCCCAAAACTCCATTCCATCATGCACTACGTCGATGCAATCAAGGCCCTAGGAAGTGCGGATGGCTATAACAGCGAGTCACCGGAGAGGCTCCATATCGATTTCGCAAAGGAAGCTTACCGTGCGAGCAACAAGCGGGATTACACGGAGCAAATGGCGTTATGGCTACAGCGACGGGAGGCAATGTGGACGAGGGAGGCTTTCTGTGCATGGATTAATGGTAGCCTCACCCGAGAAGCGAAATCCTCACCTTCAGCTAATGGACTCGATGAGGACGACGATGTTGACATCGACATTGTGACAGACAGCCGAGCTGAGCCACAAATTCCCGCGCCTCAACCATGCACCACCACTGCCGTCCCTGTCTCTTATGCCATCGCCAAAAGTCCTTCCTTCAAAAATGTCACCGTTGAACGTATTCACTCTGAATTTGGTGCCGTTGACTTCATCCCGGCGCTCACCAATTTTCTTCGCACCTCCCTTCCAAGCACAACTATTCTCCCCAATCAACTCGACCGTTTCGACCTCTTCCGACAGATTGTAGTATCTCTCCCACCAAACTGGCACCTCAGCGATACATCCTCACCAACCGCATCAGGACAACTCCCGCAATAAAACCAAATGGACGCAAACTAGGCTCTCCACCGCATTTCGACACAGCACTAATCATCGAGAACTTGGCCGAACATCGGCAGTCAGGTGGATTCTCCGGTGTGTTGCACTTTCTCATCTCCTTGTTCAGCTCATTCATCTAAAGTACAGGCCTTCGTCCTGCTCAAGTTCGCGTTATCTTCATTCTGCCACCTCATCTCGGCACATATCTGCACCCCCTCGCATACATCGAATGGTTCACCCCCCTCGGACGTCCCGACAACATCATTGGCATGCACACCATCTCTCGATCCACTCGTCAGCGCCGGAGGAATGCCGCCGTGATCCCAGTCACCCTTATCGCACGGGGCTGTCATCTGATGGCAAAATCTGGTGCGAGAATTGATCGTCATCTTACTACGGACAATGCTCTAGAACTTGCTACTCATTCTTACCTCAATCCCTACATTCACGTAGATACATTCTCGATTATCAAATAAATGTGGTTGGTGAACAACATCAAAACTCGAAGTAAAGAACTGAACAGATTGAGATACTTACATATACTTACACGGCATAGCAATGATAGCACGATAAGTCTCGATATCAGCTGCCGTGCTCTACTGCTCACCCCTAGCAACCCATAGATATCCGGTCAGCAATAGAGAGCAACCGCACCTGATCGGGGATCGACGGAGTGCCCAGAGGTAAGATATGCCTCACCCAGAGGCGTCTTGGTCATGTGATATTGTGACGTTTTGTGACTGGCGGCTAAATGCAGCGCCACGGTGATTTCAAGTGCATTAAAGCAGTACTTAGCCATGTATTTACACTATTTACATTGTAGAGTAATTATAAGAAGAGCATTATTTACGATTTGATATATAAATGACCTTCTAATGGCGCCGTTGGGGACCTGATGCCATGAGAGTGTCCAATTGAGATAGAATATTCTCGGGGATCGTTCGATGGCCTCGATATTTCTTTGCAGCCCATGCCGCTTGAGCACCATCTAGGCCTTTGCGATACGCATCCATGAACCGCAGCGAGCGCCTTGCAAACCTGCTCACGCTCTTATTAAATGTGATTTCATTCAGATCAAATCTCGCACCTTCGCATTTCAATCACCGTCACCTCTTCAAGGGATTGCAGCAAATTCCGTTCGAGATCCTCCTCCTTGGATGAAAGAGGGTACATTCGATAGCGTCGTTTAGCATAACCCCAGCATTGCTCAATGAAATTGAGTTCACAGTGGAACTTCGGCAGAAAAAAGACGCGAAATCCATTGGCCTTTGCATCCAGCTCGAGAAGGGACTCAGCTTTGGCAAAATCGGGCTGGTTGTACAGGAACCGACGGCAGCAGCAATCTGTAACACCTTCAGGGCAACTCTTGAATGTCCTCCCACACTGTGCCTTCTTCTTCGCGATGTGCGCGAAACCACGTTCCTCGAGAATCAAGGCCATGCCCTTGAAGTCTCCAGCGCGCTCGTGGCCTTCTGGGAAATAGAACTGCTGCTCTTGTCCTCCTGGGAGCTTACCATTTGCCATGCGGACTCGCTGCTTCTTTATTTTCCCATCACTGTCGTATACTGGCTTCCCGTTGGGACCTATCACGTTCACGTCAACCCCGAATACCGACGACGGGCCTTTAGGCATCTTGAGAGCAGACAGAGCGGTTTCTGCACGTTTCGTATGTGTCTTCGCATTGTCGTAGGCGAATTCGTGATCATCATTTGGCCAGCGCTCCTTCACATATGTCATGGCTTCCCCGAACTGCTTGCGCACATCGTCATTGTCAAAGTAGCCATCGCGGTTCTTCCCTGCCTTGAAAAGTGTGACGCCTATCCACCCATAATCTGCGGAGACAAATGCAGCAACCATCAATGAATGTCCTTCACCCTTTGTGTACGGGATGGCATTCTCGGATTTGTGCACCCAGCGGACGTTACGGCGATCATGTGCATAATATGTTGATTCATCGTGTACCCAAACAACCTTGCGGCGTGCTGGTGAGTTCTCTTCCTCCTCTTCGGTGCCGTCCTGCTTCCATTTGCGCATAAAGGGCTCGATCTCGGCCATAGTGGGCAGGAAGACCTCATTTCGGTATTTGACCACGTCGCTACGTTCGTGACCATCAACGTACTGGCCGCGAGGATTCCTTGTCCATCGATATCCCATTTGAGACATCCACCTCTGTGCTGTAGCAAGTGAGATTGTCTTACGACGGCCAAGTTTCTCGAGCACCTCGGGTCGAGCAACATAATCAACAATATCCTTCGCGCAGACCCATGCTCCCAAGGTCTGCAGATGCAAGTGGATCTCCTGGGCAAAATCCTCGTCTTCGAGATGGCTCCTTCCTGCTCCACCTTTCCAGTTATGTTGGGGAACAAACTTGGGATCTGCAATAAAATTCCGTGTCCACTGCCGAATCTGCCTCGCCTGATATTTTCCGTGGCGCAAGCTTTTCGCTGTCAGCTCTGATGCTTTCGTCCACTGAGAGGTGCCTGGGTTCTTCGATTGAAGGTTTATCGCATGGAAGCAAAATAGGCTCATAGCCTCGAAGCGCTCGCGAACAATGCGATCGAGGCCGGGATCCTGGTGGCCGTACCCCTTCTTCCGCCTCGGTTTTAGTATGGCATTGAGCTTGTCATATGCAGCTTTGATTTGATCTAGATCTGGGGCTGGTATCCAATTACCAGCTTGCGTTGGTTTGAAATTGCGTGGTCGGCTCGCTGTGTAATCGTCTTCGCCCGTGATGTCTTCGGTGTCCGTCACCTCGTCGTCCTCTCCCTCCCAAACGTCGACATCGTTTTCTTCGTCAAGTCCTTCATTAGATATAGCGTGTGCACCATCTTCAGGATCATCTATCCACCCGTCATCCATGTCCTTGTCCGGCTCATCTAAGGCATCCACTTGGGTATCCAAAGTGCCTACTGGGATTCTGAATATCTCTCATAGCTCAAACTGTGATAGAAGCTTACCTGGAATGTGCTCCAGACACTCATCAGCGGTAGTTGAATGTGCCGCAGCCTTGTGCAACTCTGAAAAGTCTTCAGGAAGTCCACTAGGGGTGCAGCTTAAATCCGAGGTGTGTGTCATTTTTTCAACTGTCAACTGGTGATCTAGGACGTCGCTTATGCTAGGATATGATTCTACTGCAGTCTCCAGGTGTTCTGGGATCTTTGTGGACACATTTCAGTGCTTTTCCCAAGTTAAGAGAGGTAAGAGGAGCTCACATTCTCTTTGTTCTCGTCTAAATGCTTCTTTTTAGCCTTTTTAGACGAGGTGCCCCGGAGACCAAGGTTCGCGAGCGGCCATCTACGCTTGAACACCATGTGTAGCAGTATATATTGAGGGAGCGCGATTGTTTTGAGGACGCGACGCGACGTGAGTACAGCCACAATTACCGCCGCCCAATATGGCAACTACTCTATGCCCAAATGAGGTCGCGGCAGCTTGTAACTTAGTTCACAACTCCTGACGAACTCAAATCAAAATTTCGCGTCCAATGAGATGTGAAGACCTTATATTTTATTCGATCATCGGAGCTACTTTTTTGATTTGCGGTGGAATGCCGCCTTCAACGATCTTTCCTACTTTTATCACGCCTTGTCACGCCAATTCACATGACCAAGACGCCTCTGAGTGAGGCATATCTTATATCTTGCACAGTGCCAAGGTTATAAAATCGAAATTTCGGTACATCGGGATATGAACTCGGCCGGGCAACTATGACCTCGGTGCCTTTTTCCTGATGAAGTTGTTGAAAGTAAATATTTGTGTAGTGTTTGATTGATTAAGTATAGGTGTCAGACCAGATATATGATTGAGGGATCCATGAGGACGGGACTCTGTGAAGTGGCCAGATCAGTTCTGTGGATAGGGAGGAGTGGTGGCAAGCATGATTTGGTGTCGGAAGGAATTAGCACCAGGTATAGGAGGGGGTATGAACATATGTGGTTATTTTTATTGCTCTATTTATTGACTGTATATGGTAGTGTAAAGTAACTATATAAATATTTCTCATTGTACAACATGCTTTGATCTAAAATTGTGCCCCATGTTGTGACCTCAAGCTGGGGCTTTGGGGGCAGAGCAACTAGGCATGACCAAACTTGCAAGCGCCGTGCCGAAGGCACGGGTCATAAGCTCGTTATTCTAACCTCACGATAATGCATTCAAATTACTTAATAACATGACCAAACATGTACAGATGCTTTACCCAAACTTTCCAAATTTACTGATGGGCTTGTCATCACTTTTGAAATTTCGCCTCGAACCTTAATCCTTGAAAAGGCAATTATTTATATTTAGATCCGTGTCCCAAACGGGAGCCACGCGCCCTCGCAAACGGCGGGGCGTCACGTCACAACGCTTCTACCATTGACGTCCATCATGCCTCTTTAACCCGCCGTTTTCGAAGGCTCCAGAAAGGCGAGTTCGGACACAGCGACGACCAGGACCAGCAGATTACGTGTCCATCACTTCCCTTATTAGCAACCCTGCCGTCAACCGCACTTCCCGTCGTCGACCCCGCCCATTTGCTCTTTCGTAACCTGCAGCCCGCTTATGAAGATTTTGTTAGATTTAGTTGAATGAATACAATATATGGTCATTTAGGCTATCGAATGATCTGTAAGAAATCTTGTCGATGTGTTGTAAGGCTCAAGGCAACCTGCTCATATATCATGCTGCTACATGGTTTGCTCACGGCACAATACAAGCGGCAAGAGTATCTATGGAAAGAATTACTTTGAATAAATGGTTCTTGGGAGACTTATGAAAATGAAAATGTAAATGATATTGCAATCAGGACTTGGAGAGCTCAGTGCACCGGCACCGGCGCGCCCCGCGCCCCCCGCCTTTGTTGTGGCTTGTCTGTCACCTGTCAAACTTGTTTGTTGCCTTTTTTAGAATTAAGGTTCAAGGCGAAAAGTGAGTGACTGCTTGTCATCAACGCGCTGCACAGGGTGGACAACATGTTTGCTCTCATTCTCCCTCGGCTGGTCATTCGTTTCGCCAGACCGTACAGCACTTGTATCGCGGATACGCCACCATTAAAGCAGCGCATGAAGCCCACGACCCGAAGGATTCAAACATTGAACCGGGACCTGCTCACGGCCTCCGACTTTGTCGACCTCTCTCACCTACGTTACCCTTGTATTCAACTACACACCGGCTCCGCTAAATTCAGATACATGTCCTCCAACCAGATAGGAAAGCCATTCCCACCCAATACTCGCGGCTTTCTCTACTGGCACCATGGCACCAACGGGGGGATCCGCTTCCGCCTCGTCCCCGAGCCAGACCCCAACCTCTTTTCTACCGGTACTGACCTCCTCTATCCTAACGCCGTGCCTTGGACCATCCATCTGCTCAGCCTTGCCTGTAACAGCGAATACGCGTCCATCAAGGCGAAGCTTACCGCCGACCGCCTCGTTGATACCGCCTCCTTTGAAAGCCTCCAGAAAGGGCCTGCTCATCTTTCACGGAACTCGGCCTTGATCCACAGGCTAGATCAGCCTTTCGAACTGGATATCTCAAGTCAATCGAACACTATTCTCATCATCTCTCCAACACGGTGGGGGAAGGCTCTTCTGCCAAAATTTCTCCGTGACTGGCGCGCCTCTGTCCGAAGTGTTCCATACACTGGTATGTGTCAAGCCTTATTCGCATGGATTTGTAGTCCGAATCATCCTACTCATACAGGACGCATCCTTGTTCGTTTCGAGCTCTCGCCGTTTCCGGAACATGCGAGACCCGCCCCTCGCCCGCCCGTCATTGTCTTACGTGTTCTGAAGATCCTAAGCCCGATCAAGGTCATCCTACCTCAATACGACATGTACGTGCCTGTGCCCGTGGAGGGCGCACTTTTGGAAAAAAAAAGCCCGCGTGGCCTTAGCAACAGGGTGTTCAGCATTGATTTAGAGAGAGCGCGAAAGGTCCACAGAAATCTAAATATCCTGGTTGAGTAAGTAGTTGCACCTCGAATGCAAAATGTGCTGCTCTGACGGGGGGTATGGACGCTGCTGCATTCTAGCTCATGACAAAATACATTCTCGAATCAAGCGGACGCCCTCATCGAATACCGGCAGCGTGACTATGCTCCCCTCGTTCGCACAACACTGCTTTGTTTACGAGCCCATGTGTGCACCTCGATGTCTGCTGTCAGCCTGTGTTACACAGCCTTGTCATCCAGGTGCGCAGCCCAGTCTTCCGGGCGATTCGTCTGCATTGTAACTTTGAGCCTTGTCACCACGGGATGTCATTGCGCGCGCGCGACTTATCATTCGATTTTAGCCTCCAATATATTATATCTTATTTGTGATACATGACGGACGGTGTCTCCCTCTCCAATGTTGGGCCTCTCGCTTCACAGAGCGCCGAATCTAATTCTGTGCATGCCTTGGACGGCTTTTCGGATCCGCGCGACAATCAAATTGCCACTTGCCTCATCGAAGTGTTAATATCACTCCGAACGCAAGGTTGCTGTGTAAGATACCAGGATTCATTAATATTCATTGGCGACAGAGGCGCACAACTCCTGCTCGCGCCAATCGAGCCACTTTCGGCCCGGCACCACACCTAGAACTGCATCCGCGCTGTACTATCCGCCATTCGATGATGCTCTTTGAAATCTGGCTCTAGTACCCACCGGCTTTGAATTCAATGATCCTGTATTTGCCGCCGCCTCCAAGAGCAGTGCTGCAATTTTGATATCACCATACGTCAGCAGCTGCATGCAGCCCCTCTCAAGCTTCTGTTTCATTATGATAGATGTAAGTTTCTTTCAATTTCATCCATATCCGCTTCCGCCCCATCTTCAAAAAAAAGCGCGCTACGCGATCTGGCCTTCTTTCTTTCGCGCTGCCAACTCCAGTGCCTTCGTCCCCCTGTATCTCGACGTACAGCACGATTGCCGTCTTCAACGCTGTGCGTTCCAGTAGCTGCGTCGATCTAGCCGAAAGGTGCGTACTATGGCGCCGTCAAATTAGACCTACTAATACTCGTGAAGGAGGTCAACTCTTCAATATTTCAATCGTCTTCCGACACCCCGGACATATACCCTGCATCTGGCCGAAGGTTCCTGTCGCGCTGACCACAAGCTGCTATGTACGTTGTCAGTTGCAGGAAGAGCTTTAGACATGAAGCTTGATCAAGGCTGCGAGGTTAGGACGCGTAGCTGGCGTTTTCAGACCAGCTTCTTTTATAGCTGACCTTTTTGAACGTCAAGTAGCGGGTCTCAGTGCACCCTGGCAGGAACTCAATATCATTGGTCCAGTCATGCACAGATGAGGAAGTCCAGTTCTATGCTCATAACGGGAACTGTTGTAGACGTTCCCAACCGGTTGCAACTGTTCTCAAAAGTTTAGACGAGATACAGGGAATAATCTATTATATGTGGTACTGACTATCAAATGGTGTATAGTCGCCAAGAACAGTCCTTGGCACCAGATTATCTATAGAGTAACCGTAAACCTCAGCCTATCACCCTCCTCACTGCAATGTATACTCTCCAAATTATCAACAATATAATGCGCACCGCAATTCTCAATTTTTGATCGTTCGTGGCTGGTGCAAACCGCGATAACAATCGCTCCACTGGCGACCCCCGCGCGGATACCACTGGGCGAGTCTTCAAACACGACGCACTTCGATGCCTCATATCCAAGACACTCAGCCGCAAGGAGGAATGGGTCAGGCGCAGGCTTGCCCGCCTTCAGCCGCTTGTCGTCGGCGGTTATGGTAACAGCAGGCGGGGTAATGCCGACCCGAGTCATGCAGCCATAAGCTACAGGAAAATGCCATTCGATATAGCTATCAACTCAGAAGTGATGGAGAACATACCGTAGGTTTTCGCTCCTGAGGTCGCGACGGCGTACCGGCCAGCCGGGAGAGAGTCCATCAGCTTCTTCACTCCAGGGAGTATCTGAACGGAACGATCGATATTGGCCGCCTCCAACTGCCAGGCTTCCATCATATGCCTCTGCGTCTTGTCGTCGATAACAGGAGAGGCCTCAAAGGCGCCATCGACATCGTCATCAACGTCGCGAACGTGAACCCGCTGCTCAGGGACACTGGTCATCGTCAGCATGTTGATGAGGCGAGTCGTAAACGATGGGCGTCGGCCCAGCGACACCGAGTTTGAGCGGGAGCTGGGTGTCGAATTTGCAGGTGTGAGGGCAGGAGTAGTGGCAGCCGAGGAGGGTGTGTAGGGTGTATTGGCTCCGGAGTTCATCTGCGAGCCAGGGCCGTGAAGGTTGTAAGCGTCGGCGAAGTAAAGTATCGTTTCCTCGAATTTTTCGACCTCGTCGTCCATTTGGTGCGCTTCTATCTCGGGCCTGAAGTGTGCGAGGTTGTCGATGGCCCGTTTGCCGTGTGTCGCAGCGATGACGTGTACGGGATCCTGCCCAATGTCACGGGCAACTTTTGCCCCAAGCTGCTTCGACCGCGGAAATAGAATCAGTCAAAGTACCGTCCTAGACAGACGAGGAGTCGTATTAATTTCCTTAGAGGATAAGACGTGTGCTTACCATGTCAAAAAGTACGGCATCGGCATGGAATGTTTGAACAGTCGTCATGATGGGTGGATATGTGAGGTATCAAGGAACGCGTAGGTTAAATGATAGAATTTGCTTGAACGAGGCAAAAGTTGAGGCGGGTGAGGACTGGCCATTCCCATTTGCCTCGACTATATACATTTCCTCGTCCTGTGGGATTACAAATGGCACCATAGCGACGCTACTCCAACGCTGCCGGATGTTCGACCAATACGGCCGAGATGGGTCAACGAAATGACGGACGTTGCTTGCTGGTTCGATGTGAAAGATTTTTGTGACTGCGACGTCATGCATGCGCATCGGGATCTGACAAACGGAACGATCGATTTGAGTGCGGGCGAGATAACAGAAACAGATCAAGGAAGCGGGAGCTTACGATCATGGAACAGCGTGGTTGTTGTGTGCCACATGCTGAACCGTCCGCGTCAGGAGCCGTAATATGTGATGCAGCGTAAGAGCGGTTGAACGCGAATTTTGAACAGCCGTCGGAAACTCGAGAGCCACCAGTGACTGCAGTCAGGCCTGCACTGACTGAACATCGGATTCATGAGAAAAAATGTCAACCTTCTGGAGTCCATGCCATGCAGGGACGCGAAGATCGTTCAAATTGATCATGGTAGTATGCTACCACCCAACGGCCCCAACTCATACTTGGCGGCAGACTCCACAGCATGAAAGCATATCGGTCGGATATAGATAATAAGATAGCGAGCATGGTCAGGAAAATCGAGGGTGACACTGGTGAATCTTTTGGAAACTTATGAAATTTGTCTTTGACGACGACTTGAAAGCAACGTGTGCGCACCGACTCCATCTAGAAGGATCACAAGTTGAAGTCACATCAAAAGCGCGTGTCACGCTGCTGCCCTATTCCATTACCCAGAACTTCTCGTGGAATCGAGATTACAATTAGATCTTTGCAAAGGCTAAGCGTTGAGGCCGAGGCTCAAAGTAATCGGTACCGGTACTATAGCTAGTCGTGGTCTTATCGTCGTAGATTCCCGATCGGGGCGCCGCGTTATTTGATAACAACGTCATTATCAAACAATAGCAAAGGCCGGGCCGGGAGATCGAAGTGAACACGTCGACCACACCTCGACTACACTCTACACGCAAGTACAGTGCACACAGGCTCACCATCGGTTTCCACACCCTTTTCAGGACGTACAATTAAAGGACCCAAACAAACCTTGTGGTATCCTCAAAGCTGCTCGAAGCTGTAAAATGGATGGATTTGTGGCCGAGCTTCGCAAAATTCCACCGGTGACCAGGTTCCTATGTGCCTCATCACTCGCGGTGACGATACCTATCTTGATGAAAATGGTACCGCCGTACTACATCGTATACACACATGGTTTTGTCTTCAAAAAGCTCCAGGTGCGTGCAAATAGGCTTTCTGAACAACGCAATGTGCTAATAAAAGTCATAATAGTTATGGAGGCTGTACACAAGTTTCTTCCTCGGAAGTAAATCTGTTGCTCTCGGTGCTTGTTTATAAGGTGCTTAGAACGTATTACATCCACAGGTCCTGAGATCAAATATATCTTCGATCTTTTCATGCTTTAGTGAGTCTTTGGCTTCGTCACCTCCTTTTCAATTGACAGTACTCAATTCATGCTCATACAGTCGTACATCGGACCAGTTGGAGAACGGTCCATACTCTAGGAGATCAGCCGACCTGGCATATCAACTCCTCTTCGCCTGCGGATCGATAATCGTACGTTATCCCTCCTCCATCCTCATCCACAGCACAAACCCATTCTCCCATTTATAGGTGGCCACCACGCCCCTCAATGGCATGCTCTTCTTCCATCCCCTCCTCGTCTCCCTCATCTACATTTATTCCGCGCTCGCCCCCCCGGGCTCCCAAACTTCCTTCATGGGCCTTTTCACTTTCCCCGTCAAGTACCTGCCGTACTCCGTCCTCGGCATGGACCTCCTCACTGGCGGGCCCGCGTACGCCGCCCAAGGCGTGGCTGGCGCCGTCGTCGGCCACTTCTGGTGGTGGGGCGTGTGGGGCGGAGAACTCGGCGGCCGCGGCGGTGTGCTGCAGGCGTATGCCAGCGCCCCGCAGTGGATGCGGAACCTTGTGGGAGAGGGAGGAACGCCGCCGCCACCCCCGGGATCGGCAACTGCGAATTCGGGTGGGGGCGTACATATCGTGCCGCCGAGACGGACGCTGGTAACGGGGACTGGGGCTGGGGCTGGGACTGGGACTGGGAATCGGACCGGGGAAGCTGGTGGGAGCTCGAGGTCGACGGGATATAATTGGGGGAGTGGTAGGACGCTGGGGAGCTCTTGAGTGCCTGAGGGGGTTGTCACAGTCGGATGCCGTGCGCCGCACCAAGGTTGTTGTACTTATATCTTGTTTTGCGAATATCTCAAATACATCTCAAGGGAGTTTTGCATTTTCAGTCATACGCGATGAATCGCTATTGGCCAAAAACGATAGTTTTTTCTTCAGTAATCCTGATTGGATTCCATAATCATCCATCTTCCCTTGTGCCGCCTTACGGCGATATGTCTTGTCATTAGTTCCTGCCATCAAGCATCAACGACGTTATAATTACCATAAGTATCTTTCCTTGACCTCTTTGCGGTACCCACGCCCACGAATGTCAAAATCCAAGCCAAGGTGCAAGAGTGCTAAAATATTGCACCTATCACGAATTCTTTTGGAAAATTATGAGCGGCATCGATATACATATAGCGTGAGGAGAAAAAACCTATAATGTGGCAGCTGGCTACGCCCATGCAAGTACTGTAGAGTTTAATGGATGCCGAAAATGCGTTGTCAAAGAAATGTCAATTTGAAGACATTGATCGGATATTGGACCAAAAGGGTCGAAATATCCATCCATCCATGTCAATTGTAAATATGATGCTCCACCGGTACCACATATGGCCTTGAAGCTTTCCTTCCTTTTTCCTTTTCCTTCGACCGCCCGCCATCTCCCCCTCCTTGCTCTGGCAGCTGTCCTTCCACATGCCAGAGTTCTCCAACACCGTGATCAGCCTCTTCCACGCGAAGAGGGCTGCTGCACCCGAGCAGGTCGTACTAGACTTGTTCCCTTCTGCCATGATATGCTGATTTCTGCCATCAGGGGGGTCTGTTGAGCGGCAAGGACCCGTCAGAGTTCAACCCGGCTGACCCTATACGGCTCTGGATTATCCAACTCGGTATGATGGACTTGACTTAGACACGAGATCTACCCCTGACCTCTGGGGCAGGAATCATCGTCAGTACGGCGAGCCTGCTGTCACTTGTTCTGCGCAAGTTTCGGCAGCCAAAGGTTATTGCTGAGGTGCTTGGTGGTATCTTACTGGGTGCGTTGCTCAGACATATCATCTTCGACCAAAATTTCATGCATATATCCAGGTCCTACTGCCTTTGGTAACTCTTGCACATGTCGATGCCCGCGTATAGATCCTTGATATTCTTTAGGTCGCATCCCAGGCTTCACAGAGCATGTTTTCCCAATGGAATCACGGCCGTACCTCAGTCTCACTGCCAACATCGGCCTTTGCCTCTTCCTCTTCCTGGTGGGGCTCGAAATTGACGGCACCGTGATCAGAAAGAACGCACGCCTCTCCGCAACGGTCGCCTTGGCTGGCATGATTCTCCCTTTCGGTATCGGCGCAGGCCTCAGCGTCCCGCTATACAAGCAGTTTATCAGCGAGAGTATACAATTCACGCACTTCATGCTGTTCGCTGGCGTCGCGTTCTCTATCACCGCGTTCCCCGTCCTGTGCCGCATTCTTACTGAATTGAAGCTCCTTGATACGACCGTGGGCATCGTCGTGCTCTCTGCCGGTGTGGGGAACGACATCAGTGAGTTGCTATATGCGCAATATTTTTGCCGAATGGACATTAATGAGGTTTTCGCTTGGCAGTCGGTTGGACGCTGCTGGCGCTCAGCGTCGCGTTAGTGAACGCCGGCACTGGCGTCACCGCTGTGTACGTACTCCTCGCCTGTGTGGGATGGACACTCTTCCTCCTGTTCCCGGTCAAGTACGCGCTTAGGTGGCTCGCAAAAAACACTGGCTCCAGTACGTAACTTCCTTCTTGTTGATTATCCATTCATATTCACGGAACATTTGTGCAGTCGAGAATGGACCGACGGTCTTATTCATGACTGTGACGATATTAATATTATTTGGATCGGCTTTTTTCACGGATGTCATTGGTGTGCACGCTATTTTCGGTGAGCTTCGAAGTTGTGAATTAGGAAACTCCACCGAGCACTTTTATGCGTTACAGGCGCCTTCGTAACTGGAATCACTGTTCCCCGTGAAGGCAATCTGGCCATTGCCTTGACGGAGAAGCTAGAAGATATGGTGGCCATTATTTTCCTCCCACTGGTGCGTTGCCCTACAGTGTGTCTGGACATGACGTGCTGAGATTCCCTGCAGTACTTTACGCTCTCAGGATTGTCTACGAACCTTGGACTTTTAGATGACGGTAGTTTCTTTCTCATCACCTAGCTTTGTGACGAACTTATGTTTCTCAAGGTGTCACCTGGGGTTATACCGTTGCCATCATCTTCACTGCGTTTGTTGGAAAGTTCGGCGGATGCGCACTTGCTGCGAAATACGCTGCAGGCTTCAACTGGAGGGAGGCGGGGGCTATCGGTTCTCTCATGAGTTGTAAAGGGTGAGTGTTTCTTATATATGGACTTCGAAGGCTGACGGACAGCATCTAGTTTAGTAGAGTTGATCGTACTCAACGTCGGATTGGCTGCTGGTATTCTCACACCAGTAAGCATATACCAGCACAGACCTAAATCTCGCTCTAATACGCCTTGATTTTCAGCGCGTGTTCTCCATGTTCGTGCTCGAAGCCCTCATCCTTACCTTCATGACGACACCTCTCGTTATCCGCTTCTACCCACCTCATGTGCGCAAGCGCATCTCCGCCACTGGCGCTACGTTCGGCAACGTTGCGGACGATGAGGCCCACGGTGCCGACAGGAAGTCTCAAACCGGCGACCCGACCGGAAAGCGGCGCTTCACGGTTGTACTCGACAAGCTGGAACACCTTCCCGGCGCCATGGCGCTCTGTCAGCTCATCCAACCATCCCTGCCCGCGATCGTCATCGACAAACCCAAACGCTCATCTAACGAGAGCAGCCGGCTCTCAACAAAGGCTGTCGCAAGGCAGGCCCCTTTGTCCATCGAGGCCCTCCGCCTCATTGAGCTCTCAGACCGCTCATCGGCGGTGATGAAGTCTTCCGTCGCTGATACCCTCCTGGGCACCGACCCGCTCCTCGCCGTATTCAAGATGTTCGGACAACTCAATGCGATGTCCATCACACCAGCCATATCCATCGTCACGCACGACGACCTCTCGCACACTGTCGCGGAGCACGCAAACAATCACGGCTCAGACCTCATCATGCTTCCCTGGCTCCCACCCTCCGTCGACTGCACGGGAGCCGGCGTAGCAATAGGCACAGGGGTGGGCAATGCAAACGAAGACCCCGCAGCGGCGACGTACCCGAAACCGTCCAACCCTAAAACGGCCTCCAGTAACCCCTTTGATTTGTTACTCAGGTCAGGCAGGAGCGGGCCGACGACAGGGGCGGGCGAGAAACCGTATGCAGTCATTCACTCGCAGTTCGTGCGCGGTGTGTTCGCCCAGGCGAAGACGGACGTCGCGCTCTTCGTCGACCAGAGCGCGAACGGTACCCCGGGTTTGGGGAGCGGTGGCCCAAGTGGAAGCCAGCACCTTTTCCTGCCGTTCTTTGGTGGGCCTGACGACCGCCTCGCGCTGGAGTTCGTGGTGCAAATCTGCGAACACCAAAGGGTGAGCGCGACGGTGTTGAGGATGATCAAGAGGGACGTGGAGGTACCGCTTACGATCGTGCCCACTGCGCACCTGAGCGACATCAAGATCGCGCAGTCGCCGAACCCGGAGGATGCGAATATGCTTACTGTTGCTTCTGTGCGTGTCCTTTTCTCCAACCCTCAACCGTTTCCGTCGACTGACGATACGTAGGTGACGGGCTTCCCCGATACGGTCTACAGCCAGCCCGACACTGAGATCCGGATGCATTCCGAGACGGCAGACAACATCACCTGGGCGCGGTACGCTGGTCCACGCCCCGAGACCAGCTCCTCCTCATCGTCCGCCGCACTCGCGCGCATCGACTTCAGGGAGTGCGCGACCCCTGTTCCTTTGCGTGCGGGGATCCGCGAAGCAGAGGGCGCGCGCCGCCCTGGCGCACGTCTGCTCATCGTGACGGGCCGGTCGCGGAGGCTGGCGGTGGAGAACCACCGTGCGGAGCTCAAGGAGCTGATGGAGGAGTATGGGAGCGTGGGATCGGAGGTGAAGAAGACGATTGGGGATGTGGCGACGGCGTTTGTGGTTGCGGGGTGTGGGGAGGGCGCGGTGGTGCTCCAGGCGGCGAACGTGGCTGGGGATTGAATATTGAATATTGAGGGGCGCAGGGTGCGGTGTTGTGCTTTATGCTGGTGCTCTGCTCGGTTTCTTTTTTTATTTCCTTTTTGTCTCTCGGTCTCCACCGGCACCTGTCATCGTCTTCGGAATCGTCTCCATGGATCAGGACCCATCACGTTTACCTGCAACGCACGCGCGCTTACGACTTTCATGATCAGGACCTCATCTTCACCTCTCAACGATGACTCTTATCAGGATCTGGATTCCCCTTCTTTACATATTGTACTTCGGTTTAGTATACCTGTACCCCGTACGTCGCGGCATGTCTTTTGTACTGATACCCACGAATTTTCACAAAGTACTTTTGTTGTTGTGTGAGGGATCAGAATACCAAGGTCCTGATTTATATAGCTTAGGTGTCCGTCCCTGTATCATAGTTCACTTTTCGATGACTGCATCATCCCGGCAGATTCAAAAGTCACTGATTCACTCACAGGAGGGGCGCTTGAAAGCCCACTCTCATATTTACAAGTATCGTTCAGCAGTTCACAGAAATTTCTTTATCATTCCTTTGATTCCCAAGCTCGGGAAGGTGTGTGTGTGCATACGGGCTAGCATACGTAGGAACAACGGACAGATAACAACAAATTAACTAACTAACTGGTTCTTTGATTGCGCGACGGAGAGAGTGGGCTGTGCATAGAGAGAGGGGTTGTGGCAGGGAGAGGGATGCTAATGATCCAAAGTTTATGAGGACAGAGGGGGCAGGGGATGGATATGTAATGATGATGAGGTGGGGGGGGGGGGGGATACGACGATGCTCCAAGCAAATGATAAGGCGCCCCGAAGGACCCTAGCTAGGAATGATGGTGATGGTGGATATAAAGTACACGGAGCATCGAAGCCGACGGTGAAAATCATATAGTCGTCGAGATTGATAACGAGTCGTCCAAGGAAAACAAAATTGGCGCTGAGGTTTAGAAAACGAACAAGATAAACAAAAGAGAGATGAAGGGGATATATGACGCCGCGGGGATGGCAAATATTAGCAGGCTTTTTTAATCTTCGGTGGAATCTTGGAAAGGGGTGAACTGGACGCCGTTGGCGACGAGCATCTCCTGGCACATGACCGCTCGTGTCTTCCAGACATCCCGCTCCCGCTGAAGACGCTCGACCTTCTCCTCGAGGTCCTGTTGGTACTGCAGCTTCCTCTTACGGCTCCGGCGCGCAGCGACGGTGTTTTGACGACGCTTGTACTCGATCTGCTCCTTCTCCGTGGCATCCGGGGGCAACGGCGGCTCGTTGAACTCGTCTTCCTCTTCGTCGAACGCTGTTGACCGCGACCGCTTCTTCGCGAACACCGACGGCACCTCTTTCCTCGATGTCTTTGATGGGATGAGATATTTGCGAGGTTGAGTCGGAGCATTGATGGGCACGAGCGCCGCGGGAGTGACACCCTTACGAGTCCCTGTCGCTGAGCTGCGGCGGCGGGGAATCACATCAGACTCGACGGCCTTGGCAGTGTTATGGTTGGGAAGACTGTCGAGGGTGCACGGAAGAGTTGACGGGGTGGCCGGTGCTGGCGAAGGGAACGATGAGAGATCGCTGGGAAGGCGAGGGGATGGGTAGATGGAGGAGGGATTGATCGAAGGATTGAAATCGTGGAGGGCGGGCGACGCCGGAGAGAAGGTGTACAGATTTTCCGGGAGCTGCGGCGCTGCGGCGGGCTTCTCGAAGTTGAATTCCGTATAGTCCATTGGGGGGAACAAGTCACCGCCATGGTACTCGTCATCGAAGAGCACCATCCCGCTCATCATGTCATCGCCCTCGTTGCCGACAACAGGGGTGTTAAGGGCATCGATATCGGGGGAGAATGGAGAGTAATCGGGGAATTCGTCGCCGAAGGTGGTGTAGGCGGGCGATGACCACAGCTCCGGGGTTTCGGGAGTGGGCGGAGGAGGCATCGTCGTTGAAGCTGGGTGAGGTTCAGCAAGATGAACTCGGGGGTCGACATTCAAGATATATCCACCTTTAATGACGTCGACGATGCTTTGCAAGTCCTCAGGCCCGAAGGCCTGCTGCTGGAGGTCCGCGGGGGAGACAGTCGTATTGGTAGTTGTGCTGTCGGCGGCCATGGTATTATCGGTGGGTTTCTGAGCTAACATATTTAGATAGTTTGACGCCATTGACGAGAAATCGGGAAGCGTGGGTTGTATTGGTTCTGATTGTGTTGTGCGACGAGGTGCTGTGGAGGGTGCTGGGGGCAAACTCTGGGGGAGACCATGAGGGGCTACTGAGCCATGTGACGAGGTAAAAACCTGGTTAGACGTCCGTGGACGTTGACGACGATGAGTTAGGACATGGTGGGAATGGGTTGAGCTTGAAACCGAAGGTCCAAGGTAGTGCGAGAAGGCATCTGTGCGGGTGGCCGATGACGATAAATAGGAAGCCGAACTGTTCACAAAAGACGGAACATCTTCAAAGCTGTTGATATTTCGTGTGTAGTTCTGGGCCGGAATCGCGACTTCGGGTGAAGTTGTTGGATGTAGTGGTGGACGAGGCAACACCGTTGAAAGCCTCGAGATTCTGAAATCAGGCGACTCCGTCAGTTCTGATTTAATGGAATATTGGGCGGCCAGCGAGTGGTCCGCGAGCGACGAGGAGATATGGTGCTCTGGGGTAAGCGAGCTCGCATCCCACATAGGGGAATGTTGAGCATCCTCCTCGTCCGGCATTTGCACATGCGTTGAGCTCTCCGCAGACGGCGCCGCGTATTGTGAGCGAGGCCGAGACAAAGAGGAGGAAGACATCTCGCAGTGAAAGATCACTGATAAGATTGCAATTGAAGAACACGATGGATTGCGCTATTGCACACACAATGCACAAAGTGCTGTAGCCGCGGAAAAGGAAACTAAACACGCGGGAACAAGGACTCACAAGGTGCCAACCGTATAGGGATACCAAGCTTGGTACAGAAACTGAGTCCGTCCAAGTCCAGTATTGGTGGTAGTGGGGAGTGAAAACGAAAAATTGCATCTGACTCGAATCCTTATATGTTGATACACCGCTTTTTTCGAACTCAGCCGGTCCCGCCCTTCGGACTAATATCCCCGATTGGTCAGGAACCGTATGCTCGACTGTCCATTGACCCGGTGCTAGGCTGTACAATTAACGTCACAAACAGCGCTCAGTGACCAGATTCACGGTGCGATACAGCCCAGTCTGAGCCCATGTCCCCCATGGTAGCATGTGTTTCTATGTGTTCGAGTCCATCCGAGTCATTTTCCTTTTCGGAGCCCCTTTAGATGACAAACCCATCCCGACGATAACGGCAGAACGCCATGCCAACGACCCTGCCTCGCGTTAAGCGGTTTCTTGGTCATAGCCTCCGGTTCGCTCATTGTCGATATCGCAGACGTGTCCTTTGTCATGTCCATTCCACTCATTCCCCTCGGATTGGTAGGCGTGTCCGCAGTAATGGGCGCGGCGGATAATAGGCAGACACGTCAACCCTTGCTAGGCCGCCCTGGCGTGGCACGGGGCCACGTATGGGCAGAGGGCATGAGGCCAAGCGCCCGTAAGCTTCGGAATCAGCTGACGAATGCGATTACCGACGAGATCCCGACGCTCCCGCCCGGTCAGGACATCCGCCTTCTCCGCAAGAAGATAGATGGTAATGAAACTCCACGCAAGGCACATAAAGGCTTTCAGTATACGATTTACGTCTTTTGCAGAGCGAGTCCTGGAGTTCGCGAGTTCCACGGCCCTCATCGCGAAAGTCGAAACGCAAATCGAGCCGACAATCAACTTCGACCTCACAGGCGCGGGAATAGCGGATCGATCTCCTGAGGTAATGGAGGCAGTAAATGTCCGTGCGTGTGGGCCACCATCCGAGCCTTTCCGAGTGTGCGAGGATCCAGCGAAGAGTCGCCCGGATTTGGCATGTCGCATTGACCCCGTGCCGGCATGCCACAAGCGCAGTAAGGGCGTGTACCATATTTGATGGCGGTCGCCAAACCATGGGCGCGTGGTGGAAAACATGCTGTCAAATATCGAAACACGAGTTGCCAATGGGTGGGAAAAAACCCTAGTTTTGAACAGGACTCGCAGCACACGCAGCGTTTCCTGATAGGAGGCCTTCAAGTTGACTGCAGCTAGTCAGTGTCATCAAAGAGAGCCCAAGTCTCAGATGAGAGAAGTTTGCCGTTCAGCGTGGTAACAATTCCTGTCGCAGCACTCGCAGTCGGAATCACCCGTAGTTCGTACCATCAGCCATAAGAATCACGAGCTCCATAACAGAGATAGCCCAGATAGTCCAGATCCTTTCCACAGAAGACGTTTGCAGTGCAGTCCTCGCGGGACTTAAGAGTAAATGCCCATAAAAGGCCGATATCCTGGCAATAAAACACCGAGGCGGTCGCGCGACCTGACGAGACAGATGGCAGCCTCTAGAGTCCAGGCGCATATAGGCACCGATGGAAGGTCTTGCTATATGGGAAGGAGAATACATATGACCAGTCTTCACGTCAAAGCGCTTGAGGGAGCGAGTGGTTGCTCCTGGCGCTAACCGAGAGGAAACACCCATGACGGCGTGCGATGCGACCTGATGATAACACTGGTGTGTGAGATCCGTATCGAACAGAAGGCAGCCATATCGGCAGGATATATGCGGCCATCTTTCCTGTCGAAGGTTTTGAAGGAGCTACAAGGTCAAACAGGTTGCATGTTTGCGTATCAAATAGGGGGGCAGCCAGGTTGGCAGGATATATGCATCCATCTTTCCCGTCGAAGAACTCGAAGGAGCTACAATGTCAAACAAGTTGCCTCCAGTAATGGGTATTGACACTAGGCGTTAAATGTGAGAAGCCAACACGCTGATGGGCAGCAAGTGCGTAAGACCCCCATGCGCGTCTGGTAAATGTTGGGAAGTCAGCCACCGGTGAGGATTAGCGCGGGGGAAGGAGCTCCATGATCGATGAGTCCATTGTCCATTGTCCATTGAAAGGAGCGATTCCGGGTAACGCTGCAGGAGGGGTGAATATACAATCGGGAAAACAGAATATGTGTGGGGTTTCATTGCGCTCCAGCGAGTAAGGAAACCATGATCCAGTGAACGCCAACCGGGGCTCGAACTCGTCCGAAGGAAGCAAGGCAATCCCTGGCTCGTGCAGCTGCTGGATATATGCACGCGTGTGCAGTCCAAGTCGATTGAATGCTTGATCGAAATGGATGTCGAGAAGACGAACTGTACAATGAAGGGAGGGAGGAAGGAAGCCAGCGGTGCAGGATGGGGGGGATAACGGAACGAAGAAAAGAAAGAAAAGAAAGAAAAGAAAGAAAAGAAAACGAGGCCTCGTTGTCAGCCGCTTAAGCTTGAGAATGCCTGCAGGAAAGTCAGGGTTGGGCTCATGCTCATGTCTAGATGGTTGAACACCAAACACGAGGCTCGGCACGAGCGGCACGGTTGTTCCGACGTCCTGTAGGCTGATCCTGAATCGCGCATTTGTATCGTCGGCGAAGGTAAGAGACAAGGCGGAGAGAGAGCGGGGGGCGGGGGATGAAGGAAAGTGGGCGCGGATACACAAGGAGAACCGGCTCTTTATATAGCTTGTCGCGGTCCCGACGTTGAGTCACACCCCTTCGTTCTTGGACGCGAATGATCATGTGACGTGACTGTTCGAGGTTTTTTGAGTCAGCGCGTTGACGTCAGATGTCGGGTTTGTCGGGGTCGGCGCTCCAAGGATGGCGAGAGCGTCAACATGTGAACTCGCGACCAGGTATTATAGGTATGATTCCAGTTTCGAGTCATACACGAGGGGTGAAGGCGTAGATAGGAGTGCGGTGTGCGTGCTTATTGCTCAGAAGCTGATATTTTAGCTCTCCCGGAGTCTAAACAACACTGTCCAGAACGTAAGTATTGCGCCGCATAACAGCAGATATCGCCAACTCGAACGCGAAAAGATCGAAGAAATCAAGACGGTTAGGTTGCTTTACAAATATAGTACGCCCGGCACTAATATATAAAACTAGAAAGTCAACGCCATCCCAAGGTCAAAGGTATCATGAAAAATAACGGTATGAAGGAACATTAAATGGTAACATACCAAAGTGTCGCCAATAATTGAAAGATGTATGTAGACCAAAACTAAAACGAAGGCGGAAGGCCAAGATAAGGATCGGAGGTGTCAAGGCCTAAAGGTAGAAATTTGTGAGATAGGGGTTGGGGTTGGGGATTGTGGTATCAAGCGCGGTTCGGCTCCAATGTCCCTTGGCAGTGGTTGAAAGTCAAATCGTCTGAGCCAGACAAACCAGAGTCCTCCATGGTATGAGGTATCGCATCGTGAATTACAGGCGGGCGTGAGGTCGTTAGCGCCGTTACATTCGTCAGAATCTTGTCTCATAGCAGCCGGAGATAGTTCGAGGGAGCAACTAAAAAGGGGTAAGGCAGTCAGATGGAAGTATGACATGGTTTCAAATGAAAGAAGCGAGGAGATAAATGAAGGCAGACAGGTGTCGGGAAGAGGTAATGAGAAAGATAAGAAGAGCAGGCAGGCGGTTAAAGAAGCACTCACTGCCTGTGGTCCCATCGCTCTTTCTTGCCTCCCACCACTTGCCAGACTTATCAGCAATCTCCAGCATGTCGCCCTTCTTGAACGACAGCTCGTTCGGGTCGTCCGGCTGCGCTTCATCTACACAAAGACGAAAATGTCAGTCCTTCAAAAACGCAAGAAAGGAAATACTCTAGCAATACGCACATCCGTAGAGCGCCTCTGCTCTAAAATCATAGCTCTTCTCCTCCTTCCCGGGGGCCGCGGGTCCCGATCCCTGTGCAGCAGGCTCATTGCCCTGTTGCGGCTGGGGCTCGGCAGGTTCTGTAGGGGCAGTACCGGCAGTAGACACGACCCGCGTGTCCGTCAACGCGCCTGAGAGCGTCCTTCCATGGCTCCCCGCACCCCCGTCCGCACTCACTGCTGAGCTCTCCCTCTGTGTCCTTGAGGCGTCAGCATCGCTGCGAATAACAGACCCCGAGGGCTGAGGCGGGTACGTGAACGCATCGATGTTGGTGGGGACGCTCGGAATGGAGCGCGGAGGCTCCTTCTGCCGGTGGAGCGCCGGCTCGAAGCCTCCGAGGCTGGAGAAGGCCCGGCCTAAAGGTGAGGTCGCCTCCGCTGTGAAGTAGAGCACCCAGAGAATGTCGACAATTGCGGCGATGAACCAGCCGGCAGAGAGGGCTTTTTGGGCGGGTAGGGAGGGGGAGAAGACGTTGCGGTCGATGCCGATAACGGCAAAGACAACGACAATGGAACTAAACGTCGAGAAAGTCGCGTGGTAGAAGGGGAGCGTGGAGCTTATGAGGCCGTAGATGATACCGAGGATTAAAAAAGTTTGGACGACAATTGCGAACCAGAGAACGCCCACTGGGCCATTGTCGACTGTTTGGGATCGATATAAAGTTGGTGAGTGGCGGTGGTCTATGGCGAAGGTAAGTGCTCACTTCGGGCTGTGACAACGGCTTGTGCGACGAGAGCGATAGCCCAAGATATCTAAATGGCATCCAGGGTTAAACTTTCGGAACGGGACAGATATGGACGAATGCAATGCCGACAGATGAAGGCCATGAGTATTTGGAATTGTGGACTCACGATAGCCAAAGGCAGCGTTACAAGAAAGAAATAGCTTCGCGAGAGGGGCCTGCCTTGTGCAGCGTCGTGCGCGGTGGGCAGCACTTGGGACATGGTTTATGGGAAAGAGACAATGTTGAATTTGTGTTGAAAGGCTAAACTAGTGAATAGACGACTTTCGGGTCAGTGTGGCATGGGAACATGATGCACGCCAAGCGCCCACGTTGCGAATTGGGGCAAGGGGTGTTTTTTTTTTTTGGGAGGCCCCGAATGGTATGTTGACGCCATCGACGTCAGCTTCTGATTCCTCCGCCTCGACATACTTACACATGCCTGGAGCGCACACTGATGGTTCGAGCCGGCAGCGATTTCGACGACCGTGGGCAGCGGGCCGCTACCCGGGCCGTCAATTCAATGCAAAAGGTGAATCACAGATTTCCGAGTTGTCTTGACCCACCCTTGGTGCTTCTCGAGCACAAGCACAAGGTCCGGATCCTCCACTCTTCTCCTTGCGACTTGCTGGCCGTCTCGAGGCCGACAGCACTGACAGTGTCTCTCTTAGTGGACTTGTCTCTATATCTCGCTCGTCGTCCCGGTCGCTCCGCCGATCACACTCTCGACGCCGATCTTACCCTTGCCTCCCGGTTAACGTTTAACATAGAAACAAGCGCAGCAAGGCGAAAATTTCGAGACCCATGTCGTCTCTACTCCGCAAAGTCTTCTCGCGTAGGACGTTGGCCATCGCCACCGGTGGTACAGCTCTTACTGCCGGAGGCGGATACTGGTATCTAAACTCTGGGCCTGCCTATCCCCAATCTACCAGGGAAACCCGACGTGCTCCGCCGCCATGGACTCCTCCCAGCAGGGCAGAGATGCTCACATCGCTCAAGGCGTCAGGCCAGATCAAGGCTGGTGCCGGCACCCAGAACGAGGAGTTTGATTTGCTCGTCGTTGGAGGAGGTGCCACCGGTGCCGGCGTCGCTGTTGACGCCGCTAGCCGTGGTTTGAAAGTTGCATTGGTTGAGCGTGATGATTTTAGCGCAGGTATGCTTCTGACCGGCTCCGTCGGTACCTTGTAATCTGACTATTAATAGGCACCTCTTCGAAATCGACGAAACTCGTCCATGGTGGCGTTCGCTACCTCCAGAAAGCCGTCATGGAACTCGATTACGACCAGTACAAACTCGTCACTGAGGCCCTTCACGAACGCAAGATCTTCCTTCAGACTGCGCCCTACCTCTCTCACATGTTACCCATCATGTTGCCGATATATAAGTATGTCTTATTCTCGTTTGCAAAAGCTTCATTGACGGTTCCCCAGATACTGGCAGGTCCCTTACTACTGGTCGGGCTGCAAAATGTACGATCTTCTAGCCGGCAAGGAAAACATGGAAACCTCGTATCTCATGAGTAAAGGCAAGGCGATCGAGACCTTTCCCATGCTCAAAACGGACGGACTTGTCGGTGCACTGGTATACTATGACGGTATGGGTTCCTTCTCCTTCTCCTATACAGCTCTCACCCTCCCGTAGGACAACACAACGACTCTCGGATGAACATTGCGCTTATAATGACTGCTGTCAAGCTCGGCGCCACCGTCGCTAACTACTGCGAAGTAACCGACCTGCACAAGGACGCCTCAGGCAAGATCAACGGTGCCCGTGTCAAGGACACCCTTACGGGGGACTCCTGGTCCGTCCGCGCCAAGGGCGTCATCAACGCTACTGGGCCCTTCTCCGACATTCTTTTGAGCCTCGACGATCCCTCGCACACACCCATCGTGCAGCCCTCCTCCGGCATCCACATCACGCTCCCGAATTACTACTCCCCGCGCAAGATGGGTCTCCTGGACCCCGCCACCTCGGACGGTCGCGTGATCTTCTTCCTCCCGTGGGAGGGCAACACCATCGCAGGAACAACGGACACCCCGGCGAGCGTCGAGCGCAACCCTGTCGCGCCCGAGGAGGAGATTCGATGGGTCCTTGAGGAGGTGCGCCGGTACCTTTCGCCTGACATCAAGGTACGCCGCGGGGACGTGCTCAGCGCGTGGAGCGGCTTGCGGCCTTTGGTGAGAAACCCGGCGGCGGCGAGCACGGAGGGACTGGTCCGCAACCATATGATTCATGTTAGCGGCAGTGGGCTCCTGACGATTGCGGGCGGCAAGTGGACCACGTACCGCGAGATGGCGAGGGAGACGGTGGATACGGCTGTTAACACATTCGGTCTCGAGAATAAGGTTAAGAGTGAGTGCGTCACGGAGAACCTCAGGCTGGTGGGCAGCGATGGTTGGAGCCGTAACATGTTCATTGGCCTTATTCAACGGGTAAGTGTGTGGTCGTTCCTGTGGGACATCGGAAGACTGACAATACGCAAATAGTATGGTCTAGAAACTGAGGTTGCGAGGCACCTCTCAAACAACTACGGCGATCGCGCTTGGACCGTCTGTTCGCTTGCTGAGCCTACAGGGAAGAACTGGCCCCTCCACGGAAAACGTCTCACCTCCCAATATCCATGTACGTTCTCACCGTGCCGCTGTCGACTCCCCAACGACTAAACACCGTCATCCGCTCACGAACAGACATCGACGCCGAGGTGCGCTACGCCGTCACGCACGAATACGCCCAAACCGCCGTCGACGTCCTCGCGCGACGCACGCGCCTCGCCTTCCTCAACGTCCAAGCCGCGCTCGAGGCCCTCCCGCGCGTCGTCGACCTCATGGCCAGCGAGCTAAACTGGTCCCTCGCCGAGCGGAAGAAGCAGATCGCCCACGCTGTCGCGTTCTTCGAGTCCATGGGCCTCCCGCGGCGCGCCGTCCCCGCCCTCCCCGCGCCCATCCCGCGGGGGAGGCTCGAGAAGGCGTGGGCGTGGGCGTGGGGTGTCTGTGTGGGGCAGGTGAAGGTGAAGGACGCGGCGGGGTACAGCTACAGCCATGGGCGTGCGAGGTTCGAGCCGGGCGAGCTGGCGGCGCTGACGGCTGCGTTTGATCGGTATGCGAGGAGTACCCTGGTTGATGGCCAGCCGGAGGAGGTGATTGAGCAGGCCAGGGTTGGGGAGGCTGTGAGGGAGGTGCCGGGGTATGAGGGTGTGTCTGGGAAGGACTTTGAGTATGTTTTGGAGGAGGCGGGGTTGAATCGGGCGAAGGAGTTGGATTTTGATGAGTTTATAGAGGTTTGTGTGTTTCGTTTTTTGGCGCTTGTGGTGTGTGGGTGTGGGTTGGATGCTGATTGAAATTTTGATTGATAGATTTGCGGGAACTTGAAGGAAGTTGCGTTTGAGCCTGCTGTTATAACCAAGCGGGAGAGGCTCAGGATACCGGTGGAGAAGAGTGGTGGAGGTGTTTAGGGGAATAGAGACGCCCTAATATGCACCCTGAAATGAAGAATTTATGATTGGAAATCTATTTTATGTCTAATTTCAATCTCCTTGTGGCGGACGCCTCACTGGCGACAGCTGCACATATACATACATCACTGAACAATCGTTTCTCAAAAAGTACTTGATATATGTTGAGTTACATGCATTTGAACTATGGCTCAATGGCCGGATCAAGCAAGTCAAGTCGCCTTCATCGTCGGTATCTCTCCGAGCCTCAACTTCGCACTGGCGAACGGCACCAGCTTCGCAGTGAACACCGGTCCCGCACACTTGTTGGGGCTCCTAGGAGGCGCCGACGCCGTCCCACGCGTAAGGCCCCAAGCAATCTGACAAGCACGCGCCGTCATAGTCACGGGCGAGCTCCCGGGGGCCCAGGCGTAATACGGCATTTTCGATATGGTGCCAGAGTTGTCTTGCACGACGATGGTGGAAGGGTCGATCGCAACACGCCATTCGCTCGTCGGCAGGAGCTTGTTGTCTTCCGTGTTGGGGTCCGTCTGCAGTGAGCGCTAAGTCGGAGATACAGAAGGCGTTGAAGGAGTTGCACTGACTGGTGTGAGGTACGCGGCTGGGGCATGTGGGAAAAGCCGTTTGACGTCGTTGAGCGCTTGCACGCTCCTGGAAAATAGATGTATGAGTTCCACTGATAGTCGAGTAGTCTGCGGATTAAACGAACCGCGTTCCGGGGGTCGTCGTGGTGTTGTAGGCGATCTCTACAGCATAGTTCAGTGCTCCTCTGGTGATGGCGACTGCGCCGTTCAAACGACTCTCAATCTGAAGGGGTGCGTTCAAGAAAACTTGAATAGTTGTGGTTCCGGCAGAAACCTAAGTCTGGGTCAGGAAGGAGGGGATCTGACAATGTCAAGGCACTGACTTGGACTGTCTGTAACGATGCGGAGTTGGGCTGCAAGACGCTCCCCTTCGCACCATTAACAGAGATCGTGCTGAGAGAATTTTGCGCCCAGGTCGGTATACGGATATTGAAAGTGAAAGCACGAGTCGCAGTGATTGTGTACGTCAAAGTGGAGCCGAACGGATAGAGCGAGTCGACCGTCACTATCGTCGTTCGTGTTACCAAACAGAATGAGCTTGGGTCAGATGGTACGTACCTTTGACCGGGTTTGAAGCCCCGAGCGTCCCGGAAAACGTAGTGGGTCCAAGGAGAGCGTGAATGAGAGTGGTACCTGCGCGGTCAGAGAAGAACGAATGCGCCCAGAATTTCGGATAGCCTTGCGGATGATTGACGGTACAGCATGGGTAATTCCTGGAAAATTTACAGCAACACATTCAGATATTGATATCCATGGAAGCGTATGAAACAACGTACGGCTCAAAGCCGAACACATTCGAGTCTGGTCCGTTGTTTCCCCAAGGTGCAGGATTCATGGTCTGGGCCCAGATCTGGTTCACTACACAAAGTGAGAGTTTGCGCGCTGTTATAAGACATTGTAATCACCTTCTTGATCATACTGGTGGGCTGCGGATAGATGTCTTAAAGGCAGATCTTAATGACAAAAAAACATCGACTTACACCACCAATCATGCATGATACCGGCCGGAAGGGCATTGTACGCTATATAGTGAATGAGTATGTATTGATTACACAAAGCGAAATATTGCATACCGAGCTTCTCAGCTCTATCAGCAACAGAGTTGTTGCCGAATGTCTGATAGATCGTGGACAGGGAGAAGATTTGCTCTCTGCGAGAAGTGAGCACCGAGAGCAAGCAGGCTGAGCCAACTCTTACACCACAGTACAAAGTTCAGTTCTTTGGCGGAGAGTCATTCATAAAGAAATCGATAAGCAAAGTAATGCGACATACCCACGGGACGGATCGAGACCCCCAAGATGCTCATCAGCAGCGAACGTTCCTGGGATGATGGGATTGAGATTGTTGAAATGTCAAGGAAGAAAGAGCGACTTACCGGAGGCACGTCCATGATACTTGTATATCATATCGAGGCGATCGAACGTGCTTGTCTTGTCAGTCGCATCCCCAGTGAATCTCCAAGCGAGGGCTTCAGACTTGAGAGCTGTGCCTCGGAAGTTAGCCTTGCACCGCGGCAGTGCAATGGATCGCATTTCGTACCTTCGGCGTTGTTGACACCATGTCTATCGGATCATCATTTAAAAATATAGCACGTTCAACTCGAATGTGATCAAATCACGCACGTCCTTTGGGAGAAGGCGGTCACAGAGGTTTTTGGAAATGCAGCATCGGTATAAAAAGAATTCTTCCACGAAAATCCTTGGTCGCGGACTAGTTGCATAGTCTCGAGCAGTAATGCCTCTTTATCTAGATCCCGCTGTGAGTGAATTTCGAACGACAATCAACGAGATGAATAGACCTCGAGGAGCATTATCATAGAGCCATTGCAAGGCGTAAATGAACTGAATCATAGGTCACGGCGTCAGTGAGGCCCGGAAATTACAATGATATACACTTGCCTCTTCCGAGCGTACGTACTGATAGTCAAACTGGAATCCCATTGAAGGAACGCCTTGTTGCCCGGTCTTCCAAAGATTGTTGGCAAGAACAACGAAGCGGTGCATCGCATCCACAATGCGTTCAGTCTGTGTTGGGTCGGCTTCAGCGTATTGCTGTTCATCCGATTAAGCTCAGGTTCGTGAGCGGCAAGTAAACACTCACGATCATTCCCAGCAAGACTAGGTAACGAGGCCAAACAAGTCGTGGAATGGTCGCGTTTGGAACAAATGGTTCAGGCCCAACCCAGCCGTCGCTCCCTTGGTGGGATAAAGTCCAATCGAGGAAGGATCTGACCTGGCCAATGAGGCGCTGGTCTTGGAGTTGGAATGCCAGGGCGACTTGGCCATTGCTGCGTTGTGAGGAGTTCAATCTGGTTTGTGAGGCTTTCGTAAGTGTAACTTACAACCAGTACGGCGCAGCCTCATGCATTTCGCTGTATTCAATAGAACCACCTTTTACCCAGATCGAGCCTTTCACACTTTAGGTAACATGAGGGGCGCATAATTTGACTATTTTCGTTGTGAAATCAGCATCAACACTCACTAGCTTCCGAAATCACGTATATGTCCTGCTAAGCCATCCGCCTGGATACGAGCCTGATCTAAAGCCCATCCAGAAGGTTTGATAGATCCAGTTGGGAGCCTTTCGTACAAGGGAGGAAGCACTGAAAGATACAGTGATAAGCATAGAAGGAGGGCAAGAGATACGACAACTAACGGGTGGCGGAGAGACTAGGTCCAACAAATGCAGCTGCAACAATCAAAAAACCTCGCTAGAGAGAAAACAGGATCTTGAAAGATGGTCTTCAAGATAAGCATCAACGTACCATTGTAAAAGAGAATGCTTGGGCGGTCCAGATTAGCCATGATGCATGGTTTATATGTATATCGATGAGAAGCAGAAACCTCCGAAGTTTAAGAAGAAAGCAGCAGAAGAAATCTCATTTGCAGTGACATGGGCGCACTTGCTCTGGGAAACCAAAGCGGCCCGGTATGATTTCAACAGAAGAACATGGTTCTGAGAAGCAACCTTAGGGAGCTGAACACGAACACATGTTGTACCATTTGACCGATTCGCCAGAAATTTGCAGCCAAATTTGAGCCCCCACCACGAACAGCATAGGGAGATAACTGTACCCGTCTTTTCTCTGGTGCCGGTCCGAGGAAGCAGTGCACACTTATTAGCCTGTATAGTTAGACTCTCGTTCTGCCTATTGTGACGCCATTGAAACACGGAACGAGTTGTCAGAGCTCGTTGGTGGATGCCTATCCCGCGACGCCGATGGGGAACATATAAGAGGCCCGAATGACCGGGTGCACTCGCTGTAAATGGTGATATTGTAACAGGCATAATACCGTTGTCGACACCTCGTGACACGACAACGCGTTCCGGTCAGTTTTTTTTATCTTCTCATGAAGCGTTGAGAGACGTACCAACTTGAATGTCCACGGAAATCGCGATGGGCTGTCAAGTAAACAAACGTCTACATCGGAAGCCTCTGTCGTGGGCTTAGACATCTGCTCCAAGAGCTTGGACTGCAAAGCAGCGAATAATGGATGGAAACTCGTAATTTGGAGGTACTATTCAACGCCAGTGGTGATTGGAACTGGATTAGATTAACGAGCCACGTGGCGTGTACAAAGGCAACTGGCCCCGGGCCGGCCTCATCGACGTGGGCATTCCAATTGAATCGTATTCATCGTTTGGGGCTGGCCATGATTTCAATTTTAGATTCATTATTTGTGCTTGGTCACGGTGTTTCGATCCAAACGGACAGCGATAGAGCCGCAATATCCCAAAACCTCACCGCAAGCTGTGGCGCCTTCGCGATCTGGACTGCTGCGCCGCTGCGTCGCGAACTACACTCGTAACAGTTGTGATTCATGGACCACACGTAACTTGAAGATGACCATGTATGATATACCTTCAATTAAACAAGCATTTTTTTTAATCGCGATCAATAGCTCCATTCATCCTGAACTGTTCTACAATTCGAACGCGCAACTCCACTCCCAACGCCTCGGACTCGTCGAACGGCAGGTCTTCATCTGGTAGGTACATCCCATAACGTGTTATTTCGACGGTGCGAAGTGACGGTAGCATCCCAGCTTGAACGTAGGACAGAACTGCATCAATGTACGGTGCGGCATCGAATATCGACCTGCACAGAGGAAATCTCACGATGGCGAGGTTCAAGTGGGGCTTGTCGGGCGTGGATGGGTAGAATTTAGTCTTGTAGATGTGCAGGGTGAGATCTGTGAGTAGTGGAAAGAAGGTAAGGATGTCGTTGAGGGGAGTTTCCACCCCAGTATGGTTGACAGTGGTGACGGCAGGGAAGTATTGGTGGGTCTTGGCAAGCATTTGCTTGTTGTCCACGTAACTTGGGAAGTGGGCGGCGAGCTGGCGCACAGATGGAAGGTCGAACTGGGTGATCCTTTCGTTGAAGTAATTGAGAGAGAGGGTATGCAAGGATGGCAGACGGTAAGGTGCCGTGCCATTGAATGGAGGCCATGATGCACTGCGTTTTGCCTCTGCAAATTCTGCGACGGTGTCTGTGTCGAACCATCCAGACGGTCCTTCCGATTCAGCACGGTCGGCCGCGTATGACGCTGCCACGTCCTGCCCCCATATGCGGCGGGGGAAACCACTCAAGGTAGCCTTAGGCTCTTCGTCGTCAAAAACATCCACATCCTCGCCCTCACCGGATTCTCTATCCTTTGCAGCTTCTTTGAAGGCCACGAGGTGAGTGATATGACAAACTTCGAGCTTGGAAAAGTATCGAAGCATCAATTCCAAAAAGTCCATGCGGATGTGGAACCCATAGAGCTCGAAGCGACGGAGTGTCCCTGCCCAGCACCGTGCAATCGTCTTCCATAGCGATTTGTGAGTGATATGTGGGAATTCTGGGAATTCCCGCGCGCCCACGAACACTGCGCGACAAATCAGGATTTCCAATCGCGGACATGCTGGAACGAGACCCCATAGTGTGTGAGCCCCTTCGTTCCAGGCGTAATCGGGATAAGGTTCACCACCAAGACCGAGGTAAAAATCGAGGCGACGACATCTATGTCCAAGAGGTGTGTGACTGCCAGGAGGGGTGGATCGAAATAGTTTGAGGAGGGTCGGTACGTGATCAAAGTTGAAGAAGATTACTATTTCATATAGATACGGTTCTGTGATGTCGCGAAATGTTTTGGATACCAGAGAAAGAGCCGTTTTCATCAGCATCGACTGGTGTATGAGCTGTAGAACAGCTTCGCGATCCTCGCGAATGACGGAGACAGATGTATCAAATGCCTCAGGCACGCGTGTTGCTTCGCGGACGATGGCGTGGTAAATTTCGAGGGGGAAGTTCATGGTGTGGTGAGGTGTCAAACTGGAAATTCCGAGACACTATCTGTCTCTCATTTTTCTGTCGGACTCGCCTCCTCATTTTTTCCAGGGTTCTCCTAGGATCATCCCGCAAATATCGGCTGATATCAGCTTCCCAATCCTGTTCAAATCGCATCAAATTGAATAGTACGCCACACTCTTTCCCATTCTGCTAATTGTAGCATACCTCTTGAGGATTGAGTATATAGACGGATGACAGGTTGGACATACTAACATATATGCGAGCTTTCCCGGGCCTGTCGTAGTGTAGAATCATAGAAGATAGGTTAGCGTCGACGCGCACGCGCGCCCTGCGGGCGCGACCCCCCTGAACTTATTGATGGTAACGCCAGTGGCACTCCAAATACGTGCAATGGGAAAAGACTCGAATGACATCAGCTTCCCAATCCTATTCAAATCGCATCAAATTGAATAGTACGCCACACTCTCGCATTCTGCTAATTGTATCTTACCTCTTGAGTATTGAGCATACAAGTATTATAGACGGCTGGACATTCAAGTTGACTAACGTATACGGGAGCTTTCCCGGGCCCTGTCGTGGAAAAAACTCATGCTTTCGGAGAGCATCTAGGAAGTGAAGGAGGATTTCATCGGTAGCCAGGTGCTTGAGCTCTGCCTCTTTCGAGTAAACGCGCCTCCTCAGTAATAAGATATATATATAATCTTCCTATCCACGGCCGCCCCTCACCATTATTCTAAATCCCTAATTCCTGGTATTACCGCTAGTCCGTACACTTCAGATCACCTGCCACGACCGCCAGCGTCGCACCCAGGCACCACCCCAGCTCCGTCCCCTCTACTTTTTTCGCAATCCCCACCTCCCTCGTCTCCTTAAACTCATACCCAAGCCTCAGCAGCGCATACATGAACGTCAGGTCGAGGCACCACTCCGGGCGCCCCGCCAGCTCCGCCATGACGTGCGGCTGCGCGCCCCACTTCTCGAGCCACGCCTGGCGCCCGGCGCACACGGTGCGCGCGGTGGAGGCGATGGTGGAGATGGGCAATGTCAGGGCCGTGTCGGGGTGTGAGGAGGCTGGGAGAGGGGGTAGCAGGGGCGCGAGGCGGTCGTAGAAGTAGGAGAGGAGGAGGACGTTGCCGGTGGGGAAGGCATCGAGGATGGAGGGCTGGTACACGCCGTTGAAGGAGCATGGCTTGACCTTGCAGATGCTGCATGCATGTCAATCAAATCAGATTTAATCGGTGCAGCTGTAGCTGAAAGGGTATACGTACGCGTCCTTGGCCATGACGAGCTCAATGACCCGATTGCATGCCTCGTAGGAGCCAATCTGCTCGCCCACCATCGTGACGTTGCGTTCGCCGCGCGCATCCTTGATCGCCACCAGCCGCGTTGTGCCCTTCGCCAGACACGGGTTCCCAATCTCACTGGGCTCGCCGCCTTCCGCTTGCGCGTGGATGCTCGCCATGAACTCGACGAGCTGGTGGACGTGTTTCCGCGCACGCATGAGCCCGTAGCCGAGGTACGAGTGCTGGTACAGCACATGCTTGTTCCCATCGAACGTCAACTCATACCGATGGTCGCCTTCATCAAAGTGCCCAACCTTGATCTTCGGCTCAAACGCGATCTGCGTCGACGCCCCGCCCAGGTCCAGCACCGCGAAGGTCTCCGTCTCCTGCTTGGTCTTCGTCTTCTCCTGCAACGTCCCCAGCAGGTAGTTGGCCGTGATCCACGCATACACCCCCTCGTCCTTCCCGTCCATCACCGCCACCGCCTCCCCCGGCGCAAGCGGGAACACCCACTCCGTCCTCAGCCTCTCCTCCACCGCCTTGAGGATATCGCCCGCCTGCGACCCGGGCAGGAACCGCAGCCCCGCCGTCGCCTTCACCGCCACGGGCGTGCACTTCCTAAGCTGCTCCGGCACGATGCGCACGGCCTCGGCCATCAGCACGTCGAGGCTGCGTGCAGCGCCGAGCGGGTCCTCGGCGTAGTCCGAGAGGCCGGGCTGGGTCTGGTTGAAGACCTCCCACTCGTAGGACGGCGAGGACCCGCAGTTGTTGAACTTGTAGATGTGGATGCGCGAGCCTGTGGAGCCGGCGTCGATCATGAGTGCGTATTGCACGAGAGAGCCGCCCGGCGTGTAGGGGCGTGTGCAGGCGGGGGTTTTGGAGGGGTCGGGGTCGGTCTCGAAGGACGTCGGGAGAGCGGTGTTGGTGTTGGTGTTGGGTTTGGGCTTCGCGGTGGTGTGTGCTGGAGGTCCGGGGAGTGGTGCGGTATCGACGTCGGTGCTGGGATAGTGGTATCCTGACAGATAGTCAGTTAAAGACCTTTAAGAGATATACGTGGCACTGCGTACCGTTCTTTGCAGAACCCCAGGAGAAACTTCTTGGTTCGCGGGGACCGACGAACCACACGAGACCTAGGAGGATGGCAGCCGCGATGGCAAACTTTTTCCATGCAAAGCGTCGGCCTGCGGGGTTGCGGGTGGGGCCCATGCCACCCTCGAGGCGCTCGTAATTGGCGCTGCGTGGCGAGATGGCCATCTTGCGAGAGCGCTTGCGTGAGTGTGAGTGCGAGCTCGAGGAAGATGAGGACGAGGACGAGGAAGCGGTCGGTTGTGCTGGTGGCGAAGAAGACTTGAATTCGGTTGCTTGAGCTTTGTCGCTGTTGTCGTGCCCCTTGCTGATGAGCTGTGCCAGCATTCAACACAAACTCGCCAGAGAATCTAAGGGTATATCGCTGTAGAAGCCAGGTTGGCCAGGGTTTTACAGAAGTATTCAATCGTGAGATGCGAATTGATGGACGCTCGGCGTGTTCATTAACGTAAACGCGTGTGCAACTTGAAACCGTTCAGCCTATTGTAATAGTATATGTACATGGTCACTTAGGATAATGAAGAAAGGCAAATATGTATATATATATCCTGTCTCGGTGTTACTAAGGTATGTGGATGAATGAATGGATGGATAGAGTGTTTCGCCCCTTGAGCTGCATAGATCCTAAGTAGTTTCTTACATCTGCATGGAACACGAGGTTAGATGTCGTTGCCATAGTCATTGTGACCTTACCTGTCTGGCTTCCTCTCGCTCCTTGCCCTTGCCCTTGCCCTTGCCCTTGCCCTTGCCTCTTCCTCTGCTTTTGCCTCTTCTTCCTCTGCTTCTGCTAGCTGTTCCTCTTCCTATACCTCTTCGTATACCTCCGTGGTCGACGTCAGGCTCGGTCTGACCTTCAGCATCCTCACCACCTTCCTCAGCCTCGTCGATGACCTCAAAATCTGTTCGACCATGTTTGATATGTTTGAGCTCGTCGTCTTCGAATTCGCTTGTAAAGACTTCCTCAGACAGACGCTTCACTATGGCGTCGTGGGCTGGCATGTGATATGATGAAATGCATAGTGATGGTACAGGCTGGTAGACTCACTGATTGCCAGTCTAGCCTTGCTCTCAATTTCTTCAGGACGCAGGGTGAGAATCGCAACTTCAGTGAACGTTCGATGGCGCTTGCTTTGTCTTGCCTCGATATATTTGATGTCTGTTCTGCCAACGTAACCCCAATCGAGGACTCCACCCAAAAGTGACTCCTCAACGACATATCCTAACTCTCCACGCTTTTTTTTGCCATTGCCAATATTTTCTCCAAGATAACCATCATACTTCTGATCTTCAGGCGTTCCTGCAGGATGCAAAGTTGCGAAAAGCCAATGGGCAGTTTCATGAAATAGTGCTACGAGCGTCATGAAGCGTAGTCTAAATTCCAGGGGGCTATTTCCGGCTATAAAGCGACTGCAAGGTCAGAATGGAAATACCATCGATAATGAATGCAGCTTACCACTGTCTTCCAAAGCAGCACATAGTCGGTCACAGAGGAACAGCCTATTTGGTTCCGTGATGTCGAAAGTCGCTATGGAACGAACGTTGAAGGGATACTGGTATAGGGTTAAGATAGGGGGGTTTTGTCGTAGCTTGATTTCTGCCGCTGCCAGTGATCCACCCCCCGACAACTGAATGGCTGATCGCATGTGAATTTGCGAAGGATCAAGGAGTCTCGTCTTCAACGATCTCCAGAGCGCACAGGTTTTCGGGGCGAAAAACAGGTCGTGCACCGGATCCTTCTTCATGTAGGTGCCATGAGCTAAAGCTGGTTTCGTGACGAGAATTTGTTGCTCCGACGGAATATTGCTTGGAGTAAGGTCCTCGCTGCGTGGATTGAGGCGTTTGCTGGCACGGCGTGACATAGAACGGTGTAAGAAATTGAATAATACAGGACGGAAGACAGAGGATTCGAACCTGTCAATGCGGGGGCTTTATCGAACGACTGGATGTCCTTTAATGGAGGCGGCTGACAGTAGTTGTACTTGTTGCATCGAGGCTGACAAGTATCTCGAAAACTTGGTATGGATGATAAAAGGAATCACTCACGGGCCTCTGAACACTCATGGTGTTACCGAACATGCAGGCCAATCATGACGGACTGCACATATTCATCGGGATACTTCGCAACGCCGCAGCCCGAAGCTTTGCATGGAAAAAGTTTGCCATCGCGGCTGCCATTCCTAGGTCTCTTGTGGTTCATCGGTCGCGCCGCAAACCAAAAATATCATCCTGCTGCAAAGACGGTACGGTACGCCTTGAGAATGAATATCACCCGCCTGCGACCCGGGCAGGAGCCTCACCGTCCGTCGTCTTGACCGCCACGGGCGTGCACTTCCTAAGCTGCTCTGGCACGACGCGCACGGCCTCGGCCATCACTACGTCGAGGCTGCGAGCGGCGCCTAGCGGGTCTTGGGCGTAGTCCCCGGCTCGTCTGGTTGAAGACCCCCCACTCGTAGGACGGCGGGAACCCGCAGCTGTTGAACTTGTAGATGTGAATGCGCGAGCCCGTGGAGCCGGCGTCGATCATGAGTGCGTATTGCCCACCCGGCGTGTAGGGGCGTGTGCAGGCGGGGGTTTTGGAGGGGTCGGGGTCGGTCTCGAAGGACGTCGGGAGAGTGGTGTTGGAGTTGGTGTTGGTGTTGGGGCTTCGCGGTGGTGGGTGCTGGAGGTCCGGGGAATGATGCGGTTTCGACGTCGGTTCTGGGATAGTGGTATCCTGACACATGGTCGGTGAGCGACTATTATGAAATAGACGTGGCACTGCGTGGAGGAGAGGCTGAGGACGGAGTGGGTGTTCCCACTTGCGCCGGGGGAGGCGGTAGCGGTGATGGATGGGAAGGACGAGGTGATTTATGCATGGATCACGGCCAACTATCTGCTGGAAACGTTGCAGGAGAAGACTAAGCAAGAGACCTACGCAGTGCTGGACCTGGGTGGGGCGCCGACGCAGATCGCGTTCGAACCGAAGCTCAAGATAGGGCACTTTCACGAAGGCGACCACCGTACGAGTTGACGTACGACAGCAACAAGCACGTGTGCCAACACTGGTACCTCGGTTACGGGCTCATGCTCATGTGTAGGCGTAAAGACTGCCAGCTCGTTGAGTTCATGTCAAACATCCACACTTGCTGAGGCCTATGAGTTTGTCTTGCTGTATTGTTTATGTGTAGTCGTGGAGATGGAGTTGTGGGTGCCTTGGTGCGTCCGGGTGTACTTATTTGGTTCGGGCGTGCGTGTTCCAGCTTACTGTGTGATCGTCGTCGGGCCTGCTCGCCCTTCCTTGTGCAGCGTGTTCTTCTCGTCTCTCTTTCCTCCCTTCCTCTCCGCTCTCCTCGTTCTCTCTTCGCCGTTTTTTTTCGTCGTCGTTTCTTGTTGTCGTTGGTCGGAAAAATGAGGAGGCTCCGACAGAAACAGGAGAAACAGCTAGTGTCTCAGAAGTTCCGCTTGTTCTTTTTGGGGACCGCTGCGGATGGATGGATGGATGGATAAGCGGATACTTCATTCAGTTTGACACCCACACCACAATATTGCCATGAACTTCCCCCTCGAAATCTACCACGCCATCGTCCGCGAAGCAACGCGCGTGCCTGAGGCATTTGATACATCTGTCTCCGTCATTCGTGAAGATCGCGAAGCTGTTCTACAACTCATACACCAGTCGATGCTGACGAAAACGGCTCTTTCTCTGGTATCCAAAACATTTCGCGACATCACAGAACCGTATCTATATGAAATAGTAATCTTCTTCAACTTTGATCACGTACCGACCCTCCTCAAACTATTTCGATCCACCCCTCCTGGCAGTCACACACCTCTTGGACATAGATGTCGTCGCCTCGATTTTTACCTCGGTCTTGGTGGTGAACCTTATCCCGATTACGCCTGGAACGAAGGGGCTCACACACTATGGGGTCTCGTTCCAGCATGTCCTCGATTGGAAATCCTGATTTGTCGCGCAGTGTTCGTGGGCGCGCGGACATTCCCAGAATTCCCACATATCACTCACAAATCGCTATGGAAGACGATTGCACGGTGCTGGGCAGGGACACTCCGTCGCTTCGAGCTCTATGGGTTCCACATCCGCATGGACTTTTTGGAATTGATGCTTCGATACTTTTCCAAGCTCGAAGTTTGTCATATCACTCACCTCGTGGCCTTCAAAGAAGCTGCAAAGGATAGAGAATCCGGTGAGGGCGAGGATGTGGATGTTTTTGACGACGAAGAGCCTAAGGCTACCTTGAGTGGTTTCCCCCGCCGCATATGGGGGCAGGACGTGGCAGCGTCATACGCGGCCGACCGTGCTGACTCGGAAGGACCATCTGGATGGTTCGACACAGACACCGTCGCAGAATTTGCAGAGGCAAAACGCAGTGCATCATGGCCTCCATACAATGGCACGGCGCCTTACCGTCTGCCATCCTTGCATACCCTCTCTCTCAATAACTTCAACGAAAGGATTGCCCAGTTCGACCTTCCATCTGTGCGCCAGCTCGCCGCCCACTTCCCAAGTTACGTGGACAACAAGCAAATGCTTGCCAAGACCTACCAATACTTCCCTGCCATCACCACTTTCAACCATACTGGGGTGGAAACTCCCCTCAACGACATCCTCACCTTCTTTCCACTACTCACAGATCTCACCCTGCACATCTACAGGACTAAATTCTACCCATCCACGCCCGACAAGCCTCACTTGAACCTCGCCATTGTGAGACTTCCTTTGTGCACATTGAGATTCGATGCCGCACCGTACATCGATGCGATTCTGTCCTACGTTCAAGCTGGGATGCTACCGGCACTTCGCACCGTCGAAATAACGCGTTATGGGATGTACCTACCAGATGAAGACCTGCCGTTCGACGAGTCCGAGGCGTTGGGAGTGGAGTTGCGCGTCCGAATTGTAGAACCGTTCAGGATGAATGGAGCTATTGAGCGTGATTAAAAAAATGCTTGTTGCATTGAAGGTATATATATAACATGGTCATTTTCAAGTTACGTGTGTTTCATGAATCACAATTTTTATGAGTGTAGTTCGCGACGCAGCGGCGCAGCAGTGCAGATCGCGAAGGCGCCACAGCTTGCGGTGATGTGTTGAGGATATTACGGCTCTATCCGAGTCGCTGTCCGTTTGGATCGAAACATCGTCTCTTGAAGATCAAGCACAAGTAATGAATGTAAAATTGAAAATATGGCCAGCCCCAAACGATGAATATGATTCAATTGGAATGCCCACTTGCCATGAAATTGATTGTCGAGGAGGCCGGCCCGGGGCCAGTTGACGAATGTACACGCCACGTGGCTCGTTAATCTAATCCTGTTCCAATCACCACTGGCGTTGAACAGTATCTCCAACTTACGAGTTTCCATCCGTTATTCGCCGCTTTGCATTCCAAGCTGGAGCACATGTCTAAGCCCACGACAGAGGCTTCTGTAGACATTCATAAACTTGATGGCACAAGGTATTGTTTACTTGACGGCCCATTGCGATTTTCGTAGACATTGGTGCGTGTTTCAACGCTTCATGAGAAGATGAGACTGACCGGGACGTGTTGTCGTGTCACGAGATGTCAACAACGATATTACGCCTGTTACAATCTCGCCCTTTAAAGCGATGCACCCGGCCATTCGGGCCTCTTAGACGTTCCCCACCGGCGTCGCGGGATAGGTATCCACCAACGATCCTTGACGACTCACTCCGTGTACTTCAATGGCATCACAATAGGCAGAGCGAGAGTCTAACTATACAGGCTGATAAGTGCGCACTGGTTCCGATCGGCACCAGAGAAAAGACGGGTACAGTTATCTCCCTCTGCGGCTCATGGTTGGGGCTCAAAATTGGATGCGAATTTCTGGCGAATCGGTCAAATGGTACAACATGTGTTCGTGTTCAGCCTAAGGTTGCTTCTCAGAACCACATTCTTCTATTGAAATCATACCGGGCCGCTTGGTTTCCCAGAGCAAGTGCGCCCATGTCACTGCAAATGAGATTTCTTCTGCTGCTTTCTTCTGAAACTTCGGAGGTTTCTGCTTCTCATCGATATACATATAAACCATGCATCATGGCTAATCTGGACCGCCCAAGCATTCTCTTTTACAATGGTACGTTGATGCTTATCTTGAAGACCATCTTTCAACCTCCTATCTTCTCTCTAGCGAGGTTTTCTGATTGTTGCAGCTGCATTCGTTGGACCTAGTCTCTGGAAAAATAAGGAGGTGAGTCCGACAAAAAAAGGAGAGACAACTGGTGTCTCGGAATATCCACGTTGATCCCCCACAGCTTCACCATGAACTTCCCTCTCGAAATCTACCACGCCATCGTCCGCGAAGCAACACGCGTGCCTGAGGCATTCAATACATCTGTCTCCGTCATTCGCGAGGATCGCGAAGTTGTTTTACAGCTCATACATGAGTCGATGCTGACGAAAACGGCTCTCTCTCTGGTATCCAAGACATTTCGCGACATCACAGAACCGTATCTGTATGAAATAGTAATCTTCCTCAACTTTGATCACGTACCGACCCTCCTTAAACTATTTCGATCCACCCCTCCTGGCAGTCACACACCTCTTGGACATAGCCGTCGCCTCGATTTTTACCTCGGTCTTGGTGGTGAACCTTATCCCGATTGGGCCTGGGATGAAGGGGCTCACACACTATGGGGTCTCGTTCCAGCATGTCCTCGATTGGAAATCTTGATTTGTCGCGCAGTGTTCGTGGGCGCGCGGAGATTCCCAGAATACCCACATATCACTCACAAATCGCTATGGAAGACGATCGCACAGTGCTGGGCAGGGACACTCCGTCGCTTCGAGCTCTATGGGTTTCACATCCGCATGGACTTTTTCGAATTGATGCTTCGATACTTTTCCAAGCTCGAAGTTTGTCATATCACTCACCTCGTAGCCTTTAAAGAAGCTGCAAAGGATGGAGAATCCAGTGAGGGCGAGGATATGGATGTTTTTGACGACGAAGAGCCTAAGGCTACCTTGAGTGGTTTCCCCCGCATATGGGGGCAGGACGTGGCAGCGTCACTCGCGGCCGACCGTGCTGACTCGGAAGGACCGTCTGGATGGTTCGACACAGACACCGTCGCAGAATTTGCAGAGGCAAAACGCAGTGCATCATGGCCTCCATTCAATGGCACGGCGCCTTTTTTTTTTTTTTTTTTTTAAATCCCTGTTTATTGACCGCTGAGCGAAAGCTCATGTCGGTCCTTACAATACTATGTACATAATAAGGAGCCCCTTTGCCCCTTAGTCCTGCACCTGCTGAGGTAGTGAATGCGCGAATTGACGGGCCATCCTCGATGCCCCCCAACTGCCCAGGGCCCCGTGGCCCTGTTTTAGACACCTCCCTCTGACTTGTGAGGTGTACCGTTTCTAGTCCCACTTGTGTGTTTCCGGTGTAGCGTGGGTCGGCTGGCAATGTGCTCGGCCCCCGAAGGGGACGTTCACGAGAAGGCGGACCGCCGAAACGGTAGCTAACAGGAGAGAAGTTAGTAAGTAATTCCCTGGCAGGTCAAGTGACCCCCATTCCGGGACTGTAAGGGCGCTTACAATCTAATCCGCTAATCTGATCTAATCGTATCTTATCGATACGATTATGTTATTGTTTGGCAACACCGTCTGGTGTTGCCTATTTAATCAACTACATTACATAATTAAATAGTAGACCTTGTAACATCACCTACACGTAGCAAATAGACGACTAGTCAAGCTTACGTGCAGCGTGAACAGCAAGGTCGCCCAACCCTGTAACTCCGTTACATTTTTTTAAGCTACCTAGCTTTTTTACTGCTGCGTACCCACGCAGTCACCTCAAATTCAAAACTCTATTTCCAACATCAAAAAAGAACCCACACACCCCGAGACCCGATGACATCGAACTCCACAACCGGAAAGGACCGAACTCCGGACCACGAGGATGCGCTCACAGCGCATCCTCCATCACAACTTCCACTGGACCCAGTGGAAGTCGGATTGGTAGCTGGTGGCCAAAGTCCACCAGCTCAGAATACCTTAGGATTGGAACCCGAGGAATCCCGGCCAAACTCGCGCAGCAATGTGCCTGGGAATTTGGCCGACGAACTGGCCAGGTCACAACGACCTGGCTCGACATCCGCAAGATGGCCAGAAAGTCGTCTTTCAAGCCGGTCGCGCGGGGTGATTACCCCGAACATCGTGAAAGTCGAGTCGGACCAAGACAACTTATCCGACCCCGACGAAGTCATCGACAGAGGATTGCTCGCATTGCGAGTAAAGAGACTCTGGGACACGACCGATGTCCTTAGTGAGTATCGGCGAAGACGACTGGAAGGACGAGCAGACCGTCTCGTCCTACGCTCAACCGGCGCAGCGACGGTTGGAGAACTTGGCGCTGAAGATTACGCCAACCGGTATATTGAGGCATTATCCGTAGTAGTTACGGAATATAGAAAGAAGTACCCTAAGGGAACTTCGAATTCAGCGTTCAGCTCGATCGCCGGGACACCCGTTACTAAGAGTGTCCCACTTGACAAAGGGAAAGGTCGCGAGATCGACCTCTTTACGCCTCAAGCAATCGCCTCGGGCTCGAATCAGCCCCTTGATGCAGCGGATTTAGCAATATCGGTGCTGCACCAGGCGCGCCAGGAAGGAGAATCCGACGACGATTATCGTCGTTGAGCAGCTGCTGCGAAGCGCGAAAGAATGACCCTTGAGGGGCATTTCGCGCAACCACAGGGGTCCAAAGGAGCCCTGACTAGTGAAGCTACACTAGATCCACCCACTGTGCGTAATGGAGCAATCGCGCAGGCAGCTGGCAATGAAAGTGCGCCAGCTATTCAAGTTCCTAAGGAAGCAAGGGATGACCGGACTCCGTTGGCAAAGGAGTGGGGCACGCGGGTCGTATATCAGCGGTTGAGAAACGCTGATCTGTCGAAGAGCAAGTTCACGAAATATGACGACCAAGGAGTCGTCTTCGAGGGACGTATGCCCGTCGACGAGATGGCGAGGCAATGGGCCTCGCAAACTCAGGGCTCAGAAGTTGGAATGAGAACTGGGACCGTCGGAGGAAATCCTACGACGGCGACGGCTAATGGCCGTCAGGACATGCGGGTTCGTATTAACGAACCCTCTGCATCAGCGCAGCCTCGAGCTCAGACTCGAGGTTACTCAATGCCTGCACCGATCCGCAGGAGTCAATCTATTGCGGACGGAATTCATGCTGCAGGAGAGCAGCATAAGATGAAGATGCACGAACGGTTGCATAATCTCATACACGAGCGGTTGTCGGTACGACTATCGCTACCTGACGGGATGAAGTCCCGTCGTGCGGACGCAAAGTCCGTAGGCACTTATAGCGGAAGTGCGAAGTTCGGCGACCTGGAAGAATGGTTGTCGAGCCTGGTCGTTATGTTGGCTGTGAGCCAGTTTGGAGGAGCAGAACGCGACCAAGAGCGCGTTCTGATAACATCCGAGTTCCTTGACGGTGAATGTAAGGACGCAGGTCCATACTGGTCACCTGTGTTGGCATTGTTTGGCAACGCCTTCGGCGTTGCCTATATCTATTGTTTATGTCTATTATTTTAAGTAGATCTTCGCAACTTCATGTACAACTAGCAGAAAAATGACATCTGGTCAAGCTCGGTTGTAGTGTGAAACGCGAGGTCGTCCTGTAGCACCGCTACATTTTTTTGAGCTATCCAGCTCTACTGCTATATCCAGCTATATCCCGCTATATCCCGCTATACTGCTTCTTTTCTTATTCTGGCCAATCAAACCCCTTTTGGCCAACACCGACATCTTGATATGACATCGAGAACCACCCAGGACTATGCGACACGCGGATGGACACACGAGGCCGCGGACACGCGGCCACGTCACTCGTCGGAACCGCAGTTTGCGGCTCCGAGAGACGTTTCGATGCTCGAAGCATCGAAATTGATGCCACGTCACACGGCAGAAGCGCCGGTGGCGGTTCCCTCGAGCAAACTCGAGCCCTTCCTATGGAACGGCACAGGCGACTATTCGTCGCCTGTGCACGAAGATTGGATCGAGCTCGCCCTTCTACGGCGCGAGCTCCAGTTCTTTTGGTCGGCTACTGGGCTAACCGACGAAATTCAGCGACGCAGGCTTGAAGCCTGCGCCGAAAACGATGTATCTGAATACTATGGACGAATACACATTGATGTAGGACATACACAGTACCTACAACGATACACGGATGCGCTACGCGCACGCTATCGCGAATGGTGCGGTCGAGGAACCGCACCGACTATAAGCACTACACCTTTCACTTGGGAGGTGAAAATCGAAGCATTCTGGGCGACGACTGACGTCCAGAGTCAGTACCGGCGTCGGAGGCTGATAGAGGCCACCGAGAAGATATACCGGAAGTACGGTGCCCCATATTGGCACCATACGGAGGTCGGCGACTCGTACGCCGACAAAACTATAACACATACAGGCACTACAATGTAGCGTGTCCTACGGTCCAGCGGGCCTATACATTGTAGCGTACTTGACGGCACCAGCGGGGCCGCTGGAGCACCAGCGGGGCTCCTACATGTAGCCGTCTGGCACGGTGCCAGCGGGACCTCTACATGTAGTCATCTGGCACAGTACCAGCGGGCCCGCTGGTGCTGCAGCGGGCCTATATGATGCTGTTGGGGGCAGTGGGGTGGTGGCTTGCGGGGCACTACCACGTCTGCGGACCTCCGCGGGTCGTTGCCTATGGGGCACACCCAGCACTGCAGGGGGCCAATATGGTGCTGTTGGGGGCAGCAGGATGGGGCTAGCGGGGCACCACCCATGTCCGCGGACGTCCGCGGGTCGTTGTCTGTAGAACACACCCAGCACTGCAGTGGGGGCAGCGGGGTGGGGCTAGCGGGGCACCACCCACGTCCGCGGACCTCCGCGGGTCGTTGTCTATGGGGAACACCCGGGACTGTGGTGGGGCAGCGGGGTGGGGCTAGCAGGATGTCCGCGGACCTCCGCGGGTCATTGTCTATGGGAAACACCCAGCACTGTGGTGGGGGCAGCGGGGTGGGGCTAGTGGAGCACTACCCACGTCCGCGGACGTCCGCGGGTCATTGTGAGACAACGACCCAGCACTGCATTGGGGGCAGCTGGGTGGTGCCCTGCTAGCCCCACCCACGTCCGCGGGTCGTTGTCTATGGGGAACACCCAGCACTGTGGTGGGGGCAGCGGGGTGGGGCTAGTGGAGCACTACCCACGTCCGCGGACCTCTGCAGGTTGTTGTCTGTAGAACTCACCCAGCACTGCGGTGGGGGCAGCAGGATGGGGCTAGCGGGGCACCACCCATGTCCGCGGATGTCCGTGGGTCATTGTCTGTAGAACACACCCAGCACTGCAGTGGGGGCAGCAGGGTGGGGCTAGCGGGGCACCACCACCCACGTCCGCGGACGTCCGCGGGTCGTTGTCTGTAGAACACACCCAGCACTGCAGTGGGGGCAGCGGGGTGGGGCTAGCGGGGCACCACCCACGTCCGCGGACCTCCGCGGGTCGTTGTCTGTAGAACACACCCAGCACTGCAGTGGGGCAGCGGGGTGGGGCTAGCGGGGCACCACCCACGTCCGCGGACCTCCGCGGGTCGTTGTCTGTAGAACACACCCAGCACTGCAGTGGGGCAGCGGGGTGGGGCTAGTGGGGCACCACCCACGTCCGCGGACCTCCGCGGGTCGTTGTCTATGGGGCACACCCAGCACTGTGGTGGGGCTAGTGGAGCACTACCCACGTCCGCGGACCTCCGCGGGTCCCAGCACTGCAGTGGGCCTATATGGTGCAGTAGGGGGCTGCAGAACAGGGGCTGTTACACCCCTCCGCAGACTTGCAGCGGGGCACACTACATATATCATATCCAATGTACAAACATGTCATCTACATGCAGCCATCTGGCACAGTGTTAGCAAGCCCGCTGGGGCTGCAGTCGGTATATGGTACTGTACTGTGGAAGGCTGCACAACGTGCAGTAGAGCACACTATATGTAGCATGTCCCTTGCAGGCGTTACTCATGTGCCACCTCCGCGGAGCTGCAAGTTACAGTGGAGCACAAAATGAAGAAAGAAGGAATAATACTCCTTGAAAGATGGAATCGGATGTCTTTGATCATGGTCCTATTGGGCAGTTCGGACACCAGCCTTGCCAGGAAAATATAATTTGAGTATGGTTAAAGACAAGGAGCAGGGCTGTTATGCCACCTCCGCGGAGTTGCTGTGGAGCACCAAATGAAGAAAGAAGGAATAATACTCCATGAAAGATGGAACCGGGTATCTTTGATCATGGTCCTATTGGGCTGTTCAGACACCAGCCTTGCCAGGAAAATAGAATTTGAGTACCGTTAAAGACATGGAGCAGGGGCTGTTATGCAGCTCCATGGAGTTGCAGTGGAGCACACTACATGTAGCATGTCCAATGTACGTCTGCTCACCTCCATGGATTGTTGTCTGTGGCACACCTGGTGTTGCAGTGGGCCTATACAGTGCTAGGGGCCCATGGAGCGGAGATCTGTAACACCTCCCTCCATAGAGTAGCAGCAGAGCACACTACATGTAGCATGTCCAACATTTTTACTGGTATACAACCTCAACAGTATCATCATCAAATCCTGTCTGGATGTTATGCTTTAATTCAACCATGGGCCTACAGAGAAGGCTACACTTAAACCTGGAACTCTACTATAACTGTCATGTAGAGTTAACAAAGCCTGTATCAAGGGAGTGTTGTGTACTGAGTATGACCTTTGTGTTCCTTAGTTTTTCGATTGCAGGAGGCAGGAGGGCTGCAACAGCTGAAGGGCTGCAACAGCTGTCTCTAGCTCAACATTGACAATGCTGTGCATAAAGAGTACATTATATCTCAGTAGCAGAGCGTAAAGCTCAATATGAGAGATGGTTCTGTACCATGCACTCTACCAGGGCTGAAGATTACATCAATACAATTCAATTCTATTACAGGGCATGGAAACCTGCAGGTCTTGCATACTGGTTACGCCACATTGCAGAAATTACTGAAGTCCGTGGACATGCCAAATGTCATATACCTGCTCTGTAATGTGATGTCGGTATTTGACAATTTGACAATTCCATTATAGAAATTGTGTAACAGCACCTGCTCCACGGCCTACTGCAAGTCCGTGATGTAACAGCACCTGCTCTGCAGCCTCCTACAATGGTACTGTAGGTGTACTGCAGTCCCAGCGGGCTTGCTAACACTGTGCCAGATGGCTGCACAGAGATGATGTGCTCGTACATTGGATATGATATATGTAGTGTGCTCCGCTGCAAGTCTGCGGAGGGGTGTAACAGCCCCTGTTCTGCAGCCCCCTACTGCACCATATAGGCCCACTGTAGTGCTGGGACCCGCGGAGGTCCGCGGACGTGGGTAGTGCTCCACTAGCCCCACCAAGTGCTGGGTGTGCCCCACAGACAACGACCCACTGCGGAGGTCCGCGGACGTGGGTGGTGCTCCACTAGCCCCACCCCACTGCCCCCACCATAGTGCTGGGTGTGCCCATAGACAATGACCCGCGGAGGTCCGCGGACATGGGTGGTGCCCCGCTAGCCCCACCCTGCTGCCCCCACTGCAGTGCTGGGTGTGTTCTACAGACAATGACCCGCGGACATCCGCGGACGTGGGTGGTGCCCCGCTAGCCCCACCCTGCTGCCCCCACTGCAGTGCTGGGTGTGTTCTACAGACAATGACCCGCGGACATCCGCGGACATGGGTGGTGCCCCGCTAGCCCCATCCTGCTGCCCCCACCGCAGTGCTGGGTGAGTTCTACAGACAACAACCTGCGGACGTGGGTGGTGCCCCGCTAGCCCCATCCTGCTGCCCCCACCGCAGTGCTGGGTGTGTTCTACAGACAATGACCCGCGGAGGTCCGCGGACGTGGGTGGTGCCCCACTAGCCCCACCCCGCTGCCCCCAACGCAGTGCTGGGTGTGTTCTACAGACAACGACCCGCGGACGTCCGCGGACATGGGTAGTGCTCCACTAGCCCCACCCCGCTGCCCCCACCACAGTGCTGGGTGTTTCCCATAGACAACAACCCGCGGAGGTCCGCGGACATCCTGCTAGCCCCACCCCGCTGCCCCACCACAGTGCTGGGTGTTCCCCATAGACAACAACCCGCGGAGGTCTGCGGACGTCCCGCTAGCCCCACCCCGCTGCCCCCACTGCAGTGCTGGGTGTGCCCCACAGACAACGACCCGCCGCGGAGGTCCGCGGACGTGGGTGGTGCCCCGCTAGCCCCACCCTGCTGCCCCCACCACAGTGCTGGGTGTTCCCCATAGACAACAACCCGCGGAGGTCTGCGGACGTCCCGCTAGCCCCACCCCGCTGCCCCCACTGCAGTGCTGGGTGTGCCCCACAGACAACGACCCGCCGCGGAGGTCCGCGGACGTGGGTGGTGCCCCGCTAGCCCCACCCTGCTGCCCCCACTGCAGTGCTGGGTGTGTTCTACAGACAACGACCCGCGGAGGTCCGCGGACGTGGGTGGTGCCCCGCTAGCCCCACCCTGCTGCCCCCACTGCAGTGCTGGGTGTGTTCTACAGACAACGACCCGCGGACGTCCGCGGACGTAGGTGGTGCCCCGCTAGCCCCATCCTGCTGCCCCCAACAGCACCATATTGGCCCCCTGCAGTGCTGGGTGTGCCCCATAGGCAACGACCCGCGGAGGTCCGCAGACGCGGTAGTGCCCGCAAGCCACCACCCCACTGCCCCCAACAGCATCATATAGGCCCGCTGCAGCACCAGCGGGCCCGCTGGTACTGTGCCAGACGACTACATGTAGAGGTCCCGCTGGCACCGTGCCAGACGGCTACATGTAGGAGCCCCGCTGGCGCTCCAGCGGCCCCGCTGGTGCCGTCAAGTACGCTACAATGTATAGGCCCGCTGGACCGTAGGACACGCTACATTGTAATGCCCCTACCTGACTATAAACATGCTTCGTGGGATCGTAGAACTCTACAGGAAGCGGCGTCCGAAGGACGCAAAACTAGGGATATCGCAATCGTGCGATGCAAGTACGATGGTGCAGCAGGCGCCATCGCCAATAAAGTCGACGAGACCATCAACTGATGGTCTTAAAAGCGAACGTTCGGACGGCTTGAGTGCCGCCCCCTTCAAATCGATCGTGAAGCGATCCGAAAGACGCGAGAGCAATGGTCTCGCATCGGTGAACGTCACATATAGTGGCGGACACGACGACCGCAACTGGCGAGCACCGTCGCCGACGCACGAGCAAAATCTGCGACGGAGGTCACAGCCCAGGCAGGAGGCCCTCCAATCGGGCAACGTAGAGGGTATCGTCGAGCATCGGAGGATGCTCAGGGAGGCACGAACTGAGGAGAACGTCGTATCCGAACGACGTTCTGGTGGAGGGGAGAGGTACCAGAGCAGTAGCCGCCACCCCACAAACGAGACGATGAAGGAAACGTCGCAGAGCGACGTTTTACGAACGAGGTTGCCCAGTAAAGGCGCAACACCCGCTGGCGAGAGAAGCGCCAGTGACACGATGTCGGAGGGGTCGAAGGTACGACCTCCGAACGTTGAGATGCATCGGGAGGGCGCAAGGAACGAGTACCGACGGAGTATGGTCCAGATAGACCATACTTGTCAGGGGAACTCCCGCTCGCGCCCTCCGACGCTCACAGATCATCCCCCGACTCATGCGATCGCCCCCGACCGACCGATCGCGATCCCGACCCGACGCTCCGACCCAAGCGTCGGTGTACATACTTACATCATTCCTGTCGCTTCCCTTCCCTCCCTGCGCGCGCCCGACACCGATCCCGACGACCCGACATCCCGACGTCGGCTGTCCCACCTCGTGCCCGTACCCTGCGCCACGAGGATCAGACAGCGTCGGGAACGTGTCTATACACGCGCCGCACACCATTCGTTATTATTACATGTACAGTACACTCTAGAGGACCGGCCCTCACGTCCTACACTCGTATATAGTCGGCCCCCTGGCATTCGGGAATCCTTTACACTATTCTCTTCGGATTCCCCCTTGCCAGGTAAGCCATTACTTACCTTCGTTACTGTACATCCAATATAACTTCGGATTCCCCCTTGCCAGTGTGACTACGCTCCGCTATAAGGGTTGCCCTAACAGCAGAATAGTGTAAAACTGAGACCCGACGAAGTCGGCCGATCCGCTTCCGCGCCGAAACACGTGTCCGCTACACGCGACCCGTTCAACGCGCGCTCGCTCCGATCGCCACCCAGTCCCGTCTCGAGATGTCCGACTTTGGTGAATTTGACGAGCCGTCGCCTCCCCCTGCGCTTACGCCAGAAGAGCGACTGGCGAGCCTTGAAACCACGATATCGGCTCTCTCCCACACCCAAACCTCCAACTCGGCCACCCTGGACCGCATATCCTCTCTTTTAAATACCCTCGTTTCGGGGAACCCCTCCGCTGCCTCCCCAGCAGCACCTACGACCCCTGCGGCGCCGACGCAACCCTTGCCAACGCCGCCTCCCCCTCCGCGATCGGGATCGCACATTCGGCCGTCGCCTCCTCCGATCTACGACGGCGCGTGATCGGGCGGACGCGCCTTCTGGAACGCATGTCAACTGTACTTCTCGTTGACCACCGGGCAGTTCCCCGATGACCACGCCCGCATTAGCTGGGTGTTGTCATTCATGCAGCACGGTCGCGCCGCCGACTTCGTCAGTCGCGTCTTTCAATACGGGTCGGTGAAACTCGCATTCCCGGCCTGGAGCGACTTCGCGTCGAACTTCGAAAAGGAGTTCTTCCTGTTCGACGAGGTCGCCGACGCCGCACTCACCCTCGAGTCGACGGCGTATTTCCAGAACGGGCGCACCATTGACGAGTACATAGACTCGTTCAAAGCCCTGTGGGTCAAGGCCGATTACCCGGATGGTCGCCACCTGGTCCTCAAGTTCCGTCGGGGCATGGACCAGAAGCTTTCGAAGCGACTCGGAAGCATCACCACAGGTCGGCCCGACGACTCCAAGATCGAGGACTGGTTAGCGGTCGCCCGCTCCCAGGACTTCATCATGAGGACCGAGGAGGACTTCCACCGTCGGGCGCCTCCGACCCTCCCTTCGCACAGTCGCGCGGCCGTTCTCGTCCCAGTGCCTGCGGTAGCGCCCGCTCCCCACTGGCAACCCGCTGCGCCACCGGCCGCTCCTGCTCGTGTGGCGGCTCCGACGCATGTCGCGCACGCCCCCAAGGCGCCGACTCTCCCTCCCGGCATCCCGATGGATGTCGATCGGTTCCGCGGCCGCCCTGCTCGCGACGACAACTGTCGTCGGTGCCACCAACCCGGGCACTTCTGGCGCGACTGCCCCCAGCGCTTTGACGTGCGCCACATCATGCCGGAGGAACTGGATGATCTGATCTTGCAGCTGCTGGCGCGCAAGGACGCGATCCCGGCCGGCCCGACTCCCGCGTCGGCCGACCCAATCTTGGAAACGGGAGAGGATTTTTAGTCGCACAACGGGGAAAAGTACGCCCCCGTTGTCTAGTCGTAATCGGTTCGCCCCCCTATCTGTAGAGTACCCCAATATACTTGATATTGCTGCTACTTCTACGGGTGAACCTATCGACGAAGACGTACAATCCTCTCCTGACCAGCCGCCCTCTCCGCTGGTCGCTCCGACCAAACCGACTGTGCCGTCACGGCGCGGACTTCCACGATGGGAAAAGCGACTGCCCCGTCGCTTCGTGATCGCCGCCTCTTCCGACTCCTTGTCTCTGTCGTTGAAGGTCGAACTAGAGACCACCGACACCCAGGAGACGCACTCCCTCGTCGCCCTTGTCGACAGCGGAGCCTCGGGTTGCTTCATCAACACCGCCTACGTTGAGAAGCACAAACTAAAAACCCGACAGCTAAACCGACCAACGCTAGCCTATAACGTTGATGGAACCCCTAACGCAGCGGGTGCCATCGAATACGTGGTAGACGCGGTTCTGCGCTATGACGGTCACTCCGAGCGGGTACTGTTCGCAGTCGCAGGCATTGGGAAAGAGGATCTCATCCTCGGGTTTACCTGGCTCCGCGACCACAACCCCGACATTGATTGGGCGATGAAGAAGGTGAAGATGAGCCGGGCCCCGACGCGCTGCGACACCTGCAAGGTCGTGGCAAAGGAAGAGCGACGCGCGCGCACCAAAGTACGAGCCGCTATTCGGGCCTGTCGGGCCGAAGGGATCCCGCTCACCGAACCCGAGCTGAAGGCCCCGACCGGTCCCTATGTCGAGGACGACTCTGACACCGACGAGTTCCTCCCTTACACCCCGATCATGGAGGAACCCGATCCAGAGTCGGACGACTTCCTCACGGAGACCTTCCTGAACGGCGACCGCATCTTTGCGACTGCGATCCACCCCCCTCCGACTGTGGCGCACATCCGTGCCAGTCAAACGACATCGCAGCGACTTGCGGAAGCGCATGCCGCGAACTCTGTGCCCAAGTCGTTCCGCGACGGCGTTCCGACCCACCTTCACGACTTTGAGGACGTCTTCTCCAAGGTCGCGTTCGACGAACTCCCCGATCGCAAACAGTGGGATCATGCAATTGAATTGGAGCCGGGCGCTTCGCCGTCCGGCACCAAAGTCTACCCACTGTCGCCGGCGGAGCAAGTCGAGCTCGACGTGTTCCTCAAGGAGAACCTCGATTCGGGTCGGATCCGACCGTCGAAATCGCCCATGGCTTCGCCAGTGTTCTTCATCAAGAAGAAGGACGGTGCACTCCGACTGGTGCAGGACTATCGGACGCTCAACGCGCTCACGGTGAAGAACCGGTATCCGCTGCCACTCATTAGCGAACTGGTGAACAACCTTCGCGGCGCGCGGTACTTCACCAAGCTGGACGTCCGATGGGGGTACAACAACGTTCGGATCAAGGAAGGCGACGAGTGGAAGGCAGCGTTTCGGACGAACCGCGGTCTCTTCGAGCCGTTCGTCATGTTCTTCGGCCTCACGAACAGCCCCGCCACATTCCAGACCATGATGAACGACATCTTCCGCGATCTGATCGCCGAGGGTGTTGTTTGCGTGTACCTCGACGATATCTTGATTTACACCAAGACTCTCGAGGAACACCGTCGGGTCGCGCGACTAGTGCTGGACCGGCTCCGCGAACATAAGTTGTTCTTAAAGCCCGAGAAATGCGAGTTCGAACAGACCAAGGTCGAGTACCTGGGGCTGATCATCTCGCACGGGCAAGCGGAAATGGATCCGGTCAAGGTCGCTGGAGTGTCAGAGTGGCCAGCGCCGAGGAACAAGAAGGAGGTGCAAGCGTTCTTGGGCTTCACCAATTTCTACCGACGGTTCATCCAAGACTTCTCGCACCACGCCCAGCCCCTGTTCGACCTGACGGGCAAGGACGTCGCCTGGCGCTGGGAAGCGTCGGAGCAGTCGGCCTTTGACCTCCTGAAGTCTGCGATCATGTCGCGACCGGTGCTTGCATTCCCCGACGACGACCGACCGTACCGCATCGAAGCCGATTCGTCTGACTTCGCAACAGGCGCGGTCCTGTCACAAGAGTCGCCGTCCGACGGCAAGTGGCACCTGGTCGCGTTCTACTCGAAGAGCTTGAACGCTGTCGAGCGGAACTACGAGATCCACGACAAGGAGATGCTGGCGATCATCCGGTCCCTGGAAGAGTGGCGACACTTCGTTGAAGGCGCAAAGCACAAGGTGGAGATCTTGACCGACCACAAGAACCTTGAGTACTTCCTCACCGCGAAGAAACTCAATCGGCGTCAAGCCCGATGGTCTCTCTACCTCGCCAACTTCGACTTTACCCTCCACCACCGTCCGGGACGCAGCATGGGCAAACCCGACGCTCTGTCGCGTCGCGCTGATCATGGCGATGGAAGTGGCGACAATGCCGACATCGTGCTCCTCAAGCCCGAGTTCTTTGCGATTCGTGCAACCGAAGGTCTTGTACTGGTCGGAGAGGAGGACGACGTGCTGAAGGCGATTCGCAAGGGCAATCGCGACGGCGCACAGGAGGATGCGGTCGCGAAAGCGGCGCAACTGGTCAAGGCTTCCAAGGTCGCCGGACGCTCCCTACGCTTCGGCGAGTGGGGGGAGGAAGGCGGCCTGCTCACGTTTCGTGGACGGATCTACGTCCCGAACGTCCCAGACCTCCGCCGACGCATTGTGGAGCACCACCACGACTCCAAGGTCGCCGGTCACCCAGGTCGCTGGAAGACGTTAGAGCTGGTGTCGCGCAATTACTGGTGGCCCCAGATGTCGCGTTTCATCGGTTCATACACCAGCACCTGTGACATGTGCCTGCGCACGAAACCTCGCCGCCAACTCCCTGTCGGACAGCTGCAGCCGCTCCCAATCCCCGAAGGCCGATGGAATGTCGTGTCGGTGGATTTCATCACCGAACTCCCAGAATCCAACGGCCACGACGCGATCATGAACGTCGTGGATTCGGTCGGAAAGCGTGCGCATTTCATCGCGTCGCATACGACCTGTTCGGCTCTGGGAGCTGCGAACCTCTACCGTCGCCACGTTTGGAAGCTGCACGGTCTCCCCGACGCCTTCGTCTCCGATCGAGGTCCACAGTTCGTCGCCGAATTCACGCGCGAACTGTACCGACTCCTGGGTATCAAGCTGTCGGCTTCGACGGCGTACCACCCACAGACCGACGGACAGACTGAGCGCGTCAACCAGGAACTGGAACAGTTCTTGCGGGTCTTCTGCAACGAGCGCCAGAACGACTGGGAGGACCTTTTGCCCGACGCCGAATTCAGTTACAACAACCACGTACATTCGGCGACGCAGCAGACCCCCTTCCTGCTCGACACTGGTCGGCATCCGCGCATGGGCTTTGAGCCGCGCCGGGGCGCCTCCAAGAACGAGTCGGCCGACGAGTTCGTGGAGTGCATGAAGGAAGCACAGGAGGAAGCCAAGGCGGCGCTTTCAAAGGCTAAAGACGACATGGAGCGGTATTACAACCAGCGACACGCCCCAGCGCCCGACTACCAACCCGGCGACAAGGTGTACTTGGACGCGACCGACATTTCTACGACCCGACCGTCTAAGAAATTGTCGCATCGCTATCTTGGCCCTTTCGTCGTGCAAAGGCGAGTCGGCCCGCTCGCATATCGCCTCCTGTTGCCTCAGTCCATGAAGCGCATTCACCCGGTCTTCCACGTCGTAAAGCTTGTCCCCGCCGTCGCTGACCCGATTGATGGTCGGCAGTCCGATCCACCACCGCCACCAGACATCATCGACGACGAGCCCCACTACGAAGTCCACAAAATCCTCGACAGCCGCATCTTCCGCAAGAAACTTCAGTACAAAATCTTGTGGAAAGGCTACGGCTACGAAGAAGCTTCGTGGGAGCCCCGGGAGAACGTCGCCGCACCCGACCTGGTTCGTAAGTTCCACCGCGACAATCCTGACGCCGCACGCCACATCCGTGGCATTTTCACTCTATCCCCCGCTGTCTTCGCCACTGTCACCCCGCACCGAGTCGTTGCGATTCAAGAGGGGGGGTGATGTCAGGGGAACTCCCGCTCGCGCCCTCCGACGCTCACAGATCATCCCCCGACTCATGCGATCGCCCCCGACCGACCGATCGCGATCCCGACCCGACGCTCCGACCCAAGCGTCGGTGTACATACTTACATCATTCCTGTCGCTTCCCTTCCCTCCCTGCGCGCGCCCGACACCGATCCCGACGACCCGACATCCCGACGTCGGCTGTCCCACCTCGTGCCCGTACCCTGCGCCACGAGGATCGGACAGCGTCGGGAACGTGTCTATACACGCGCCGCACACCATTCGTTATTATTACATGTACAGTACACTCTAGAGGACCGGCCCTCACGTCCTACACTCGTATATAGTCGGCCCCCTGGCATTCGGGAATCCTTTACACTATTCTCTTCGGATTCCCCCTTGCCAGGTAAGCCATTACTTACCTTCGTTACTGTACATCCAATATAACTTCGGATTCCCCCTTGCCAGTGTGACTACGCTCCGCTATAAGGGTTGCCCTAACAATACTATAACCGATGGCGCGCGGCAAGGTCGTGCGCATCGAATCGAATCGCGCCTAGAAGGCGTACTGGAGGACAGCAAGCGTCCCCCCACCAAGCCAAGGGACAGGCTTGCATCAGTGCGCTCAGTAGTACGCGCTTACTCGTCATCTAGGTACGATACACCTAGATCCTATAGTGGCGCTATGGCCGCCACATCGGTACCGGAGAGCGCCAGTGTGTGCCATCAACCGGAACGACCACTGGTGCATCCAAGAAGAGGTGCCGACAGAGCGGTATCGGAGAGCGCCAGCGTGCGCCCTCAACCGGAACGACTACCGGAGCACCCAAGAAGAGGTGCTGTCACCGATGGCGGAGAAGCGACCGCAAACGCATCCCAGATAACGGGGAGGCACACGAACGGACCAAGCAGTTCACTTGGTCTGCAAAATGCTGGGCAGAGCTCAGCAGTAAATTCGAGCACAGCACGTCTAGTTAAAGACGTACGAGACGAGCATCCGGCACTACCGGAGGTGCGGACAAACGTCCGCAAGGGAGAAGATGGGGGTGGTGAACACCCATCGACGAAGACTGAACGCCACGGGATGACGACTGCAAAGGTGCCAACGCCGGCATACCCGGAGGCGGACTTCCACATTGCGTGGTGGATAGCACGACGCATCGACGACGGAAGCGACTGGAACGAGACGTTCCGGGAGCTAATGCACGATCGGCCGGAAGACGATGTGCGCCGGGTGTGGAGGTGGGTGAGGTACCACCTCCGGCATCACAGAGAGGAACTCCGTGCGGACACGGGGTTAATGGGCGTCAAGCCTGTTGCGGAGACGGCGTCAAGCGCTGTATCCGATGGTGGATTTAGTGACCGACCCAGCGAAGCGGGAAGGTCAAGATCGAGTTCGCAACATGCACATGAGCGAACACGCACCCCAGACCATGTCATAGACTGGTTGGAGGGTAATTCGAGGACCTACTCGCGCAGTATGAGCGTGATTAGGGGCAATTACGACATGGTGGTAGCGACACCATCGGCAGCTCGGAACGAACTGCCCACCGAGCAATTGGCGTGTATGCACCAAATTGTTCATCGCACATATGGCGATGAACAGGAAGAGGAAGACGACGGGAACGGTGAGCGGTCCGAAGGTCATTCGGAACGCTCAGAAGCATGGCATGTCCGAACATATGAGTGTGAGGACGCATGCCACGAGTACCAGTACCTCGATGAAGACGGGAAGGAAATTCACGTCTACGAAGTGGAGAGCGATGGGGAAACCAGCGCTCTCGAGGCGGAATATGATAGTTACCGTGAACGTGGTAGCTATCAAGAGGAGGAGGAGAATGGCGATGAGCATAGCGGCTCGGAAGATGCTCGTTTTAACGACGAGCAGGAGAATGGCGCTGCACATAGCGGCCCAGAAGACGCTCGTTTTAACGACGAGCAGGAGAATGACGCTGCACATAGCGGCCCAGAAGACGCTCGTTCGAACGATGAGCAAAGCGACGAAGGCGCTCGTTATGATGATAACGAGTGCACCGACTCCGATTGAGCGGGTTGGGCTCGTGGTGCCCAACAGTTCCTATCCAGTGCAGGCGTGCATCATGGCCTCCACGAGGCGTGGTCCGTGCGACATTCAGAGCTATAAATACATCGCAATGTACTATGATAGACTATCTTACCATATCCTGCCTTTCCCACCGTAACGTGAGACCTGCTGAGGTTGACGCCTCCATTTGGTGACGACAGTGGCATTCGTACCCGCAACTGTCTGTCTGGATCGCCGTCCGCTTCCGGTAAACGAAGCATGATCATCAGTCTACCTACCACCGCCAATAACAACACCCCCCATCTGCGACTTCCAACACCGGCTCTCCTTTCCTAATCCAATCAACACTCTCCATGCACCAGCACCCTTGCGGTGCTTTTTAAAGTGCTTTTTCTGTTTCCGACACCTGCAACTGTTTTTACCCGGTTTTCTCGGTGCTGGAGGGTAGCAAAGGTGATGGGTTCGAGGGCCGCGACGAGGACGTCGCGATGTGGGGGTGGGGCATATGCAGACACTGGCGACACTTCCGCATTAGGACAGATACAGCGCGCATTCAGCATCGCATCACGCCTGGAGACGTTTCACGGTTTCCCATCGCGCCTAGGTACAGCTGGGGTGATTTAGGGTTGTGTGTTTGGTTTCCGGGCTTAGGTTCGTGTTCGGATCGCGACGAGGACGTCGCTATTTGGGAGTTGGGCACATGCAGGCGTGCATCATGGCCTCCACGAGGCGTGGTCCGTGCGACATTCAGAGCTATAAATACATCGCAATGTACTATGATAGACTATCTTACCATATCCTGCCTTTCCCACCGTAACGTGAGACCTGCTGAGGTTGACGCCTCCACCAGGTCTTTGAGATGCGATATGAGACGCATCAGTCCGGCAGCCGTATCGGTTGTGTGTCGACGTTGATAAACGTCGAGGTGGCAGCCTACGCGACTTTAACCACAGTCGCAGCGATATCCATCGCTGAAACCCTTGTGGCGTATACGTCGGCGCGATAAATAGCGCCTCAGTCTTCTGCGGTGGTTCAACCAGCCCTGGTCTGGCAGTTGCAATAGCTGTCGACGAGGAGTCGAAGACGGAGCCAAAAAATCGATGAAGCCATAAATCACCGGCTAACAACTCGATTGGCGACTATCGAACCAACTCAGGCGCGAAAGTCATCGTTGGGCATTATGTGTCCAACCCTAGCCAGTACGTCTGCGGAGCATGGACGCCAATCTCTTAGAGACTGGAGGAACAAGTCGCGGTCGACAGAATCAACACTACGTTAGGGCCATGACCTAACATTATTCTTATTCCATATCGTCGGGGTACCAATACCCAGACGCGACAACTGTGGCGCATAACATATGCGCAATACCTTCGACTATGGGTGCGCGTACTGTACGCGCAATATATATCCATACCCTCGACATCCACCTGGGTGTAAAGATTGCTGAGTGCAATCTTAAAGGGGGGTATGTAAGGACGCAGGTCCATACTGGTCACCTGTGTTGGCATTGTTTGGCAACGCCTTCGGCGTTGCCTATATCTATTGTTTATGTCTATTATTTTAAGTAGATCTTCGCAACTTCATGTACAACTAGCAGAAAAATAACATCTGGTCAAGCTCGGTTGTAGTGTGAAACGCGAGGTCGTCCTGTAGCACCGCTACAGTGAAGCTCGGAAGTGGTATAATCGCCATGTTATACACGTGAACTGCGATAACCAGTTCTGGACGTTTGAAGACGTCATATTAGGATTGTACGACCGGTTCGTGTTGCCGTCAACCATGCAGGACGCCCGTAACGACTTCAATGCCGTTACTTACTCGGCGAGCAAAGGCATACAAGGTCTGTATGATGACCTTGTTGATCATGCTATGAACATGGCAGCAAGAACGGACGATTGGACGTTCTTGGAAAAATTCCTCAAGACACTCCCGCGTGAGATGCGGAAGGCGCTGTTCGATGACGGGTTATCACCCGAAATCAACACAGCACAAGAGTTCCTAGCGGTGGGCTTAGCCCACCAAGCAACCCAGAAGACGGCTGATTACTTTGAGCGGAATATAACCGCTCAACGGACTCAACCGAGTCAGCTGAGGAAACCAGATGGGGGGCGAGTGAACGCCCCACAAAACAACCTCAACCAGTTTCGACGACAGTATGGCGCACCTAACGCGACGCCATATACCAAACCGGCGGCTCAGGAACAACAAGGACGTGGAGATCAAAAGCCTCACGTCGATAAACCAGCGGTGAAGACTGGAGATCGTCCGCAAAACGATCACACGAAGAATCACGGCCACCACAATCACCCACCTGGCGAGGTGTGTTTCAATTGTGGAGGACTAGGGCATTTTGCAAGGGATTGCAGGAAGCCCAAGAAACCATGAGCGTACATAATGGCCGCTTATACGGCGGCAATTGATGCAGCGAGCGACGCGGACGACGAAGATGCGTCTCCCGAGGATCCGGATGGACGAGAAACTGGACGCCCTGATACAGAGGCGGACAAAGAAGATGAGGACGATGAGTTCGTAGACATGGAGGTCTACGAAAATGAATACTATGCTCGGGACGATGAGACCGAGCGTATGTTTGCGATGACGGAGGTAATTGCATCAGAAGAACGCAAGGAGAAGCCGTCGTTTCGCAAAGTAAAGGTGCGGACGGGCAGGGACAAGATTGCTCGCCCTGTACTGCCAATAAAGGACAAGGAGTGCCTTGTAACCTACATCAATGTAGGTGGCCACGAAGCGTGGACCCTATGGGACTCCGGGAGTACAACTACCGGACTTACTCCGTCGTTCGCTCAAGTGGCCGACATTCGCGTATTTCCGCTGGAGGATCCATTAATCCTACAGCTCGGAACGAAAGGAAGTCGGGCCACAGTAAACTTTGGCACGACGGTGGAAACCGTCCTTCCAGGATTTGAAGGCAAGGTCTACATGGACCTTGCTAACTTTGATCGATACGACGTGATTATAGGCACGCCGTTTATGCGCGCTAATAAAGTCGTGCTGGATTTTAATCGTGACGAAGTTATCGTCAACGGAGTCGCTACACCAGCGACGAAAGTCAAAATGGAGGATAGCGATGGTCGTGCTAGACGCCATCGGTCGTTGGAGAAACGAAAGGAATGACTCAAAGTAACAGTAGAAGATGACGATGATCCTGACGATGAGGGTAGGCCGATAAACAGCCTACCGAAGGATCATCCAGCAATTCTAGTGTCCGATGCAGAGTTCCAAGAAACTCTGAAGGAGGGGGATAAGCCACCTCCGAAGACAAAGAAACCCCAACGACGACAGCAGAAGGCACAAACGGAGCCTTCGAAGGAACAAGAACAGGCTAATGAGCCATGTGAAGAACGTCAGCGCGATAATGAAGCGCTAAAGACGAACGAAGCCGACAAGGATACGGGATCAGAACTGTGTTCTAATACAAGTAGTCGATCATTCTGGGACCGACCTAATCCACATCCACAATATGAGTGGATGTTCGACCCGAGGATGCCGCAAGAATGGAACGCAGTAATAGCGTCCATGCGGGCACACGAAGGACGGAACGTAGGCACGCTAGGAAAAGCGTACCGAAATCCTCGGCCTGAGGAAGTGTCGGAGCCAACGGAAATGAACTTTCCGGTGAATACACAACGGGCAAAACGGCCGTTATATCGGCTGCCAGTGAAGGACGAGAGTGACTTTGCTCTCGTGAAACTACGAGCTAGGTTCGACGATAAACCTAGCAAGGGAGACACAGCGTATATCCGCGCTGCAAGAACTGTCAAAGGAAAAGGTAAGGCACACAATGGAGGCCTTACCGAAGAAGATTATCCACGACTTCGTCAGCAATGGCACGACGAATTCGAAGACATGGTGGGTGGTACAAAACAACAGTTACCACCCTGGCGAGAAGTCAACCACGAGATAACTCTCGTCGACGACGAGAAACAATATCAGTACCACGCACCGAGGTGCCCAATGTCCCTTCGCGAGGAATTCTATGCGAAGGTCAATCGGTATACGGACTCCAAGTGGTGGGAGCCTCGTTCGGTGAAGCAAGCAGCGCCGCTGCTATGTATCCCGAAAAAGGATGGCTCCCTGAGAACACCTCTGGATGCACGGCAACGTAACGACAATACTATAAAGGACGTTACGCCGTTGCCGGACCAGGAAATCATCCGTGAGGATGTTGCCCGAGGAAAGATACGGTCAAAGATCGATCTAACGGATGCGTATGAACAAGTACGCATCCTCGAAAAGGACGTACAAGACCGCTTTTGCAACAATAGCGGGAACGTACGTTAGCAACATAATGCAGATCGGGGACTGTAATGCCCCCGCAACATTTCAACGGCTAATGACGTCCATCTTTTGGGACGTCATTGGGAAGTTCATGCATGTATACTTGGACGACATATTCATATTTTCGAACTCCATTGAAGAGCATGAAGATCATCTACGAGTAGTGTTCGAGCGATTACGCGAACAATCCCTTTATCTGAAGTGGAAAAAATGCGAACTGTATTCGGATCGCGTCGACTGCCTTGGTCATATAATTGACGACCAAGGAATTCGTCCCGACGCAGATAAATTGGCACGGATCCGTGAGTGGAAAACACCACGGAATTACAATGATATCCAACGATTCGTTGGACTTGTGAATTATCTGGGACAATTCCTCCCAGATATATCAGCGTATACTGGACCACTAATGGCAATGACCGAAAATGGGTCGCCATTCTACTGGAGGCCGATTCACCAACGATGCTTTGAAATGATAAAGCATATATGTTGTACGACACCAATAATTCGGCCTATTCAACCGAAGACAGGCGAGCCAATTTGGATCATCTGTGACGCCTCGAAGTCAGGCGTCGGTGCGATGTATGGGCAAGGACCTACATGGATCCAAGCTCAACCGGCTGGATTCATGTCCAGGAAATTTACCAATGCGCAGCAAAATTATGCCGTGCATGAATTAGAAACTCTGGCGATTCTTGAGGCGCTATTAAAGTGGGAGGATAAACTTGTGGGGTATAAAATCCACATTATTACCGACCACAAAGCCCTCGAGTTCTTTAAAACCCAGGTGAACTTATCACCTAGGCAGCGTCGCTGGATGGAGTATATGTCGCGATTTAACTTCGACATCACCTATGTGAAAGGCGAACTGAATAAAGTCGCCGATTGTTTATCGCGATACTTTGAAAGCGATACTCCTCAAGATAGATACGATGTCCACGACTTCGTAGCCGCCGATGCAAGAATCGACCCCACTGGAGAAGATTTACCGGTTCCACGATACCATGAGATCGTGGAAAAAGTGGTCGAAATTCGAGCAATGAAGGACGTAGAAATACGTCGCAGCAAGCGGCTTCAAGAACGCCAGGAGGACCGGGATATTGAAGCCCAAATTATGGAGGACGCGGCACCAAGTGTCGCATCTAAACCCTCATCACACCCTCAGGAGAGCATAAGTCCAACCGAGCGTGACCGCACGGTTGGAGATATTGTGTTAGGGAGGGACACAGTTGCCCCTCCCCCAGATAAGACGGATGAGAGTATCCGTCGTGAAGTTATCCTTGGATATCCAAAGGATAAACTCTTCTCGGCTATTATCGAGAACCCCAAAGACTTTCGTAACTTTACTTCGAAAGATAAACTTATATGGACCAAGAACGCTACCAATGACAGCGTTCTATGCATACCGCGAGAGCCGAAGCTCATCACGTCAATCGTTGAACAAGCCCATAAAACTATGGGACATTTCGGCGCAGAACGAACAACGGAATATATACGACGTTGGTATTGGTGGCCCTCGCTAGCCACTACCGTGCGTACATTTTGTAAAACGTGCGAATACTGCCAGCAGATCAAGACGTCCAACCAGAAGCCGTCAGGGAAATTACATTCCCTGCCCGTACCAACAAAGCCCTGGGACTCCATTGGAATGGACTTTATTGGTCCATTCCCAGAATCCAATGGATGTAATTACCTATGGGTAGTAATCTGCCGCATGACAAGTATGGTGCATTTGATACCCATACATACGACTATGACCGCAGCCCAACTATCGTGGGTATACCTACGGGAGATCGTCAGGCTACATGGCCTGCCGAGCTCGATCGTAAGCGATCGAGATTCGAAGTTTACATCGCGCTGGTGGCGCGAGCTACATAAATTATTAGGAGCTAAGCTCCTAATGTCGACATCTTTCCACCCTCAGACGGATGGACAGACGGAACGGGCCAATCGTAGTATTGGACAAATTTTCCGCGCCGTAGTGAGACACGACCAGAAGGACTGGGTAGACCGTGCACCCATGGCCGAATTCGCGATAAACGCGAGTGTATCGGCCACTACCAAGTTCGCCCCATTCGAGCTTAATGGAGGCTATATGCCATCTATGTTGAAGGAGATACGCTCAGACAGCGTAATACCGAAGGGAATTCGGGAGTACGCCGAGCGAGCATTACAAAACATAGCGGAGGCTCACGACGCTATAATTGAGGCGCGCGTATTTCAAACGCACGAGGCCAATAGACGTCGATCAGTGGGTCCCGACATAAAGGGGGGCGACTTGGTGTATTTATCAACCAAGAATTTGAATCTTCCCAAGGGACGCGCACGAAAATTGTGCCCGAAGTTTGTCGGGCCCTACAAAGTACTCAAGGCCATGCCAGAAACGTCGAACTATACGTTGGAATTACCAACGGCGTTAATGGAGCGCCGGATTCATCCAACGTTTCACATATCGCTGTTGCGTCCGTACCACGCAACGAATGATGTGATGTTTCCGAATAGAACTCATCCGGAGCCCTATGATTTTGGGGCGCCGGATAATCACGAATGGTTCGTGGAAGACATTTTGGGCCACAGATGGACCCAAAATAATGCTATTGAATACCAAGTTCGGTGGAGTCTGGGAGACACCACCTGGGAACCGCACACTAATTGCAACAAGTTAGCGGCACTCGACCGCTACTTAGAATTGCAGGGAGTAAGGAGCGCGTCTAAATTGCCGCGAAGAGTTTAGACTGTGGCACGATCATGTGACCATGGCGATCAAGAAATTACATAACCATCAAAGGGTTATGGCAGGAGGTTAAATATGTTTTTTGGCGCTAGTACGCGTAACCGACTTCAACTTCAACCACAACATGTACCCCAACCCAGGACCCACCTCCTCCAGCAACGACGTGATTCGGGGCGGCGACAGCCGCACCGACCTTCAAAATCTGAACCCGGGACCGAGTTCGAGTGGGGGGGAAGTGCAGGGGCGCGTGGAAAACGCGCCCCCGCCTCCATCCTACATGGGCTCACAAACCCAGATGTATCAGTACCCGCCGGCTGGCCATATGAGCCAGCCCCATCAAGGGCAACAACCATATCCAACGGTTGGCCAAATGAGCCAACCGCCCCACCAGGGGCAACAACCACCGATGGGTGGTTTTTACCCACCAGCGATGGCATTTCAACAGATGCCATCGATGGCGAACCACATGGGGTACCCGCAGCCGATGTGGTACCCCCAAATGCCGATGCAGCCGGTACCGCAACATATGCGGTACAACGAACCTGAGCCGATGGAAGTAGACGATCAGAGTCGTCTACGGGCACCTACCCCTCCGGCGCAAGTGTCGCGCGGCGAATCATCGCGTCGCCCCGTTGCGCAGAACGCAGTCGCGTCGAGTTCGCAAAGGCCGGCAGACGATCGCAGAGCGTCGTCTGCATCAAGTTCGCGGAGACCATCTGCAGACGATGGTCTCCTCAATTCTCTACTGGATCGATTGGATGCCGCGGGGATTAACCGCGAATTTTGTGAATTCTTGGACGACGGAATGGCGCAGCTGGTCATTACCCAGCTGCTGGATGCATACGAAGGAGCCCGTGAGGAATTGGGCCGAATAAGAGCGAGAGAACGGGCCATGGCTGAGCAACTCAGCCTGGCAAGAAAACGGCCGGCGGTATCGTCGCCGGATCGAGGGGAGGGATCATCATCCCGACCCATGAAGAGGCAGCAGACGGAGGGGCGTCGAGAGGAACGCACCTCGTATGAACCGAGAAGGAGCGAGTTGTAAGGGAGACGGCCGTCGTTTCCCTAGTAATGACCCCGGGGTTATGCTACCCGACGGCTAGAGTTAAATCTGACTAAAAGGCAAAGTGGTAACAGAGGACTATGGTGTAGTGGTAACACGAGTCGCGGGTTCGACCCCCGCTAGTTCTAGTTTTCTCGGGGACGTGGGTTCGATTCCCGCCTGAGCTGTTACACGAGTCCAGGCGTCAGGAACGACGCCCGGAACCAGAGTATCGGCGGCAGGAACGCCATCCCGACCATGAAGTGCGGCGCGATGAACGCCCACTTGACTATGGTGCGCAACGGGATGAGCACGCTCGGGAAGCGTCGCTCCCACTACCAATCCCGGGAGAAAGCCGGGTGCGGAACCCAGAGAGAGGTTCCCAGAAGAAGGAACCTGTCGGCAAGTATACCTTGCCGCCGCCATCACCCGCACCACCTACTCCGATGGTGCAGCCTCCGACACCGCCGCCTAAATCAAAAGGCAAGCAGAAGGTGTCCGACCCATACACCGAGGCTATGGCTGAGTCGGATTACGGCGAGTCCTCAGATGACGGGAAGCCCGTCAGCAAGAAGAAGGCTGCCGGGCGGAAGCAGCAGCGTGAGAACTTGGCTCGCAAGGCTGAGAAAGAGGCGACAGGGCGGATCCCTGATGAACTCGGGGTGGTCTTCGTCGACAACCGCCACGAGAGGGACAACCGGTTCTGGGATATGCTAACGCGGGCGATATATGTATCGCCCGCCCAAAATCGGGCCTATGCCCTGGACACAGCAGCTCGCGCAGCAGAAAGCGAGCTGGGAACGGGACAAACATTCCGTCCCTCAAGTGGGCGGCTATATGCCGTCGCTCCACGCGGGTTCCCAATGAACCCTCGTGAAGTTGACCAGCTCTACACTCTGGTCACTAGACCACAACACGGAGTGACGGACCAAGAGCGGGCCGAGGCCTTTATGCTCTTTAGAGAGTTCCGTCATGTGGCCCTGTCGGTAGCGCCCCATTTGCGCGACCGAGCCATGACTCGTATAGCAGCCGACGAGTTCAAAAATATCGGACGACCGTTCGATAAAAAGTCCCACATTTGGCAGGTCGCCCACATTAGGCGGCCTGGAAAGGCGTTTGTATACCGGCCTGATAAGCCGACCCGAGGTGCTGGCTTGCCACAACCCGGCCCCGACCACGCCTTTGATGTCGAGCATTGGTGTCGACATATGATTCACCATGGCCGTATTGGTTCCAGAAACCAATACGGCGGTATTGTTATGGACTACCGGTTCCACGTCCACCGTCGCGGAACGTGGGGATACTTGTTGGCAAACATGCTCGCGCCAACACCGCATAGTTTGCGGACATGGTTTATGCGAATATTCGCAACCATCACCGCTCGGCCATACCTCTATTCAGAGGCAGTGGCGGCCCACGACGAGGCCCAACCGGATCGGCCTTTCACGCCGATCGTCGGGCCCGAGGTGATTATCCCTCACATACAAGTGACCGCCCCAGAGGGACGCGTCACTGTAGAAGGTGTCATTCAACACCTTATAAACAGTGGTATTCCCATTCCGTGGATAAACCACAGTTATACGTATGGTCTACACTATTTGGACCATAATTACTCCACGGCAGGTCCTCACCGAGACCTGCTGCGCAACACCGATGACGATCGAGTACGTCGTCTCGATCAATTGGGCATTCCTCCCGCTATGGATGAGTGGGACGGGTGGTATCATCCTACCACCGACGACATTTCGCGCATCCACATGTTGATGCAATTAGAGCTCCATAACGATGGGCTCGACTGTCTACTCAACTCAGAGTGGATGCTCGTGGGTGAAGACCCACATTTCCGAGAACTCCGTGTTCGGACTGGGGAATTTCCCCCTCCGGACCTGCACCATCCCGCTTCATCGGGATCGACGGCTTACATCGTCGAAATGGCGGACCCGGCGGCAGCCATACCTGCCCCCGCGACATCATCCACAGTCGCGGCAGCTTCACTCGAAGCTGCCGAAACCCCAGTGGACCCCGTGTCGGCTCTTACTGAGCCTCTATCACAGGCGGTGATAACCACCAGCCCAGGTCCGGTGGAAACTAACCCCACCGACCTTGATACTGTGATGGAGTAAGTGGTCGGGGAGACAACCTAATCCCCCCGTCAACGAACCGACCAACGACACGCAGGGGTCACCGTCGGGACGACCGCCATTGTCAGGTGTGAACCACCTGACTCTCGAGAAGCACCCCGCAGGTCGCGTATTCAAAAACACGCAACACCGGACTTTCTCACTTCTGTGAAACGCGCGCGGCACTTTGAGGCCGTGCAGTGGAGCATTTGTAGCCACTACATTTTAAGTCGGAAATACGTATCATCAATACGTATTTCTGCACTACTTTACTGGGTAGAGGTCGCCGGGACCTAGACCCCAATTTTACTTTATATTCTTGCCCGACCTCCTGGTGAAGATCGCTACTAGCGATCTTAAAGGGGGGTATGTAAGGGCGCTTACAATCTAATCCGCTAATCTGATCTAATCGTATCTTATCGATACGATTATGTTATTGTTTGGCAACACCGTCTGGTGTTGCCTATTTAATCAACTACATTACATAATTAAATAGTAGACCTTGTAACATCACCTACACGTAGCAAATAGACGACTAGTCAAGCTTACGTGCAGCGTGAACAGCAAGGTCGCCCAACCCTGTAACTCCGTTACAGGGACCCCTTCCTCCCCTTATACCTGTCCTTTTGTGCCTTCCCGTCGGTCGAGCTTTGAGGTGTGTTTGAAGTTTATTCGTCCTCGCCGTCTTCATTCGCTGCGTCGCCGAATGGGTCGAGGTCTGTCTGTGCGGGGTCATCCTCATCGTCGTCGCTGAGATTAAAGGGTGTAACATCACCGAATGTGTCTTTCAAACGTGCTGTGTCTGCTATGTACTGTAGCAGGGCTTTGATACCCTTCTTCGTTCCGAGGTCTTTACACTCCCCCACCTAATCCTATCGGAGTCCGTCGGACTCCGACGGACTCCTAGGACATCCTAGGACTCCGATCGGACTAGTTGGTACTACAAATCATCAATAAATGATAGACTTTGGAGTGTCCGAGTCCGAGAGAATCCTATCGGAGTCCGATCGGATGTCGGATCGGACGCGGACTCCGATCGGATTTTGTCCTATCAGACTCCGATAGGACTCCTAGGACAACCAGTTAGGACTACTAGTAGCTACCAATGTCATTACCAGTGTTTACTATGTTTACTGATAACTAGTAGTAGTAACAAAATAGTAGCATTGTCGAGAGTCGAACACTCGACCTGGCCCACATGATGACCAATCAACGCTAAGTTGACTACACCAACCGCTGGTCCATGGGACTGTTGTACCCCAAGCTATTAAAGGATACAACACATGATGCTCGACGACGGGCCCGTGCGCTGATGGTTCAAACACTGCCATCATGTCCGTCGTTTGTTCCTCCTTCCTCCACGTCGCCGCCGCCCCCGCTGCGTCCATTCGGCGCCGCCTGCCAGTGCGCGGCCCACAACGCACAGGACGCCTCCCAAACCCCCTCAAGACCCGCGTGACGGCCGGAGACGACGAGAAGGGCAGGAAAGGCAGGGGAGGTACACAGGGCAGACCCCAGCTGGGGGAGAGCCGCGAGGTGCGCCATCGCACCACCCACACGTCCACCACTGACCCCCCCGCATGCAGCACGACCACCAGGGGCAACGACCACGACCCCACGGTCCCTGCGAGCCCGACCCGTGCCACCACCACCACCACCACCCACAGCAGACCACGATGACGACGGCCACCACCACCACCACCACCACCACGGCCACAGCACACCACGATGACGGCGGCCACCACCACCACCACCACACCACCACCACCACCATACCACAACGACGACGAATGGCCACCACCACCACACCACCACCACCTCAACGACGACGACGGCCACCACACGACCACCACCACGACCACCACCACCACCACCCCGCCACCACACGACCACCACACGACGACGACGACCACCACACGACGACGACAATTACCACCCCACCACCACCACCACTACACCACCAACGATGGACAACGGCCCCCACAGCACCACCCACAGCACACCACGACGACGGACGACGGCGCCCACAGTGACGGACGACAGACGACGGCGACGACGGCGCCCACAGCAACGGACGACGGCTGCCACACCACCACGATGATCGCCACAGCACGACGACGGCCGTCACACCACCAACCACACCACCACCAGCACCACAACAATGATGCCCGCAGCACCACGACGACGGCCACCACCACACCACCAGCACCACCACCAGCGCCACAACGACGACGGCCACAGCACCACGACGACGGCCACCACCACACCAGCACCACCACCGACCAACAGCCACCACCGCCGCCGCCGCCACCACACCACCACTACAACAACAGGGGGAGAGCCGCGAGGTGCGCCATCGCACCACCCACACGTCCACCACTGACCCCCCCCCATGCAGCACGACCACCAGGGGGCAACGACCACGACCCCACGGCCCCTGCGAGCCCGACCCGTCCACCGCGGTGCCACGTCACACGCCAAACGACGCGACCACCACCGCCACGTCACCACAGCAACGGCCCCACCGGACGAAGACAGGAAGGCCCCGACGCCCCATAGCCGCCACGTCACACGGCGAAACAACACCCACACCCCCCCGACGACCACGACACACGGACAAAGGGCCCAACGAACGGACGACGACGCCCGACGACGCCACCCAGCACCCCCGCCAGTCGCATGGGCCAACGCCCGCCGCCACGTCACCCAGCGTGACCGACAGCGCACGCCCACGGCCACCCACCTGCCCAACCACCACGACACCCAGCGCGACGCGCCCACCACACGCACGCAACCGCCACACGACACCCCGACGTTCGCCGCGTCGACCACCGCCCCCATCCGTGCGGGGCCTTTTTGTTTTTATTTAAGTAGATAATCTCAATGTATTAGACACCTTCAAATGATAACTTTTCTCATTTTTCAGTAATATGTACCACAAGCACTGCTACTCATGAGACCGGGCCCGTGCGCGTTCATCATTTCGCGCGCGTCGCCGGGAATTTCAAACTCCGCCGCTGTTCACGTTTCCAACCACCCCCACCACAACACTCATCCACCACAACTGCGAAACGACGCCATGGCCACCCGCTCGAACACGTTAACCACCCGCAGCGGCCGAATTCGCGCCGCGCCGCCTCCCTCCACTGCCTCAACCGGCCGAGGCCGCAAACGCGCCACGTCGACCGTCGACGACGCCGCCAAGCAAACGAAAAAACCCAAAAAAGCGAACGAGAGCGACGAGGAGGACGAAGACGAGGACGAGGAGGAAGAGGATAGGAACCAGAAGAAGGGGAAGGGGAAAGGGAAGGGCAAGGGCAGGAAGGCCCCGAGGTGAGTACCCTGACCCCTCGCCGTCGTCATCGCACTGACGCCATGCAGGAAAACCAGCACCAACGAGGACGCCACTGGCGCTATTGCCCCAGCACCTCTCACAAGGTAAGTACCCCCGCCCCCTCTGGTTCCACACCCCCCCTTCATCCATTTCCCAGGGCCGAGCAAGTGCTCGCGACGATGGACATAGCCCCGCCGAAACGCGCACGCACCGCCACCACCACCACTGCTACCACTGCCACCACTGCCGCCACTGCCCCCGTCAGTGCGCGCCAACATCGTTCTGACGTCCGCGCGGCCGCGAAGGACGACATGACTGTTGCAGCCAAGCAGCAGGACGAGGGCGCGAGCGAAAGTGGGACCGATGGCGACACCCCGGTCACCAACACCACCACGGAGCACGACAGCGACGGCCCGCCAACAACGACGACTGAAGACGATAAGGACACCGCCGATGAGGACGAGGACGAGGATGCCAACGCCAACGACGCTGCCAATGCCAACAAGGCCGATGACACCGATGACGAGGACGCCAACAACATGGCTGACCTCGACAACGACAACGACGCCGAGGACGAAGCTGACAACGCCAACAATGTCGAGCGTACCCCCTCTCGTCGTAAGAAGGCTGCCACTGCTACTGACCGTACACCCATCCGTCGACGTGCAGGGGCTGTCGTCACAAGCATGGATGATGGTAGGTTTGACTTCTTTACTCTCGTAGCTGGTCATTTAGATTATTATGTATTAGGTTTGACTTTACCAAGTGCTTTGTCCCTGAATGCTACACAGGATGAGGGTAAGTGATATTTAATAGACATCGCTGTCTTGATTCATCGTCTTTTTGACAGATGTTCGCATGACGAGTCCACCCAACAGTCCTCCTCATGACTTACAGGGTGCGTCTCGTACCACTGGTGGATTCTCTCGTGGACGTGCCCATGGGAACGTGTTCAACTATGCGGATTTCGATCCGCTCCCTGGTAATGCCTTGGAGCGTCCTACTGGGAACGTTCAGCTTTATACCACCAGTGACAAACCATCAAAGATCAATCCATCGGAGGACAAACCAACCATGTTTATCAAACAAGACGTATCGACATTCACTTTGGGACCTGTTTTGGAGAAGCTTAGCCGTCGTTATTCGCCTATTCGAAGTACGTTTCATTTCGTAGTGTACTAACTTTGCTCATTTAATATTTAGAGACCAACTCGCGGATTTTTGTATGGGAGGAGGATATGTGGAATGTGAAAGGCAAATTTGAGGAGGCTTTGGAAGACGATGAAGATGTTGCTTGGACTCAGGAGAAAGGGAAGTATATTCTGCGTTTACTTGCTGTGCGTTTTATGCTTTTCAGTTTTATCTGCTGATAACTAACGATTTATGACAACTACATTCTACATAGCAAACTGATAGGGATGCCAGTACTTCTCTGGGTTCTGTGTCAGGCCAGACTCCTGCTGCTGCGTCTAACTCTCGCTCTGGCTCTGTTGCTCGTTCTCGCTTCGCTTCGAATGCGAATGCGAGATCCCTTGACGCATCGCAGCTCGATCTTATTGATCGTCTTGGGGTTGACTTAGCTCTTGCTCAGACTTCTGATCGAGGCCTTCGTGTCTCTTGGAAGAAGTATAAGGAATTTTTGCTGGCGGACAAAAATCTCCGCGACCAAGTAGCTGATCATACTTGGGAAGGCGAGAAGCCTATTAAGAAGGATCTCATCGAGCTTTTTGTGTCAAACTCTATGTGGCATTCACATTATGCTCCGAATTTTCCCAAAGTTGCTCAACATCCACTTCTTCAAAAGTGGTTGGAGGACAACGGCGATCGTCCTAGCGACTTTGAACTCTGGGGCTTTGACAAAGCCAACTATAATTTCAAAGACCTGGCGAGTTATCTCGCTGCTGCTGGTTTGTCTTCTGGGACACGTTCAGCTTCGAACACGTCCACTGCGCAGAAGAGTAAGGGGAAGAAGAAAGCTAAGGAGGTAGATACCGTCTCAGATGACAGCAAGAGATTGTCTCGTAGTAAGAAACGGTCAAAGTAAGTAGCTTAGTAGTTAACTTTGTATTATTTGGACACATATCTCGTTACCGCTCTAGGTTTTTTTGTAACAGCTCTCGCTCTTGGCTACTCTATGCACAATTTCCAGTTCTATTCTGGCTTGTTATCTGGCTGGCATGGCTACCAACTGTCGCAGCAATGCCAACTGTTGATCCTTTTGCCGAAGTTACATTTAAGGCTTTCTCAAAATTCATTATTGAGAATTTCAGCTCCAAAGTCTCACTTGCGACTGTACTGGTTCTCTTGTTCACTATGACCGAAAATCCTGAACTGCTAAGTTTGCATGCTCGTCAACAGAATCCCCGATATCATGGGGAGTACAAAGCAGAAAAATCTGCATGGATGAACTCTTTGACTCGTGCTTTGATTGAGCGGCTACGCACTGACACAAAGCACTTGTTTCGACATAATGAACCTGAGAAAGGTGCTTTGAAAGAGACACAAGTCAATGCAATTAGCATGAAACTTAATGCGTTTTCGAAAGTACTCAAACTCTATCCATATGATGAGAGTGGCAATTACTTGGGAAAACTGGAAACTTGTTCTCAAAAATCAATTCAACCTGTCTATATGATTTGCCCTGACTCAATAGAATGTGAAACTATGACTTGTAGTGCACGCTCTCTGCTTCAGATAACAAAGTCCAGAGATGTTCCAAAGATTACTCTAATTAAAGGCTCAGTTCTCCATGAACATGCACACGTGCTTACAGGGCAATGTCCAACATGCAAAACAATGTATATGGCTGATCATGAACGAGCTAAACAATCTGAAACAACCTGGAGTAAAGTCTGCCTGAATTCAGCAAGATATATCAAAGTTGGACAGAGTGTATGGGTTGATCGACAATTTGCAAAGGCAGTACTAAGTGGAACATATAGTTTTCATGCATCAGCTGCTGCATATTCACAGTACTGGACCAATAGCTTTGGCAATCAGAATGAACAAAGCTTTAAGCTCTCACGACGGCAAACATGGCATGCTTTTGTTCAGGAATCAATACGGTCCATCGCATCTGCTTCTGGGAAAAACTTGGTGCTACAAGATGGACTTCCAATTGATGAAGTCACTAAAGAGGCTTTTTATGCTTTGGGTAGGGAAGGAATTATAGAACCTGGACATACACATTCCTGCTCAGAATGTACGCACAAGTACAAAGATACTGCAGATACTCTCACATCCAACAACACCGAGGCAAGTGCCGAGGCAAGTGAGTCAGAGTCTGCCATGAATGTTGATACTGCATATGTAAAAATGATTGTGATAGATGGAAATGTGATGGGCCCATATGTACGTATATCTCGTTGTTGTTTTGAAATATTCTCTAATAAATCTTAGCATTGTGCATATGATGGCTGTACTGCGGATCTTTTGAATGCTCGTGGTGGCTCATTTTGTGCTTATCATGAAACCCAATTTGGAGCTAGGTGCCGTGTGCGTGACTGCACAAATAATAAAGAGCCTGGAACACAGGCCTGTACAAGGCACCAAGCATCTTGGAACAAATATGTACAACAGCATAGTCGTGCTAATTTAACTGGTGTACGAAGGGTTCTTCAACGCCCTAGTGAAAGACTTCCTTGGCAGCCTGTGATTGGTGAAAGAAATACCCAACCACATGACCAACAGCCTCCTGAAGAACAAGTTCGAAAGAATTACTTCAGTCCGTCACGATTTTATTGTGTTGAAACAATCTGTGCACCTTGCGGAGTTGTAATTGCATGGGCAAAGTTTGCAAAATCAGAATCACCAACAAACATATTGCAGTTTATGGATTTGGTGTATCCAACTGCAGATTCTCGCCCAGATTATGTGTGCATTGATAAAGCCTGCCTAGTCCTGCGGACTGTTGCTGTAAATCCCAATTTTCGAAGCTGGATGGACACCAGCCGGTTTATTGTTGATGCATACCATTATGCAAATCATCGCACAACTGACAGAATGTGTCAGGAATATTGCAATCCTGCTCCTACAGACGGATCTGCTCCAAACCTAGTAATTGTGGAGAAGGATAGGCAGGGTAGACCACAGTATAAACGTGCTTTTAATACACAAGCATGTGAACAGCTAAATGCTTGGATGGGTGGTTTTGAATCAATTCTGAAAAGAATGGTTCCTAGCAACTTCAATTGGTTTTTGCATACTATGTTGTTCTATCATACAAGTGTTGTAATTCAAAAGCAGCAGCAAAGTGCTGAAGATGTAGAGGAAGATGATGATGCACAGGAAGTTGAGGAGGACTTGTAAATACTTTTGTATCTAACTATGTTTGACAGCAATTAAATTGTTGCTAAGTGCAAGTCCGATAGGAGTCCGATCGGACTCCTAGGAGTCCGATAAGACAGTGACAAATTCTATATAGAACCACTAAGCCTGTTGTTGATGTCTTGTTGATGGTAAGGATAGTGCTTACATGTAGTAAAGTCTGATCGGACTCCTACTGGACAGTCCGATCGGATCAGAAGATAACCTGCATAGAACTATTGATAAAGGACTAGTAGGAGTCCGATCGGAGTCCTAAGACAGTCCAATCGGACCACAACAGAATTTGTATTGAACTACTGATATATAGTAGAGCTACTAAGAGTCCGATCGGACTCCTAGGACGATCTGATCGGAGTCTTAGGAGTCCTAGGACTGTCCGATCGGAGTCTTAGGAGTCCTAGGAGTCCGATCGGACTAGGTGGGGGAGTGTAAAGTACTGCTTCGTTCCGTATAGGGTGTCGGCGGCTGTAACGGTTGTACGGGGTTGGGGTATCCTTGCGAGACACCAGACACGTTAAGCTAGACCAATCTGTGGGATTCTGCTAAGTACGTGTACAGGGTGAAGGTGCAAAGGATTATCTAAGCATAAACTGTATAGGACCTTTATATACGCATAACAAAGATGGTCGTGCATTACCAGAAGGTAATGCCAAATAGGTCGCGTCTCAATATAGACGTATTGTAACGCGCCGTCGTTACACACCCCCCTTTGAGATCAATGTATGATCTCAGCAGATGGATGTGCATGAATATTATTATAAGTACAAAGCGTGAGTGTAGAACTCCCGCTTAATTAGTGATAGCATATGTATTTCGACGACTACCATGACTGTGGCGTACACTCGACGTTGTCGTTAAGCCTTCTCTACGACATCCATCGCATGGTCATCAGAAGCGTTAGCCTCTGGTAGAAGGACCAGTGGTGCGGATGAACTAGATGGAGCAGAGAGCGCTGGCGACGTAATGGACTCGATACTCGTAGGCGGCGGACCTTCCAAAGGTGGCGGTGGCGCAGATGGGTCAGTGGTATCGTTAAACACCAGATCGCCATCGTAGAGTACGGTAGCTTCGCGGTCACGTCCGGTGATGAACTTCATCGACGTGATGTCGTAGCCTACGGGATGTAGGCCGCGAGCGTGCGCAGTGTCCAGTCCTCGCTCTTTCTCGCAGTCGAGTAGTACGTGGAGTCTAGCGATATCATCGCGGGTCGGCTGTCGCCATCCATCCCATTGAGGAATGGCCGGGGGTATCCCGTAACGACATAGCCGAACAAGTCGGTCGTCGTCCACATTGTCGTATAGTGTACAATCAATTGTGGTTCCCGTGTAATGCGCATCCAAATAGTGGAGGCCGTAGGGATATGCGTGATCAATCCAAGCGACGGGCAGTCGATTGGCAAGAAGAGTACGGATTACGTCCGTTTCGGTTAAGTTGGCGGCATGCTCCTCAGGAAGAGCTAAGCGACCAATGCTTGCCGTAGAAGGTAAGTGGTCGGGGATGCGATCCAATGGGTGAATGGCATTCCACGATTCCACCGCTTCTCGATAGAGGTTCGGTCGAGCGATGATCATGGCGTATAGGCGCATGAACGCGACTCGAGATGCGGCTCGGGTAGGGCTTATGGCGCGACCAAGGGCGTACCCGACCACAGTGCGGAAGTGGATCGAGAAGTTATAGTCGATCACTAGTCCGCTGTAGACGTTGTCTAGGCCTGGCCTTCCGTGGTGTACAATATATTGTCCCCACACGTTGAAGTCCAGGGCTTGCGATACCGATGGTAAGGGTAAACCCGCTCCACGGGTTCGAGGGTTGCGCGCTGAGGTAGACAATACTCCAACGGGCGGCGGCAACACAGGTCGTGTCCACGCATCGTCATCGCGTATCGATGGCTTGTGAGCCGGATCGAAGTATTCTCGTTGAAGGATAAACTTCATAGTCCAGTCTCTGTGGGGTTCAGCGTATCGTAAAGCGATACGATAGAAATCCCAGAGTAGGTAGTGGGCTTCCACACGTTCGGTGTCCATGTTGAAGTTATCGTCACGGAACTGAACCAAGTTGCGGATCTCTCGAGGGGACATAGGTAACCCGCGAGGTGCACACTTGTATAAAGGTAAACCTGTCGCATTGAATGCGGCGTTGTGTTCACGTTCGTATTCTAGAGCACGAATAGCGCTCTGAGAGGCAAACACCGTATTACTGTACGGTGACCAGTAAAGGCGTCAGTGAAGTAGTCCACCAAACGCGTTGTGGCGTTCGGGAGTACCATTGATGTGTATTACGCCAATAGTATCCGGAATATGTCCAACAAACGTCTCGAAGTTATATTTCAAGCGTTCATTGGCTTCTCGGTCTGCAGCAAGGCGGTCGCGTCGGACTGAGGCGTTGTGCTTCATTCGTAAGCTACGCTCGTCGGCGGTTTCGCTTGCTGGTTCCTCCTGTAGCGTTCCGATGGTAGAGGGCTCTACAGTCTCTTGCATCGGTTCATCGGCTGGCGCGCTAGCGTCCACCAGTCGTACATCGTCGACGGGCATCTGCTCTGGCACCGCAAAGGCCTGACGTATCATAAGTACAATACATCCAGCATCAATGTGTGGAGGTACGCCGAGAGGAAAGGGTATCTCAATAGTGGGGATCACTTGAGGTACCTTGGCGCGTGTGGGCGCAGCGTCATGTTCTTGCGCTGGCGCCGTGGACGGCATCGACGTGGATGCGGTCTGAGGACCCTGCGTCCGACTACGCTTGTCGGTGTAAGGCATCGTGTTCGGTGATGCGGGGCGCTTGCGTAGCGCGCGTTGCAGCTCCTCGGTGATGTGGCGTTTAGCCATGGTTTGCTGGTCAACTTCTCTTTGAAGGCGGTCAATGGTGTCGAGCAGTTGTCCTATCACGACCCTTGCCATTCCATCATGGATGAAGTCGACTACAAAGTCGGGTGCTACTCCGACGGACTCGAGGCGGTTGAATATACCGTCTGGGTTCGTTCCCATATAAGCATGTGGTGCGTTGGGTGGCGCAGCATGCGTACCTCGAGTATTTCCGTGAGAGTTCGAGGGGTTTCCTTCCTTCTCTTCGACGGCTCGTTCACCCCCCTTTGGGCGCTGTGGTTTATTACCACCACGCTGTTGTGGAGGGCGTCCCATCTCGACGCTTCTGTTCCTAGCATCAGGTAGCTGTCCAGGCTCGAGTTGCCCCGCTCCATGTCCATCAACGTCCATTGGGGCGTGCAGGCGCTCCATGGTGGTTGCAAGAGCAGGCGTCTCGCCTGTATTGGAAGGATTCTGTCCTTCGAACGGCTGATAGCTCGGTACCATTGTTGGCTGGTAGGCTATCGATCCAAACGACAGTGGCGACTGCGCTTGGTTTTGCGGTTGTGTAGTTTGTTGCGCATGTTGTACGCGAGGTGAATTACTCGTAGCGCTGCGGTTATTGCGACCACGGCGTCCACGCGTTCCTCCCCCTCTTGAGTTTCCTCGAAAACTCATTGCTTGTTGTCCAGAAGACATAAGGTGCGATTTCTGGTGGTAGTGGTAGTGCACAAGGGGGCAGAGAAAAAATTTTCCGCTCCCCCGATCGGAACTCCACTCGATCGAAGTGATCGAGTCCAGCCACACTGTGGCTGTGTGGCGCACATGGCATGCCACACCTCAGCGCAGCTTCGCGAGCTGCGATACACGCTTCACTCCCTGGAGCTCGAGGTATCTATCGAGAGCAGCCAGGGATTCGCAATGTTCACGCGGCTCCCACGTAGTGTCCCCCAGGGACCATCGAACTTGAAATTCAATGGCGCCCGCGGACCACCTATGTCCCAGAATCTCCTCGACGAACCACTCGTGGTCGTCCGGTGCACCAAAGTCATAAGGCTCTGGGTGCGCACGATTCGGGAACAGTGCGTCCTCCATAGCGTAATACGGTCTCAGCACGGAAACATGGAATTTCGCGTGCAGGCGGCGCTGCTGAAGCGCGGAGGGCAGTTCCAACGTATAATTGGACGTCTCTGGCTCCGCCTTCAATACGCGATATGGCCCCACGAACTTGGGGCACAACTTGCGTGCTCTACCCTTTGGAAGATTTAAATTCTTCGTGGATAGGTAAACTAAATCGCCAGTGACAATCTTAGGATCATCACTCCGGCGTTTATTCGCATTCAGCGCTTGGAACACGCGGGCCTCGATAATAGCATCGTGGGCTTCCGCGAGATTCGAAAGGGCTTGTTCTGCGAACTGGCGGATACCCCGAGGAATCACATTATCGCTGCGAATTTCCTTGATCATGGAGGGCATGTATCCGCTGTTGAGTTCGAAAGGCGCGTATTTGGTTGTCTCCGATATACTCGCATTAATTGCGAACTCGGTCATATCTACGCGATCGACCCAGTCTTTCTGGTCGTGGCGCACCACAGTACGGAATATTTGTCCGATACTGCGGTTTGCACGCTCAGTTTGTCCATCCGTTTGGGGATGAAACGACGTGGACATGAGCAGTTTCGATCCAAGGATCTTGTGAAGTTCTCGCCACCATTTGGAGGTGAACTTCGAGTCCCTATCGCTCACGATGGAACTAGGAAGACCATGCAGACGAACAATTTCGCGCATGTATATCCAGGACAATTCCGACGCGGTCATGCGCGTATGTACTGGAATTAAATGCACCATGCTCGTCATGCGGCACATAATAACCCATAGGTAGTTATAGCCTTTAGATTCAGGGAACGGGCCTATAAAGTCCGTTCCGATGGAGTCCCATGGTTTAATGGGCACTGGTAGCGAATGTATTTTGCCTGCAGGTTTCTGGTTCAAACCCTTGGCTCGCTGACATGATTCACAAGTTTGACAGAACTTGCGAACTTCTGCAGTAATGGTGGGCCACCAGTACCAGCGTCGGAGGTATTCCGTGGTACGCTGGGCTCCAAAGTGTCCAACGGACGTATGTGCTTGCTCTATGAGCTGAGTGATCAATTTACGATCACGAGGAACACATAGAACCTCTACGCCGGCTGGATTCGTTGTCCAAATTAACGCATCTCGTTGAGTAAAATGCGTAAATTCACCGGGCTTGTCCATTATTACTGTGAACAATTTATCGGTTTTATAACCTTTTCGTACTGCTTCCAGGAATGGAGCATCGCCATCCCGTGGGCGCGGGTCTGGACGCGGCGCAGGCGCGGGCTGTTGAAACAATGCCTCGCCCAGCGTTTGTTCGCGTTCTGAAGGGGCCCCAACCGGTTGTTGACCGGTCGAGGTTTCAGACTGTACGGTAGGTTGCTGAAACTCTTCCAGGATGGCGGCTTCGATTTCTCGATCCTCACGCCGTTCCTGGAGGCGGCGACTACGCCTCACTTCCACGTCCTGCATGGCTCGAATTTCGATAACTCGTTCAGCCACTTCTTGCAGACGCGAAGGTGGGAGATCCTCTCCGTCTGGGTCTATTCGCGCGTCGGCGCGAACATAGTCGTTGACGCTCTGCACCTCATTAGGTGCGTCTCCTTCAAAGTAGCGAGATAAGCAATCAGCTACTTTGTTCAGTTCCCCTTTTACATATGTAATGTCAAAGGTAAACCGAGACATATAATCGTTCCAGCGTCGTTGACGCGGTGACAGATTTACTTGAGTTTTAAAGAACTCTAAAGCTTTGTGGTCTGTGATTACATGGATATTGTAACCAACTAACTTATCTTCCCATTTTAATAGGGCTTCTAAGATAGCACGAGTTTCGAGCTCGTGTACAGCATAATTTTGCTGAGCGCTCGTGAACTTCTTCGACATGAACCCAGCAGGCCGACATTTCTGCCAGGTGGGTCCTTGGCCATACATGGCTCCAACGCCGGTCTTCGAGGCGTCGCAAATAAGCCATATAGGGTCTTTATTTTTAACGTCTATAGGCTGTATGACTGGCGTCCTACAGCATATCTGTTTTATCATTTGAAAGCACCGTTCATGAATCGGTCTCCAATGAAACGGCAACCCGTTTTGTGTCATGGACATAAGAGGTCCGGTATACGCAGTAATATCAGGTAGGAAGTTACCCAAGTAATTTACTAGTCCGACGAACCGCTGGATATCATTATATGATCGCGGTGTTCGCCATTCACGTATACGGCTCAATTTATCGACATCAGGGTGTATACCGCGATCATCGATAATGTGTCCGAGGCAATCAACGCGTTCAGCGTATAATTCGCATTTCTTCCATTTCAGATACAAAGAGGCAGCTCTGAGTCGCTCGAATACTATTCGTAAGTGCTTCTCATGCTCTTCTATCGATTCTGAAAAGATGAAGATATCATCCAAGTAGACGTGCATGAATCGACCAATCAAATCACGAAAGGTTGACGTCATGAGTCTCTGGAATGTGGCAGGTGCGTTGCAGTCACCTATCTGCATTATATTGCTGACATAGGTGCCGGCGATAGTCGCAAAGGCTGTTTTAGGTACATCCTCTGGTCGTATATGCACTTGCTCATAGGCGTCGGTTAAATCAATCTTTGATCTAATCTTCGCCCGCGCCACATCTTCCCGAATAATTTCTTGATCGGGCAGTGGCGTCACGTCTTTCACGGTGTTATCGTTCCGTTGACGTGCGTCAAGTGCAGTTCGTAGCGAACCATCCTTCTTCGGTATGCACAGTAGTGGGGCCGCTTGGCTGACGGACCGAGGCTCCCACCACTTAGCATCCACATAGCGGTTTATCTTCGCGTGGAATTCTTCTCTCAGCGAATTTGGGCACCGCGGTAAGTGGTAGTGATACCGTGCATTCTCATCGATTAAGTGAATCTCATGGTTTACTTCCCTCCACGGTGGTAACGTGTTAGGAGTTCCATTCACTATATCTTGGAATTCATCATGCCATTGCTGACGTAGGCGGGGATAATCTTCAGTAGTGAGTTTACTGTTGATTTTAGTATTCCCATCCTTTCGTCGCTTCCCTTCCGCGGTTGGTTTTTTATACCTATCGCGGAGGGCTTGCATCCGTTCTTCCGTCTCATCTGGAACATCCAGTCGTAATTGCCGTGACTGTGGCGTACTTCCTGTAGTACTACCAGCTATTGTCCCGACGTATACTGACGGTTCGGATATTTCGTCTGGGCGCGCATCGCGATATATCTCGCCTTGAGGCGCTTGGACTCTCGTATATGCACGCATGGACGCAATTACCTCGTTCCATTCAAATGGCATTCGAGGATCATACGCCCAATCGACGTGCGGATGTGGTACAGGTCGATCCCAAAATGTTCGCTTGGGTCTCTCCTGCGCCACTTGTGGCGACACTTGTGGTTCCGGTATTTTTACCTTCTCCTCAGTGCTATCCAAATTATCGATTTGCGAAGATTTGGGTTCTTTGTGCTGCATTTTGTGTGTTTTGTCTTTCTTTACATACTCGGTTGACCCTTTCTCCCCCTGAAGAGTATCTATATACTCTTCCTCGCTCATCAGTAGACATGGCGCGTCCGATGGAAGACTATGCATTTTGTGCACCTCTTCCTCCGGAACGTCCTCTACTGTGACTCGTGGGAGTCAATCGCGGGGTTTATCCGTGGTACGATAGCGGCGCAGCCGTCCATCAGTATCCCGGAGGTCTACCTTCGTGGCTTCGGTTGATACACCGTTGACCACAACTGTATTCGTCGCGAAATCAAGGATTACCCCGTGCTTTCGCATAAACGGTGTGCCGATAATCATATCATATCGGTCAAAGTTTGCAATATCAACGTAAAGCATTTCTTCAGATCTGTCAGGGGAACACCCGTTCGCGCCCTCCGACGCTCACCAACTGTCCCCCGATTGTGATCACGTGACCGACCAAAGTCCTCAGGTGATCACGTGACCAACCGATTCCTCGGGTGATCACGTGACCGAACGACCGATTTGTACATACACCCCAGAGAGCCGGCCCTCAAGTATCATACTGCCGGCCCTCAAGTAACATATTTGTATATAGTCAACCTCCTGACATGGGGGAATCCTTTACTCTATTCTCATTGGATTCCCCTCTGCCAGGTAGGTCATACTTACGCTCTCTCTATCATACATAATATAACATTGGATTCCCCTCTGCCAGTGCGATAGCGCTCCACTGTAAGGGTCGCCCTAACAGCAGAATAGAGTAATCCCAGAGACCCGACGAGGTTGACGAGTCAAGCCCTCGCGCCGAAACACGTGTTCGCCGCGCGCAGCATTGTCAGACGCCCGTTCGCTTCGACCGTCGCTAAGTCCCGTCTCGAGATGTCGGACCACGGAATTACAACTCTCCCATCGCAAGCTCCCGTGCTCACGCCGGAGCAGCGACTAGAGGGTCTGGAAACCATGGTGTCGGCTCTCACCACCCACCACACCTCCAACTCGGCTAGTCTGGACCGCCTGTTCGTTCTTTTCGAATCACTCCTCACACGGAACCCACCCGCTGCCTCTATAGCAGCAAACGGCTCGTCGGAGTCGCAGTCGGGGGCAACCCCGACACCCGACGAACACCGATCGGCATCGCGCGACGTAGAGGCGTCACCCCCGATGTCGCTCCCGCCCATTTTCGACGGATCTCGGTCGGGCGGTCGCGCGTTCCTCAACGCGTGCAAACTGTACATGCTCCTGTGCCCGGGACACTTTCCCAATGAGCATGCGCGCGTTGCCTGGGTGCTCTCGTTCATGCAGCATGGTCGTGCCGCTGATTTCGTGGAGCGGGTTTTCCAATGCGCCACAATCCAGGAAGCCTTCCCGACGTGGGACGACTTCCAGGCGACCTTCACCACCGAGTTCTGCCCAATGAACGAGGTCGCCGATGCCGCACTTGCGCTCGAGTCGTCGGCCTACTTCCAGAATGGTCGGACCATTGACGAGTACATCGACTCGTTCCGTTCCCTGCGCTACAAGGCTCGGTACCCCGACGGGCGACACCTCGTCATGAAGTTTCGTCGTGGAATGGACCCCCTGCTCTGTCAGCGCCTGGGCACCATCACTACTGGGCGCCCTCATGATGAGAAGATCGAGGAGTGGCTAGCAATGGCGCGCTCGCAGGCCTTCATCATGCGAACAGAAGAGGAGTTCCTCGGTTATACCGACCCCACACCGACTCCACCGACGGAGGTTTCGGTCGGAGCGCCAACCGCAGACAACACTCGCCACCGCCTGGAGCAGACTTTGGATCGGTTAATCATGCACCGACAGGTCCGCCAGGAGATGACCATGGCTGACACGCCACCGACCCCCGTCGTACCTCGGCCCATGCTGTCGGTCGGATCGCAGACCAGTCGCCCACTCCCCACGACCAGTCGGAACCGTTTCGCCCCCCTCTCTGTCGAACCCATGGACGATCTGGAGGAGACACCAGCCCCACGGACTCTGTCGGTTGACCCGACGCCCGACCCAATCACTAGGTCGCGCCGCGGGCTACCACGGTGGGAGAAGCGCCTACCACGTCGCCTCGTGGTCGCTGCCATACCTTGCCCCAGATCCCTGTGGTTGGACGTTAAGCTGGAGACCACCGACACTCAGGAGTCGCACGCGATCACTGCGCTAGTGGATAGCGGGGCGACCGGTAGCTTCATCAATGCGGCCTTTGTAGAAAAGCATAAGCTCACAACGAAGGCGCTCAGTCGACCATCCCCGGTGTACAACGTTGACGGAACCCCCAATGAGGCGGGCTCGGTCTCGTGTGTTGTGGAGGCAGTGCTACGGTACGACGGTCACACCGAGCGTGCTATCTTTGCGGTCACTCAGTTAGGCAAACAAGACATGATCCTCGGGTTCAATTGGCTTAAAGACCACAACCCCGAGATCAACTGGGCGACCAAGGAGGTAAAAATGAGTCGTTGTCCGACCCGTTGTGACACCTGCAAAGATGAGATCAAGGCCGACCGACGCGCACGCGCCAAAGTGCGCGCCGCGATTCGCGCTTGCCGGGCCGATGGCATTCCGACAGTTGAGCCCAACCTTCGTGCCCCGACCAGTCCTTACGTCGAGGATGACTCTGATGCCGACGAGTTCCCTTCCTACACCCCAGTCTTGGAAGAACCCGGTCCGGAGTCGGACGACTTCCTAACGGAGACCTTCCTGAACGGCGACCGCATCTTTGCGACTGCGATCCACCCGACTCCTACCACCGAACACATTCGGGCCAGCCAGACGACGTCGCAACGACTTGCTGAAGCGCACGCTGCGAACTCCGCGCCTAAGTCCTTCCGCGACGCAGTCCCGACCCACCTCCATGACTTTGAGGACGTGTTCTCCAAGGTCGCGTTCGACGAACTTCCTGATCGTAAGCAGTGGGATCACGCGATCGAACTAGAGCCAGGCGCGTCGCCGACGGGCACCAAAGTCTACCCGCTGTCGCCGGCCGAACAAGTCGAACTCGACGCGTTCCTCAAGGAGAACCTCGAGTCGGGTCGGATCCGACCGTCGAAGTCGCCCATGGCATCACCGGTATTCTTCATCAAGAAGAAGGACGGGTCGCTCCGACTGGTACAGGACTATCGGACGCTCAACGCGCTCACGGTGAAGAATCGGTATCCGCTGCCCCTCATTAGCGAGTTGGTGAATAACCTTCGCGGCGCGCGGTACTTCACCAAGTTGGACGTCCGATGGGGGTACAACAACGTGCGGATCAAGGAAGGCGACGAGTGGAAGGCGGCATTTCGGACGAACCGCGGTCTCTTCGAGCCGCTCGTCATGTTCTTCGGCCTCACAAACAGCCCAGCGACATTCCAGACCATGATGAACGACATCTTCCGCGATCTGATCGCCGAGGGTGTTGTTTGCGTGTACCTCGACGATATCTTGATTTACACCAAGACTCTCGAGGAGCACCGTCGGGTCGTGCGACTCGTATTGGACCGACTCCGCGAACATCAGTTGTTCTTAAAACCCGAGAAATGCGAGTTCGAACAGACCAAGATCGAGTATCTTGGGCTAATCATCTCGCACGGGCAAGCGGAAATGGACCCAGTCAAGGTCGCTGGAGTGTCGGAATGGCCGGCGCCGAGGAACAAGAAGGAGGTGCAAGCGTTCTTAGGCTTCACCAATTTCTACCGACGGTTCATCCAGGACTTCTCGCACCACGCCCGACCCCTGTTCGATCTGACAGGCAAGGACGTCGCCTGGCGCTGGGAAGAGTCGGAGCAGTCGGCTTTCCAACTCCTGAAGGAGGTGATCACGTCGGGGCCAGTCCTCATGTTCCCCGACGACGACCGACAGTATCGCATCGAAGCCGACTCATCCGACTTCGCAACGGGCGCGGTCCTCTCGCAGGAGTCGCCAACCGACGGCAAATGGCACCCGGTCGCGTTCTACTCGAAGAGTTTGAATGCGGTCGAGCGGAACTACGAGATCCACGACAAGGAGATGCTGGCGATCATCCGGTCTCTAGAAGAGTGGCGACATTTCGTAGAAGGTGCGAAGCACAAGATGGAGATCTGGACCGACCACAAAAACCTCGAGTACTTCCTCACCGCGAAGAAACTCAATCGACGTCAAGCCCGGTGGTCGCTCTATCTTGCCAATTTCGACTTCGCTCTCCACCATCGCCCTGGTCGCAGCATGGGCAAACCCGACGCCTTGTCGCGTCGAGCCGACCATGGCGACGGAAGTGCTGACAACGCCGACATTGTACTGCTCAAACCCGAGTTCTTCGCGGTTCGCGCGACTGAAGGTCTTGTATTGGTCGGAGAAGAGGATGACGTGCTGAAGGCAATTCGCAAGGGCAACCGCGATGGTGCACAGGAGGATGCGGTCGCGAAAGCGGCGCAACTGGTCAAGGCATCCAAGATCGCCGGTCGCTCCCTTCGCTTTGGCGAGTGGGGAGAGGAAGGCGGTCTGCTCACGTTCCGTGGACGGATCTATGTCCCGAACGTTCCTGACCTCCGCCGACGCATCGTGGAGCACCACCACGACTCCAAGGTCGCCGGTCACCCAGGTCGCTGGAAGACGTTAGAGCTGGTGTCGCGCAACTACTGGTGGCCCCAGATGTCGCGCTTCATCGGTTCCTACACCAGCACCTGCGACATGTGCTTGCGCACGAAACCCCGCCGCCAACTCCCCGTCGGACAGCTGCAGCCGCTCCCCATTCCCGAAGGCCGATGGAATGTCGTGTCGGTCGACTTCATCACCGAACTCCCCGAGTCCAATGGCCACGACGCGATCATGAACGTCGTGGATTCGGTCGGAAAACGGGCGCACTTCATCGCGTCGCACACGACTTGTTCGGCTTTGGGGGCTGCGAACCTCTACCGGCGCCACGTCTGGAAGCTCCACGGTCTCCCAGATGCCTTCGTCTCCGATCGAGGTCCACAGTTCGTCGCCGAGTTCACGCGCGAACTGTACCGACTCCTGGGTATCAAGCTGTCGGCTTCGACGGCGTACCACCCGCAGACCGACGGACAGACCGAACGCGTCAACCAGGAGCTGGAACAGTTCTTGCGGGTCTTCTGCAATGAGCGTCAGAACGACTGGGAGGACCTTTTGCCCGACGCCGAATTCAGTTACAACAACCATGTACATTCGGCGACGCAGCAGACCCCCTTCCTGCTTGACACTGGTCGGCATCCACGCATGGGCTTTGAGCCGCGTCGGGGCGCTTCCAAGAACGAGTCGGCCGACGAGTTTGTGGAGCGCATGAAGGAAGCACAGGAAGAAGCCAAGGCGGCGCTCTCAAAGGCCAAAGACGACATGGAGCGGTACTACAACCAGCGACACGCCCCAACGCCCGACTACCAGCCTGGCGACAAGGTGTACTTGGACGCGACCGACATTTCTACGACCCGACCGTCCAAGAAATTGTCGCATCGCTACCTCGGCCCGTTCGTCGTGCAAAGGCGAGTCGGCCCGCTTGCATATCGCCTCCTGCTGCCTCAGTCCATGAAGCGCATCCACCCGGTCTTCCACGTCGTGAAGCTCGTCCCCGCCGTTGCCGACCCGATCCAAGGTCGGCGAGCCGATCCACCACCGCCCCCCGACATCATAGACGATGAACCCCATTATGAGGTGGACAAAATCCTCGACAGCCGTGTCTTCCGCAAGAAACTTCAGTACAAAGTTCTGTGGAAAGGATACGGCTATGAGGAAGCCTCCTGGGAGCCTCGCGAACATGTCTCCGCCCCCGACCTGGTACGCAAGTTCCATCGCGACCACCCCGACGCCGCACGCCACATTCGCGGAATCTTCACGCTGTCCCCCGCTGTCTTTGCCAGCATCACCCCGCACCGAGTCGTTGCGATTCAAAAGGGGGGGTGATGTCAGGGGAACACCCGTTCGCGCCCTCCGACGCTCACCAACTGTCCCCCGATTGTGATCACGTGACCGACCAAAGTCCTCAGGTGATCATGTGACCAACCGATTCCTCGGGTGATCACGTGACCGAACGACCGATTTGTACATACACCCCAGAGAGCCGGCCCTCAAGTATCATACAAGTAACATATTTGTATATAGTCAACCTCCTGACATGGGGGAATCCTTTACTCTATTCTCATTGGATTCCCCTCTGCCAGGTAGGTCATACTTACGCTCTCTCTATCATACATAATATAACATTGGATTCCCCTCTGCCAGTGCGATAGCGCTCCACTGTAAGGGTCGCCCTAACAAGATCCGTGTGTTTTAACTAACGCATCAGACCCGAAATTCACTGTCGAGCGACTTCCGATCGTTCCCAACTGCAGCGTTATCGGTGCGTCCAACGGAAACACGCGAAGTCCCGCTACTTGGGAAAACGCCGGGGTTACGCCCGTAGTTGTACTACCCGAGTCCCATAGCGTCCACGCATCGTGTCCGCCTACATTGACATATGTGGCCAGACACTCCTTGTCGTCGCGCTTATGCACTGGGCGAGCCTTAGCTACTTTCGATGCGCGAAGATGTACTTTGCGCATCTTTATCTGGCGAGTTTCGTCCAACGGTAATTCCGTTATCGCCCTCAGGACTTCAGTCTCGCTGTCTCGGGAGTAGTAGTCATTGTCGTAGACATCGACTTCAATGAGTTCATCACTGTCGCTGTCTACCGACGATTCAGGTGGATTATCCGCTTCATTAGCAGAGGTATGTCCACTCTCATCATCAGCCTCATTCTCCTGATCCATGTCCGAATCATCGTCCTCTTCATCAACTGCGGTCCGAGCAGCTCGTATCTGAGCACGCACGGGGTACGGTTTCTGTTTACATTCTCTCGAGTAATGACCTTTCTTTCCGCATTTGTAGCAGATAACGTCTGCCGCTGGTGACGGATTCGGTGTCGGAGATGAATGCGGTTGGGGGCATTCCAACTGTCTATTGGGTGGCGCCCCCGAGTTTGGGTCGGGGCGTGCTTGCACTCCAACCTTTCCTCCTCGTCCACGCAGTGGCATAGCCACCACTCTCGCGTGTAGTCCTCCTGCTAAGGCGGACTTGCGAATGAACGTGGTGCCGATTTTACCACCTCTGCGGGCCTCGAAGATGGTACTTCGGGATTCCGGTGCGAACGACGGCGTGAGTTTCGAGCAAGGTAGTGCGCGGCTGTCTTAGAGGCAGACTCATACGCCTTCGCCTCAGAGACAAACTCATCGACTGTATTTATTTCAGGTGACAATCCACCTTCATTAATTAGGGCGACGAGCATATCCTTAGGAATACCTTCCAGGAATGTATCACGCACAGTGTATTCGTCTGGGAACACAGCCATATTTTGTGCGTGATCCATGAGCTCGTCATAGAACCCTTGAACTCCAATGCTCTCATTATAAGTAGCATCGTAGAAGTCCTCTCGTGCATCCTGCATTGTTGACGGCTGTACAAAGCGATCATACAATCCAAGAATTACGTCTTCAAACGTCCAATGCCGTTGACGACGGTTTACATGGACGACGTGGCGCTGGTACCAGGTTTTAGCTTCTCCTCGAAGAAACTCTGGTACAACGAGCACACGTTCACGGTCGCGTTCATCGCCACCATACTGGCATGCGGCTAAATGAACGCACACGTCCGTTAGCCACCTTTCAAGGTCGCTAAACTTGGTTCCTCCAGCATATGGAGTTATAGTTTTGGACGCGTCAGATCGCCTCAATTTACTACCCTCGGGAAGTTGCAGGCGGGTACCGAGTTGTTCCTCTAACAGCGCTTTCAAGCGTACATGCATAGAGTCTCGGTGTTGTTCCACGGCTTCAGCGACTCCGGGGTTTTGGGAAGTCGACCGCACTTGCGGAGGCATCGAGAACCCACGCCCAGGGGTTTCACTAGGTCTACCTGGGTTTCGTGATGGGTTCGCGATGATCATTCCCCTACCGCGTCCGCGAGCATTAGTAAAATGCGTACGAACGACGGGAGTCTCATGCGGAGGTCGATCTCTAGCAAATGTTTGCTGGTGATCGCGTCCCTGCAGGTGCTCATCGTTGGGAGCACTCTGCGCGTTATTATCCTGTTCGTGAGGTTGTCCGAGCGACTCCAAATAAATACTCTTCATTTGGTCGACGGGCTGACGTCCGACAAAGATTACTCCTTGGTCATCGTAAACCGAATGACCCTGTTGCTGCAAGTCTCGATCCCGCTCGCGTTGAAGGGCGACTCTGTCTGCCCACGAATCTGCCATTGGGTATCGACGGGATGCATTCCCGGGGACTTGTATCACAGGCGGTGATGTCTCAGTCGTGAACCGTAAGGTCTGGGTAGGCGCAGGCCTATCCTCAATCGGTTTGACGCCGTCGCGTGTTTCATCCACACGATCCTCGATTTTTACAGGCATAGTGAGCACAGGGCCGATGCTGTCGGCTGTCTCAGCTGGTACTTGCGAAGCCTTAGGTGTCGATGACCTCGATGCTTCCAAGACATTCGATAAAGTATAGTTATCTATTTTGAAGCGAATGCCTTCGATAACTAGCTTTACAAATTCGATACTGTTCGTATCAAGCTCCGTGTCCATGATCGCACAGTGTACGTAGGCGGAGCTGAGCGCGTTCTCATTCATCTGAGTACGTCGACTAGCGTCTGGGACCACCGACTGGTATTCTAACCAGTAGAGGTGCACCTGGCGCTTGAGAAGGGGCGAGAACCTGAAGAGGTTCAGGGTCCCGGCGTCCGATTCCGCCGTCGAACTGACAGGCGATAACGCACGTCGTCGAAGGTACGCACTCATAACCGACTGGTTATCCGTGTTGGCGTGTACCTGGGCTTGTACCGGGGACTGTGGCGCAGCAGTGGGGGTCCGGGAGGCGGCGTACGCTTGTTGCAGTGCCAATCGTACGTCGCCATCGTCCGATGCATGTCTAAGACTCGCATCTTCAGCAGTTTCGACCCCCAGAGTGCCTAACCTCGCGGCTGGGCGCTCTGTGGCGTGCATAGATAGTAGCTCCTGGCTACTTACCGCTGTTGGTCCCTCTGCTGCCGCTAGACCTTGCCCGACTTCGTCCGAACGACGTTGAGGCGGCACATAGGCTGTAGGAGGTCACGGTACCGGCGGATCGACGATAGATTGTATCGTTGGTGTGTTTTCAGAGCTGGTAGCGCTCAGTGGCGCTCGGTTTGGATCCATCGCAGATAGATCTTCTTTTCAGGGTTGTGGTGATGGTGATGGCGCTGATAAGCGCGTCGACGTCGGAGATAGAGCGCAGAGAAGCAGAGTTAAGCAGATAGCAAAGCTGGGTAGCTTAAAAAAGTGTAACGGTTGTACGGGGTTGGGGTATCCTTGCGAGACACCAGACACGTTAAGCTAGACCAATCTGTGGGATTCTGCTAAGTACGTGTACAGGGTGAAGGTGCAAAGGATTATCTAAGCATAAACTGTATAGGACCTTTATATACGCATAACAAAGATGGTCGTGCATTACCAGAAGGTAATGCCAAATAGGTCGCGTCTCAATATAGACGTATTGTAACGCGCCGTCGTTACAGCGGCGTAGGCGTCTCTGCCAAGCTTCGCTGTCATGTCGGCCCGGGCGTGGCGGTAGTTGCTGCATTGGTATAGGAAGTGTCGCAACGTTTCCTCGTCGTCTGGGCAGTGTTGGCATTTGGGGCTGTCGACGACCGTGAGCCTGTGCAGGTGTTTGTTGAGGGGGGCATGCCCAGTTCGAAGTTGCACTATCAGACTGTATTGCCGCCTCGTGAGGTCCTTCGTCGCCTGGCGAAAGTTGTGAAAGGGGTGGCCTTCTTTGAAGGCTTCGTATTTGGCGTAGCGAGGGGACTTCTGCCATCGTTCTCCCCACCGATGCTTGAGGGCCGCGTTATGTTGTTGTTTGAGGGCCGATACGCTGGCCGGTAATCTTCCTCCAAGTTCCCGGATGTACTTTGGGAGTCGTCTCCATTCGCTGGTTGTGCCCTGTGCCGCCCCTTTGGCCGCCTTGTCGACTAGCTCGTTGCCGTCCGCCCCCGAGTGTCCGGAAATCCACGTTATCTGTAAGTTGTAAGTGGGTCTCGCTCTTTCCCGCCGCTGAATCCTTTTCGCTTGTTCGTGTATTGCGTCGAAGTGATAGTGGCTTTGTCGCTGTCGGTATACCGCGGTGGATTGTATACCGCGGTGGATTGTATGACGCCCTGATTGTCCAGCGCTAAAGTCGTTGCCCTAGGTAGAGCGGCCTCCATTAGTAGCTGCAAACCCAACGATACCCCCACCGCTTCGGCTTCGAAGGTCGTGTTGTGGGACAGGGGGCCCAGGTAGTATTGGAGTTTTGACTGGGGTTCGCCGTCCTTAATTAGGATTGCCGCCGCTCCTGCGTGACCCTTGTATCCTGAGCCGTCTGTGTAGATTCGTAGCTGCGCTTCGTTGTTGCGGTCGTCCTCCAGGGAGGCTTCCCTGGTGTCGGCGATGTGTATCGTGAAGGGTCGTTGGTAGGTTGGCAACTGTCGTACTGGGTCGATGGTTTCCATGTCATTGGGGTCGATGTGGTAAATCTTCGCTAGATTGTGCAAAGGTGAGCGGTGGCGCTTAACATCATACCTAACGCAGTGCCGGATCCTCTTGTGAAGGGGGTGTGCGCTCGGTAGTGTCGCTATCCGCATCGCCGAGCGGTGGCAGATCTTGTCCATGAGGGAGGACTTTACACTCCCCCTGGTAATTCCGTATGGATTCCATGGACTCCTTGTGGAGTCCGCGGATTCCATGGAATCCATGAGGAGTCCATGTGGACAATGTGTGGGTGAGACACCACTCAAATCCCAGAGTCCAGTCCAGGTCAGTCCTTGTGGAGTCCTTGCAAATTCCGTGTGGAAAACGCGGAATCCTGGAATCCGCGCGGACTAAATTCCTTATGGAATCCACAAGGACAGCATGGAATCAACGGACTCCGTGCTCCGCAATTTTCTAATGCAAAATTATTTGCACCAGCAGGAATCGAACCCTTGCTTTGCCACCTCGAACATTTGAACGTATCACGCTTAACCACTAGGCCACTAGTCCAGTTGCCAACTTACAAAGGGCATGCTACATATTGGCAAAACGCTGATGCACGTCCTTTGTGACACGTGAATGGCTCACGCTGCACCAGTGACGATGACGACCACCACCAAACCACCACCACCAAACCACCACCACCAAACCACCACCACCACGCCACGACAACGGCAACGACGACGACGACGACGACAACGACAACGACAACAACGACAACAATGACAGCGACAACGACGACATCGACAGCGGTAGGAGAGGGCCGGAAAAGGGCAGACCCCAGCTGGGGGAGAGCCACCAGGTGCGTCGACTGCGCTCACCGCCACGTACACTGACTACCACCACCAGGTTTCGCGCCACCAGGTCCATGACCACCACCACAATGAAACCACGACGACGACGGCATGACGACGACGACAACGGCATAACGACAGCAACGGTACCACCACCACCACACCACCAACACGAGGGCCACCACCACCACCCGGCACCACCACCACCACCACCACCACTACGACGGCCACCACCACCACCACTACCGACAACAACGGCACGACGACACCACCACCACACCACCATGACGACGGCGACGGCGACGACACCACCACAACGACAATACGACGACGGCGACGGCGACCACACCACCACGCCATCACCACACCACCACCACCACATCACCACACCACCACCACTTCAACAACACCACGACGACAGCGACGGCCCCACGACGACGACAGCTACGACGACGGCGACGGCAAAACGGCCACGACGACGGCGATGGCACCACCACCACCACGACACGGCGACGGCGACGACCCCACCACCACCACACCACCACCACCAGAACAACGGCACGACGACAGCCACGGCAAAACGGCCACGACGACGGCGACGACACCACCACCACCACCACCACGGCCACCACACCACCACCCCCACGACAACCACGACCCGCGACGGCCACGACGATGACGACGACGGCCACGACACCACCACTACGACACCACCACCACCACGGCGGCCATCACACCACCACCCCAACAACGGCACGACGACGGCCACGGCACCACCACCACCACGACGGCCACGGCGATGGCGAAACGGCCAGGACAACGGCGACGACCCCACCACCACCACCACCGCGACAACCACGACCCGCGACAGCCACGACGACGACAACAACCTCACCACCACTACGACACCACCACCACCATCACACCAACAACGGCACCACCACCACCACGACGGCCACGGCGATGGCGAAACGGCTAGGACGACGGCGACGACCCCACCACCACCAGAACAACGGCACGATGACGGCGACGACACCACGACGACCACGGCGACGGCACAACGGCCACGACGATGGCGACGACCACACCACCACCACCGTGACAACCACGACCCGCGACGGCCACGACGACGACGACAACCTCACCACCACCACCACGGCCATGACGATGACAACGACCCCACCACCACCACCATGGCCACAACGACGACGACGATGACGACCCCACCACCACGGCCACGACGACGACGACGACCTCATCACCACCACGCCACCACAACTACCACTTTCTTTTTTTTTGTTTTGTTGTCTTATTGTTGTAGTATAGAAAATACATGATTTTTTTTTATGGTCTCTTGAGCGCATTGCCCACAGAAGGTGGATGACTGTGACTTCGTAGAGTGTTCCCAAGTCCAAATTTGCGGAGTCCACGCGGACTCCACACGGATTCCTCTTCATATTGTAGGGGACTTGTAAAAAATTTATGGACTTAGATGTTCCTCGTGGACTCTATGGGTTCCACAGGGAATCCACGGGGAATCCATGAGGAATCCACAAGGAATCCACAGGGATTCCGCGGACTCCATGGACTCCATGAGGAACACCAGGGGGAGTGTAAAGTACTGCTATCCGTTGGGGAGGTGCTGGCGGTGGAAGGGGCAGTTCACACACTGGATATCCCGAAGGACGCGAAGTTCTCGAAGAAAGTACACCAAAGGCCCCTCACACCACCACAGCGGCAGTACCTGCATGCAAGGATCAACGAGATGTTGGAGGCTGGGGTTATAGAGCAATGCGAGCCGGGGCAGGTGAAGTGTGTTTCCCCGACGACATTGGCGCAGAAGGTCCACCAGGGCACCGGTCTCACCCTGGTGGAACTGCAGCATCGCGTCAACGACCAGTGCGTGGAGAACGGCTTGGACCCGTACTTTACAATGCCCGACAGACCAAAAGCACGAGCGCCTGGCGACGGAGAGCAGCCGGAACCTAAGTGGCGGATTTGTCAAAATTTCGCGGAGATCAACAAAATCACAAAGATCGCACCTATGCCGCAGGGGGATATTCGGTCAAAGCAACAGAAGCTTAGCGGGAAAAGATGGGTGTCGTTGTTCGACTTTGCGGCGGGGTTTTACGCGGTCGAGGTTGCCCCGGAATCCAGACCTTACACAGCTTTCTACGTGGAGGGGCGGGGCTACTTCTGGTATAAGAAGATGCCGTTCGGCCTGACGGGAGCGCCGTCCACGTTCGCGCACATGACAGCAACGAACCTTCACGATCTGCTAGTCCGGGGCATCCTAGAGTTGTTTGTCGACGATGGGGGTACCGCGGCGAATGAGTTCAGAGACATGATGGGGAGGCTGGAGGCGATATTTGAGAGGTGCCGAGAGAAGAAGCTGTCGATATCCGCGCCCAAGACGAGCCTCTTCGCGACGACAGGGGTGTTCGCAGGAGCGTCAGTGGGGCCCGAAGGCGTACAACCGGACATGGCCAAGCTCACGGCTATTGTCAATTGGCAGCCACCAGAAGATGCGCAGAACTTAGCCGCCTTTCTCGGGCTCACGGGGTGGTTTCGGGACCTCGTGCGAGGCTACGCGAAGGTCGAGGCTCCGTTGAGGAATTTGTTGAGAGAAGTTGAGGTACCCGCGGGGGCATCGAAGTCAGTATACAGGAGAACCATGGCGAATTTTAAGCTGGCCGACAGGTGGACGCCAGCACACGCACAGAGCTTCTTGGCACTGAAGAAGATATTAACATCAGAGCCGGTACTGAAGGCGCCACAATGGGACGGAACACCGTTTGTACTTACCACGGATGGGTGCATGGATGCGTTCGGAGCAGTCCTGGCCCAGCAGTTCAAGACGACAACCCCGAACGGCGCTACAGTCACCAAGTTGCACCCCATAGGTTTTGCGTCGAAGCGTACTTCTCCAGCGGAGGAGAAGTACAAGCCGTTCTTGCTGGAATTCGCCGCTTTGAAATTCGGCCTCGACAAGTTCTCTGACACTGTTTGGGGGTTCCCGGTCATAATCGAAACCGACTGTCAAGCGCTACGCGACGTACTAATGAGCGATAAGTTAAGCGCTACTCATGCGAGGTGGCGGGACGGCATCCTGGCTCACCAAATAGCCGATGTTCGACACGTTCCAGGACGAATTAATGTGGTGGCGGATGGATTAAGCAGGGCGAGGGAAGGGACAGCAAAGGCGAATGGAGATGGTAGCGAGTGGACCGTCTGCGAGGATTGGGAGGCCGTAACAGGGCTCACACACGATATCTTCTACATGGCGCCAGTCACCGAAGGGGACGGGTTAAGGAAGAGGTTTGCGAAAGAACCTCTGTTTCTGGAGGTTATCGATGCCTTGCTCGAGCAAGACCAGGGGCGGACAGAGCGAGAAAGACAGAGGGCGCGGCATAGGGCGTCAGAGTACTTGATAGAAGATGGAAGATTATGGCGAGTGGGAGGAGGGCGACGGGCGAGGGGAAGGGCGAGGGTTGAGTGCGTAACGAAGGCGGAGGCGACGGAGTTGGCGAGAATCGAGCATCAAACCGGGGGACACTGGCAACGAGACGCCATCAAGAAGCGACTTACCGACACGATATGGAGCCCAGGGTTGGATGCCTCGATCATCGAGGGCATCAAGGACTGCGGTCGCTGCAAAAATTTTGGGGGAACGCACTTGCACGCGCTGCTCAACCCGATCACCCGGCGACACCCGTTCGAGCTCATTGCGGGAGATTACCTGTCGCTTCCAGTCGGCGTTGGCGGGTACCACACGGTCGGCCTGTACCTGGATACCTATTCCCAGCACGTATGGGGATACAAATATAAAACGGCGGGGAGCGGGAAGACTACGGTTGGGGCTTTATCCACTATATTCTACGATTTCGCGCCGGCGGAGACGTTCATGGCGGACGGGGCAGTACTTTACACTCCCCCACCTAGTCCGATCGGACTCCTAGGACTCCTAAGACTCCGATCGGACAGTCCTAGGACTCCTAAGACTCCGATCAGATCGTCCTAGGAGTCCGATCGGACTCTTAGTAGCTCTACTATATATCAGTAGTTCAATACAAATTCTGTTGTGGTCCGATTGGACTGTCTTAGGACTCCGATCGGACTCCTACTAGTCCTTTATCAATAGTTCTATGCAGGTTATCTTCTGATCCGATCGGACTGTCCAGTAGGAGTCCGATCAGACTTTACTACATGTAAGCACTATCCTTACCATCAACAAGACATCAACAACAGGCTTAGTGGTTCTATATAGAATTTGTCACTGTCTTATCGGACTCCTATCGGACTTGCACTTAGCAACAATTTAATTGCTGTCAAACATAGTTAGATACAAAAGTATTTACAAGTCCTCCTCAACTTCCTGTGCATCATCATCTTCCTCTACATCTTCAGCACTTTGCTGCTGCTTTTGAATTACAACACTTGTATGATAGAACAACATAGTATGCAAAAACCAATTGAAGTTGCTAGGAACCATTCTTTTCAGAATTGATTCAAAACCACCCATCCAAGCATTTAGCTGTTCACATGCTTGTGTATTAAAAGCACGTTTATACTGTGGTCTACCCTGCCTATCCTTCTCCACAATTACTAGGTTTGGAGCAGATCCGTCTGTAGGAGCAGGATTGCAATATTCCTGACACATTCTGTCAGTTGTGCGATGATTTGCATAATGGTATGCATCAACAATAAACCGGCTGGTGTCCATCCAGCTTCGAAAATTGGGATTTACAGCAACAGTCCGCAGGACTAGGCAGGCTTTATCAATGCACACATAATCTGGGCGAGAATCTGCAGTTGGATACACCAAATCCATAAACTGCAATATGTTTGTTGGTGATTCTGATTTTGCAAACTTTGCCCATGCAATTACAACTCCGCAAGGTGCACAGATTGTTTCAACACAATAAAATCGTGACGGACTGAAGTAATTCTTTCGAACTTGTTCTTCAGGAGGCTGTTGGTCATGTGGTTGGGTATTTCTTTCACCAATCACAGGCTGCCAAGGAAGTCTTTCACTAGGGCGTTGAAGAACCCTTCGTACACCAGTTAAATTAGCACGACTATGCTGTTGTACATATTTGTTCCAAGATGCTTGGTGCCTTGTACAGGCCTGTGTTCCAGGCTCTTTATTATTTGTGCAGTCACGCACACGGCACCTAGCTCCAAATTGGGTTTCATGATAAGCACAAAATGAGCCACCACGAGCATTCAAAAGATCCGCAGTACAGCCATCATATGCACAATGCTAAGATTTATTAGAGAATATTTCAAAACAACAACGAGATATACGTACATATGGGCCCATCACATTTCCATCTATCACAATCATTTTTACATATGCAGTATCAACATTCATGGCAGACTCTGACTCACTTGCCTCGGCACTTGCCTCGGTGTTGTTGGATGTGAGAGTATCTGCAGTATCTTTGTACTTGTGCGTACATTCTGAGCAGGAATGTGTATGTCCAGGTTCTATAATTCCTTCCCTACCCAAAGCATAAAAAGCCTCTTTAGTGACTTCATCAATTGGAAGTCCATCTTGTAGCACCAAGTTTTTCCCAGAAGCAGATGCGATGGACCGTATTGATTCCTGAACAAAAGCATGCCATGTTTGCCGTCGTGAGAGCTTAAAGCTTTGTTCATTCTGATTGCCAAAGCTATTGGTCCAGTACTGTGAATATGCAGCAGCTGATGCATGAAAACTATATGTTCCACTTAGTACTGCCTTTGCAAATTGTCGATCAACCCATACACTCTGTCCAACTTTGATATATCTTGCTGAATTCAGGTAGACTTTACTCCAGGTTGTTTCAGATTGTTTAGCTCGTTCATGATCAGCCATATACATTGTTTTGCATGTTGGACATTGCCCTGTAAGCACGTGTGCATGTTCATGGAGAACTGAGCCTTTAATTAGAGTAATCTTTGGAACATCTCTGGACTTTGTTATCTGAAGCAGAGAGCGTGCACTACAAGTCATAGTTTCACATTCTATTGAGTCAGGGCAAATCATATAGACAGGTTGAATTGATTTTTGAGAACAAGTTTCCAGTTTTCCCAAGTAATTGCCACTCTCATCATATGGATAGAGTTTGAGTACTTTCGAAAACGCATTAAGTTTCATGCTAATTGCATTGACTTGTGTCTCTTTCAAAGCACCTTTCTCAGGTTCATTATGTCGAAACAAGTGCTTTGTGTCAGTGCGTAGCCGCTCAATCAAAGCACGAGTCAAAGAGTTCATCCATGCAGATTTTTCTGCTTTGTACTCCCCATGATATCGGGGATTCTGTTGACGAGCATGCAAACTTAGCAGTTCAGGATTTTCGGTCATAGTGAACAAGAGAACCAGTACAGTCGCAAGTGAGACTTTGGAGCTGAAATTCTCAGTAATGAATTTTGAGAAAGCCTTAAATGTAACTTCGGCAAAAGGATCAACAGTTGGCATTGCTGCGACAGTTGGTAGCCATGCCAGCCAGATAACAAGCCAGAATAGAACTGGAAATTGTGCATAGAGTAGCCAAGAGCGAGAGCTGTTACAAAAAAACCTAGAGCGGTAACGAGATATGTGTCCAAATAATACAAAGTTAACTACTAAGCTACTTACTTTGACCGTTTCTTACTACGAGACAATCTCTTGCTGTCATCTGAGACGGTATCTACCTCCTTAGCTTTCTTCTTCCCCTTACTCTTCTGCGCAGTGGACGTGTTCGAAGCTGAACGTGTCCCAGAAGACAAACCAGCAGCAGCGAGATAACTCGCCAGGTCTTTGAAATTATAGTTGGCTTTGTCAAAGCCCCAGAGTTCAAAGTCGCTAGGACGATCGCCGTTGTCCTCCAACCACTTTTGAAGAAGTGGATGTTGAGCAACTTTGGGAAAATTCGGAGCATAATGTGAATGCCACATAGAGTTTGACACAAAAAGCTCGATGAGATCCTTCTTAATAGGCTTCTCGCCTTCCCAAGTATGATCAGCTACTTGGTCGCGGAGATTTTTGTCCGCCAGCAAAAATTCCTTATACTTCTTCCAAGAGACACGAAGGCCTCGATCAGAAGTCTGAGCAAGAGCTAAGTCAACCCCAAGACGATCAATAAGATCGAGCTGCGATGCGTCAAGGGATCTCGCATTCGCATTCGAAGCGAAGCGAGAACGAGCAACAGAGCCAGAGCGAGAGTTAGACGCAGCAGCAGGAGTCTGGCCTGACACAGAACCCAGAGAAGTACTGGCATCCCTATCAGTTTGCTATGTAGAATGTAGTTGTCATAAATCGTTAGTTATCAGCAGATAAAACTGAAAAGCATAAAACGCACAGCAAGTAAACGCAGAATATACTTCCCTTTCTCCTGAGTCCAAGCAACATCTTCATCGTCTTCCAAAGCCTCCTCAAATTTGCCTTTCACATTCCACATATCCTCCTCCCATACAAAAATCCGCGAGTTGGTCTCTAAATATTAAATGAGCAAAGTTAGTACACTACGAAATGAAACGTACTTCGAATAGGCGAATAACGACGGCTAAGCTTCTCCAAAACAGGTCCCAAAGTGAATGTCGATACGTCTTGTTTGATAAACATGGTTGGTTTGTCCTCCGATGGATTGATCTTTGATGGTTTGTCACTGGTGGTATAAAGCTGAACGTTCCCAGTAGGACGCTCCAAGGCATTACCAGGGAGCGGATCGAAATCCGCATAGTTGAACACGTTCCCATGGGCACGTCCACGAGAGAATCCACCAGTGGTACGAGACGCACCCTGTAAGTCATGAGGAGGACTGTTGGGTGGACTCGTCATGCGAACATCTGTCAAAAAGACGATGAATCAAGACAGCGATGTCTATTAAATATCACTTACCCTCATCCTGTGTAGCATTCAGGGACAAAGCACTTGGTAAAGTCAAACCTAATACATAATAATCTAAATGACCAGCTACGAGAGTAAAGAAGTCAAACCTACCATCATCCATGCTTGTGACGACAGCCCCTGCACGTCGACGGATGGGTGTACGGTCAGTAGCAGTGGCAGCCTTCTTACGACGAGAGGGGGTACGCTCGACATTGTTGGCGTTGTCAGCTTCGTCCTCGGCGTCGTTGTCGTTGTCGAGGTCAGCCATGTTGTTGGCGTCCTCGTCATCGGTGTCATCGGCCTTGTTGGCATTGGCAGCGTCGTTGGCGTTGGCATCCTCGTCCTCGTCCTCATCGGCGGTGTCCTTATCGTCTTCAGTCGTCGTTGTTGGCGGGCCGTCGCTGTCGTGCTCCGTGGTGGTGTTGGTGACCGGGGTGTCGCCATCGGTCCCACTTTCGCTCGCGCCCTCGTCCTGCTGCTTGGCTGCAACAGTCATGTCGTCCTTCGCGGCCGCGCGGACGTCAGAACGACGTTGGCGCGCACTGACGGGGGCAGTGGCGGCAGTGGTGGCAGTGGTAGCAGTGGTGGTGGTGGCGGTGCGTGCGCGTTTCGGCGGGGCTATGTCCATCGTCGCGAGCACTTGCTCGGCCCTGGGAAATGGATGAAGGGGGGGTGTGGAACCAGAGGGGGCGGGGGTACTTACCTTGTGAGAGGTGCTGGGGCAATAGCGCCAGTGGCGTCCTCGTTGGTGCTGGTTTTCCTGCATGGCGTCAGTGCGATGACGACGGCGAGGGGTCAGGGTACTCACCTCGGGGCCTTCCTGCCCTTGCCCTTCCCTTTCCCCTTCCCCTTCTTCTGGTTCCTATCCTCTTCCTCCTCGTCCTCGTCTTCGTCCTCCTCGTCGCTCTCGTTCGCTTTTTTGGGTTTTTTCGTTTGCTTGGCGGCGTCGTCGACGGTCGACGTGGCGCGTTTGCGGCCTCGGCCGGTTGAGGCAGTGGAGGGAGGCGGCGCGGCGCGAATTCGGCCGCTGCGGGTGGTTAACGTGTTCGAGCGGGTGGCCATGGCGTCGTTTCGCAGTTGTGGTGGATGAGTGTTGTGGTGGGGGTGGTTGGAAACGTGAACAGCGGCGGAGTTTGAAATTCCCGGCGACGCGCGCGAAATGATGAACGCGCACGGGCCCGGTCTCATGAGTAGCAGTGCTTGTGGTACATATTACTGAAAAATGAGAAAAGTTATCATTTGAAGGTGTCTAATACATTGAGATTATCTACTTAAATAAAAACAAAAAGGCCCCGCACGGATGGGGGCGGTGGTCGACGCGGCGAACGTCGGGGTGTCGTGTGGCGGTTGCGTGCGTGTGGTGGGCGCGTCGCGCTGGGTGTCGTGGTGGTTGGGCAGGTGGGTGGCCGTGGGCGTGCGCTGTCGGTCACGCTGGGTGACGTGGCGGCGGGCGTTGGCCCATGCGACTGGCGGGGGTGCTGGGTGGCGTCGTCGGGCGTCGTCGTCCGTTCGTTGGGCCCTTTGTCCGTGTGTCGTGGTCGTCGGGGGGGTGTGGGTGTTGTTTCGCCGTGTGACGTGGCGGCTATGGGGCGTCGGGGCCTTCCTGTCTTCGTCCGGTGGGGCCGTTGCTGTGGTGACGTGGCGGTGGTGGTCGCGTCGTTTGGCGTGTGACGTGGCACCGCGGTGGACGGGTCGGGCTCGCAGGGGCCGTGGGGTCGTGGTCGTTGCCCCCTGGTGGTCGTGCTGCATGGGGGGGGGTCAGTGGTGGACGTGTGGGTGGTGCGATGGCGCACCTCGCGGCTCTCCCCCTGTTGTTGTAGTGGTGGTGTGGTGGCGGCGGCGGCGGTGGTGGCTGTTGGTCGGTGGTGGTGCTGGTGTGGTGGTGGCCGTCGTCGTGGTGCTGTGGCCGTCGTCGTTGTGGCGCTGGTGGTGGTGCTGGTGGTGTGGTGGTGGCCGTCGTCGTGGTGCTGCGGGCATCATTGTTGTGGTGCTGGTGGTGGTGTGGTTGGTGGTGTGACGGCCGTCGTCGTGCTGTGGCGATCATCGTGGTGGTGTGGCAGCCGTCGTCCGTTGCTGTGGGCGCCGTCGTCGCCGTCGTCTGTCGTCCGTCACTGTGGGCGCCGTCGTCCGTCGTCGTGGTGTGCTGTGGGTGGTGCTGTGGGGGCCGTTGTCCATCGTTGGTGGTGTAGTGGTGGTGGTGGTGGGGTGGTAATTGTCGTCGTCGTGTGGTGGTCGTCGTCGTCGTGTGGTGGTCGTGTGGTGGCGGGGTGGTGGTGGTGGTGGTCGTGGTGGTGGTCGTGTGGTGGCCGTCGTCGTCGTTGAGGTGGTGGTGGTGTGGTGGTGGTGGCCATTCGTCGTCGTTGTGGTATGGTGGTGGTGGTGGTGTGGTGGTGGTGGTGGTGGCCGCCGTCATCGTGGTGTGCTGTGGCCGTGGTGGTGGTGGTGGTGGTGGTGGCCGTCGTCATCGTGGTCTGCTGTGGGTGGTGGTGGTGGTGGTGGCACGGGTCGGGCTCGCAGGGACCGTGGGGTCGTGGTCGTTGCCCCTGGTGGTCGTGCTGCATGCGGGGGGGTCAGTGGTGGACGTGTGGGTGGTGCGATGGCGCACCTCGCGGCTCTCCCCCAGCTGGGGTCTGCCCTGTGTACCTCCCCTGCCTTTCCTGCCCTTCTCGTCGTCTCCGGCCGTCACGCGGGTCTTGAGGGGGTTTGGGAGGCGTCCTGTGCGTTGTGGGCCGCGCACTGGCAGGCGGCGCCGAATGGACGCAGCGGGGGCGGCGGCGACGTGGAGGAAGGAGGAACAAACGACGGACATGATGGCAGTGTTTGAACCATCAGCGCACGGGCCCGTCGTCGAGCATCATGTGTTGTATCCTTTAATAGCTTGGGGTACAACAGTCCCATGGACCAGCGGTTGGTGTAGTCAACTTAGCGTTGATTGGTCATCATGTGGGCCAGGTCGAGTGTTCGACTCTCGACAATGCTACTATTTTGTTACTACTACTAGTTATCAGTAAACATAGTAAACACTGGTAATGACATTGGTAGCTACTAGTAGTCCTAACTGGTTGTCCTAGGAGTCCTATCGGAGTCTGATAGGACAAAATCCGATCGGAGTCCGCGTCCGATCCGACATCCGATCGGACTCCGATAGGATTCTCTCGGACTCGGACACTCCAAAGTCTATCATTTATTGATGATTTGTAGTACCAACTAGTCCGATCGGAGTCCTAGGATGTCCTAGGAGTCCGTCGGAGTCCGACGGACTCCGATAGGATTAGGTGGGGGAGTGTAAAGACCTCCGGACGGGGGCAAACATTTTGATAATGAGGAGGTTAGGGCCTTCTGTGCGAAGTGGGGGACGACGACGCACATCGTGGCAGCATACTCCCCCTGGGTCAACGGGCTGGTGGAGGGCACCAACAAGTTGCTGCTTCACGTGCTGAAGCGGTTATGTTCACCCGGGTTGGGGGAGGACGAATACGAGAACATCGCCGTCGCAGACTTACCAAAGTCTTGGCCAAAGCATCTGGAAGAGGCGATCAGGATACTGAACTGGCGGTTACTGCCGGCCCTCGACTTTACCCCGAAGGAGCTGCTGCTTGGCCTGGTCATCAACACGCCTAGAACAAGGGTCCCCGAAAGCACGACGGAACTGTCCAGCGACGCGGTAACAACCCAAATGGCGTACGCCGCACAACAACGGCTCGATGGCTACGCAGCCGCCGTCCAGCATGCCGTCAAACGGAAGGAGGCGTTCGACCGGAGAGTACTCGCAGAAACCAAGCAAGAGGTCGTATTCAAACGAGGCGATCTAGTACAAATCTACCGAAGCGACCTGGACTACACGTTCCGAGCGGACCGCAAGCTCCTACCGAAGTGGTCGGTTCCCCATCGGGTCGTCAATCGCAACGTGAACTCATACATCATCGAAACCCTGGAGGGCAAGCAGGTCACCGGACACTTTAGCGCGAGGCGGCTGAGGCGGTTTTGGCCGAGGCCAGGGACAAAGTTGGCGGCCGAGCAGGCCGCGGTCGAGCGACGCATCGCAGAGGAGGAGGCGGTGCGGGTGACGGGAGGAAGCGAGAACGACAGCGAGGAGCGGAGTGACGGGGGTACAAGGATTACAGGATAGGGCGGAGGAGGCGGCGCGGACGCCGCCACGAGAGAAGGGGGCACATGGAGTATCGCTGGGCGACACTCCAGTACTCGAGAGCAGCAAGGAAGTGGTTTGTTTGGCCTTGTTTGGCAGAGGCTTTGGTGCTTAGTAATGCTTGCGGTATATTCGATGAGTAGACAGAGAAGAATGGCATCGATTTCACACCGCCGTCTGCATCCTCAACCGAGTCTCGGCGAAAGCGTCAACTCGGGCAGCTCCAACGTCCAGCAGGCTAGTCGCCCAGCTCCTCGACCTCTTCGTTCTCGTGAGTCTGTGCCCCGCTCGGGGCTCGTCTTCAGCCCCATTAGCGGTCTGCCCCTAACGAGTTTGGTAGGTACAGCGCCCGTTGCCAACGAACCCGCCGCGGCGACGTCCTTGGGTCGTAAGCGCAAACGCGACATCGCGGACGAGGGTGAGGGGTCGGTGGTAGAGGTCGTGGAGGAGGAACCGGTGACGGACAAGAAGAAGCGGCGCGCGACCGGCGACAAGTGGCTCTCGCGCCTTGAGGATTTCAAGAAGAAGTGCCCCAACCACTTCGTGCGTGACGTGCCCGTAGGTCTTCGGTCGCATCGTGGTGTTTCGTTTCACACTCACCCCTTTCAAGTGCGACCGTTGCGTGGACGCCGGCGTTGACTGTCTCCAGAAGCCCGATGGCGGTATCTGCGCGCGGTGCAAGATACACGCTAAAAAGTGTGAGACGACTCGCGACAGTGCCCCCGCCGATGCCCCGGTGGCTTCGGGCTCGCGATCGCGGCGTCGCCCTTTGTCGCGCCCCACAGTCGAGGAGGCCGATGAGCAGAAGCCCGTGGTCGTACCCGCGCTTGCAGTAAGTCGTCCCCCGCCGCCGTCTGCGGCTGAGGTTCGGGCACGCGAGCAGCAACTAGCGGCTGCCGTCCAACACCTCCTGATGGTCCAGACCGACGGCTCCGCAGGCAGGGGGCTGGACTTCCTGTCGACGGGGGAGTTGCCCAACGCTGAGGCTATGCTCTACAACGAGGACCTGGATGGTCTGGGGTACCTGGTGCCGACGACGATCGTGGAGAAGTTCAGCCTCGCCGATGTGGATCGCGCCCTTTTTGCGCGTAACGCTTTCCTTCGGACCCTGGTGCAAGAGACGCAGGTTCTGGAGTCCCGTCGGGAGCTGATTCGGCGGGAGCTGCGCCTGGCATACCAGCAAGTCACCGGTACGCTGGATGCGCTGAGAGCGCTTCGTGCGCGTCGTTCGGAGTTGCTCGAGGACGGGCTGGGCGAGTCTGGCTCAAGCGAAGGGAGCGCTGTGAGCACCGACGATGAGGATGCTGAGGGCGACGGCGAGGACGACGGAGTCGTGGAGGGCGGCGACGAGGTTGAGGGTGGCGACGTCGCGATGGGGTGAGCAAGGCGGTGGTCGGTTGAGTCGGTCGGATTTTCTTGGTGTCGTGTTCGCGTCGTTCCTCCGCTAGAGGCGTCGCATGTTTTGTCGATCGTGTTGGGACTTTGTCGGCGCCCGTAAAATGGGCTTACAAAAAATGTAATATAATTTGTGCGTTCCTCCTGCGGAGTCCGGTATTAAGTGTGGGATCTTGAAGATTGAGCGGGGGTTAAGGGAGCGAAAAGGAAACTGTCGTCTTTGGTGCTGAACTTTGCGAACGGTCGAGTCGTGGGACATTGAGTAGGAATCGGAGAAGGATAGATGTCCAAGTTTTATTAAAAGAGGGGTATACGGGTAGTCGGGAGTTGAGCGGCTAATTTTGCTCGCCTTCCGATTCGGGTTCGTCGCCTACGACTTCGGGTCGGTCTTCGTCGTCGGTGATCGTCGTCGCTTCCAGTTCTCTGAGTCTTTTTGTGTCTATGTCCAGAGCGCTGTCGGGTAGGAGGATGTTGTTTCGCGCGAAGTAGGGAGCGAGTCTGAACGCGGCTACGGGCCGGTGTAATACGGTACCGTCCAGTTCGCAGAGGATGTAGGCGCCTCCGCGGTTGCGTGAGATCACGACGAGTGGCCCTAGGTATCTTGATCGCATTTTGCGGTTGAGTGACTTCTCGACTTTAGTGTTGCGCATAAGTATGAGGTCTCCGCGTTTAAAGTTGTAGTCGCGTAAGGTCCGTGCGTGTTTGATTTCGAAGCGGAGCGCTGCTTGTCGCCGCGCCGCATATACGTCGGAATGTAGTCGCTCTAGGTCGGTTGTTCGTTTTTGTAAGGCGATCGCGCGACGTGTTAAGAGGTCGGTGGAGGACAGGATAGAGTCGGGTGGCGGTTGTAGGTATGTGGCTTCGACGATGTCAAGTGGAAGGAGGGGTTGGGTTCCTGTTGCAGCGTAATAAGGAGAGCACCCCATCTGCTTGCGGATTGTGACACGTTCAGCCCAGAAGACCGAGTAGGCGGATTGCGACCATTTGTTTTCATTTCCGTTGGCGGCTTTGAAAAGGGATTGTCGGACGTCGAAATGGGATCGCTCGACGAGCCCGTTGGCTCTAGAGTTATATCCTGAGATTCGGATATTGTAACGACGGCGCGTTACAATACGTCTATATTGAGACGCGACCTGTTTGGCATTACCTTCTGGTAATGCACGACCATCTTTGTTATGCGTATATAAATGTCCTGTACAGTTTATGCTTAGATAATCCTTTGCACCTTCACCCTGTACACGTACTTAGCAGAATCCCACAGATTGGTCTAGCTTAACGTGTCTGGTGTCTCGCAAGGATCCCCCAACCCCGTACATCCGTTACACTTTTTTAAGCTACCCAGCTTTGCTATCTGCTTAACTCTGCTCCTCTGAGCTCTATCTCCGACGTCGACGCGCTTATCAGCGCCATCACCATCACCACAATCCTGAACCGAAGATCTATCTGCGATGGATCCAAACCGAGCGCCACCGAGCGCTACCAGCTCTGAAAACACACCAACGATACAATCTATCGTCGATCCGCCAGTACCGCGACCTCCTACAGCCTATGTGCCGCCTCAACGTCGTTCGGACGAAGTCGGGCAAGGTCTAGTGGCAGCAGAGGGACCAACAGCGGTAAGTAGCCCGGAGCTACTATCTATGCACGCCACAGCGCGCCCAGCCGCGAGGTTAGGCACTCTGGGGGTCGAAACTGCTGAAGATGCGAGTCTTAGACATGCATCGGACGAAGGCGACGTACAATTGGCTCTGCAACAAGCGTACGCCGCGTACGCCGCCTCTCGGACCCCCACTGCTGCGCCACAGTCCCCGGTACAAGCCCCGGTACACGCCAACATGGATAACCAGTCGGTTACGAGTGCGTACCTTCGACGACGTGCGTTATCGCCTGTCAGTTCGACGGCGGAATCGGACGCCGGGACCCTGAACCTCTTCAGGTTCTCGCCCCTTCTCAAGTGCCAGGTGCACCTCTACTGGTTAGAATACCAGTCGGTGGTCCCAGACGCTAGTCTACGTACTCAGATGAATGAGAACGCGCTCAGCTCCGCCTACGTACACTGTGCGATCATGGACACGGAGCTTGATACGAATAGTATCGAATTCGTAAAGCTAGTTATCGAAGGCATTCGCTTCGAAATAGATAACTATACTTTATCGAATGTCTTGAAAGCATCAAGGTCATCGACACCTAAGGCTTCGCAAGTACCAGCTGAGACAGCCGACAGCATCGGCCCTGTGCTCACTACGCCTGTAAAAATCGAGGATCGTGTGGATGAAACACACGACGACGTCAAACCGATTGAGGATAGGCCTGCACCTACCCAAACCTTACGGTTCACGACTGAGACATCACCGCCTGTGATACAAGTCCCCGGGAATGCATCCCGTCGATACCCAATGGCAGACTCGTGGGCAGACAGAGTCGCCCTGCAGCGCGAGCGGGATCGAGACTTGCAGCAACAGGGTCATTCGGTTTACGATGACCAAGGAGTAATCTTTGTCGGACGTCAGCCCGTCGACCAAATGAAGAGCATTTATTTAGAGTCGATCGGACAACCTCACGAACAGGATAATAACGCGCAGAGTGCCCCCAATGATGAGCACCTGCAGGGACGTGATCAACAGCAAACATTTGCTAGAGATCGACCTCCGCATGAGACTCCCGTCGTTCGTACGCATTTTACTAATGCTCGCGGACGCGGTAGGGGAATGACCATCGCAAACCTATCACGAAACCCAGGTAGACCAAGTGAAACCCCTGGGCGTGGGTTCTCGATGCCTCCGCAAGTGCGGTCGACTTCCCGAAACCCCGGAGTCGCTGAAGCCGTGGAACAACACCGAGACTCTATGCATGTACGCTTGAAAGCGCTGCTAGAGGAACAACTCGGTACACGCCTGCAACTTCCCGAGGGTAGTAAATTGAGGCGATCTGATGCGTCCAAAACTATAACTCCATACGCTGGAGGAACCAAGTTTAGCGACCTTGAAAGGTGGCTAACGGACGTGTGCGTTCATTTAGCCGCATACCAGTATGGTGGTGACGAACGCGACCGTGAACGCGTGCTCGTTGTACCAGAGTTTCTCAGAGGAGAAGCTAAGACATGGTACCAGCGCCACGTCGTTCATGTAAACCGTCGTCAACGTCATTGGACGTTTGAAGACGTCATTCTTGGATTGTATGATCGCTTTGTACAGCCGTCAACAATGCAGGATGCACGAGAGGACTTTTACGATGCTACTTATAATGAGAGCATCGGAGTTCAAGGGTTCTATGATGAGCTCATGGACCACGCCCAAAACATGGCTGTGTTCCCAGACGAGTACACCGTGCGTGATACCTTCCTGGAAGGTATACCCAAAGATATGCTTGTCGCCCTAATTAAGGAAGGTGGATTGTCACCTGAGATAAATACAGTCGATGAGTTTGTCTCTGAGGCGAAGGCGTATGAGTCTGCCTCTAAGACAGCTGCGCACTACCTTGCTCGAAACTCACGCCGTCGTTCGCGCCGGAATCCCGAAGTAACATCTTCGAGGCCCCGCGGAGGTGGGCGAATCGGTACCACTTTCATTCGCAAGTCCGCCTTAGCAGGAGGACTACACGCGAGAGTGGTGGCTACGCCACTGCGTGGACGAGGAGGAAAGGTGGGAGTGCAAGCACGCCCCGACCCGAACTCGGGTGCGCCACCCAATAGACAGTTGGAACGCCCCCAACTGCATTCATCTCCGACACCGAATCCGTCACCAGCGGCAGATGTCATCTGCTACAAATGCGGAAAGAAAGGTCATTATTCGAGAGAATGTAAACAGAAACCGTACCCCGTGCGTGCTCAGATACGAGCAGCTCGGACCGCAGTTGATGAAGAGGACGATGATTCGGACATGGATCAGGAGAATGAGGCTGATGACGAGAGTGGACATACCTCTGCTAATGAAGCGGATAATCCACCTGAATCGTCGGTAGACAGCGACAGTGATGAACTCATTGAAGTCGATGTCTACGACAATGACTACTACTCCCGAGATAGCGAGACTGAAGTCCTGAGGGCGATAACGGAATTACCGTTGGACGAAACTCGCCAGATAAAGATGCGCAAAGTACATCTTCGCGCATCGAAAGTAGCTAAGGCTCGCCCAGTGCATAAGCGCGACGACAAGGAGTGTCTGGCCACATATGTCAATGTAGGCGGACACGATGCGTGGACGCTATGGGACTCGGGTAGTACAACTACGGGCATAACTCCGGCGTTCTCCCAGGTAGCGGGATTGCGCGTGTTCCCGTTGGACGCGCCGATAACGCTACAACTGGGAACGATCGGCAGTCGCTCGACAGTGAATTTCGGGTCTGATGCGTTAGTTAAAACACACGGATCTGAAGAAATGCTGTACGTTGATATAGCAAACTTTGACCGATATGATATGATTATCGGTACACCATTTATGCGAAAGCACGGAGTAATTCTGGACTTCGCAACGAATACAGTTGTGGTCAACGGTGTATCAACCGAAGCCACAAAGGTAGACCTTCGTGATACTGATGGACGGCTGCGCCGCTATCGTACCACGGATAAACCCCGCGATTGACTCCCACGAGTCACAGTAGAGGACGTTCCGGAGGAAGAGGTGCACAAAATGCATAGTCTTCCATCGGACGCGCCATGTCTACTGATGAGCGAGGAAGAGTATATAGATACTCTTCAGGGGGAGAAAGGGTCAACCGAGTATGTCAAAACGCACAAAATGCAGCACAAAGAACCCAAATCTTCGCAAATCGATAATTTGGGTAGCACTGAGGAAAAGGTAAAAATACCGGAACCACAAGTGTCGCCACAAGTGGTGCAGGAGAGACCCAAGCGAACATTTTGGGATCGACCTGTACCACATCCGCACGTCGACTGGGCGTACGATCCTCGAATGCCATTTGAATGGAATGAGGTAATTGCGTCCATGCGTGCATATACGCGAGTCCAAGCGCCTCAAGGCGAGATATATCGCGATGCGCGCCCAGACGAAATATCCGAACCGTCAGTATACGTCGGGACAATAGCTGGTAGTACTACAGGAAGTATGCCACAGTCACGACAAGTACAACTGGAGGTACCAGATGAGACGGAAGAACGGCTACAAGCCCTCCGCGATAGGTATGAAAAACCAACCGTGGAAGGGAAACGACGAAAGGATGGGAATACTAAAATCAAAAGTAAACTCACTACTGAAGATTATCCCCGCCTACGTCAGCAATGGCATGATGAATTTCAAGACATGGTGAACGGAACACCTAACACGTTGCCACCGTGGAGGGAAGTTAACCATGAGATTCATTTAATCGATGAGAATGCACGGTATCACTACCATTTACCGCGGTGTCCAAATTCGCTGAGAGAAGAATTCCACGCGAAGATAAACCGCTATGTGGATGCTAAGTGGTGGGAGCCACGGTCCGTCAGCCAAGCAGCCCCACTACTGTGCATACCGAAGAAAGATGGTTCGCTACGAACTGCACTAGATGCACGTCAACGGAACGATAACACCGTGAAAGACGTGACGCCACTACCCGATCAAGAAATTATTCGGGAAGATGTGGCGCGGGCGAAGATTAGATCAAAAATTGATCTAACCGACGCCTATGAGCAAGTGCGTATACGACCAGAGGATGTACATAAAACAGCCTTTGCGACTATCGCCGGCACCTATGTCAGCAATATAATGCAGATAGGTGACTGCAACGCACCTGCCACATTCCAGAGACTCATGACGTCAACCTTTCGAGACTTGATTGGTAGATTCATGCACGTCTACCTGGATGATATCTTTATCTTTTCAGAATCGATAGAAGAGCATGAGAAACACCTACGAATAGTATTCGAGAGACTCAGAGCTGCTTCTTTGTATCTGAAATGGAAGAAATGCGAATTATACGCTGAACGCGTTGATTGCCTTGGACACATTATCGACGATCGCGGTATACACCCTGATGTCGATAAACTAAGCCGCATACGCGAATGGCGAACACCGCGATCATATAATGATATTCAGCGGTTCGTCGGACTAGTAAATTACTTGGGTAACTTCCTACCTGATATTACTGCGTATACGGGACCCCTCATGTCCATGACGCAAAACGGGTTGCCGTTTCATTGGAGACCGATCCATGATCGGTGTTTTCAAATGATAAAACAAATATGTTGTAGGACACCAGTCATACAGCCTATAGACGTTAAGAATAAAGACCCTATATGGCTTATATGTGATGCCTCGAAGACCGGCGTCGGAGCCATGTACGGCCAAGGACCCACTTGGCAGACATGTCGGCCCGCTGGGTTCATGTCGAAGAAGTTCACGAGCGCTCAGCAAAATTATGCTGTATACGAGCTCGAAACTCTTGCGATTCTAGAAGCCCTATTAAAATGGGAAGATAAATTGGTTGGTTACAATATCCATGTAATCACAGACCATAAAGCGCTAGAGTTCTTCAAAACTCAAGTAAATCTGTCACCGCGTCAACGACGCTGGAACGATTATATGTCACGGTTTACCTTTGACATTACATATGTAAAAGGGGAACTGAACAAAGTAGCAGATTGCTTATCCCGCTACTTTGAAGGAGACGCACCTAATGAGGTGCAGAGCGTCAACGACTATGTGCGCGCCGACGCGCGCATAGATCCAGACGGAGAGGATCTCCCACCCTCGCGCCTGCAAGAAGTGGCTGAACGAGTTATCGAAATTCGAGCCATGCAAGACGTGGAAGTGAGGCGTAGTCGCCGCCTCCAGGAACGGCGTGAGGATCGAGAAATCGAAGCCGCCATCCTGGAAGAGTTTCAGCAACCTACCGTACAGTCTGAAGCCTCGACCAGTCAACAACCGACTGGGGCCCCTTCAGAACGCGAACAAACGCTGGGCAAGGCATTGTTTCAACAGCCCGCGCCTGCGCCGCGTCCAGACCCACGCCCACGGGATGGCGATGCTTCATTCTTGGAAGCCGTACGAAAAGGTTATAAAACCGATAAATTGTTCACAGTAATAATGGACAAGCCCGGTGAATTTACGCATTTTACTCAACGAAATGCGTTAATTTGGACAACCAATCCAGCCGGCGTAGAGGTTCTATGTGTTCCTCGTGATCGTAAATTGATCACTCAGCTCATAGAACAAGCACATACGTCCGTTGGACACTTTGGAGCCCAGCGTACCACGGAATACCTCCGACGCTGGTACTGGTGGCCCACCGTTACTGCAGAAGTTCGCAAGTTCTGTCAAACTTGTGAATCATGTCAGCGAGCCAAGGGTTTGAACCAGAAACCTGCAGGCAAAATACATTCGCTACCAGTGCCCATTAAACCATGGGACTCCATTGGAACGGACTTTATAGGCCCGTTCCCCGAATCTAAAGGCTATAACTACCTATGGGTTATTATGTGCCGAATGACGAGCATGGTGCATTTAATTCCAGTGCATACGCGCATGACAGCGTCTGAATTGTCCTGGATATATATGCGCGAGATTGTTCGTCTGCATGGTCTTCCTAGTTCCATCGTGAGCGATAGGGACTCGAAGTTCACGTCCAAATGGTGGCGAGAACTTCACAAGATCCTTGGATCAAAACTGCTCATGTCCACGTCGTTTCATCCCCAAACGGATGGACAAACTGAGCGTGCAAACCGCAGTATCGGACAAATATTCCGTACTGTGGTGCGCCACGACCAGAAAGACTGGGTCGATCGCGTAAATATGACCGAGTTCGCAATTAATGCGAGTGTATCGGAAACTACCAAATACGCGCCTTTCGAACTCAACAGCGGATACATGCCCTCCATGATCAAGGAAATTCGCAGTGATAATGTGATTCCTCGAGGCATCCGCCAGTTCGCAGAACAAGCCCTATCGAATCTCGCGGAAGCCCACGATGCTATTATCGAGGCCCGCGTGTTCCAAGCGCTGAATGCGAATAAACGCCGGAGTGATGATCCTAAGATTATCACTGGCGATTTAGTTTACCTATCTACGAAGAATTTGAATCTTCCAAAGGGTAGAGCACGCAAATTGTGCCCCAAGTTCGTGGGGCCATATCGTGTATTGAAGGCGGAGCCAGAGACATCCAATTATACGTTGGAACTGCCCTCCGCGCTTCAGCAGCGACGCCTGCACGCGAAATTCCATGTTTCAGTGCTGAGACCGTACTACGCTACGGAGGACGCACTGTTCCCGAATCGAGCGCACCCAGAGCCTTATGACTTTGGTGCACCAGACGACCACGAGTGGTTCGTCGAGGAGATTCTGGGACATAGGTGGTCCTCGGGCACCATTGAATTTCACGTTCAATGGTCCTTGGGGGACACTACGTGGGAGCCGCGTGAGCACTGCGAATCCCTGGCTGCTCTCGATAGATACCTCGAGCTCCAGGGAGTGAAGCGTGTATCGCAGCTCGCGAAGCTGCGCTGAGGTGTGGCATGCCATGTGCGCCACACAGCCACAGCGTGGCTGGACTCGATCACTTCGATCGAGTGGAGTTCCGATCGGGGGAGCGGAAAATTTTTTCTCTGCCCCCTTGTGCACTACCACTACCACCAGAAATCGCACCTTATGTCTTCTGGACAAGAATCGATGAGTTTTCGAGGAAACTCAAGAGGGGGAGGAACGCGTGGACGCCGCGGTCGCAATAACCGCAGCGCTACAAGCAATTCACCTCGCGTACAACATGCGCAACAAACTACACAACCGCAAAACCAAGCGCAGTCGTCACTGTCGTTTGGATCGATAGCCTACCAGCCAACAATGGTACCGAGCTATCAGCCGTTCGAAGGACAGAATCCTTCCAACACAGGCGAGACGCCTGCTCCTGCAACCACCGTGGAGCGCACGCACGCCCCAATGGACGTTGATGGACATGGAGCGGGGCAACTCGAGCCTGGACAGATGCATGATGCTAGGAACAGAAGCATCGAGATGGGACGCCCTCCACAACAGCGTGGTGGTAATAAACCACACCGCCCAAAGGGGGGTGAGCGAGCCGTCGAAGAGAAGGAAGGAAATCCCTCGAACTCTCACGGAAATACTCGAGGTACGCATGCTGCGCCACGCAACGCACCACATGCTCATATGGGAACGAACCCAGACGGTATACTCAACCGCCTTGAGTCCGTCGGAGTAGCACCCGACTTTGTAGTCGACTTCATCCATGATGGAATGGCAAGGGTCGTGATAGGACAACTACTCGACACCATTGACCGCCTTCAAAGAGAAGTTGACCAGCAAACCATGGCTAAACGCCACATCACCGAGGAGCTGCAACGCGCGCTACGCAAGCGCCCCGCATCGCCGAACGCGATGCCTTATACCGACAAGCGTAGTCGGACGCAGGGTCCTCAGACCGCACCCACATCGGTGCAGTCCACGGCGCCAGCGCAAGAAATAGGATCTGCGCCCACAAGCGCCGCCAAAGTACCTCTAGTGATCCCCACTATTGAGGTACCCTTTCCTCTTGGCGTACCTCCGCACATTGATGCTGGACGTATTGTACTTACGATACGTCAGGCCTTTGCGGTGCCCGAGCAGATGCCCGTCGACGATGTACGATTGGTCGACGCTAGCTCGCCTGCCGATGAACCGATGCAAGAGACTGTAGAGCCCTCTACCATCGGTACACTGAAGGAGGAACCAGCAAGCGAAACCGCCGACGAGCGTAGCTTACGAATGAAGCACAACGCCTCAGTCCGCCGCGACCGCCTTGCTGCAGACCGAGAAGCCAACGAACGCTTGAAGTATAACTTCGAGACATTCGTCGGACGCATTCCAGATACCATTGGCGTACTACACATCAATGGTACTCCCGAACGCCACAACGCGTTTGGTGGACTACTTCACCGACGCCTGTACTGGTCACCGTACAGTAATACGGTGTTTGCCTCTCAGAGCGCTAGTCGCGCTCTAGAATACGAACGTGAACACAAAACCGCATTCAATGCGACAGGCTCACCTTTGTACAAGTGTGCACCTCGCGGGTTCCCTATGTCCCCTCGAGACATCCGCAATCTGGTTCAGTTCCGTGACGATAACTTCAACATGGATACCGACCGTGTGGAAGCTGTTAGGGCGACCCTTACAGTGGAGCGCTATCGCACTGGCAGAGGGGAATCCAATGTTATATTATGTATGATAGAGAGAGCGTAAGTATGACCTACCTGGCAGAGGGGAATCCAATGAGAATAGAGTAAAGGATTCCCCCATGTCAGGAGGTTGACTATATACAAATATGTTACTTGAGGGCCGGCAGTATGATACTTGAGGGCCGGCTCTCTGGGGTGTATGTACAAATCGGTCGTTCGGTCACGTGATCACCCGAGGAATCGGTTGGTCACGTGATCACCTGAGGACTTTGGTCGGTCACGTGATCACAATCGGGGGACAGTTGGTGAGCGTCGGAGGGCGCGAACGGGTGTTCCCCTGACAGAAGCCCACTACCTACTCTGGGACTTCTATCGTATTGCGTCACGATACGCCGAACCCCACAGAGACCGGACTATGAAGTTTATCCTTCAACGAGAATACTTCGATCCGGCTCACAAACCATCGATACGCGATGACGCTGCGTGGACACGACCTGTGTTACCACCGCCCGCTGGAGTATTGTCCACTTCAGCGCGCAACCCTCGAACCCGAGGTGCGGGTTTACCCATACCATCGGTATCGCAAGCCCTGGACTTCAACGTGTGGGGACAATATATTGTACACCACGGAAGGCCAGGCCTAGACAACGTATACAGCGGTCTAGTGATCGACTACAACTTCTCGATCCACTTCCGCACTGTGGTCGGGTATGCCCTTGGTCGCGCCATAAGCCCTACCCGAGCCGCATCTCGTGTCGCATTCATGCGCCTATACGCCATGATCATTGCTCGACCGAACCTCTATCGAGAAGCGGTGGACTCGTGGAATGCCATTCACCCATTGGATCGCATCCCCGACCACTTACCTTCTACGGCAAGCCTTGGTCGCTTAGCTCTTCCTGAGGAGCATGCCGCCAACCTAACCGAAACGGACGTAATCCGTACTCTTCTTGCCAATCGACTACCCGTCGCTTGGATTGATCACGCCTATCCCTACGGCCTCCACTACTTGGATGCGCATTATACGGGAACCACAATTGATTGTACACTATACGACAATGTGGACGACGATCGACTTGTTTGGCTATGTCGTTATGGGATACCCCCGGCCATTCCTCAATGGGATGGATGGCGACAACCGACCCGCGATGATATCGCTAGACTCCACGTACTACTCGACTGCGAGAAAGAGCGAGGACTGGACACTGCGCACGCTCGCGGCCTACACCCCGTAGGATACGACATCACGTCAATGAAGTTCATCACTGGACGTGACCGCGAAGCTACTGTACTCTACGACGGCGATCTGGTGTTTAACGATACCACTGACCCGCCTGCGCCACCGCCTATGGTGGAAGGTCCTCCGCTCCCAACTATCGAGTCCACTACGTCGCCAGCACCCTCTGCTCCATCTAGTTCATCCGCACCACTGGTCCTTGTACCAGAGGCTAACGCTTCTGATGACCATGCGATGGATGTAGTCGAGAAGGCTTAACGACAACGTCGAGTGTACGCCACAGTCATGGTAGTCGTCGAAATACATACGCGATCACTAATTGAGCGGGAGTTGTATACTCACGCTTTGTAATTATAATAATAACCATGCACATCCATCTGCTGAGATCATACATTGATCTCAAAGGGGGGTGTGTAACGACGGCGCGTTACAATACGTCTATATTGAGACGCGACCTGTTTGGCATTACCTTCTGGTAATGCACGACCATCTTTGTTATGCGTATATAAATGTCCTGTACAGTTTATGCTTAGATAATCCTTTGCACCTTCACCCTGTACACGTACTTAGCAGAATCCCACAGATTGGTCTAGCTTAACGTGTCTGGTGTCTCGCAAGGATCCCCCAACCCCGTACATCCGTTACAGATATTGTGTATGTGGTATTTCTTTATGAGGTGTTCGGCGGCTTTGATGAAGGCTGGGCCGTTGTCGGTTACGATTTCGCGTAGTCCGCCCCACCGGCAGATGATGTCCTCGTACATCCAGTCACCGAATGTGCGACTGTTTTCTTTTCGGAGCGCGCGCCATTCGGGAAAGTGGATCAATGAGCAACGTCCTTGGACAATGTATTTGAAACCATTTGATGGCGGTAAGTGCATAGTGTCGATGTACATCTTTGCGAACAGTGGCGCAGGTGTCGCAACGACCGGGGGAATCAGAACCTTGGTCGTTTGTTGGATTTGGCATATGTGACATGTCTGTACGAACCACACGACGTCGGCCCGAACATTAGGCCACCAAAAGCGCTCGAGTAGGGTCGCGCGTGTCGCGTAGAAGCGCTTGTGTCCGAGGTTGTCGTGGACCGATCGCAGGATCTCTAATCGCGCGCTGGGGCGGGCGACTAGTTTATGTGCGCCTTGGCTGTCTCTTCTCCAGAGTCGTGTTCCGTCTAGGAAAAAACCGGTGGCGTATCGAATGAATGTGGCGTACTGGTTGTCGGACATGCCTTCTGGTCGTTCGAGGTCGGCCAACCATTGTCTAACAGCATCTATACGGTGGTCTTGGGCTTTAGCGGCGTCGGTCCTGGGCACGTCGTCGTATGACATGTCGGTCGAGTTCGCGTTTGGATCGGTTATTCCTGTATCATCGTCGGTACGGATTCTGGGTTGTCGCGGGGAGTCGGTTGCGAGTTCGTGAGTCGCTGAGTCTGGTGGTACCGCGTCGGTGTATACTGCCACCATCTCCTCCTTACTTGAGATCTGCGCCATAGCAAAGATCTGGCGCACATGCAATGGCGACGGTGGCTGTGGCAGCGGTTGAATAATGTGCATGAGTCCTTGCATTCGGTCGACCCAATCCTCAAAGTCGGCTTCTTCTGCGTCATAGTTGTCGGGCGGGTCGTCGGGTTGACGAGGGCGACGGGATAATCCGTCGGGTCCGTGGAACGTACCTTTAACGTGAACGAGCTCGAAGTGGAACATGAGGACAGATACGATCCACCTATTTATGGAGGCTGATGGTTGGATATCGGGGTTGGAAAGCATGCCCTTAATGTAGCGTGCGTCGACTTCGACGACGAGGTTGCGGACGCCAATAACGTACAGTCGTAAAGCGCCAAGCGCCCGAAATAGGCCGTAAAATTCGAGTTTTGGTTGAGAGAATCGTGACTCGCGGTCATTCAGCGTGATGGACCCGAACCGGTTGTACCTGCGTCGCTTTCGATCGACCGGGTCGGCTTGACAGAGGTAGAATCCGACTGCTATGTGTGACGTGTCGACGGCCAGGATGACGGGGTCGTCGGAGGCGTAGTCGATCGGTACGAGGGGTTTCGCTTCTGCGATCGCCTCGACGATGTCGCGCTGCGCTGCGATCTGGTCGGGGCCGAACTCGAAGACTGCATCTTTGCGGGTTAGCTTCACGAGGTGGTGTGCGCGATGAGCAAAGTTTTTGACGAATATCCTTAGCACTCCGACTGTCCCTAGGAACGCGCGTAACTCCGATAGAGTGGCGCACGACTTCCAATTACGCAGTAAGGCTAGTCGGTCCGCGTCGGGTATGCGACCGTCGGGCGTGCAGACGTGCCCGAGAACCTTGAATTGTGGCGCGCATAAGACAAGCTTTTTGCCAGAGAACGTGCCGCCGCAATACTTCATGCGCTGCAGGATGCGATTGACGTCGTTGAAGAATTCCCAGATCGCAAGTCGCACGTCGGCATTGTCGGGGTGTGTTTTCGGCAACCCCGTGTCCGGGTCGGGGTACCAAGTTGCTGGCCCCTTTATAGCAGCGTCATCGATATAAGGCAGTGTATAGTCCGGGATCTCCGGTTGCAGGATGTGGGTGACATCGTCGTGGAAGATTGGGACAGAGTTGGTCCAGCCCATAGGCAAGGTTACTAGGCGTAACGCGCCGAAAGGTGTTTGGAAGGTGGTAAGGTCGCGCGACGATGGTGCGATTAGCCGTTCGTCGTAGCCGACAAACAGGTCTAACATTGCGCCACAAATACGACCGGTGAATTGTTCAGCGACATGATCCGGTATCGGAGTGACCCCCGAGTGTCGGATGGTTACACGGTTGAGCGGTTCGAGGCTGTGGACGAGACGGAATTTGCCGTTTTTCTTTAGAGTGCAAAACCAACGCGATCGGTAGCTGGAGTTGGATGGTTCGTAAACTCCGGCGGCGAGTTTAGTTTTGATAATGTCGCAAACTTCGTCGTAGATACCAGGCGGTATGGGGATATTACGTTCGATCCAAGGTGTGTGCGCGACGACCGGGATATCGATGGGGGGAAAGAAATCCGACCGGAAACTACCGCGTTCGGCATCGTCCCACGCGAAGGCGAGATTCTGCTTACGCATGAGGTCGTGCATAATTGCGCGTTCGGAGGGCGTTAGAAAGTCTGGGTGTTCGCGGTCTAGGTCTTCTTTTCGCTCTAGGGTGTAGCGGCCGGTGGGTTGGAAAGGTGGCGGGTTAGGGAGCAAGGTCGGCATATCGGCGAGCGGGTCGCCCAATATCTTGCGCTCGATTCGGAAGTGGTCGGGACAACTTGCTACGATCGATCGTACTTTCTGTGCCACTGGTTTGTACTTCTTTTTGGTTTGTACGCCTTTGATTTTCACAGCGAAGGTGTCGGTTGCGGTGTTGGTCGGAGTTTGGGTGTAGCGCCCTCTGTGGCGCTCGTTGTTTGGTGAAATCGGGCAGAGGGTCGCTCGCTCAAGAGGGGTAGAGCTTGTATTAACGGATTGGTCGGCGATTGTTGGTGTGGTTAGTTCGGCTGCCGCGACGTAGAGTGAGGCTAGTTGCGCGTCGTAGGTGGCGTCGCTATTAAGTTCGGTCGGTAGTTCGCAGAAAGAAATGACAGTCGGGGTATAGCTTAGTGGGTCGTACTCGAGGAGGAGTGCAAGATCGCCGTGATCTCGACTTATTTCCTCGAGAGTATACGAAAATTTACGTCGGTCTTGGGGCGGCGACGTTGCCCGCGCGCGAAGGTCGGTATTGCGATGACCTCTCGAGTGTTTGGGTCGGTTATGGTTATGATCGTATCGTCGGCGGATCTTGTCTTTACGTTAGAACAAGTAAGTACGTCGAACGGACGGCCGAGGAGTATATCGTATGCGGGGTTGCAAATGACGTGCATCTGGAGGTAGAGCGTAACGTCGCCTATCGTACAGGGTACGTTTCTTGCTAGACCGAGCGACGGGTCGGTTGTTCCGTTCGCTGATTGCATCTGGAGAACGATAGTCGGGTCGTATTTGACTCCCAGTCCATGGCAAACTTCTTCCGACATTGCGATGATTTGACATCCGCTGTCGACGATGCTTTCTATCTGTTCCCTTGCGTCGACCATTATCATGATCGATCTGAGCGCGTGCGATTCCATTGCGACGATCAATCGGTCCGGGTGTTTGCCGGGTAGTAGGGTCTGGTAATACGTGTCGTAGATGTCGCCGGTGACTAGTGCTCCGGGCGGTGGCGTCGCGTTGTCGCTGTTGGATTCGCAGGGGAGCGCGTCGAGTTCCTCGATAAACGCCGACGTGGGGACTTCTTGGTACACAGTTGCGAGGTTGCTGGCGACGATGCGCTTCGGTGTATTAGCTTCCCTAAACTTTCCGCGAACCTCTGGGGCCACTCCGCAGAGTTCACGAACTGTGACTGGTATGGTGGCGTCGAGCGCGCGTTCGAACAGAGTCGTTGATTTGGCCGGGTCTGTGATGGGCGCTTGGGTGCGGTACGCACTGTCGGTTTTTGCCTTCTCTATAGCGGCTAAGTTTCTCGTGGTCGGAGGGAGGTAACGGTTCTCAGGGATGTTAGAGAAAGGGTGCACCGGGGTCTGGTCGTTTGCATCGACTGTGGCGTCGGCCCTAGTACTAGGGATCAGCGGTATGTTGGATGGTAGCGGGGGCGCCTTGGCTCTGCCTTCCGTCGCGTCTTGGGCAGGTTGCGACGCGGGTGCGGGTTTGTTGGTCGGTGCGACCCTCGGTTGGTCGGGGTCTTGAACGGTTTCGATCGTGACAGGTCGCCTTTGAGGTGCACGACTAATAAGCTCCACGCCGTCAAACACTTCCTTCCGTGCGCGCAGCGTGTTGAGTTCACGTTCTAACACGATCATGCGATCCTCGATTTTTAAGTCGTGGTCGGTGACGTCGTTAAACTGCAGTATTTCCAGCATCATGCTTTCGGTCGGGTTTGCGTTGGCGGATAACTGCGCTCTCGCAAACTGACCGGGATTGCGCCTGTGCCATTCGTCCAGCTTGTCTTTTATGTATCGTCCTGGAGTTCCCGCTGGTATACGCGCGCCGCTTGGTAGGCCTATCTTGTTGTCGTCGGTTTTTCGGCAGCGCCCTTCTTCCGCGTATGCTTGATGTACGGGACAGCTGGAGATATAATGTCCTTCGCCGCCGCAAAAGAGGCAGTTGTCGTTAGGTGACTGGTTCGGTCGGCCGCCGTCGCCTCCTTTGTCTTGTCCTATACGTAGGATATGTTGTTCCAAGAGGTGAATTCTTTCATGGAGCTCCTCTAATTTGAGGGGTTGTCCTGTGCTAGGCGACTTGGTCACGCCTGTTAACGACCCGCTTGGTGCGATCGTAACTTGTGGGGGTGCGCGCGGTGGCTCTTCCTGTCGCTGGACGGCGTTTGTCCCGTGTAAAATATGTTCGGCTGCGGCGCGAACCGTTTCGGTGGCGTAGGGGTCATCGGGATGGTGGTTCGGGTTTAGGATCTCGAGTCTACGATGGATCTTTGCCCATAGGTCGGGCTGGAACGCGCGACGGAATTGACGGTCGCGTTCGTTTATCGAAAGTCGGTTTTTGCTGACAAGGAATTGGGTAACAGAAAGGAACTGTCGGTAATATTCCCCGAGATCGCTATTCGACTGGATTCCGAGTCGGTGTCGTTCCCTGAGCAGGTGGTCAAGGTCGGCCATTGAATATTTCCTTTCTTCGCTCGCGCCTGGATAAAGCGCCATTATCGCTTTTCGCCAATCGCCATATGTGGTACCGGCTGCGAACTCGTCAAGTTGCTCCCACAGGTCAGCGGTATCGATGTCGGTGTATCGCGTAGCGTGCATTTTCTTCTCCTGTTCGTCTATGACGTTACACTCGATGAAGAGATGATTCAAGTCCGAGAAATATCGTCGCAGTTCGCGCGCGCGTTCGGGCACGAACGTCGGTGCCGAGCTTTGTCCGCGCGAGGGCATCGGTTTTGCAATAATCGGTGGTTGTGCCATGATTGATGGTGTTGTTTTTGGGAGAGGGGTCGGAGAGGGGGAATACGACGGTGAATAAGAATCTGAGGTTTCTGGAGTCGCGGGCGATAGAGATGGGAGTCTAAATTCTACTCCTGGATCGGTGGTAGGCGGTTCCGACGCAAAGGGGTTGAAGTCTAGGTCGGTTTGGGCCGTCGGTTCGACGAACGGTGGCTGATCGGTCGGGGTAGGCGACGGTAGCGTTGACGAGGGACTATAGAAGAGTGGGCTGAGGTTGTTATGGGTCGCGCGGTGTGGGGTTACTGAGCGGAAGAGCGGGGAGAGCGATTCTGAGTCGGTGTCGGCTTGTCCGAAGGCAGCACGAATTTCGGCACGGAGGGTTCGGGCTTTAGCTTCTTGTCGGGTTGCGGGCGGAATGGTCGACGAGTCGTAGGTTTTTATGAACAAGAGGAATGAAGCTGCGTGTTCGGCGGTGGCTTTTAAAACCCTCGCGGTGGGCTCCAGAATGATAGAGCTAGAAGGCCTGTAGGTGCTGTGCACAACAACAAAACAACTAACAACTATGGGGGGCGAGAAGTGTTAAAAGTTCCCAAACATGCGAGTGTGCAGGGTTTGACAGTTGTTAGGGCAACCCTTATAGCGGAGCGTAGTCACACTGGCAAGGGGGAATCCGAAGTTATATTGGATGTACAGTAACGAAGGTAAGTAATGGCTTACCTGGCAAGGGGGAATCCGAAGAGAATAGTGTAAAGGATTCCCGAATGCCAGGGGGCCAACTATATACGAGTGTAGGACGTGAGGGCCGGTCCTCTAGAGTGTACTGTACATGTAATAATAACGAATGGTGTGCGGCGCGTGTATAGACACGTTCCCGACGCTGTCCGATCCTCGTGGCGCAGGGTACGGGCACGAGGCGGGACAGCCGACGTCGGGATGTCGGGTCGTCGGGTTCGGTGTCGGGCGTGCGCAGGGAGGGAAGGGAAGCGACAGGAATGATGCAAGTATGTACACCGACGCTTGGGTCAGAGCGTCGGGTCGGGATCGCGATCGGTCGGTCGGGGGCGATCGCATGAGTCGGGGGATGATCTGTGAGCGTCGGAGGGCGCGAGCGGGAGTTCCCCTGACAACAGTGGTGGTTCGGTGAAAGTAAAGACGATCCGACTTGTAATTAGTCGAACCGACGGCGATGCGATAGAATACGATCGTTCACAGGTGGAACGGGTCGGTAACACGACTTTTGTGCCGGTTGTGCGACAACGAGACGAACGAGACGAATACGGAGAACTCACGGGTTCGGGCGACGGTTACGAGACGACAGAGACGGCGGTTACGAGGTTTTACGACGGTGGCGACGGTTTATACGATGAGAACGATGCAGAGACGACAGAGACAACGGTTTTGAGCTATTAACTCTGAGAGTGAGGGAAAATACGGGCTGTAATTCACTGGGGAAAGTAGATAGTACATGGGTATGTTTTATACTATGCGACCGACTCGCCTCTCGCGAGCCGGTGAGGCAGGTGTTTACTGGTTTATTTGGGATAAGCGCCGCCAAGCTTGGTACCGCGCGACGCTTTGTAGAGAGTGTGGCGCTCTTTGGCTCGGCAAAGGGGCTTTTTGATCGGCTCGAGGCGTCGGGTCGGATGTATGATCGGTAGGGGATTTGCGATCGGTAGTGGCTCTTGGGTGCGGAACTCCGTGGTACGGCCGGATCCTCTCTGCGAATGGCTGGGCAAGGTGTTTCCTAGGATAATTTCAAATCGGGTTTTGGTTGTCGCCGGGTGGAGACCTTGGCATACAAACGTGCGCGGTCATCGACAGGTTATATGGCGTTCCGTGCTCCGTGCGCCAGAGAGGAGAACTGGCGTTTCAAGTTACTCTGTTCCTTGGTCGGTGCGTCGGTCGTTTGGTCGTATTGTCGGTCGGTCGGTCGTATTGTCAGTCGGTCGGTCGTATTGTCGGTCGGTCGGTTCGGCGCTTTGGTCGCATCCGAGACCGTGTTCGTCGTGGCGCAGCGGTTGATGTCCGTATTATGGGCAGGTTCTGTGCACAGCGCGGAACGGTGCTCATCACCGTGTTCTAGATCGAACCAGGCCATCAGCATGGAATACTCCTAAGTCTACATTAGCACAAGTGAAAAGGCAAGCGATATAATGCAGGAAGTGGGCGGCCCACTGTCATGGCTATTTGGACCGCCCAAGCATTCTCTGTCAGTGTTGTACCTAAGGCTTAATGGTTAATAATGTTTAAGGGTTAATAACATATTAAGACTAAGGGTTACAATCAATCGAGGTAGGTACTTAAGGGTTACTTAAGCCTTAACAATGAATGGCTGCAATGGACGGCTACCAAGCCACATATGTACATGAACATTAGTAAATTGTACAACTCAAAAATGATATTCCTTGTGCTCGCCGCTCGCCGCCCACACCCCAAACCTTCATAATCCCCCCTTCAAAGAGTCTAATCTGGCTTTACTTTATATGCAGTGAGAAACAGAACACATCGCATGCTTAAGCACATTGCCGTGGATGTATTGAGGCCCACCGTCCAGATGACAGTATTTTGGAACTTGACAAGGATGGAAATCCAAAACTGGCATCAGAAACCTGGGTGGTCGAAGGCATGTACCACCTGATGTCATGAGCATTATTTTGACATGGTTTTCAGCGTGCAAATCAAATGTTAATGATATGCTTGCGAGGAGAGGATACTAGATGATGGTGAATTGGAGGGATCCGGTGATGATTTTGATGGGTAGCGACTTTTTGTGTGAAGTCTTATTAACCCCTTAGAATCAAGTCTTAGTTAAGGGATGTAATTAAGGGATAAGGCTTAATAAAAAAGCCAGACGTTAATAACCCCTTAGGATACAACACTGTTCTCTGTTACAATGGTACGTCGATGCTCAGCTTGAATACCATCTTTCAACATCCTATCTTCTCTCTAGCAAGGTTTTCTGATTGTTGCAGCTGCATTCGTTGGACCAAATCTCTGGAAAGATAAGGAAGCGAGTCCGACAGAAAAAGGAGAGACAGATAGTGTCTCGGAATCTACAGTTCGACACCTCACCACACCATGAACTTCCCCCTCGAAATCTACCACGCCATCGTCCGCGAAGCAACACGCGTACCCGAGGCATTTGATACATCTGTCTCCGTCATTCGCGAGGATCGCGAAGCTGTTCTACAGCTCATACACCAGTCTATGCTGACGAAAACGGCTCTTTCTCTGGTATCCAAAACATTTCGCGACATCACAGCACCGTATCTGTATGAAATAGTAATCTTCTTTAAATTTGATCACGTACCAACCCTCCTTAAACGATTTCGATCCACCCCTCCTGGCAGTCACACACCTCTTGGACATAGATGTCGTCGCCTCGATTTTTACCTCGGTCTTGGTGGTGAACCTTATCCCGATTGGGCCTGGGACGAAGGGGCTCACACACTATGGGGTCTCGTTCCAGCATGTCCTCGATTAGAAATCCTGATTTGTCGCGCAGTGTGCGTGGGCGCGCGGAGATTTCCAGAACGCCCACATCTCATTCACAAATCGCTGTGGAAGACGATGGCGCTGTGCTGGGCAGGGACACTCCGTCGCTTCGAGCTCTATGGGTTTCACATCCGCATGGACTTTTTCGAATTGATGCTTCGATACTTTTCCAAGCTCGAAGTTTGTCATATCACTCACCTCGTAGCCTTTAAAGAAGCTGCAAAGGATGGAGAATTCAATGAGGGCGAGGATATGGATGTTTTTGACGACGAAGAGCCTAAGGCTACCTTGAGTGGTTTCCCCCGCATATGGGGGCAGGACGTGGCAGCGTCACTCGCGGCCGACCGTGCTGACTCGGAAGGACCGTCTGGATGGTTCGACACAGACACCGTCGCAGAATTTGCAGAGGCAAAACGCAGTGCATCATGGCCTCCATTCAATGGCACGGCGCCTTACCGTCTGCCATCCTTGCATACCCTCTCTCTCAATAACTTCAACGAAAGGATCACCCAGTTCGACCTTCCATCTGTGCGCCAGCTCGCCGCCCACTTCCCAAGTTACGTGGACAACAAGCAAATGCTTGCCAAGACCCACCAATACTTCCCTGCCGTCACCACTTTCAACCATACTGGGGTGGAAACTCCCCTCAACGACATCCTCACCTTCTTTCCACTACTCACAGATCTCACCCTGCACATCTACAAGACTAAATTCTACCCATCCACGCCCGACAAGCCTCACTTGAACCTCGCCATCGTGAGATTTCCTTTGTGCACGTTGAGATTCGATGCCGCACCGTACATTGATGCAATTTTGTCCTACGTTCAAGCTGGGATGCTACCGTCACTTCGCACCGTCGAAATAACACGTTATGGGATGTACCTACCAGATGAAGACCTGCCGTTCGACGAGTCCGAGGCGTTGGGAGTGGAGTTGCGCGTCCGAATTGTAGAACAGTTCAGGATGAATGGAGCTATTGAGCGCGACTAAAGAATGCTTGTTGAATTGAAGGTCATTTTCAAGTTACGTGCGTTTCATGAATCACAACTGTTACGAGTGTAGTTCGCGACGCAGCGGCGCAGCAGTGCAGATCGCGAAGGCGCCACAGCTTGCGGTGAGGTATTGAAATTTGTACAGCACAAGGCCAACACAAGGCAGTGGAGTGGGACTTCGATGTGTGGACATAGCCGGCTTTCGACTTTGCTTCGAACGAAACCAGCCGCTCCTCCACGCTGCGAGATGTTCGTCGACCTTGCTCTCCATGGCTGCAAAGCCTTCAGAGCCTTTTGAGCTCCGGAGTGAGACCGGTTGTCAGCAGGGAACTCCCCGTTGAGTGTGGTGTCGCGGATGCTGACGCTTTTTGGGCAGGTATCTGATTTGAGAGTCGCAATCTGCGCAGACAAAGGTATCTTTTGCTCCCGGAGTGTATCTGTATCGGTTAAGCCGGGTAGGTGGAATTCGCACGATTGAGCTCGCCATCTGCGCCACCAGGACCATATCTTCGGTCGTTTTCCATTGCGCAGTCATGATGGCAGACGTCTTGTGGCAGATATCCTTCGTCAAAAACGCACGTGGGCGGCTCTGTAACGCCTTCATCGCTCGTGTTCTTCTCCCGATCGCGATATCTTCGAACCTCTTTAAACAAGCCAAGTCGACTTTGGATGTAGCGGTCGACTCCTCTTCTCTCCTTGAATGGCCCTCTCGCAACAAGAAAAAAGCATCCACATCATACCCGGCGGCAGCTGTAAAAAGGCAAGATTGTTCGAGGAAGAGTGCCAATGGACAGGAGGCAGCGGAAGAAGGACTATCAGGTCCGTATCAGGTCTTTCTGCATTCCTCCTTTCAATGCCAATGTGCTCTGCATCTTTTACGCTTACATGCACACGGCACAACACAGCGCCGGAGGTGGTGACGAAGTTTAACGGGTCGGAGGTGGAAGTGGCCCGGGTTTGAGCCCGCTCGTGAATCCCGAATCCTGTTCACTGTCTGCTGTGCGCAAACTACCTTTCTACTTGTCAACGCCCAAATTGCGCATCCTTGTCCCGCATAGGTGTGCTAAAAGCTTGGTTCTCAGGTTTCCCCCGACTTTTTCGCAGTCTTCCCGGTCATGTTGTCCGCGCGTATCTCCTGAAGCTTCAAGTGCGGCGATACAGAATGAGTACCATGTTTGTTTCTGTAATGTGAATTTACACACCATCTATTGTTCTGAAGACTGAAATACTGACATATTACAGTGGTAGAGATCGTTCTTGTGCGCATTCAGTTGCGGTGCCGCTGCGACTGAAAACGCTGTCTGTCATGTGATCTACGCGGACAATGCCGATCATCGTCGGGGCCGGGTTGCTTTACAGTTCTCCGAGTGTCCGCTTCAAGTCCTGCAGAGTCCTTATCGAGTACATTGCGAAGGGTGAGTTGTACTGCATGTTCAGCAAAAGACCCTGTATCAACACCGATTAGAGCGTAGATTGTGATTCTCAGGTAACAGGTTGTCCCCGACAGCCGACAGACAGCTCTTGTTGTTGTGCACTCTTGAGATCGCCTTGTCTTAGGGCCGGGGTATCGTTTTGGGGGCTACTCTTTACTCTGTGGATCACCTAACTGTTTCCGTACCCGGTTTTTTTGTGTGACCGAGACGGGGGCACCACGTTTCCAAGATCTCAGCCTTCTTTTCTGTCGTCAATCTATTGTCCTGGATGCTCGGACCTGAGGCCTGATCCCTGCCACCTGGCTATATATAGGATAGCTGTTTTCGCTGTCCATTGTACAGCCCGTATCACTCGTCCCTTAAGTCCAGTCCCGACCTCGACCCAGGGCACTATCTTAGATCCCCCTCGACTCAGTGGTCACAGTATGCACAAGTTCTCGTATCAACTAGATCCTCCCCCTCCACGGTCCATTCGCTTTCGCCAACCGTTGTCCCCGCTGCGTCTGAACAGCATTACAGAGGGATGCGAGCTCAAACTAGGGCATTCTTCGATGCCGACCCTCCCATCGTTGGCTGTTGATGAGTGCAGTGACGCCGTATCTATAGGACGTCCGAGCACACATCGAAAATCCCGGCCGCTGGTGTCCATCTTGAAGCGCAAAAGCCTTGAGGACGAGGAGCGCGACGAAGATAAAGAGAATGATAACCGGTCCGTTGCTTTGCTTCCGTGCATCTTCATGTCCCCTTGCTGATCCCCAATCACCAGATTCGAGATATCCGTGATACCCTACCGAACCTCATGCTGCAGAACTCTGGTCTGCATCGAACACATATCTGACGTGCGTCTCTCCCCCCATCTGTCATCTTTTGATCTTATCAGTTTGGTTCATCATCAATATGATTCAGTGGCTGCACGAATCGTCTTCGGATGGCCACTGTCCATCTTGCAAGGCCCCATGCTCGCTAGAATCGAACACGCACTCACACTCCAAAACGCCCGCCACGCCGCGCCATGTACATGTACCGGAAGATTCCTTATCCCCGCGCTTTTTCCTGCAGCGACGTCACGCCAAGAAGCATCCGCCTCCAACGCCGTCTGCGACCTCTTCCTCTTCGCTGACGCCCGCACCACGCCCCTCCTACACACTCTTCAATACCGATGACGAGGCCTATCCCGACACCGAACATTCCCTTGTCCTGGGCTCGTCGTTATTTTCCACGGCCATATATGAAATCTTCATTCGGGTGACAAGCATCGCGAGCTTGACACTTTTCCTCTGCGCACTCTTGTCATGAAAAGAAAAAAAAAACTTCCGCTTCCATTTCGTTCCCACCCCGCGTACTATAATACCGTCTTGTATATGTACTTACTGTAATGCCAATGCGCATGCCATTTGTTATTTATCATCTTCGTATTTATTTATTTTTGGTCTTTTTCTCAAATTTGACACAAGCAGCTCCACCCCTCCTTCCTTCCCTTGTGTTTTCTTTTCTTTTTTGGGGGGGGTCTGGCGGTGCATCACAGTAGATCAATCGTGTATGTGTATGAATCAGTTGTATCGATAGAGCATCTTCTTCTCCTTGTAAGTATATCGCATGTAGATCCTTATCCTTATCCTCTCACCGGCTGTGTTTCTGTTTCGTTTCTCAACACAGCATCAGTGGTACTTATCTCATTGCGGTATCGGTTGCGCAGCAGTCTGACCCCAGATTCACATCAGTGTAACGTCGCCGAATTGACCACGGGCTGGCTGTCTTGTTTCAATACAGTACCGTGACAGTACAGTATCCCATCCTCGTTGCATTGCGGTACCGGTTGGGGAAGTAAGCGCTAAGCAGTGACAGGAACTCGGATTGTAACGTCGCAGAGTACACACATAGATTCCAAAAGGGCCTGTCCTGAGAGCGCGCAAATTAAATAAGGTTTTCTTCGGAAAAGGAAAAAAAAAAGGAAGAAGGCGAGAGGTCATGCAGCATGAAATTACTTATGTGGAGGAAAAGAGGTGACAGCTGCGACATAACGTAGGAAACAGAATGCTCAAGTCTTTCGAAGAGAAGCCAAGAGAATAGGGGAACAGGGGAAAGGTGCCTGGCGTAACGCGTAACGGTATTGGAGGTGTCTCGTTCAACACGGAATAAAACGTCAAGCCGCTGACAGAGAAACAGAGACACCATGCGGGATTTCCTCAGCCATAGATTCGAGTGGGAGGACGTGAGTCCGATTGTATCGTGGGGAGTTGCAAGTCAATTGTTCGAATTTCGTAACTGGAATTATTATTTTACGAGGCGAGAGAAGGGCAGCGCATCTATCTTCGGGTTTTTTCAACAATCGAGGAGCTTGCAGAGAGGACAGCAGAAGGGCAGCGCATCTATCTTCGGGTTTCAACAATCGAGGAGCTTGCAGAGAGGACAGCGTGCAGTGTATCTTTCGAAGGGCGTAACGATGAGGAGCGAGAGCCACGCGTGACAGAAGAAAGCGAACAGACGATCTTGGGGGGCCTAGAGTTGCGCAAAGTGGACTTTCGAGGGGTCAAAGGGTCTTGTGGCACTACCTGAAGGATTGAGATCTCAGGAGCGGGGGAGAGGGTATGCACATTGTTGGGAAAACGTTGGGGAGATTCGCCGAGCTTGTCAAAAGAGGCGCTTGCAGACAGGGGAACGCTCGCCAAGGACGATGGGGGCGCAGCTGTAGCTGCCTTTTGGTCGACAGAGCCTCGCGGAGGGGTATACTTCGGAGCAAAAGAGAAACTTTGCTTGCAACGGCGCCTTGTCGGATGTGGTGGGAGTGCGGGTGTGTTCTCGTCGGACTTCGACTTCGACAACGACGACGGGGGCTTCGGCTTACGGGGACGCACTGAAGACGTAGTACGGACATTGGCCATACTGGAAGTATGCAAGGGTTCAGAGCGTCCTACAGCCTGAACAACACTGATATCGTTTGTTTTGAATTTAAATATCGGATCCGGGGTGTCCTCGTGGAGTTGTGTCGCTTTGACCGTTTGGCGACCATGGCATGATGTCGAGCAAGTAGAGGTAGAGGCGCGTGGACGATGACAAGCCGAGCACCCACTCCTGAATTCAGCCGCTTTGTGTTTGGGTACCTGATGGGACACGGGTGCGAGCGGCGAATCGTCCTTTCGAGCCTTATGTATGCGCGAGATTAGATGAGCTTCCTCCTTGACTGTGGCTGTCAGCTCCGCGATAGAGTCTTCCATCGACTCCGTGCGTCCTAACCATTTTATCTTCATCCTGCGAGCCTGAGACGGTGATTCTGGCGCTTCGACAAAGCCGCTCTTGAGGTCATTCGCAAGTGCAGCAAGCGTCATCGAGAGATCAGCCAGACGTTTCAGCTCTTGTGATTCCGCGTCAATTTTGGGCTCGTGAAAAACATTTGGTAGCCCGAGAAGCCTCCAAGGCTGGAGGCATCGTAGAATGCACGGTAGTATACGGGGATCAGGGTCTCGCTGCGTCCAGTCGAACGCGGAGGTAAGAGGCAGAGTCGTTGCGCCAGACAGGATCCGACAGATGCTTAGAATGATTTCGGCAGATAGTATGGGAGTGTCCATCGACCGTTTGAACTTCATGTCGGCTTCCCTCGCAGCGTCGAGAAGTTCAAAGAGGATGTTGTCAAAGCATTCTTCGCTGATGAACCGAGTGCCAGCGTCCGAGTCATAACCAGTATACAAGAGCTGTAGAGGTTCCAAGAGGAGAAGGGCCTCATCTTCCACAGACTTCATACTGTGATGACGGGCAAGTACAAGTACTATTAGTACTCGGCCAATGAAGACTCGGAAGTCGCGGCAATTTCAATATGATCTCCTGGAGTTTACGATCAGCATCGCTTCCAAGTCGGATATGGTGTAACGGCTAACATTGCCGCCTCTCATGTCAACATGCCAGGCTATCAGATCGCGGCAGCTCGGGGTTCGATTCCCCGTATCCGAACTTTTTCACAATCCATCCATCAGTCCAACGTTTTGACTACCGTCGTTCACAGCTGGGCGGGGGGAAAGCGAAATGTTCCTCGTGGTGCATCATATATTTATTATACTCGAAAAAAAATGCAATATCTAATCACGAAGGAGATGTACATAATTTATTTATCTATCTATCTATCTATACAACACACTACTGATACTCATCACAATGATAATCACTGCATGGCGCCAACGCTCTTCCAATAGGAGATATACTCCTCCAGATGTTTCCTATCAACCGCCGTACTCTTGACCATCGTCGGTGAATCCAACCGCGCAGTCGCAGTCCTGAGGATGACCGTCCCATTCGACATCGTCTGGAAGTCCCGCTCCAAGAACGACAGGATCTTATACGCCGCATTGCGTGCGGGGTCATCCCCGAGCTCGCGCACGCGTCCAAGCCACTTCGCCAGAGGTATCAAAGGAAGAGGATCACGTGTCCCTCCTAAGATGCTGGTGAGATTGCTGATGATCCCACTCCAGGACTGTCGCGATGGGTTCTCCATGTGATAGAACGGCCTGAATCCTTTGGAGAACAAGAGTTCGGTCAGGATGTCACCAGCACGGTTGACAGGCATCCATGAAAGTGACTGCACACATATATAAGTTCCATGAGTTCGCCTGTACACATATTGAATGAGTGTGAAAAAAAGGATGCTTACCCCTTCGAGAGCAGGTAACGCGCCCAGCTGCTGGGATGTGCGCACGATAATGGGGAAGTGCTCAGACTCATTCCACGCCCCAGAACCTTCCGGTCCTGTCATCTGGCCAATACGGACATTGGATCCCTGAATGAGGGGCTCCTCAATACTACAAGCGTCCCCGTACAGCTCCGCAGCGGCCAGCAGCACCCGTTCGCAGACCCACTTGGCTTCTGGGTAGCCGAATTCGGCTGTATTCTCGGCGTCGAGGGAGGTCTCTGGCACCTCGAAGGGGCCCTCGGAATTGAGAGCTGGGAATCGGCCTGCGACGGCGATGGAAGATGCGAACAGTATCCGAGTGGGTGCTGAACCTTCCGAGCGCCTGCCAGCACTCAACAGTGCGAGGCGGGCGAGATTAGATAGTGCCCGCACGTGAGGCTCGAATGACGACAGGCTTCGGTTGAAATTCACAGGCCACGCATTGTGGATGATGTGTGTCACGCCGAGAAGCTGTTGAGAGAGAGAGAAAGAGCGAGACGGATCAATAAAAGACAATTCTTCCAAGAGATCTGTATCACGACATTTACTTACCTCTGCGAACTTTTCCTCACAAAGGCCAAAGTCGAACCGACTCAGATCTGCCCCATGGAGGACGACTTTCTCCCAGGCTCTGGTGGACATAGATGCGCCACGCTTCTCCATGAGATCAATCTGGCGTTGCCGCGCTGTGGCGGGGCCAGAGTGACGCCGGTTCAGACAGATGACCTTGGAAACGCTGGGGTCGTTCGCCAGCCTGGAAAGAAGGAAGCAACCAAGACTCCCTGTCGATCCTGTGAGGAGTACCACGTTCTTCTGGCCCGAAGAAGCCCTCCGCTTCCTCCGGGAGATGCGAGAATGGGCAGCAAGGGACGAAAAGCTGTTGAGCTCGTCTCGATACTTGTTGACCATATCTTCCATTATCCTGATACGCTTCGCCGCCTTGGTCTCGCCAATCACGCCATTCACCTGGGTCCCCGACATGATATGAGCGACGGCCCGATGCAATTTCTCGGTAGATGAATGTTCAAAACAGAAGTCCATTTCGAGGTCGCGCACAGGGGTCGGAAGATCGGGGGTAACACGGAGGCCATTCAAAACAGATCGTCGGAGCCTGCTGGCTTGCAGGCTGTCCATGCCTGCTTCAAAAAAGTCGACAGAGTCGGGGATATCGGCATTGCCGATGATGCCGTGTACCAACGAGCGAATGGCGTTCAGCAGGGCGTAACCATCTTCCGCAAACGGGGTAGGGAGAGGAGCAGCGTCCTGCATATCAGCTCGTGCATAACAGGCTTTGATCTCCGACTCAAACGCCGCGAGGATAGATTTGCGTGCAAGACTTCCTTTGTCAGTGCGGATAAATGGTTTGATGGTTTCCCGAGTAAAGATAATCATCTCGTTGGACACCTTCCCGTGTTTATCGGTAAACGAGTTGCCGCGTTCGAGATATGGCTGTATCGAGGCGAGCAGGGCGTCCATATTCTCCGCTTGGTTCAAATCGGGTTCGAGGGTACTGGCGGAGAGTTCGACAAGAAGGCCAAGACAGACCTCGTTGGCGCCAAATGCTAAAACATCCTTGACCTCAGGATGCTCAGCAACAGCACGTTCCAGGCTCGTCGGGCGAACTTTCTCGCCAGTCGAAAGAACAAGGAGATCGTCGGCGCGCCCCATAATCTTATATTGTTTGCTATCTTGCGGATTGCGAACAATGAGGTCCTGAACTTCGTAAGGTTCCTGCCAACCAGGTGGGTATCCAACAAGACGATAGGATTTGCTGCCGTCGTCGAGGGGTATAATTCTGAGCCCCGTATCTGAGCGAGGCATCAAGTAGTGCCAGTCATATCCTCGTGGAATTCTCTCGATGGGAGCAATGGCGCCGAGCTCCGTACAACCTATCGATGACTGATTGAGCACCATCACGAAGGTTAACTCAGTGTGCAACGTACCCCAATGGTTCAAAATCTTGACGCCTGCTGCGGCAAGCTCGGTCCCAACATTCTCCTTCATCGGAGCCCCACCAGTAGCAACAATCTCGAGATTCCTTAGTGCGTCGACACCCTCACCTCCTGGAAGCCGAAGCATCTCCTCAAGGATGGATGGCACAGAAAGCAAGTATCGCGCTCCATTTGACTGAAGGGCGAGTAGTGTAGATTTCCCAGTCGGAATCGTTGAAGCAGGCGGGAGCATGAATGGCATTCCGATCGAGAGCGAGAGAGACGGGGCCATGAGACCAAATCCCTGAACGGACAACGTCAGTGGGAACTATATATAGTTCTAATAACTTACGTGGTACAAAGGTAGAGTCGAGACGTTGAAACGGAATGGCTCCCGTTGCTCAGGCAGACGGTGGCAAGCGGCGTATATCAGAGGATAAGTTTGGCCATGGAAGATAGGCTTCGGTAGGCCTGTGGTCCCAGATGAGTGCATGATCACGGCGTCGAGGTCTTCGCGTTTATACGCCGTGTATATAGGGGGAATATGGACGTTCTGCCATTCATGATTGTGCTCTAGGAAAGCCTCATACCCAAGGGCGTCCACAAAGGTCGGAACGGCCGTGCCCTCGGATTGCAGTAACTCAATAGCTTCTTTAGAAGACCTGGCGACGTGAGAGCTAATCAATATGCAAGATGGCACGGTCTGCTTGACGAGGTGTGCAATGGCGACTGGCGTCAATCGTGCAGAAAGTAACAGGACCTGTCATCCGCATTAATGTGACGAAAAAACCTAGAACTAGGACCACTTACAGGTGTACCAATGCGCAATAATGCAACCATATAGATGAAAATGCCAATGTCGCTTCCGAGTAGGATGCCGACAGGTGCAACCTTTTCGTCACGGCGTGTACGTCCTGGGGTGCATCCACTGGTAACAAGCCATGCCGAGGCGTATTCCACTGCAGATTGGAGCTGAGAAAATGTAATTTCGTATGGCGAGGCATCGTTCCCAGTACGACTCTGGACGCCAAAGATGTGGTCTGGGTTATGGGACGCGTCGAACTCTACCAGCTCAGGAAGGGACTTGACACCGGAAGTCTGGTCCTCATCATAGCCAAGGTTAATTTGTGGCCGAATGAATGTGCTGCGTGCGAGAGCGGGAGACATGGCAGTGAAGAGAGTACAGGTGACTCGGGGGCGTCTGGCAGGAGAAACGATGAAAACTGGTCGTGTTGGACTGCGTTTAAATGGCACTGGAAGTAGAAAAGACGGTGTGTTGGCTCATGGGGTATAGCCACTTTCCAAATAAGCCCGGACATGTCAGTGGGTGATCGGCTCGAGATCGACTATCGACGGTTTGAAGTAAAGTAAACGGAGCTGACCGTCGTTAGCACACAAACCGATCTAATCGTGCCATTTCCCACGGTTCTCTTCAGCAAACTTGCTCACTCTGGTCCCTTGTAAATCCGCTATGGACCTGTTGTTGAACCGATCTAAACCCTGATATTCCATCTATGTATCCCTAGCGGCGTCTAAGTTTCCATCAGCCGAACCTGTGTCTTGTCGCAAGGAACCCCCAAGTCGACACTGGACTGTCACAATGACCTTCAACCTCTGATCAGAGTATGATTATTTTTACTCCTGTCCTACATCAATGCGTGGAGAAATTCCTGGAAGATGAAGGTATGCATGTGCTACAGGCTTGTTCTTCAACATCGGATAGAAGCGCTGTACGCGGAAATTACCCAGGCATTTCAGATGTACGATGGTAATCAACCTGTCTCCGCCTACCAAGAGCCGTCGGCGACTGACGAATATCTTACGCCGCTTCAACAAATACATATATGACCATGATTATGTAGCTGAATCCAGGGCAACATCGAACCGTGCAGATGTGGCCGACTGGCAAACCACCTTGCTATCACGATATTATATCAGAATCAGATTTGGGTCCACCATAGACATACAAAACGATCACGACTCGTGAACTCGGAAGGTTACTGGCATGCTTCTCAGCGTCCCCCCTGGCAGCAGCATTCACGTCAAGCTGATGGAGACTGTATTCGTGAACGTGTGTATGGCAGGACTGTGGGCGATCCATAGTAAACTTCTTGCAAGTTCATCAAAATTTTATGTCTCCCAGCGCATGAAAACCGGTCAACAAAACTCAGGCTCTAGACCAGTTGACAATTCTGGGAACATAAAATTGATCCACCATCCCTTGTTTCCGAGACGTCCGGGAGATATTTTTATGGCATGTCGTCCGGAACACCGGAGAAATGACCCTGCCACAAGACTGGCATTGACACAAATGTATGTCAGTGACTGCAGTTCTTCAATATTAATAGGACGCTGAATGGCATAGACAGGCAACATCTTCAATGTTCGGGCGTAGTAACGGCGAGTTGGGATTGATTCGAATTCACGCTCACGCTCGCAGAAACCATCTTCCATCATAGTTGGGACCTCAGGTCATAACTATCGTTCTATCTGATTCATGGCCGTAAAACTACGCCTCCCAGGTAACAGATAACAGACCGCCTGACCTCCTCTACCAATAAAGATCAAGGCCCACCCACTACCGTGAACCATTTCTTTCATATGTGCGGTTACTCGTGTCTTTCTCTAGGCACCGTCAGCCCCAGAGTTCGATCTCAAAACGTTCCTCACCGCGTTGTGGATCCATTCCGTCTCTTTTTCTCAACATCTTCATCTTCGTTGCCCAGTTCCTTGATTTTGGGTACCTTCTCCGGTCCCGCCTCCACGTGCTCGTCCATTTAATATGGCGACAACTAAGCCAGGGTGCGTTCGTCCTCGAAAATGATAAGCATGTCTTCAGCTTATCATCGACGATCCCTTGCACACCTTGCCAGTGCTTCCATTTCCTCAGCCGCCATACCTTGCGGGCACTATTTCCCCAAACTTTGAAGTTCCTGCCCTTCGCCAACTGATTTCTGCCTGCCAGTGCATGGCAAAGTTGAAGTGGATCAAAGGTGCTCAGCTTTTGGCATATGGGAAAGTTGCACGTCCTTCATCAGGACGTGACCTGACGCGAACGTGATCGACGACCCACTTTCACCCACTTCTAAAGTGGGTCGACTTGACAAAGCTGCGCGGTCCTATCGCAGATATACCCCTCCAAGGCTCATTTCTGCCATAGGGCCGCACTAAAGCTGCAGCCTTTGTCAGTGAAGCCCAGTTTAACGTCGGTCGTCTGACTGTGTGACCAGACAACGACAGACAGAATATGTATGTTCGAGCTCAGGAAAGAACCCACCTCGCCCGAATGGTTCTTCCGTCGTTCCTATATACACACACACATGCCTGACCGCCGTCATCACCTTATTTCCTCGGATGCAAAGGTATCGTACACTGTTTCTGCGCGCCTATGTACTTTCTCCCTCAGCCCTGTGGCATCAGCTAGGTTTCTCCTCGGACAAAACGATAATACCATCGTTCGTCCTCGAGTGTTACACTAGGCACCAACCCACATCGGTGAAAAAGGTGACGATTGTTTGCTTATCTGGCGAGGAGCCGCGGTCGCGTTGCTTCTCCTCCCTAGACCTCTGCCCAAAACCGCTAAGTGCCATCTGATCCACCTCCCGGGATGCATGGCACCACCGAGGATGTAAGCCATAAGCCCCAAACAAGGCGACGTTGCGTTCCTTTAAAGCAGGACTCCTCTGCGCGAAGCTCCCTTAACCCCTCCCACAACATGGTCCAGACCTCTCACGAAAATTATTCTGATGTTCTCATAGTCGGTGCAGGTATGCGCATTGTGCTTGGATTGAGGTTTGGACTGACTTTGCGCCTTCGTACGCTAGGCCCAGGTGGTCTTATGATGGCTATGACTCTCGCGCGTATGGGGATCAAGCCGACTATCATCGATGCTGCCGGGTACGAAAGCCACGAGTACGGAAGGGCCGACGCTTTACAGCCCAGGTACATCCAATTTTTCCAAATTGCTCTTAACGCATCACATTAACCCAAAGTGCAGGTCCATGGAGGTCATGCAGGTGCGCACCAGAACGACAGATACCCGCGAATTGTGCCAAGGTTGATCAATGATTATAACTAGAGTTTTGGTACGCCGATGGACCAGCTCGAGGCGATGGGCAAAAAGATCTACGGACGCGCGTTCTGGGAGATTTCGGGGGACGCGACTCGACGGACGGCTCTAGCCAGATTCTTTCCTACCTTTCTCGACTTCGAGAAGGATTACGCTTTAACCGTGCGGCAAGGCCTCATCGAGCAGGTCATGATCCACGATATCGAGCGCCACTATAATGAGTTCGAGGTGCAATGGCATTGGGAGTTTCTGGACATGGAGCTGGCGATGATGCCGCCGTCGGGCTTGAGCACTGTGATTGTCCGCCAAAAGCAGACGGGGGAGATGAAGAAGCTCAGTGCGAGGTACGTCATTGCGGCGGATGGCGGAAGGTCTTCGGTGCGGAGGTGGGCTTCGAAGTTTGGGGTTGTGCTGGAGGGAGGAAGTGTCCCCGTGACGTGGTGCGTATTGGATGCTGTTGGTTTGAAGACCAACCATCCTGACCTTGAACGCGTATCGTGAGTACCTACCTTGGTCGGAAATTTCCCAATCTTGTTTCTGGTGTTGATCGCTGTATCATTAGCGTCCTGAGATCCAGCAAAGGGATTGTCCTTATCATCCCTCGAGAGCCCATTGATGGGAAGCCATCAGCAAGATTCGATATCCAGCTTGCAAACTCCAAGCAAGAGGCGACGCTGGAGGATGCCACTCGGCTCATCAAAGAAGTCTTTCATCCATATCATATAGAATGGGACAAAGTCAACTGGTGGTCGGCTTACGAAGGTATACCCATCCTCAAAGCCTTGCTTGTTCCACACCTGATCGCATTTCCAACATAGTCGGTCAGAGAATGATTAGCCGATACTCTGTTGGGGACTCTTTATTCTTTGTAGGAGACGCATGCCATACCCATTCTCCGCGTGGTCAGTACCTCCGCTTCTCCGGATATATCAAGAGCCTGCTCACGATTTGTATTCATCCAGCTGGATTGGGTCTCAATACCGCAGTCCTAGAATCCCACAACCTTGCCTGGAAGATGGGACTAGTTCTCAAGGGAATGGCTCTCCCTCAAATCCTATCAACGTACGAGCAGGAGCGGCACGCAGTTGCCAAGGATCTGGTTCGCATGGATCGACGACTCGTGGAAATATACGCTGGGCTCGAAAAACAGTCAATAGACGATTTCTCCGGTGCTGCTGAATGGTTGTCCACTCTCCACTCATTCCAAGCCGCCAACTACGCCGTGAGTCCTTGATTCATTCTGATTTTTATGTTTCCCCAGAAACCACATTGATCTTGCTTGATCTCAGTACCAAGCCGGTGCTTCCATAGTATATCAACGAACCCTCTTGACCGCCAGCTCGAGAAAACACACGGCGGTGAAAATCGGCAAGCCAAACGTCATCGTCGGGACTCGCGCCCGCCCCGCCATCGTCACCCGCGTCTCCGATTCCGTCCCCGTCCCAATTCTATCTCCCTTCGACGGGCGCTTCACCATCTACTTCCTCGTGGGCGACCTCTCCAAGGCCGACGCCTTCGAGCGCCTCCTAAGCCTCGACGCATTCCTCACACGGCCCAAATCAATATTCTGGCGCTTCGGGTCGCACCTCCCCTACAAACCCAGCCACCGCCGACTATCCCCAATGCTTCTCCGCCCCGCCGACTCACATAACGCGTCTGAGCGGTGTCTCCCGAAAGGTAGGGAGCTGTACACCTACATCCACGACGACATCCCCCAACCCACAGCTTGCTACCACGGCTCCGCACATTCCATCTTCCAAACCTCAATCATCACGACCCTAGGGAACACCAGCAGCTTCATCAACGACCGTATCACGGACCTCTTATACCCCAAACAGCAGCAGGCTTCTACGCACCATACCAATACCCACACCTCCCCCATATTCCGCCCCCACCGCTTCTTCTGCGACGACCTCCCCATCGTTTCCCCCTACCGCGAGACCGCGCCCGAGGCAGGCCCGATATTCGAGCACCCTCTGCACAGCAAATGGGGCGTGGACCCCGCCGTCGGCGCCATCGTCGTGGCGCGCCCTGATGGCCATGTCGCGGCGAAGACGACGGGGTTTGGCGTTGAGGCCTGGCTCGAGGTGGAAGCGTACTTTGAGGGCTTTTTGATGCCACATCATCATAAAGCTGATCAACGAGGATCGTTGAAACGCAAGGAGATGGAGAGTGAGATACCTTTTTCTGTACTGTAGTATACATACTGTAGCCTTTGTTTTTAAGTCTATTATATAAATGTTTACTGCTCGACAAGTTTCATCAATTTCTTAGTATTCAATCTAGCTACTTGGGAAAAACTCGGTATTGTGGGTTTCAACATGCGTGCAATGCAATGCAAAATGCAAGACGAGGCGCGATCGACTGGATATTGGATATTATGATACAAGTTAGCTGGTACATATCACGAGGCAGCGAAACGATAAAAGTTCCAGGCAAGGGAGATTCGTAGCATGGTGCGTGGAGCGTGCACTGTCTATAGTATAGGAGAGTAGTATGTACAGACCATCAAGGGATATCACGAGCGGGAGCAGGAGAGAGACAGCGAGCGAGGCGAGCGAGCAAGCGAGAGAAACAGACAGAGGGAGAAAAAAAAGAAGAGAGAGAGAGAGAGAGAGAGCGGCCAAAAGAAAAGAAGAAGAAAAAAAAGAGAAAAAGAAACAAAAGAAAATCATCATCACCCCAAGCCCCCCTCAACAGGGCCTGCCTAATCATTTTTTCACCTCTATCATCTCATCCCCCCCACCCCCACCCCCACCACCACCACCACCCCCACCTCCCCCATCCGCCATCGTCGGAGGAGGCGGTGGCCTCGGGCCCTCATCAATAAACCTCACCGACCTCGCCGGCGACGCCTCCCTCGTCGGCGGCGCCGAGTGCTGCGCTCTTATATGCGTCAGGCGGTGGTTGCGCGGCAAGTTCAGGTTCGAGGTGTCCCCGATCCCCGGGCGTGCAGGGCCCGTGGATATGGAAATGGAAGGGGTAATGGAAGGAGAAGGGGAGGGGGAAGGCGAGGGAGAGTACCGCCGCACGTCAGGCGCGAAGCGCGCGTGATTTTGCGTGCTGCGGCCACGCGGCTCCGTCTCCTCGGAGGGCGGTGTATGGGACTCCGTAGGCGTCGCCAACCCAGACGGTGCTGATTCATCGTTTACGCTGATGGCGGGTGGTGGTGCTGGCGGCGGCGGCGGCGGCGGCGGTGGTGGAGGCGGTGGTGCGCGGCGGATCGACGTCCGTTGCCGTCCTTGGCGTTTTGAGCCTAGGGTATGCGAGCGCGCCGGTCTCTGTTTCGAGCGCTTCTTCGGGGTGGTCCCTGTCAAAGAGCCCGAGCCCGAGCCCGAGCCCTTGTCGCTCGTACGTTCTTCTTCAGATGCCCAATCTTCGTCATCGTCTTCGTTTCCGGCTTCGTTTTCGCCTTCGTGTTGGTGTTGGTGTTGGTGTTGGTGTTCGTGGGCGATGTCCCCTGATGGCCCGGGGGCGCTGCCGCTGCCGCTGCCGCCGTGATCATGATCATGATCATGATTGTGTGCACGATCATGAGAGGACGACACTCCCTTCACCTGCGACTCGATCTCTGCCACCTTCGCTTCCACCGACTCTCCAGCGTCGTCTTTCAAGTGGCCCGCCGAGCTCTTCAGCCCATCAAGGAGACGCAACGTTTTACCAATCCGAGCACCGAACGACGACCGTGGGCTTTCCTCGTTCCTCACCTCAACTTCAACCTACCCACAACGCATTAGCAAGTATATCCAGCTTCGATGTGGAAAAAAAAAAAAGTGTCACGCACATCCTCTCCGTAGCACTTCCTCCTCTCAATAATCCTATGATGCGGTTCAATCCACTCCATCTCCGTCGCCGTCCCATCCGGCGGCGTATCCCTCTGCGCCCTGACCATATCCCTATCCCTTTGTGCCCTAACCAGCTGGGGCTGGGACTGGGGCTGGGGCTGCAGCTGCAACTGCCCACCCTCATCCGTCTTCTCCGTCTCCGTCCTCGTCTCCAAACTCCCCTGGTCCTTCTCCGGCGTCCGTTCCTGCGGTGTGAGCGTCCTCGACTCCGGAGCCTTGCCATCCCCAGCGAGCTCCCCCCGCTCCATGACGCTATCGCGGTTGATGACGATGTCCGCCTGCCCCCGCTCCACCATCCGGGCTTGGGTCGTCCAGTCCGGCGGGGCGGGCCGCGACCAGGTACGGGAGACGGAGTGGACGCGCCGCCCGAGCGAGAAGGAGGGGATGGAGAGCCCGTGGATCGTTATTGAGCATAGGACCATGAAGGCTACGATTGGCTGGATGGTGTTGGAGAGGAGAACGACTTGGGGACTGTGCGAGTGCTTGTCTTTGTGGATGACCTCGTTCGCGAGTGTTGAGATGAAGATGGCGCCTGAGATTCGAACATCGTTAGTGACCCCACGTCTTGTATGCATAGTAAAGATCGACATACCGATGCCTATAGGCCCAAAGTGGCCACTGAAGACAGCCTCGCGGAACGTCTTGATATCTGGGATCCATTTGTACAGGGCGATCATGACTGGCAGTCTTCGGAGAATCAGGATGAGGATGGCGATAACAATAAGTCTCCACACGCTCAGGGTGAGTTCCGCATTCTGGAAGGAGCTGAAAGGCATCCAAGCGCCGACATATACAAAAGCCGCAACGTTGAAGAGCAAATCAATGACGGAGCTGAACACCGATTCCTCCGTTTGCCTGTTAAAGAAACCGTCCCAGGCAAAGGCCGTGCCGCAAGCGAACGCCGCCAAGAGATCGTCGGAGCCCAATAGGGTCGTGACGCCGATGGTGAGCATTGCCAATGATATATACTGGGCGACGTAAGAATGTCTGTCAATCAGATTATGTCGCTGACAAAACTTCATGAGGTGTCGGAAGCCGAAGCCAATGAGGGCACCGATGATGATGCCCATGAGGACCTGGTCTGTGATGGGGCTGTTAACAATTGGAACCAAGGTGTGATCGAAGCCGAGAAACGCACAAAGCCACAAGAGGAGGAACCAGTCGCGGACGGCATCCCCAGTGTCTCCGTCGAGGAGCAGATATAAAGCGATAAAGAGAAAGGGGAACGCCGCTCCGTCGTTGCATCCACTCTCCGCAGCCAATAGATGTCGTAAATGGGCCGGAACGTGCTTGTCAGCCCATTTACCGCCTACGACTGCTGCTGCGAGGATAGGATCGGTGGGGGTGAGGCAAGCAGCGACCGCCAGACTGGAGAGAAAGTTGAGGCCTGGAATGAGGGCGTAGATCAGGCCGGCGGAGACAAACCAGCCCTGACAATGAATGTTGGTCCATAAGCCTCTGATGTAACGTCCAAGGAAGGAAGGGTGTATCGAGACTTACCCAAGTCATGACCGGGACCAGGAGGAAGAACAGGCTTCTCCAATGGCGAGCCATGTAGGCCTTCGGCAATTCAACACCTATGGCGAAAACCCCTATCGCCAATACAACACGGGTGAACTCCAATGTAATTGTGTTCGTGACCTGCTCTCCTCCCCCACCCCAGTGATGTGGATTGAATATGTTCACGCCAAACGGGCCTTTGATAAAGTTTGAGAGATTCGTTCCGGCAAGATAAAAATACCAACACGCACCAATGATGACCCCAAAGATGAACGCCCAGCATGCCTCGCCAATATACAGCTATCATAGAGGCTTTAGACCAAATAATGGCGATAGTCAAGTAGTCTCACGAACTTTTTCTCGTAAGAAGAGGGAGAACATCCCAAACTGGGTGAACGCATGTCAGCGGGAGTTCGCCAGGCGACGGGTTCAACTCACAAGAACCACAAAACCTCCGAGGCATGCGTACACGATATGAGGGATAGTCACCTCGAACTGAAAAAAGTCTCCATAAGTCACAATCACAACATGTTTGCTCGAGACTGACTGGATTGAAGACCATGACGTCGTTCGGGTCAAGTCAAATGGGATCGCGGTATATTGGTTGAGGGGGGGGAACAAATGGCGAAAACCCCACGCGACGAACCGGCTGCTCAGAAAAGAGAGCTGACTGGATCAGCAGCAGCTTTTCGACTGCACAAGAACGATGCAATTGGGGAAAAGCGATGCTTGGAGCCGGGCCCAGGGGAAGTGCGGATTTGTTTTATATTGTGCCGAGCCCGTTTATTTGTCGACCACGTGGGGACCGTTCACCCAAGAGACTCCGCGGCAATTTCTGGTCCAAATTTCCTCAACCGAGCTCCCGCTGCCTACGCTTTCATACCACTACCTTGTTGCAGGACCCGAAAGTCAGGGATTTGGGCCATTCTCTTCGAAGACGACTGTAAGTGAGGCTGGGGGTAAGTAAAGTTTGAGCTAAAGCTCAGGGCTGTCCTCTTCGATGAATCTTGCCGTTCACGTGCGTCGCGTATGACACGCTTCTCAGTCAAAATGAAAATGAATGTGGCAAGGATGCCATGTCCTGCAGACATGTTCTTTCGTCACTTTCACCCTCTTCAAATTCCGCTCAAACGACCATCTCCGAGTAACTTCTGGCTCGGTTTTCGTTCTTGCCCTCTGTACCCAGTCTGCCTCCCAATCAAACCCTTAACCTCCATCTCACGAAGCACGTTCCACTCCAGCCAAGAATTCTTCCTTCCTTCCAAGTGTGGGCATGTCGGGCAGTGGACACGCGCAACCCCTGCCACTTTAAAACTCCGACACACGCAGGGATTTGCGGCCCAAAATCTGCAGCCTTCCACAAGCATTTTGGCAGCATGTTTGGCTGGTGAAAAGTCATCAGTGACATTGTAATATCAATTTCTTCGGGACAGATTTCCTTGTTACTCCCTTGATCTAAATAAGTGCGATATTTTGTGTATAAAAGAGGTCATATAAATTGATCTAAGTCCTATGACAAAAATCTGTCCCGAAGACTTTTTTGAGAGTATATACATCTTGTGCTTACATGTGTCAGAATGTGTGTCCGATGTGTGTACGAGCTTAACTTCTCGACGACGCAAGAACAGGCCCAAAACCACCATCAATGCGCTGACTAATCCAAGTAGAAGGAGTGAACGAGTCGCGTCAACGCGCCAACCGCCCTCAAAACCCTATTTTCTGGGGCTATACCTATGGGGAAACAGTCTCTCTACCAGCGGGCACAGTCTATGGGTGATCTACAGCAAATACACACCTTACACCGTGGTAACACCCCCTCTACTGCTCCGAAAACACCTTTTTTCATATGCCCATGACAAAAGTCTCGCTCGGTTGCTCAGAAGGGAAATGCTATTCAGAGGGCAACTACTTACACTACATATCCTGGTACTTCTCATGCATAATTGCAGCAGAACTGTCCTACAATGACTGTCAACTGCTATTTAGATGTAAGATCAAGAGAGATTAAGCCGTTACCGGACAAAATTCCAAATCAGGAAGGTCCACTTTTTCGGTCACACAATTTTCGCAGGGGTTGCGCGTGTCCACGGGCAGCGAAATAATCCACGAGTCCTTTTTTTTTTCTCAACACCGATCAAACACGGTCGGTCGGTCGGTGCTTTTGCACAGGGTTTCTTAATGTCCTGACCTGACCAATATCATCTCATCTGTTTCATGAAACCTGGTTGTCTTCTTGATACCGCTGTCTACAGTCTGCGCCGGCAAACGGAGCAACTCAAAGGCGCGCTTAGGACGGCTTATTGCTGATAACATTTTTGCCTCCAGCAGCACTGACTGACGTTTACCACACCGCCAAGAGACTGTGCTCATGGGCGACTCAGGTAGGCGACGCCGACAAATTACATGTATCTGTCCCGGGATGCCGATGCGAGGGTCGGCGGCGAGTACAGTCCTCCCCCTTGATGCGGCAAGTCTTTTTCCTGAACACACACACACACCTACATACACACACCGTTACGGTCGCGGGATATTTATAGTGCCAAGGGAATGAGTTATTGACAAACGGTAACGTACCCCGACGTCATTGACAAGCTCGCTGTCATCGACATTTCGACACTTGAGGTGCTCAAGATCCTTCCGTTCGTCGGCTTCAAAGACCGTAATCCCGACGACGACCGTAACCTTAGACTTGCTCGGGGCCGCCGCGCCGCATTGCAACGTTCCCAGCTCGGAATTCTATTAATTGGTTATACATAAGGGTCCTTGCCGTCTGAATCGTGCAGAGTCTAATTTGGCTGCAATCACAATTACAATAATCACTCTCAAGGATAATTCTATTTGTGAACCCCCGAAATTTGTGAACCCCCCCATGAACCCCTCTTCTTAGCTGACAAATCCACGGAGATGGCCGCAGTCACACATCCCGAGGTTAGCAGTCACGTCAGCATCAGCAAAATGGCTCAAGTCTTATGAGCGGAGTAGAACTGCTGAAAACCATCTCAAAATGAGTGCAATCGATCGTAATATCCGAAATTCAGTGAAATCAATTACGGCTGGATAGCAGTCCTCGCAACTCGATCACAGTTGGATCATGATTTTTGAAATATTTGGGCTTGTCATAAGCAATGCAATGGTTAGATATCCTACGACCTATTGTAATGAGTTTACAGCGAGATTAGGAGTAATATATAGACTCCCTACGAGACTATAGCAACATGGATATCATACCGGAACACTGCTCATATTTGTATCGTTATATGCCCATGCATTCATTAGAATGATGATATTGATAGTGAAAATACGGTACGATTACAGGATCCACGACAATTAGTAGCATACTAGTGATTAAAAAAATGTAAGAATGTACTAAGCAGCAGTCGATTGCGAGTGCTGCTTGGCTTGCTTCGTTTTCGCGGCCTGCTCCTTCATCTGCCGAAGAATAGAGCCGCCGTCCTCATCATCGTCCGACATCTCATCATCGGAATATGTAGTGCCTCCAAAGACAGTCCTGTAGGTACCGGCATCAGTGCTGGTCATGACCGTGAAGAGTACAGAACGCACTCGTTCCACCACATCAATAGGTCCTCGAGGTCTTCCTCCTCCATTTCTCGCATTACAGAGACAAGGTTGTTGTAGAAACTCCGGTACGGGAAATGGTTGGGCGTAGACTTGTTGCCCGCCGCGAAGGTCTGCTGATCAGAGAGCACGAAACGGGCCTACAAAGAATGTTTTCAAAAACAATCTGATAGAAATAGCCTCGATGGCTTACCAGTGTGCTGACATAGGCTAATGAATGAATTGTCACATTTCGCAGGCCATGGAGTGCTGCGTTACCCCTCCGCCTACTACTATCCCCGTCGTGCGTATCACGAGCTGTGCTTGGGCTAATGAAGATATGTTTGAATGTCTGTGATTGATAATCCGGGCCTTGTCAGACAAGCATGACACGCCAGTGGGAAGAATACCTTCTGAACAATTTCACCTCTCATGAATCCATCAAAGAAGTCTCTTGTGTCCACACGCTCGTCCTTCCATAAGAAGAGAGGAAGGTCTGATGCCTTGACCTTCCTCGTGCCATCGCGAAGAGCAGCTTGAACCCTGGAACAAAGGGGTCAACACAGTGAAACAATTATATGGGAAACATACCTCATGTCTTTCCAGTCCAAGTCAGCAGGGCAAAGAAGTCGGGCAGTAGTGTCATTATTGAAACCTAATGACGGGCGGTTCATAGCATCGAAAGGAGGTTGAAATTTCTTCCAGCGATGTATGTTCTGCTTCAGAGAGTGGATGTCAGTGGAGCGAGCCTTGCTGCGACCTGAATCCAGCTGACAGAGTTGTGACTCGTGAATTTGACAAAGAAATAGAGCACGGAAAGCAAAACCCACCGCCTTGGCCATAGCCATCAGACCTTGAGGGCCAGCCTCATAAAGATGATCAGGCAAAAGCGGGACAAAAGCTACGAGGTCATTATAGTCACTGTAAAGCTGTCGACGGCTGTCGAGTGGTCAGAGAACTCAAAGGGAGAGAAGAGAGTGAGGGCTTACTGATCCGTAAAACTCCCAGGGTCGTCTTCAACGGTACGGGAGATACCTTCCTCCATCATGGGGATGAAAGGCTTCCACATGAATCTATAGCGGGCCACGATGCGACCCTTGTTAGTATGGTAATCATCCAGGTTCCTGCAGCGAAACTGAGATATTTGCACATAAAGCTGACTGCCATACTCACTGGTCATCATTAGCATGAATATCTCCGCCATCCTCCTCCTCGTCGTCTGAAAGGAGAGGGTCACGGCCAGAGAGCTGGAGTCTCGGCGGCGGTGTTGATCCGTGTCGAGAAGATGATAGTTGAGAGGGATCAGAGGAATTACTCGATGGGGTTTGTAGTGGGCCAGGGCTCGAACTTGACATCTGCCTACGCGTGGGCAAGGCGCTTCTGCCGTTTCTGATGCGGCGGCTAGGCTGGTTTCCAGTCGCAGCCCGAGACTTGGAAGATGGTGTTTTTGTCCTCCGAGAGGACTTGGAAGAGGACTTTCCCATAAGTAAGTAATGGGGAAGGGGAGTAATAAAAACGTACGACTTGATGGCAGTAATAAAGAAAAAGCATGTTGAAATCTGTAAACAAATTCCAACAGACACATCACGTGTGCGACGTGTCTTAACCAAACACGTCAAAAATCGAGTAGTGTTGCGATTACAAGTCGTAAATCTCCCCGTCGAAGTTGCTGCCATCGTCAGAGTGATCGTTTTCGGGTAAATATACTTCCCCATCCTCTATGACTTCATCTTGCACCTGCGGAGCAGCAGACACAGTCATGGTGGTCAACTGTGACTCATAAGAAGGGCCAGTGAGAATGGTCTTCAATTCCTTGTCTTCACGAGGAAAATCCGCTGTCTGGCAGTGTCCAACACCTAGACCTAAGTAGCGCATCATCATGTCACGGTCCACAAAGCTAGAAATGCAACAAGAAGTTAGTCACAATTTAATGACTGTCAGCAGTCGAAATACGCACCGCATGACATAGTAATTTACCCAGTCACCTTCCTTATCGCGTGCTACCGAGGGACGTAGGAGTTGAAATGTCCTGCCCAACGAGAAAGCAGGGATCAGGTGACATGCCCGGATAACGAGAGCTGGATCGATGAAACCAAACGCGTCTGGGTCATCTCCAGGCACGAACCCAACACGGTCCAGTCTCAGCGTCGATGGGCCGCCTCGCCACTCCATGTCACGTCCAAAATACCTCACCCACAGAAAATCAAGCCGCTCAGGCCGCCATGAGCCAGAAAAGTGAACAAGGGTATGGTACACCCCCAGGACACGAGCATACCAGTAGGGATGACTACCGCTCTCGTCGTCATTCCCATCGTCTTCGAAGGATGGCAGCATGATATCGCAGCGTCGAGTATTTGTGTTGATGGTGTCCTGTTCACGGCGAATGTCATAGGACGTGAAATTGAATGATGCCGTTGCATGTTCGTAGATAAGGTTGTGCTGAATGACAACCTCCGATAGCTCGTCTGTGGTGAACGTGGTCATGGTCTCGCCCGTAAATGGAAGGTTTCTATGTCGTGCCAAGAGATGGGATTTAAGTCGCGGAACAAAATCCTATAACATATGTTGAATGGCAATGTAGCAAATAATATCGGAATCAATGTTACCTGAAAAGCAGGATCTTCACGATGTTCTTGAATGAAGTCTGGTAGATATATCTTGTTTTTCTTATCGACTACCGCGATATGATAGCTCTTAGAGAGCTGATCTTCAGTAGCTGGTGGGTGGATGTCGTCTTCCGTTTCGCAATGGTCAGGTTTCGCCAGCGCATCCAGTTCTTGCGTCATTCTAGCATGTACAGTTGTTCGTGTGTCGATGCTTGTTATCTGTGGTACAGCATTGTTGCGGTTTGTGCGGCCATTGAAGGCCTTCACGATGCGATGAGTTGACTCCCCCTGAATAACGGGGGTTAGAAGTGGCTACGAGGCACTAGAATGATAAATACACGCACAAGGATGGTCGAAAGCGAGTCCAGCGTGCCAAATTTCTCAATCTGATCCGCGTAATCACCCAATGCATGTGCCTTGGATGTCTTCAAGTTGAAGGTCTTTGACCGCTTCCCAGACGTAGGGTTAGAAAGGGTCGAAGGTTGTGTCGGTGCAGTTGGGAGTTGCCTCGTGACATCTGCAGCAGGTGCAGCCGAAGCCTCCATGCCGCTCTGAGCACGCTTGGCTGCCTGGCGAGCAGTAGCACGGTTCCGGGCCTGATATTCCCTGTCCGTTTCAAAGGTATCGAAATGCTGACATGTCTCTTCTGCGAAAAAGCGTAGCCCATCGCCTAAGGCCACCGTAACCTGTCGTAGGACTTGTAGAGATGAATCGGTATGCATCCGCAGCTTTGCGAGTGAGTGAAAGTAGGCCATCAAATATAACAGGTCAAGAATAGTCTCGTTATGGGGATCTGGTAAAAGATCCTCGAAACACGGTATACAGCACTATATAAGTTATCAGAAAATAGTAACAACAAGAGGCATGCACTGTCGTACCTGTAAAATATCCTCAAAATCTCGGGCAGCAAGTTTCCTCAAGTCAGCAACATTGTAAGGGAATGCACGAATGGTCGAGCGTCCAAAGGAAGCAACTCCACGGAACCTGGGATAAACATCAGAAGAAGCGACTCCTTAATGGGCAAAAAGCTGACCTTGCGTTGAATTCAAGAATGGTGGCGGGCCCTTGAGTATGCAGAATTCGTATCAGGTGCAGTAAAAGTGCCTTCCAGACACCCAACTCAAGCTCATGCATGAGATCTACCACAACGAGATCATATACGTCCAGACCAAATTGCCTGAGGCGCTTAGAAAAAGCATTCTAAAAACGGTAGAACTCATCAGCAGCGAAGTATATCCTTATGAGTGGTGCATACCACTGTTGGGACCAACGACTCTTCCTTCAGTAATTCTTCAACATGGTCACTGGTCACTACGTAGCCCTTCTCATAGATGAGTTCTCGAGCCTTTGATACCCGCTTTCGGCGGTCTTCATCATCACGCCGTGGCTGTTCATGTCGAGTCACCATATCAGCCGGTTTCCCAAGTTCCGGTATGTTGTCTTTATGAATTTTACAGCGTGGACAAGGACACTGTCCCATATCACGTATCGTCGCAATGAGAACCCTATGGCAATATATCAGTAAGAGTTTACACTGTAGAGAAATTCAGCTACTTCTCAGGATAATCGGCCGAATATGTGAAGATCCGTGGATAAACACGGCGCTTGACCCCATCGCCGCAGACAATAACGATGCCGTGCTCGTAGGCATGAAGGAAGTCCTCGTCAAGGAGCACCTCCCAGCAGGCGTGGAAGAGCTCCCGTCGACAGTGTGCCAACAGTGGCGCCGTTATATTTGTCCCAGGCTCTCTACGAATAAAATCCGTCACGTTATCAGGCAGCTACAGGGTTCATGAGTAAAAGTGACGTTGAAATGAGAAGGCTAGACATGCTTACTGAAGGGAAAAAGGCAAACATGTGGCCCGCACGCGCAGAAGGGCGGCCTCGGACATATTTTGACTGATTTCCGATGAAGGTATAGGCCGGCCACAGTTTCGCCTGTCCAAATTGAGCGACGTGTGTGCTATCTGAGTACAGCATGAGGGCTGCAATCACACGCGGGAGATTGCAGTCAGGCTCGGGAGGGGAGTTGTAGAGGTCACGATCAGCATCGACGAAAGCTGAGGATGAGTAAAATTCCCCGTGCACTCGCTCAGCCGTCGCATCATTCCAAGGCGGCTGCCAATGCTCTTCGTATGCATGCACATGAAGTTCGTCAGCTTCAGGTGCCGAAAAGACTTCGACGATGACGTCGCACAATTTTCGATGGTGTAGACCAGGTATGCCAAAGCGCCGGCTGGCCGAAGGCTCGGAATCCATGGCAGCAGCTTCTTCTTCGGAGTCTGAGTCGTGAAAGCGTCGGCGGCGTGCGGCGGTAGCCTTTTGCGAGGTTTTTGTCTCCTTCTTCCCCGTGGGTACGTCAATATAAACAGTATCCGAAACCCAGCCGTTACCATCCGAAGCACCTCCGGGATTTTGTGCCAAGGTCTCGTCTAATCGGTCGAAGTTGACGTCTCTGAGGTCCTCCGGATTAAACTTGTCGTTGAGAAGGACTTCAGTGAGCAAGTCCTTCCGGGATTCCTTCGTTTTGTTGGCACCACCATTCCAAAACCAGCGGTTAAAGAGGAAGGTGGATATGTTGGGATATGGGGATATGATGTCTTCCTCGACACGTGCCTCGGTGGTGGCTGAGGGACGGCGACGCTCTGTCCCTTTGCGGCGGAAGTCGTCTGCAAGGAATGCGCCGAAACCGACGTCGGCATCGGGGATACGTGATGGACGGCCGTAATATGTTCTTTGTAGGGAAAACGAATTGAAAACCGTCTTGATGGCTCGACGAATCCGGATACGAAGGGTAACAGGCGGCACCTCAGGTTCTGCAGCTTCCTCTGACGCAAGAGGACCCGGCCCTTCAGGGAGCGTGTCGCCGAGCATGGCCTTGACCTTTTCGGTGAGCTTTCGTATACGTTTTGCTGGCAGTGAAGTGGGAAGAGGGGAAGCGGGCGGGGACTCAGAAGGGAAGGGTGTCAGGGGAACTCCCTTTTCGCGCCCTCCGACGCTCACCGATCGTCCCCCGACTCATGCGATCGCTGCCGCCTGATCGCGATCCCGACCCCGACGCTCCGACCCAAGCGTCGGTGTACATACTTACTTACTTCCTGTCGTTACCGCCCCCTTCCAGCGCGCACCCCGATCCCGACCCCGACGTCCCGACATCCCGACGTCGGCTGCCCGACCTCGTGCCCGTACCCTGAGCCATGAGGATCGGACAGCATCGGGAACGTGTCCATACACGCGCCGCACACCCTTCGTTATTATTACATGTACAGTACACTCTAGAGGACCGGCCCTCACGTCCTACACTCGTATATAGTCGGCCCCCTGGCATTTGGGAATCCTTTACACTATTCTCTTCGGATTCCCCCTTGCCAGTGTGATAGCGCTCCACTGTAAGGGTTGCCCTAACAGCAGAATAGTGTAAACCGGAGACCCGACGAAGCCGACCGATCAGCCTCCGCGCCGAAACACGTGTCTGCTACACGCAACCCGTCTAGCGCGCGCCTGCTCCGATCGTCGCCCAAGTCCCGTCTCGAGATGTCCGACTTCGGTGAATTTGACACGCCTCCGTCTCCTGCTGCGCTCACGCCAGAGGAACGACTGGTGAGCCTTGAAACCGCAATGTCGGCTCTCTCGCAATCCAACACCACCAACTCGGCCACCATGGACCGCATCGCCGCTCTTTTAGATACCATCGTTTTGGGGAACCCCTCCGCTGCCTCCCCAGCAGCACCTACGACCCCCGCGACGCCGGCGCAGCCCCTGCCGACGTCCCCTCCCCTTCCGCGATCGGGATCGCACATTCGGCCGTCGCCCCCTCCCGTGTACGACGGCGCTCGATCGGGCGGCCGCGCCTTCTGGAACGCGTGCCAGCTCTACTTCTCCCTGAGCGTCGGACAGTTCGCCGACGACCACGCCCGAATCAGCTGGGTATTGTCATACATGCAACACGGTCGCGCCGCCGACTTTGTCGGTCGGGTCTTTCAGTATGGGTCGGTAAAGCGCGCATTCCCGACCTGGAAGGACTTCGCGTCGAACTTCGAAAAGGAGTTCTTCCTGTTCGACGAAGTCGCCGACGCTGCGCTCACCCTTGAGTCGACAGCGTACTTCCAGAATGGGCGCACCATCGACGAGTACATCGACTCGTTCAAGGCGCTGTGGATCAAGGCCGATTACCCAGACGGCCGCCATCTGGTCCTCAAATTCCGTCGGGGCATGGACCCGAAGCTCTCAAGGAGGCTTGGGAGCATCACCACGGGTCGGCCCGACGACTCCAAGATCGAGGACTGGCTAGCGATCGCCCGCTCCCAGGACTTCATCATGAGGACCGAGGAGGACTTCCACCGTCGGTCGGCTCCGACTGTTCCGACTGCGAGTCGCCCGACTGCCCCCATTCCGATGCCTGTGGTCGCGCCCACGCTCCGATGGCGACCCACTGCCCCACCGACTGCTCCCGTTCGTGTGTCGGCACCGGCGCATTTTCTCAGCACGCCCGTGACGCCGTCTCTTCCCCCAGGTGTCCCTATGGACATCGACCGACTCCGCGGACGTCCTGTTCAGGACGACACCTGTCGTCGATGCAAGCAGCCGGGGCACTTCTGGCGCGACTGCCCAAAGCGCTTTGACCTGCGCCACATCATGCCAGAGGAACTGGATGAGCTGATCATGCAGCTACTGGCGCGCAAGGATGCGATCCCCGCTGACCCGACTCCCGAGTCGGCCGACCCGATCGCCTTGGCCACGGAAGAGGATTTTTAGTCGCACAACGGGTGAAAAGTACGCCCCCGTTGTCTAGTCGTAATCGGTTCGCCCCCCTATCTGTAGAGTACCCCAATATACTTAATATTGCTGCTACTTCTACGGGTGAACCAATCGACGAAGACGTACAATCCTCTCCTGACCAAACGCCATCTCCTTCGGTCGCTCCGACCGAGCCGACTGCACCGTCGCGTCGCGGACTACCGCGCTGGGAAAAGCGACTGCCCCGTCGCTTCGTGATCGCCGCATCCCCCGACTCCCTATCCCTGTCGCTCAAGGTCGAGCTCGAGACCACCGACACCCAAGAGACGCATTCGCTCGCTGCCCTCGTGGACAGCGGGGCATCGGCCTGCTTCATCAACACTGCCTTCGTTGAAAAGCACAAGCTGAAGACGCGACGGCTGAATCGCCCAACACGTGCCTACAATGTTGACGGAACCCCTAATGAGGCAGGCGCCATTGAATACGTCGTGGACGCAGTCTTACGTTACGACGGTCACTCCGAGCGCGTTCTGTTTGCGGTCGCGGGTATTGGGAAGCAGGATCTCATTCTCGGATTCACCTGGCTCCGAGACCACAACCCCGACATTGATTGGGCGACGGGAAAGGTGAAAATGAGTCGAGCGCCGACACGTTGCGACACCTGCAAGGTTGAAGTCAAGGAGGAGCGTCGTTCACGCACCAAGCTGCGAGCTGCCATTCGGGCTTGTCGGGCGGAAGGAATCCCGACAGTCAAGCCCGACCTGCGAGCCCCGACCTGCCCCTACGTCGAAGACGACTCCGACACCGACGAGTTCCTCCCCTACACTCCGATCATGGAGGAACCCGATCCAGAGTCGGACGACTTCCTGGTGGAGACCTTCCTGAACGGCGATCGCATCTTTGCGACTGCGATCCACCCCCCTCCGACTGAAATGCACATTCGCGCCAGTCAAACGACATCGCAGCGACTCGCTGAGGCGCACGCCGCGAACTCTGCGCCTAAGTCGTTCCGCGACGCCGTTCCGACCCACCTCCACGACTTTGAGGACGTTTTCTCCAAGGTCGCGTTCGACGAACTCCCCGATCGCAAACAGTGGGATCACGCGATTGAGTTGGAGCCGGGCGCTTCGCCGTCCGGTACCAAAGTCTACCCACTGTCGCCAGCGGAGCAAGTTGAGCTCGATGCGTTCCTCAAGGAGAACCTCGAGTCGGGTCGGATCCGTCCGTCGAAGTCGCCCATGGCTTCGCCAGTGTTCTTCATCAAGAAGAAGGATGGTGCGCTCCGGCTGGTGCAGGACTATCGGACGCTCAACGCGCTTACGGTGAAGAACCGGTACCCACTGCCGCTCATTAGCGAACTGGTGAACAACCTCCGCGGCGCGCGGTACTTCACCAAGCTGGACGTCCGATGGGGGTACAACAACGTTCGGATCAAGGAAGGTGACGAGTGGAAGGCAGCGTTTCGGACGAACCGCGGTCTCTTTGAGCCGCTCGTCATGTTCTTCGGCCTCACGAACAGCCCCGCCACATTCCAGACCATGATGAATGACATCTTCCGCGATCTGATCGCCGAGGGTGTTGTTTGCGTGTACCTCGACGATATCTTGATTTACACCAAGACTCTCGAGGAACACCGTCGGGTTGCGCGACTCGTACTGGACCGACTCCGCGAACATAAGTTGTTCTTAAAACCCGAGAAATGCGAGTTCGAACAGACCAAGGTCGAGTATCTTGGGCTGATCATCTCGCACGGGCAAGCGGAAATGGATCCGGTCAAGGTTGCTGGAGTGTCGGAGTGGCCGGCGCCGAGGAACAAGAAGGAGGTGCAAGCGTTCTTAGGCTTCACCAACTTCTACCGACGGTTCATCCAGGACTTCTCGCACCACGCCCGACCCCTGTTCGATCTGACGGGCAAGGACGTTGCCTGGCGCTGGGAAGCGTCGGAACAGTCGGCCTTTGACCTCCTGAAGTCTGCGATCACGTCGCGACCAGTGCTTGCATTCCCCGACGACGACCGACCGTACCGCATCGAAGCTGATTCGTCCGACTTCGCGACGGGCGCGGTCCTGTCACAAGAGTCGCCATCTGATGGCAAGTGGCACCCGGTCGCGTTCTACTCGAAGAGCTTGAACGCAGTCGAGCGGAACTACGAGATCCACGACAAGGAGATGCTGGCGATCATCCGGTCTCTGGAGGAGTGGCGACATTTTGTGGAAGGCGCAAAGCACAAGGTGGAGATCTTGACCGACCACAAGAACCTTGAGTACTTCCTCACCGCGAAGAAACTCAATCGGCGGCAAGCCCGTTGGTCGCTCTACCTTGCCAACTTCGACTTTACCCTCCACCACCGTCCGGGACGCAGCATGGGCAAACCCGACGCCCTGTCGCGTCGCGCTGATCACGGCGACGGAAGTGGCGACAATGCCGACATCGTGCTCCTCAAACCCGAGTTCTTCGCGATCCGCGCGACCGAGGGTCTGGTGCTGGTCGGAGAAGAAGACGAGGTGCTGAAAGCGATCCGCAAGGGCAATCGCGACGGCGCACAGGAGGACGCGGTCGCGAAAGCGGCGCAACTGGTCAAGGCATCCAAGACTGCCGGTCGCTCCCTACGCTTCGGCGAGTGGGGGGAGGAAGGTAGTCTGCTCACGTTCCGTGGACGGATCTATGTCCCGAACGTTCCTGACCTCCGCCGACGCATTGTGGAGCAGCATCATGACTCCAAGGTCGCCGGTCACCCGGGTCGCTGGAAGACGCTCGAGCTGGTGTCGCGCAACTACTGGTGGCCCCAGATGTCGCGCTTCATCGGTTCATACACCAGCACCTGCGACATGTGCTTGCGCACGAAACCCCGCCGCCAACTCCCCGTCGGACAGCTGCAGCCGCTCCCAATTCCCGAAGGCCGATGGAATGTCGTATCAGTTGACTTCATCACCGAACTCCCAGAGTCCAACGGCCATGACGCGATCATGAACGTCGTGGATTCAGTCGGGAAACGCGCGCATTTTATCGCGTCGCACACGACCTGTTCGGCCCTGGGAGCTGCGAATCTCTACCGTCGCCACGTCTGGAAGCTGCACGGTCTCCCCGACGCATTCGTCTCCGATCGAGGTCCACAGTTTGTTGCCGAATTCACGCGCGAACTGTACCGGCTCCTGGGTATCAAACTGTCGGCCTCGACGGCCTACCACCCTCAGACTGACGGGCAGACTGAGCGCGTCAACCAGGAGCTGGAACAGTTCTTGCGGGTCTTCTGCAACGAGCGCCAGAACGACTGGGAGGATCTCCTGCCCGACGCCGAATTCAGTTACAACAACCATGTACATTCGGCGACGCAGCAGACCCCCTTCCTGCTCGACACTGGTCGGCATCCACGCATGGGCTTTGAGCCGCGACGGGGCGCTTCCAAGAACGAGTCGGCCGATGAGTTCGTGGAGCGCATGAAGGAAGCACAGGAGGAAGCCAAGGCGGCGCTTTCAAAGGCCAAAGACGACATGGAGCGGTATTACAACCAGCGACACGCCCCAGCGCCCGACTACCAGCCTGGCGACAAGGTGTACTTGGACGCGACCGACATTTCTACGACCCGACCGTCAAAGAAATTGTCGCATCGCTATCTGGGCCCCTTCGTCGTGCAGAGGCGAGTCGGCCAGCTCGCTTACCGTCTCCTGCTGCCTCTGTCCATGAAGCGCATTCACCCGGTCTTCCATGTCGTGAAACTCGTCCCCGCAGTCGCTGACCCGATTGAGGGTCGGCAGTCCGATCCACCGCCGCCCCCAGACATCATCGACGACGAGCCCCACTACGAAGTCCACAAAATCCTCGACAGTCGCATCTTCCGCAAGAAACTCCAGTACAAAATCTTGTGGAAAGGATACGGCTATGAAGAGGCCTCATGGGAGCCCCGGGAGAACGTCGCTGCCCCCGACCTGGTTCGCAAGTTCCACCGCGACAATCCTGACGCTGCGCGCCACATCCGTGGCATCTTCACTCTGTCCCCCGCCGTCTTCGCCACCGTCACCCCGCACCGAGTCGTTGCGATTCAAGAGGGGGGGTGATGTCAGGGGAACTCCCTTTTCGCGCCCTCCGACGCTCACCGATCGTCCCCCGACTCATGCGATCGCTGCCGCCTGATCGCGATCCCGACCCCGACGCTCCGACCCAAGCGTCGGTGTACATACTTACTTACTTCCTGTCGTTACCGCCCCCTTCCAGCGCGCACCCCGATCCCGACCCCGACGTCCCGACATCCCGACGTCGGCTGCCCGACCTCGTGCCCGTACCCTGAGCCATGAGGATCGGACAGCATCGGGAACGTGTCCATACACGCGCCGCACACCCTTCGTTATTATTACATGTACAGTACACTCTAGAGGACCGGCCCTCACGTCCTACACTCGTATATAGTCGGCCCCCTGGCATTTGGGAATCCTTTACACTATTCTCTTCGGATTCCCCCTTGCCAGGTAAGCCTTACTTACCTTCGTTACTGTACATAAATATAACTTCGGATTCCCCCTTGCCAGTGTGATAGCGCTCCACTGTAAGGGTTGCCCTAACAGTAAGTGTCATCGTTATGTAGGACATGTTACCAGTAACCACGCACCGTAATTTCCTTCTCGTTCTGCTTCTTCGCCCTCTTGCGCCCCCGGCCAAATAACAGAGAACGCAGTGCGGTGTTTCCCTCAACCCGTTGCCGTTTAGCGCTGCTGTCAGGACTGTCAGGGGAACTCCCTTTTCGCGCCCTCCGACGCTCACCGATCGTCCCCCGACTCATGCGATCGCTGCCGCCTGATCGCGATCCCGACCCCGACGCTCCGACCCAAGCGTCGGTGTACATACTTACTTACTTCCTGTCGTTACCGCCCCCTTCCAGCGCGCACCCCGATCCCGACCCCGACGTCCCGACATCCCGACGTCGGCTGCCCGACCTCGTGCCCGTACCCTGAGCCATGAGGATCGGACAGCATCGGGAACGTGTCCATACACGCGCCGCACACCCTTCGTTATTATTACATGTACAGTACACTCTAGAGGACCGGCCCTCACGTCCTACACTCGTATATAGTCGGCCCCCTGGCATTTGGGAATCCTTTACACTATTCTCTTCGGATTCCCCCTTGCCAGGTAAGCCTTACTTACCTTCGTTACTGTACATCAATATAACTTCGGATTCCCCCTTGCCAGTGTGATAGCGCTCCACTGTAAGGGTTGCCCTAACAGCAGAATAGTGTAAACCGGAGACCCGACGAAGCCGACCGATCAGCCTCCGCGCCGAAACACGTGTCTGCTACACGCAACCCGTCTAGCGCGCGCCTGCTCCGATCGTCGCCCAAGTCCCGTCTCGAGATGTCCGACTTCGGTGAATTTGACACGCCTCCGTCTCCTGCTGCGCTCACGCCAGAGGAACGACTGGTGAGCCTTGAAACCGCAATGTCGGCTCTCTCGCAATCCAACACCACCAACTCGGCCACCATGGACCGCATCGCCGCTCTTTTAGATACCATCGTTTTGGGGAACCCCTCCGCTGCCTCCCCAGCAGCACCTACGACCCCCGCGACGCCGGCGCAGCCCCTGCCGACGTCCCCTCCCCTTCCGCGATCGGGATCGCACATTCGGCCGTCGCCCCCTCCCGTGTACGACGGCGCTCGATCGGGCGGCCGCGCCTTCTGGAACGCGTGCCAGCTCTACTTCTCCCTGAGCGTCGGACAGTTCGCCGACGACCACGCCCGAATCAGCTGGGTATTGTCATACATGCAACACGGTCGCGCCGCCGACTTTGTCGGTCGGGTCTTTCAGTATGGGTCGGTAAAGCGCGCATTCCCGACCTGGAAGGACTTCGCGTCGAACTTCGAAAAGGAGTTCTTCCTGTTCGACGAAGTCGCCGACGCTGCGCTCACCCTTGAGTCGACAGCGTACTTCCAGAATGGGCGCACCATCGACGAGTACATCGACTCGTTCAAGGCGCTGTGGATCAAGGCCGATTACCCAGACGGCCGCCATCTGGTCCTCAAATTCCGTCGGGGCATGGACCCGAAGCTCTCAAGGAGGCTTGGGAGCATCACCACGGGTCGGCCCGACGACTCCAAGATCGAGGACTGGCTAGCGATCGCCCGCTCCCAGGACTTCATCATGAGGACCGAGGAGGACTTCCACCGTCGGTCGGCTCCGACTGTTCCGACTGCGAGTCGCCCGACTGCCCCCATTCCGATGCCTGTGGTCGCGCCCACGCTCCGATGGCGACCCACTGCCCCACCGACTGCTCCCGTTCGTGTGTCGGCACCGGCGCATTTTCTCAGCACGCCCGTGACGCCGTCTCTTCCCCCAGGTGTCCCTATGGACATCGACCGACTCCGCGGACGTCCTGTTCAGGACGACACCTGTCGTCGATGCAAGCAGCCGGGGCACTTCTGGCGCGACTGCCCAAAGCGCTTTGACCTGCGCCACATCATGCCAGAGGAACTGGATGAGCTGATCATGCAGCTACTGGCGCGCAAGGATGCGATCCCCGCTGACCCGACTCCCGAGTCGGCCGACCCGATCGCCTTGGCCACGGAAGAGGATTTTTAGTCGCACAACGGGTGAAAAGTACGCCCCCGTTGTCTAGTCGTAATCGGTTCGCCCCCCTATCTGTAGAGTACCCCAATATACTTAATATTGCTGCTACTTCTACGGGTGAACCAATCGACGAAGACGTACAATCCTCTCCTGACCAAACGCCATCTCCTTCGGTCGCTCCGACCGAGCCGACTGCACCGTCGCGTCGCGGACTACCGCGCTGGGAAAAGCGACTGCCCCGTCGCTTCGTGATCGCCGCATCCCCCGACTCCCTATCCCTGTCGCTCAAGGTCGAGCTCGAGACCACCGACACCCAAGAGACGCATTCGCTCGCTGCCCTCGTGGACAGCGGGGCATCGGCCTGCTTCATCAACACTGCCTTCGTTGAAAAGCACAAGCTGAAGACGCGACGGCTGAATCGCCCAACACGTGCCTACAATGTTGACGGAACCCCTAATGAGGCAGGCGCCATTGAATACGTCGTGGACGCAGTCTTACGTTACGACGGTCACTCCGAGCGCGTTCTGTTTGCGGTCGCGGGTATTGGGAAGCAGGATCTCATTCTCGGATTCACCTGGCTCCGAGACCACAACCCCGACATTGATTGGGCGACGGGAAAGGTGAAAATGAGTCGAGCGCCGACACGTTGCGACACCTGCAAGGTTGAAGTCAAGGAGGAGCGTCGTTCACGCACCAAGCTGCGAGCTGCCATTCGGGCTTGTCGGGCGGAAGGAATCCCGACAGTCGAGCCCGACCTGCGAGCCCCGACCTGCCCCTACGTCGAAGACGACTCCGACACCGACGAGTTCCTCCCCTACACTCCGATCATGGAGGAACCCGATCCAGAGTCGGACGACTTCCTGGTGGAGACCTTCCTGAACGGCGATCGCATCTTTGCGACTGCGATCCACCCCCCTCCGACTGAAATGCACATTCGCGCCAGTCAAACGACATCGCAGCGACTCGCTGAGGCGCACGCCGCGAACTCTGCGCCTAAGTCGTTCCGCGACGCCGTTCCGACCCACCTCCACGACTTTGAGGACGTTTTCTCCAAGGTCGCGTTCGACGAACTCCCCGATCGCAAACAGTGGGATCACGCGATTGAGTTGGAGCCGGGCGCTTCGCCGTCCGGTACCAAAGTCTACCCACTGTCGCCAGCGGAGCAAGTTGAGCTCGATGCGTTCCTCAAGGAGAACCTCGAGTCGGGTCGGATCCGTCCGTCGAAGTCGCCCATGGCTTCGCCAGTGTTCTTCATCAAGAAGAAGGATGGTGCGCTCCGGCTGGTGCAGGACTATCGGACGCTCAACGCGCTTACGGTGAAGAACCGGTACCCACTGCCGCTCATTAGCGAACTGGTGAACAACCTCCGCGGCGCGCGGTACTTCACCAAGCTGGACGTCCGATGGGGGTACAACAACGTTCGGATCAAGGAAGGTGACGAGTGGAAGGCAGCGTTTCGGACGAACCGCGGTCTCTTTGAGCCGCTCGTCATGTTCTTCGGCCTCACGAACAGCCCCGCCACATTCCAGACCATGATGAATGACATCTTCCGCGATCTGATCGCCGAGGGTGTTGTTTGCGTGTACCTCGACGATATCTTGATTTACACCAAGACTCTCGAGGAACACCGTCGGGTTGCGCGACTCGTACTGGACCGACTCCGCGAACATAAGTTGTTCTTAAAACCCGAGAAATGCGAGTTCGAACAGACCAAGGTCGAGTATCTTGGGCTGATCATCTCGCACGGGCAAGCGGAAATGGATCCGGTCAAGGTTGCTGGAGTGTCGGAGTGGCCGGCGCCGAGGAACAAGAAGGAGGTGCAAGCGTTCTTAGGCTTCACCAACTTCTACCGACGGTTCATCCAGGACTTCTCGCACCACGCCCGACCCCTGTTCGATCTGACGGGCAAGGACGTTGCCTGGCGCTGGGAAGCGTCGGAACAGTCGGCCTTTGACCTCCTGAAGTCTGCGATCACGTCGCGACCAGTGCTTGCATTCCCCGACGACGACCGACCGTACCGCATCGAAGCTGATTCGTCCGACTTCGCGACGGGCGCGGTCCTGTCACAAGAGTCGCCATCTGATGGCAAGTGGCACCCGGTCGCGTTCTACTCGAAGAGCTTGAACGCAGTCGAGCGGAACTACGAGATCCACGACAAGGAGATGCTGGCGATCATCCGGTCTCTGGAGGAGTGGCGACATTTTGTGGAAGGCGCAAAGCACAAGGTGGAGATCTTGACCGACCACAAGAACCTTGAGTACTTCCTCACCGCGAAGAAACTCAATCGGCGGCAAGCCCGTTGGTCGCTCTACCTTGCCAACTTCGACTTTACCCTCCACCACCGTCCGGGACGCAGCATGGGCAAACCCGACGCCCTGTCGCGTCGCGCTGATCACGGCGACGGAAGTGGCGACAATGCCGACATCGTGCTCCTCAAACCCGAGTTCTTCGCGATCCGCGCGACCGAGGGTCTGGTGCTGGTCGGAGAAGAAGACGAGGTGCTGAAAGCGATCCGCAAGGGCAATCGCGACGGCGCACAGGAGGACGCGGTCGCGAAAGCGGCGCAACTGGTCAAGGCATCCAAGACTGCCGGTCGCTCCCTACGCTTCGGCGAGTGGGGGGAGGAAGGTAGTCTGCTCACGTTCCGTGGACGGATCTATGTCCCGAACGTTCCTGACCTCCGCCGACGCATTGTGGAGCAGCATCATGACTCCAAGGTCGCCGGTCACCCGGGTCGCTGGAAGACGCTCGAGCTGGTGTCGCGCAACTACTGGTGGCCCCAGATGTCGCGCTTCATCGGTTCATACACCAGCACCTGCGACATGTGCTTGCGCACGAAACCCCGCCGCCAACTCCCCGTCGGACAGCTGCAGCCGCTCCCAATTCCCGAAGGCCGATGGAATGTCGTATCAGTTGACTTCATCACCGAACTCCCAGAGTCCAACGGCCATGACGCGATCATGAACGTCGTGGATTCAGTCGGGAAACGCGCGCATTTTATCGCGTCGCACACGACCTGTTCGGCCCTGGGAGCTGCGAATCTCTACCGTCGCCACGTCTGGAAGCTGCACGGTCTCCCCGACGCATTCGTCTCCGATCGAGGTCCACAGTTTGTTGCCGAATTCACGCGCGAACTGTACCGGCTCCTGGGTATCAAACTGTCGGCCTCGACGGCCTACCACCCTCAGACTGACGGGCAGACTGAGCGCGTCAACCAGGAGCTGGAACAGTTCTTGCGGGTCTTCTGCAACGAGCGCCAGAACGACTGGGAGGATCTCCTGCCCGACGCCGAATTCAGTTACAACAACCATGTACATTCGGCGACGCAGCAGACCCCCTTCCTGCTCGACACTGGTCGGCATCCACGCATGGGCTTTGAGCCGCGACGGGGCGCTTCCAAGAACGAGTCGGCCGATGAGTTCGTGGAGCGCATGAAGGAAGCACAGGAGGAAGCCAAGGCGGCGCTTTCAAAGGCCAAAGACGACATGGAGCGGTATTACAACCAGCGACACGCCCCAGCGCCCGACTACCAGCCTGGCGACAAGGTGTACTTGGACGCGACCGACATTTCTACGACCCGACCGTCAAAGAAATTGTCGCATCGCTATCTGGGCCCCTTCGTCGTGCAGAGGCGAGTCGGCCAGCTCGCTTACCGTCTCCTGCTGCCTCTGTCCATGAAGCGCATTCACCCGGTCTTCCATGTCGTGAAACTCGTCCCCGCAGTCGCTGACCCGATTGAGGGTCGGCAGTCCGATCCACCGCCGCCCCCAGACATCATCGACGACGAGCCCCACTACGAAGTCCACAAAATCCTCGACAGTCGCATCTTCCGCAAGAAACTCCAGTACAAAATCTTGTGGAAAGGATACGGCTATGAAGAGGCCTCATGGGAGCCCCGGGAGAACGTCGCTGCCCCCGACCTGGTTCGCAAGTTCCACCGCGACAATCCTGACGCTGCGCGCCACATCCGTGGCATCTTCACTCTGTCCCCCGCCGTCTTCGCCACCGTCACCCCGCACCGAGTCGTTGCGATTCAAGAGGGGGGGTGATGTCAGGGGAACTCCCTTTTCGCGCCCTCCGACGCTCACCGATCGTCCCCCGACTCATGCGATCGCTGCCGCCTGATCGCGATCCCGACCCCGACGCTCCGACCCAAGCGTCGGTGTACATACTTACTTACTTCCTGTCGTTACCGCCCCCTTCCAGCGCGCACCCCGATCCCGACCCCGACGTCCCGACATCCCGACGTCGGCTGCCCGACCTCGTGCCCGTACCCTGAGCCATGAGGATCGGACAGCATCGGGAACGTGTCCATACACGCGCCGCACACCCTTCGTTATTATTACATGTACAGTACACTCTAGAGGACCGGCCCTCACGTCCTACACTCGTATATAGTCGGCCCCCTGGCATTTGGGAATCCTTTACACTATTCTCTTCGGATTCCCCCTTGCCAGGTAAGCCTTACTTACCTTCGTTACTGTACATCAATATAACTTCGGATTCCCCCTTGCCAGTGTGATAGCGCTCCACTGTAAGGGTTGCCCTAACAAGGACCTCCCCCGGACTTGCTCGCCGCTGCTTCGAACAAGCGTTTTTGACCTTTTTGAACTTTTTCACATTCCTTGACATGTCGATTCATATAGCGTTCTTCGGTAAATTGCTTGGTGCATCCACGCCCATGACAGCGGAAGTTGCCCATCTGCCATGATATCATCACTAGATTTAGTCCAACTACCACGGAAGGGAGAATACGGACGACGTACCGGGATAAGAGCCCTTATTCGAACATTAAACTTGCACTGTGGATGATACTGGTCCAAGTCCTGATCTGAACGGTCCGCCAAGTTAGCCCAACATCATGCCCAAATAAGTCAAAGCTCATGGATGGCAATCCAGCCATAATCAAACTGCAAGAGATATCAAATTGGATATGATTGAATACAAGCGAGAGCAATGCATCCCCGATATTGCGATCATGTTGGGAGGACGTGGAATTATTTGTAAATGTTATGGCGTTGTTGAAAATCGATTGTCATTATCCCCGAAATCATAATCTCCGAGATCACTCAAAATAGATTGCCTACCGCTGGGTTTTTTGCTGATGAGGAATTTAGATAATGCTGGAGCATGTAGCTCTTGTCCCGGCAGGCAGGGCTCAAAGTCGACATTGCGGTGTCTGTTGTGAGCTGGCCATGACCGCACGAATGACAAAAACAGACTCAAAACACTCATATATACCCCTTCAGGCCTGATTTTATGAGTACTCATTAGGCGTAGTCGGTAGCCGAATTCACAGATTCGCTACCACCGACAGTCACACCTTCAAACCATCTGTTATTTTCTGACCTGAAATCCTTCGTGTTCTGTTCTTTGGCGACTGCCCCTGCTGCTTTAAATTTGTAACTCAAAAATCTCCGCGGCCAGCGCCTTTTCGGTATGTGTTCCATCATACCGAGAAATATTCCTGAAGATGAACCGTAAATTGAGCACGGCTACTCATTGTGTAATGTCTGGACCAAGAATTTATTGAAGGCAAAATGATTGGAGGCAAAAGAGGCACAAAGGAGCTGCACAGGGCAAGGACTAAAATGAATCGAGCGGCACTGAAAGCGTTACAATCCAGTTAGCAAGAATTGAATATAATTTTTGTCACGCGGGTTATCCAAATGCCAAATCCGAGATATACGGGGGGGTTCATGAGGGGGTTCAAAAATTATGGGGGGTTCACAAATAGAATTATCCCAAATAGTCGGAGCGAAGATTCCTGAAGGAGAGAAAGAGCCTGATAAAAGGGTAAGTATATTATCCGACGATAGATAACAGGAGAACAAAGGAAAAATGGGAGGATTCAGCTACATGTATATGTAGAATTTTTTTAACTCATGACGCAACGAGCGTTCGCAGTCTAATTAAAATTTTTGGGTGTAATCATGTGTGGGATTGGGCCCGATGGGAGGGATGGAAAAAGGTGGTAGAAGGAGGACTTACGAGGTCATTTATTCGGGGCTACCGGTGAGGTTGGACATGGTGAACGTTGAGACTGGAAGAAAAATCTGAGACGCGTCTCGACTGGTCTTGCGCGGCAAATCCCGGAGCCTGCTCTGAGCTGTACAGCACCATATTTCACTTGGCGCTGCGATCTTCGACGCGACGACGCGACGACGCGTCGCGCACACTCATCCAACAGTTCATCTCATTAGTCGCATGAAATATTGAACAGCGGCGCCAGCAAGGATGTATATGAACGATCCTACATGTACTGAAACTGGTATAACAATAACATTTTTTCCTTTTCAAAAGAAAGAGAAAACGCAGTCATTGAGCCCTCTTCCCGTCTTAAGGCTCTCGCGTCCCTGTCTCGTGAACGTTGTGAGTTTGTCAATTTGATCAAATGTCATGATCTAACGATTATTCTCATGGGCTTAGGTTATCGCGCTTCTCCAGTTCAAATGCCCTAGTCAAAGCTTTACAAAAAGCAATCCGCTATCAATGCCAGGGCCAATTGCGACAGACGCCAGTATTGGCCTCTGTCACGGGGGCACCTAACTTCGGTCAGCATGGCCATGGCTATATAATTCGTTAGTAAGGTGAGAATCGAAGCTGTCTATCGGTTTATATAAATGGACTACTTACTTATAACCTGAACACGTTTTCTTCAGCCCACCAAGCCACCTCCAGGCTAATCATGGCGACGACCAAGGATAGAAGTTACGGCACTCCCTCTATTCTCGAGAAAGTGGGCTTAGGAGCGTCTCTCCTACTTCATTTGCGTGAGCAGACAATCATCTATTGCCAGTTTGACTTACTACTAACCTCCGCATTCATTCCAGCATTGACTCTTGGCTGGACTCTGCTCGCCTCGCCTTTCCATCTCAATAACAAACACAAGGCCTGGACGAGAGTACTTGGGGACAAGTACTTCTATTTTCTTACCGGGCACTTCAACATAAAGCAGCTGCAATGGGCGTTGGGCGATACCCGCGAGGTTTATAACAACTGGATGAAAGGCCAGAAACTACCTCAGGTGGTCGATGAGTTGGGTGAGAACTCACGGCTCCTGTGGATTGGGAAACGGCGCACAGACCGGGTGGTCCTATACCTCCACGGTACGTCATATCGCCGCATAGTTTCCCCTGCGTCATTGACCTGTTTTGCTACTTTGGTATAGGTGGAGCATACGTTCTTCCCATGCAGTACTTCGTCCCAGACTTCTGGAAGTACGCCCTGCATGACCTCAAGAACAAGGACAAAGAGGCGGGCTTCGCCATCTTACAATACTGTACGTCCCCCACCTCCCTCCCTCCCTCCCTCCCACATCATAGATAGTTTGCTGACATACCCACCCCAGCCCTCGTACCGACCGCGCCACACCCCGCTCCCGTGACACAAGCCGTCCTCGCCGTCCAACACCTCATCTCCAGCGGCGTCCAGCCGCAAAACATCCAAATCGTAAGCGACTCCGCCGGCGGGGGCCTCGCCCTCCAGCTCCTCTCGCACATCCTCCACCCCCTGCCCTCCGTCCCCCGCCTCACACTCTCCGCGCCCCTCGGCGGCGCCTTCCTCATGTCCCCCTGGGTCTCCCTCACCGGCCAGACAGGCTCCATGCTCTCCAACGACGACAACGACGTCATCGGCGTCGGCTGCCTCACGTACTGGGGCTGCATCGTCCTCGACGACGTCCCAGAGGCCAGCCGCCCGTACCTCGAGGCGCTCCGCGCCCCCGAAGGATGGTTCAAGGATCTGGATACGGCCGTGCAGCGCGTGCTTATCACTGCGGGCGACGCGGAGTGCCTCAGGGACGAGATCGTTGTTGTTGCGAAGGAGATTTGTAGGCACCATGAGGGAGCACGGTATGTGGTGCAGCAATATGGGGTGCATAATGACCCGTATTTTGATTTTTTGACGATGGAGAAGAAGAAGAGCGAGTTGACGCCGGTGATTTTGGAGTGGTTGGCTGCTGGGTTTTGAGTGATACCTCCCCCGTTCTGCAAATTATGAACCCAGATCTATTATGGCAGTCTGTATTCGTGTATGTATGTATCAGTGACCTTGATTACCCTTATTTCGTCCGTACCCACCTTCGGACTATTCCTGTACATATGTGATGGCGCTTTGAACATCACCGCGTTTAATGGGCAAATATTTTCCCTTGTCACTTGACAATTCCATGGCCATGACGCACCGACTTAGGGATCACTCGCCACAAACGCCAGCACAGTCATGATAGGCGCAAGCACCCTTTGCATACAAGAGTCAGTTAATGCGGACTTTGCTCCACTCTATCAATAGATATACTGGCCCTTGACCTCGAGGAGATGATTCAGAAGAGTCTGAATCGGTCTTTAAAGCCTATAAAGGCTCGATGCGTACCCAAGGGAGGCTCCCCATCGGAAACAGCCCATCTGCACTCATCTTGTCAAGTACAGTCGCACATATCACATATCGATATCATATAACAACCCCCATATGCATAAATTACACGTTACAATGCAAGTATGTAGAGCGCCTTTGACAAAGAAATTACAGTTAGGTTTACGTGAATTACCAAGTCTGTCTCGTCCCCTTCCTTCTTCGAATTCTAAACATTAAGTCTCCACATCCCATCCCGGCCCGCGACCAGCCCCTCCCGCCTCGCAGCCTCCATGAACGCAGCCAGCTGTTCAATCGTCCGATCGTACCCCGGTGCGTACTTGAGCATCGACTGTATCCGGTCCAGCGGTAACGTCCCCAGGTTCGTAAGCATCCCCTCAATGAACTGTCATGCAGTATGAATGAATCAGCGTTATGCACCACACACAGAAAAAGAGAAAGGGGTATATGAACCTTCCAGTAGACTTTCATCTGCTCCGCTTGCTGCTGCTGCACGCTCGTGACAGGGGGCATCTCGGGGACGGACGGCGCTGTATTGAATGGAATGGATCGCAAACAAGGAGGTGATACGGGTGCGTGAGTTTCTTTCTTTGAATGAATGTGAATGAAGGAAAACGTAGCGGCTGACCTGCTCTGACGTGATTGGCACTGGGCCCCGCCGACGGCTCCTCGGCGATTTCGAGCAATCGGAACGTGCCCTCCGTGTCCTCCTTGAGCACCCCCAGGTCCACCCAGGTCAGGAGTGCGTTCAGCGCGGCACTCCGGTTGACCGAACCTACGCCTGCTATAAGCTCGTCCACTGTCCAGATGGCTTAAATGCACTCGTAAGGAGGCCTGAAAATCACTAGACTTGTTGTGCGAGGGGACTGACTTTTTGACGAAAATAATTCGATGAATGCTGCTTCGAGGGGAGCTACATCGGCTTCGATTGTACGATCTTCCAGCTGGAGTTCCAGATGAATGGTCCCGAGGTGAGGCAACCACCGTAGCTTCTTGTCTGGCTTGAAGATGGTAAATTCTTTCGAATACTGCTCCTGTAATCTATAGAAGGAAGCAAGGTCGGCAAAGCTCATGTGGATGGGTCAAGCAAAACGCATACGTTTGGAACTGCCCTGGCATGATGATATCGCTCGATTCCAAAGAGGGCCAGAAATGTCGTGATATAATGGTCGGGTGCACGATAGACTAAATTCAAGCCGCAATGAGTGGGTCTAAACCTATGGGTAACGCTGAAAATGAAAAACAACTCACGGGTTTCTGGGATTGCACATGTCCGTCTATTCGCTTCGAATCCGTCATATCCTTCAACATGACCTCGCACACCTGGAGTGCCGCCTCTCCAAAACGAATCTTGAGAATCTCAATATTCCGGCGCTTAGAAACCGCGTCAGCTTTTCGACGTATCTGACTGGAGTGACGCGACAAACCTCTTTCTCGACCTTGTCCGTATCCTCGTCCGTGATGGACAGCAGTCGCTGCGCTAGAAGCACCTGCAGCTCCTTGACGAAAAGATCCTTGGAATCATAGATACTGACGAGGGTACTGATCACATCACTGGGTTTGTTGGCCCGGAAGTCTAGAGGCAGAGGTAAAATGATGAGCTGAATTACTCAAAAAATGGTAAAGTCTCATTCACCTGGTCCGGCATCGACGGGCTCGGGCTCCCAGTTCGGGTCACTATAGTCCTCAATGTCATGCTGCTGTAGCGGCTGTACTGGTTCATTCTCGTCGACGAGGGAGTCCCCGCTATCATCGTCACCGACAAGGTTCGCCACTATGCTCCGGATGGTATCGGGTCGTTCTCTGCAGTGGCCAGATCAGGCGTGGTCCAGAATACGAGTGCGAAGGCAACACACCTGAGGTACCTTCGGATTGGATCAGCCACCTTGAATAGAAGTACTCCTGGAGGATCTATTATCCGCAGACACTTTATCGTTGCCACGTATTGTGACAAAATGAGCTTAGTATCGGCCCCAGGATGAAGCAAGCGTTTTCGATGCCTGGCGATTATTAGATCGTAACAAACATCAGATGGTGGTAGGGGCCCACGCTTTTCGCAATGATTGGACAAGGGCCGCTCGCTGATCTACGCGTTGCAAACAATCCTAGAGATATCCCGGTCTGAATGTAGGAGACATCATGCGACAATAGCGACAACGAACCCGCAAGTCCTGCAATGCGCCCACAGAATCCGGAAAGTCGATGATAATGTCGAAAATTTCTTTCGTCCTGACCTCAGAATCAGAATCAAATATCATGCCTATGCCGCACCCACTCACCTGAGGTCACAAAGCGTCTTATTCATATGAAAGTCGAATCGCGAGCCTACACCTTGTAGCATAGCTTTGGCCTCTTCCGCTATGGAAAAATCGGCCATCGAATTCACAAAGAAGCAAGGAGGTGACATACGGTTGGAGGCACCTCGTGCATATGGCAGTAGCATCCAAGAGACAATTTTATCCGACATCCATGTTCTCAGGTCTTCCATCATGGGTTTCGACCATTCCCCAGTGCACGTCGCCAACACGTGCGCCTCGATGTGTTCATAGCCTACACTCGCGATAATGGACTCGTATCGGTCTAGCAGCCCAAGCGTTTCGAATGCCGCCCATATCTGCCCAGTTCGTGTTGCAGGGTCAACTTCAACTTCGGGATCGGTGGGCGGGAGCGTGGAGGCGCAGAGTGCTTTGAATGCACGCGAGAAAGTACCCGGCAAGATAGAAAAGAGGTGGGTTTGAAAGTTGAGGGTATAAGCAGAGAATATAGTGGTACCGAGGCTATGAATATGCGTTAGTATCGGTGCAAGGTGACAAATGTAGTGCTTACTCCGGAAGGGGTGACCATGCTGTATACCATTCCAACAGTCGATAGACAAGGCGGGAAATAGCAGTCGTATCACCTGTCGTCTAGATTCAAAAGTGAGATATCTATTTGAGCAATCTATCCGTGTCTCGTGTACCTCATACTCCTCCATATGTTGCATAACATCGCGTGCCACAAGATGATAGTTTTTCCGCATGTCCTCTGTCAAAGCATCGCGTTCAGTTCCAGCACCTGCTCCAGCGAGAGGATTTCTGTGACACACCAAGAAACGTTTCAAGCAAGGCAGGTAATCTCCGACAACGGTTCACCATGTCCAGCGCCGCACGTACACTGTTCATATCTATCTTCAACCATCAACCACATTTGCAAAATCAAAGATGAGCAGACGTACTATACTGCTTCTTATTCTTATCTGCGATATCCTTCGGCCGTAGAAAGTCCGTCGCGAGATTCCATGCCTGAACATCCCGTTCGAATGAGGCCAGGGCTTTCTCTCGAACACAAGTAATACACATACCTGGCTAAATGTTATGAGACCCGATATTCCTACCTCCCCATGGTTAAGCCGAGTGAATGCCTCTTGCCATTTGGCTGCAACTTGCGACCGAAGGGCGTCGGTCGCCATGCAATTCCGAGATTCACGAAAGACAAACGCGACTCGGCCCCGATTTGAACGAGCCAGTAAGGTGATTCTTCACGTGATCGGTCGCGCCAGCGAACGCGTCGCAACTCGCATTGAGCACAAGCTACAGCACAACAATTGATGCATAGAGCTAAAGAGTAACAAAAGGGATATAGTACCACAAGAAGGGGTCGGTTCGAAAACTAACATACAAAATAAGGATACTGCGTGTAAAGATGCCCAGATCTAGAGAAGAATTCAAAAAAGGCGATGGCGGACAGTAAAAAAAGCAGAGCGAGAGAAGGAGAAAGTAATTTTGGCATGTCAAAACCGTACACATTTAAAGGCCCAGATAAAATGAGGGCGGGTATTATAATAAGCGGGAGAAAAGTAAGGAGACAGAAGATACTTGTGCTTCAAGTCCATGTAGGGTATACGTACGATTTGGAAGAACATGCTGTGTGGTTTACAGATGTAAGAGTGGACTTCGGCCTCAGGCCTGCCACGGTGAGGAGAGTCGCAGAGGGGATGGATCGGAATGCTGTCGTGAGAACATACGTCGAGCAGTGTCAATCAATGGTCATTGGTCTAGTTCATAAATGAAAATTAGCAACAAATTCGTGAGCGCTAAAGAGAAAATACTGACCTCACATCGCCGTTACGGCATGTCCGTCGCTTTCCTGATACAGAATAGGAATACTGACTCTCTTCTCGCAGAAGAATGAAGGCAGATCTTGACCGGGGGCACGGAAGCAGTCGATTGGGATCAGGCCTGGAACACTGACCACGTTGGCGCCCTCCTTTGCGAGTACGGCGTCGAAGGGCGGCAGCTTCTCGACGAGCGCCCAACCATCATCAAATAGCTCTACGATCTTGACGTTGTCCGCGATGGCCACTGCGAGTTCGTCGTCACGAGTGGGTATAAATGGACGGCGGATAGATTCGACTTCGGCGAATTCTGCGCCGGGTTTGGTGGGGTCGGCGAATGGATTTGCGGGGAGCGCAGGTGTGGGTGGGATAGGAGCACTAGTGCTGGCAAATGATCTGGCGGCACTGCTTGTCGTTATGGTGCTCAACGGCCGAGTTGAGCTCCAATCACCAGATTGTTGGTTTGGGGGCTTGGGGAAAGCGAAGGATTCGGAAGGAGAGAAGGGTCGAACGGACATGGGAGTGAGGTGATCATCATCGAGGAGTTTGTTGTTGGCAACAAGGTATTGCGATTCGCTGTTGTGACTGTCGACACTACGCAAAGAAGTCCTGTCGTTAGCTCCAGATGCAAGATGGCGGTTATCAAAGGACACAAGGAACGGTGTGTCGGTCGCTGGGGATTGACCTCCAAAGAGTCGGGCATCGTGACCTCCCCGTATTTCAGCCATCGGCGGTACAGGAGGGACCGCCGCGGGCTCATCGTTCAGTTGCAGAGCCTGGGCGTGATCGATGGTCGTAGCAAAGCTACTCCTGACGCTAGCGCGAGAACGATTCGAGCCACTAACACTGTTATTGTCGCCGTAGGTACCACTGGCATCGGCTCTACTCCACCATTGGTTCCTCCGTTCGCTACGGCGAGAAATGTAGCGCTTTCGAAGAAGAAAGACCAGGAGAGCTAGGAAAATGAGCGCGACCACGACGGCAATGCCTGCAACGGCGCCAGAGGAGATCCCTTTGCCGGAACTGTCGGGCAATGTGCCTCCGGAGTTGTTTAGATCATTGGGGTTCGACAACGATGTAGCACTAGGGCCGCCGTTTGCTGAATGTGTGACGATAGCAGATTGAAGGCCTCCGCCATTTCCGCTGGTCGAGTCAGAGTCAGAATGACCATTGCCAGGGTTGGAGCCAGCATTCGCAACATGATCATCCCCACTCGACTTGGAGCTGAGATTTTTGCCATCGCCGCTTGACTGAGATGGAGTAGGGTCATTGGGGACGTTTCCAGAATTTCCGGAACCATTGGTTGGTTGAGAAATGGGTCCTGGGTCTGCCCCGTTTCCGCTGCCACCAGCATCGCCGCCAACATTGCTGCCAACATTGCTGCCAACATTGCTGTCGACATTGCTGCCAACGTTGCCACTTCCGGCAGGTTCACCGGAAATACTTCCAGGCGAGCCGCCGCCCTTTCCACCTCCATTATTTCCGTTTGGGTTTCCATTACCATTACCGTTTCCATGACCATTGCCATTGCCATTCCCGTGGCCATTATTGCCGTTACCATTACCATTATTGGGTGGCGAGGTCGTGGCTGGAGGCGGCGCTGGCTGAGCTACGACTGGAGTTGGAGTTGGACTCGGCGCGGGGGCATTGTTTCCTCCAACTAGAGGAGTCAATACAGGGCCAAGTATAGGAATCGAGGGGACAGAGATAGGCAATTTTAGAAGTTGCGGGGCTCGTCCTTCGAGGGGGAGTTTAGCGAAATCGCGCCGTAAACGGGTGTGATCCGAATTTTGCCTTGCAAAGTGCATCCTCGAAGATTTTTTCGACGTTTAATGAGGTGGGGGGGCGCCGCTAGATAATTAATCCAAGGTAAAGAGCGTGGGGGGTCGTCGATGTAGAGAACGAGCGACAAAAGAAAGAGATCAGAGTAAGACCGCCGGCATATAACACGAGAAGTGCAAAGGGAAAGAGAAAATAGGCGAAACTACCACGGTCGTTAAGATAAATCGCTGGCGCCCACACATTTTGCGAGTTGCCGAGGTAGTTTCCACCGGAGGGAAGGATCCTGAATGATCGCGCTTGCAATTCGGAAGAGGAGAGGCTTGCCATATAAGTCAATTCAGGGTTGCGCTTAAAAGGTCGAGCCAAACTCCCACTCCACTGTCTTGTGCTGTACAAATCCCACCGTTTGTTACCGTCTTGGTCTTGTCCACCGATGTCTCTCATAATAGCTTCCAGTTCTCATACACCGTCTGGCCTTGTCGACACCATGCGTCAGAGGGGTTTTTTCCCCTTTGTGCCAAACACACTAGGGAGAAAGTACAAGAGCTACCATTAGCTCCTATCCTTTCATACGCGTCGTGAGGTTACCCAGGAGTCTCCTGATCAATGAAATCCTTGGGATTTGACACCTCGTCTGCATTCGACATCTGACATTAGCTCATCGCATCTCTCATGCAGCCCACCTGCACTCCGTGGAATCAAGCTCGTGGTGTAGAACAAACGTCACCATCGTTGCACTGTCAGTCTCTTGCCCCTTCTACACTGTCCGATGATTCGGGAACACGGGCCACCCTTATTCGAATTCGAGGATCTCTGTTCTACCGAACAAAGCGCGCAGAGGTTCCGAGCATCAGGTATTCTGAACCCAGCGGTGTATCTTGCAGCTACAGTGGCGCTCAAACCTAGCAATTGCGGAAAGGTCTGAAGTTCTTGAGCACCACGTCGAATCTTCAATTACGCTCAATATGAAAATCGTCATCGCGAGATTGAATTGATCTTATATGTATCGGAAAGGTCGACCCCGCTGCTTGGCAACCAAAATCAATTCGCGGTTCAGGGACAACATGATCGTTTCAATTTGATTGGTCCACCGGTCCTTGCACCGGTCCGCCAATCGTCCAATATGGTCAGATATACCTCCTGACCCTGCTGATCAATTATCGGTGAACTCAGCCGCCAGGGCCCGGGGCGGAAATTAGGCTCCCTGTGACTCTTCAAAGGTTTCTGGTCTGGACACTTCGTCACGTCTTTCGACATCTTTACTGTCAAGTAGAAATCATACTGAATGCAAGTACCCTCTCAGTTTAACATCTTAGCTCATTTAAGCAACAGATCTGCTTTAAGATATCGTTGACGTAGATCATCTCTATCGGCGTCCACTTGCCCGGAAACTTACCTTGGCAAGTCTGTTGTCTTCACGTTCAATGTGAACCTGTGCGGACCAGCTCTCGTAAAGACTCGCAAAAGTCACGATCGGAATGTCAATTATGAAATCTGTGTCAAGCCTGAAAATCGATATCCAGGACTGTGGACCAGCTCCTAAGGTAATTATAATCGAAGTCAGAGTTGCCACCGGAATTCCGATATGGAAGCAATTGCATCCAGCAAGAAATGCGCAATCTATTCACCACCTATCTACCTCTTTTTAGATGGAATGGCACCCTAAAAGATTACAAGAGGCTATGTAAAAGAAGTACTGGGCATGCTGAGCGCGAGCACCTGCGAAGGGCAGGAGCGCCACCGAAATTTCCCCCATCCAAGCCAGGGTTCGCTAAGCCGTCACGCACGAATACGCTCGAACCGTCGTCGGTCGACGCGCGAGGACTCCTCAACGCCATGCCGCGCTCGAGGCCCTCCGAATCCCGCGTGTCGTCCGGCAAGCTGAATGGTCCCTCTATCCCAGCGGAAGAAGCAGATTGTCAACGCCACCAGCCTGTCAGTGAAATGCTACGCCAGAGCTTGCCTCTTCGCCGTAGCAGATGGTAACGAGTCTACCCCGCCAAGCATGTTTCAAAGGACGTGAGATACAGCTGGTGTGATTATTACTAGCTTCTCAATTCCCGGATCTTCATGATCAGACAACCCCCAATGCGCTCTTTCTGGCATCATGGGCCCGAGTTGTCGCAGAGCCAATCTCATTGTACATATAACTGATTTGACATGTCCATTCTGAGCTACGAACTTCAGTCCCTAAAGCGTCGTGTCGACAGATATCCACCGCTGGTAAATGGCCGAAGGCCCTCGTTCGCTGACGGCTCTCTTGGAGATGGCAGTTCTTCATATATGGTTGGTGGTCGGTTACTCATGGAGATGGAAAGGGCTCCTCAGAGTCTGAAGCGAGGATGATGGACCAGGAAGGGGGCTGACCAGATTTTGAGGCCATGCGCACCAACCGTGGCGAAAGTCATTGAGCCAGTGACTTGCAGGGGAGATGACGCGATGCAGCGCCAGTTGCTTGTCACAACCTTGGCGTCTACACGCTGGACATGACCTTGCTTTCTGTCTCGTATATATACATCACCGTCTTGATGTCATAAGCCGCAGAATGCAACAGCATATGAGAGATCTACCTACCTTGTCCAATACAGAGAATCATCTGCTCTTGATCGCTGGCAAAGTATCCGGATCCATGGATATCAGCTGGGAACTGTGCGCCACCGATTTTAGGCTTCAAGATGTGTGGTCCGATGAGGTGCGGCGACAATGTGAAGTCTGTCACGTTTTTCAAGAATTGGGCAAACCTTGTTTTTGTGACCGAGGAGGACATCGAAAGTAGTCCCTTCGTCTGCTGAGGAGAGTTTCACCGCAGCTGTGACATGACGGACGTCATTCAACAAAGGATTACGACCTGTGCAGTGGTCGTTAGCGAAGTATCTAGCGACATTTAGAGATGCTCGCACCTTAGATACTTCTTTGATCTCATATCATACACTGCAATTCAACAATTAGTGAAAGCGGAAGGAGCACCGGCAATGCTAATGAGCGAGACATACAGATAATTTGTTTTTCGGCTCTGCTAATGTTCGGAAGCAGTTCTTTGTTGGGGAGCATGACTCTGCCGATGGTAAGGAGAAGCTGAGAGCCAGGGACCACAGCTACGTTGCGAAGGAGAAGATTGTCGAAGGAATATTTCGCCAGAATCTGCCAAGCGCCGTCAGATCCAAAATATAACTTTGATGGCGAGGATCACGTACTTGTCCAGCGAGGGACTAGGACAATAAAGTAAAGTAGGGCGCCACAATACATCGATTCGTGTCCTGGACTTACCAGTTTAAAAACACTGACATTCCTTTCAACAGAGAGGAGTTCTAGCGGCGTGCCCTCAGCCGATATTTCTTCTCAAAAGAGAGGCGCAACCCTGACCTTCGCCGTTTGATTTGCACCATGCCGCAGACTCGATTCGATGGGGTCGGTTGATCGTGGGGTACAGCTGCTTGCATTGCTATGCATGGAGGGGCTATTTAGATGTGTTTCCTGACAAATACGGCGAAGTACTCACCGGATCCAGGATATCGATTTGATGATCAAGTCTGGCAAGAAGTTTGGTCCCATCGCGTGCCCTTCGAAAGTCGTTGAGTTCACATCTGAAGGTAAAATGAAAACCTCGATTTACCATGCAGATTGCCTGCTTTTTTCCTTGGGCGAGTGTTTGAAGATTGTATATGTGTTGTTCTACAATCTGCTTAAAATGGCACTGTGGGGCGATAGAGAGCACATTCACCTCAATAACATAGCACACGGTTCGGGATTGCGTGTGAGACTCATCGTAACTATGTATTGGGTGTGAAAATCCTCCATAATTCCAAGAAGATCATTTACTTACTTTGTGGTTGCCAAAAGTTTTCCATCGGGGGAATACTCGAGGTCTTGAATTACGCCGTCATCTGTAGTACGGATGGCCTGGTAGGTTAGCCCGACAGATCCTTCGGGCACAGAAATTGACGACTCCGGGGACATATTCCTTTCGGAAGACTTGGGCTCTGGGCCTGGACTCGATGACGTTGTCCGAGGCCTCCCCCGAGTAGTACTTTTCCAGAATTCTTTAGAGACCAATGTTTCGAATGCTACTGCTTGAGCACTCCCCGTCCACCTTTTTTGCAACTTGGTTGCTGGACGCTGCTCATCGTCAAGTTCTGTGATGTATTCTTGAGCTCCAACATGGTGCTGGCCTTCAAGATCGAGAGGTTCAACAAGGGTATCTGCACGTCCCAATCTACGACCGAAGATGAAGTCGGTGATTGCGAATGACGCCTGGCTGGATACCACGGAGATTGACGAACGGAAATAGAATCCGAGGACCTCATTTGATAAAGGGTAGGACGGGCAGGTCCGGAATGGAGCATCCGTTTGGTCTCTTTGACAACTGGATGAGAACGTTGTAGTAGTTTGCGAAACGGTAAAGTGGTAAGTAATGGAGCAATCCACCGGTCATATGCAATCCAAGTTGCGACCGTCACAGATCCAAGTGAAGTCACAATGGTGGCAACCAAGGTGACAATCGGTGTGAACTCTTTCTAGAAAGAAGTCAATTACCACTCAGATCATCATCGTGTAAGTCGAACCTGTTGAGATCCATACGAAAACAACACCAAGCCAGCGGAGAAACATGCAATCGACACTACGAGAAAAACGGGAGCGGATGCATGGATCCAGATTGTGACCCAGAGCGGAGTACGTCGGCCTCGAGTACCGCTGGATCTTCACAGGAAGTATATGCGGCGCCCGTAGTATGGCCGACTTACAATGTTGTGCGTCTCCACGCAGCTGCCATCAATGCATTGAGGGCAGCACCGATACTGAGAACCAAAGAACAGAGCCAGAATGTATTGGCAAGTGCTATGAGCATGCTTGGCGTCGAGTTGTTTTGGATCGAAACGGACGTTTGTCACGTGGTGGCTGCAACGGCGGAGAAGAATGTGGCTACCGTTGACATATTATGCACATTTTCAGTGTCGCGTTTCTGTTCGTACTGCATGGCAGGGGCTCCTTTTTCCTCTGTCAGATAGGAAAACTGTCTCATATTGGTCACTCACCGTATGTGTTGAAAAAATTGAAAGCAGTGGAAATTTCGTCAAGATCACCGCCCATGTCATCCATGAGGTCATGGATAAAAAGGCGCATGTTTATGTAGCTGAAATAGTGGGATCCTGATTCTCTTCAGTTCCTGAACGAACATGTCCGACGGAGCAGCCTGCTTACCGTTGTATGCCTTCAAACAAGAAGCACGGTACTGAAAAAAATATTGATTGATGAGTTAGGCGCATGGTTTCAAAAAGTTGACTGGGCACACCTTGAGGTCGCACTCAAACCGTTGAACCACACTCTTGACCTTGGTACATTCTTCCTAGTGAGGATGAGAAACGAGCAGGTCAGTGACAGAAGCCAGAAGACTCCACATACAGTATGCTCTCTGAACTCGTTGAGGCGTTCGCAAAACTGTTCGTATGCATCCGCAACACCCTTCAACCAAGTTGAGATCATCGAAGGACTAGCCGCCGCCGCCATTAGGTCGTTCAGGTGTTTCGACGCCAGACCTTGTGTATCAGTGTGATTTTCTTGAAACGCCGACAGCATGTTGTTGAGTTTCTCCCGAAGATCCCGAACAGCAATAATCAGGGCGTAAGATCTTCCCAACTGACGGCACTCTTTCGAGAACTTCCCAAGCTGTGGGATGCTGATCAACACTGGATATACGTGCATCGTGCAAGAATCTTCACTTCGATGTCGAGCTTTTCGATACGCCTAGGCAAAGCTGAAGTGAGTCCCGATTTCTGCAATGAAAGAGAATATGCTACTTTTTGAACCGTTCATATGCTTTCAGGATGGCATTAGGTGTATGCGAATTGTTGGCGAGTTTGTCAAAAGCATCGGTGTAAAGCGAGCCACCTACGGGTCATCGAATGAAATTATACGATATCGATTAGAGGAATCATACGCACGTTGTTTTTCTGACGGTGAAAGTGAGGCGACCGGAGGAAAACGAGTGGTTGGGAGATTGGTATAGCTTACCAGCCATTTCTGTATGGAGGACGAGTCAAATTTGCAACTTACAGCTTCGAGTGTTGATAAAGGCGGCGGATGTAGGCGCAGAAGACCAGCACACTGTGTCCACGTAAACATGCGAAGCGTGTATGACACGGACAATCTGGATATATCGGCAGTCGCATTATAATTAAAATAGAACACCATGAGGGGGACCTGTAGAATTGTATAGAGCGGACAACGTTGAGCTAGCACGGCGAGTTTCACAGATGAAACGATGGGTTCCTTGGGCGCTTAGAGCCTGGCAGTGGGGAGACAGGCAGGGGTGGGGGCGCTTATTCATCCCTGAAGAAAGCGCAATGTCCAATTCTGTTAAACAAGGTTGAGGCGGATCGTCTTTGGATCGTCTCTTTAGGACAAGCGAGCTTGGCATGACAGGGTTTATCAACCCTTTACTTGTCACGAACTGGGCAGGGCTTCGGAATTGGGAGCTGAAGGAGGGGGACGTGTGGAATTAAACAGAGCGGACAACGTTGAGCGAGCACGGCGAGTTACACAGATGACGAGGGGGACCTGTAGAATTGAACAGAGCGGACAACGTTGAACTAGCACGGCGATGAAACGATAGGCGCTTGGGGCCTGGCAGTGGGGAGACAGGCAAAGGGGGGGCGCCTATCCATATCCCTGACGAAAGCACAATCTCCGATTCTGTAAACCACGACGACAGTCCGAGGCAAGATAAAATTGGCCGGCGTATCACTTGACTTGAGTAAACAAATGTTTAAACTCGATCAAACAACCCATTTATTTACGGAAAACCCAGTCTGCCCAAAGTTTACGTAAGCCTTCTGGGCTTCGATTTCGGCTTCCGCCGCCCTGGGATGCTGAGGGCTTGTCTGAAATGGGAACTCCGGCGCAAAATGCGGCGATCACTGCGGCGGTAAATACGGCGGCTTGAAGTTGCCGCCATTACCGGCCATTATGTAATACACGCGTCGTCGCGTCGCCTCCACTGTCATGAGCATCGTGCGCGTATTGTCGCAACTTGAGAGCCATCTTATCCTATGTGATCTCTCTCTTGATCAAGTAGTCACATACATCCGCCTTGCAGCCTTGATTAAACGAGATATTCTACTACCACAACCCATCAATCAATCTGATGAGAAGCATGCACCAGATCTTCTCCCCCCTAGCGTCGAGCAAAGCTGTGGATATACCGCTGAAGTACATATCAGCATGTCGACATCCACAACATGTTGAAGTGGCATGCTGGGAAGGAACGAGAGGCTGTGAAGGAGCGGAGGGCTGACTAGAAATGACGGGCTGGTTTTGACTTGACAGGGTGGGCTGGACTGATACAGCAGGTAAATTTGACACAAGAAGTTGGCTTGAGGTTGAAGTCGTTGCAGACATCGAAGCAGCTTGTGCAGGGATAAAAGGACTCTGTAAAGGGGACTGTACAGATTTAGGGAACATAAAGTGGTCTTTATGACAACTGGGGCACTATGATACAAACTCGTTATGGAATAGAAGGTGTGCACTTACATGTAGAAAATAATGGCCTGGAGAAAGGCCGCCGTTGGCGAGTTTCACAGGAATGTGACACCCACACTTGGGGCATGAGTTTGGGCCATCTATCTGAGAAAGTACCATGGCAGAAGTAGTGACAAAGGTGACGCTGGACTGGAGAGATGAGGCGACGAGTCGAACGAGCCCAGCCGGTATTTGCCGCCGAAGTGATCGCCGGAGAATATGCCGCACTGTCAGCCGGCTTTCCCAATTCCCATACTTTCTGGGGATGCTGAACCGCAAATGAACGCGAACCGGCATGTCCTGGCGCGTTAACACGCATGCGTACTTACCTCGAGTCTGCAGTGGATGGACTGCTTTTTTCTTATATTATCGATAACAAGGCTGGCAGATAACTTGTTTCCGTGAGATGTATGCAAGGAATGTGCTTCCTGGCCGACTTTATTAGTGCAAATCTCTATCTTACAATTCCCATATTGCTCAGGGGTTATGGCGACGCTTGATGAATAGTGATCCATGCATTGAAGCTTGACCCGCGTTCAATTCTGTGCATTGGCAAAGTTTTTTGAGCCTTGGACTTCGTGTATAAATCCTGTAAATAAACAAACTACCCACAGTGCAACTAAAAGTGATTTTTTTTGGGTCAAATGCATTACTTGGATGGTTAGAGGTACTGTAAAAGACTACACTTACATGAGTGAAATTCATGTGCAAAGAGATAGAGCCTGGACTTGGATGACACAGTAATCAATTAAATTACAATCGGGCTATCCTAACCTCAACAAGTGCAAATTTTCAAACTCTCAAGGAAAAAAGTGCGCTCGCATCGAGCTTGAACAAGTATTTTGACGAGACATTGACAAAGAACACGACGCGTCGCACCGCTGCCTGAACTGAGCTAGTCACTTGGAGTCGCTGAGTTGCTTTCCTTTCGGGGATTTCCGACGGCTTCTCTGTCTGATGGCGCTTACAAAACTTTGGGCAGACTGGGTACCCTTATTTACGATGCCGTAAAATCCGTGTACCCATCCGATGTCCGCGACACAACCTCGCGATATTTTAGCTGCTTTCTGTCGAGTCAGTCTTATGCACTTAACGGTGTGGTTCATCTCTCTTACCTCATCGTTAGATCACAATCAGCGATTTGTTAGCTTTCGAGCCCAGAGCGTCCATCCCCGACAGAAAACGGGGCTCCCCAATCGTCTTCTTCGGGCACGCCGTACCTTTGGACGAAGGATTACCAGTATGGGACAAGATACGCGAGATAATAGAGACGACCGTGGTCAATGACGCGTATGGATGTGAAAACACGGAAGCCATCCTCTGTATCGGTGATAACTCCAAAAGAGATTACGGCGTCTCGGAAGCGCAGAAGGAAGCGCTAAAGAGTGTGTAACCTGAGCTTTGTTTTGAAGCTTTATGTGCTTGCTTACTTTCTCCTCTGATAGATTTGTTGGGCGAACCGCTATGGTACCTTTCTCTTCTCAAACCAAAGTGGACGGGGACATGATTCGTTCCGGAGCAAGTTACTGTCTCTTGGTTTCAGTTACGTGAAGAGTGGCCAGGGAATACGAGTGTAGGATAAAAAAAATGTGATAGTCTGGATCGGTGCAAGAATTCGATGATACACATACGCTACTTTTTTTCTTCTTGCTACTCACTGCCTATTACGGACAGCGACAAGCCTAGGGATGCTCGAACTCCGTCGTCTTGAGAAAGCCACAGGATGCACCTGTGGAACATACGCCCTCAACCTCCAGGCCAGAACCCCATCGACACGAACTTATTCCGCGACTTATGACCTGGACCGCAACACCAACGACGCCCATGATGAGGAGATTCCAGGCGGCGCAAACGCGAACATATACTTCAATGTCGAGGTCCGGGTCTTGAAGGATGGGCAAGCATGGAAGGATTGCCTTGACACGTTGTTGAGGAGGTATGTAAGTCAGTGCAGTGCATCTCGTCTTTCTCCCTTCTCCCTTCCCCTGGCTCCCTGCCTTTTCCGCTTTGTGTCAAGTGCGTAGTGTATACTGATCTGTGCTTTTCCATTGTTTTTCCGATTTACCCCTTCACCCTCGTGTTGTAGTGTCCTTCACGTGCAGGATCGACAAGAGCATGTTGGACGCGGATACGCGAGTGTCGATCGATCATGGAGGCCTCAAGTACATACCGTAGTACGAACCACAGCCGCGAACACGAGGAACGGTCATGTGACTTTTGTCGCGATGCTGGTTCGCACGGTTGAACAGAACATTCGAACCACAAACTAAAATCTTTCCAGCCATGGTCGTCTCCAATACTCCAGCAAAACAACCGCGACCAACGCCATTTACACCGAAACGCCCTCTTTCATCCATCTCTTCAACATCAAGTTCAACGTCCTCAAATGCGACCACTTCATCCGATTTATCTGCACGCCTCGCTCGAACGACTCCTAGTCTACTCTCCTCGACGCACAAGAAATATAAAGCCTCTATTTCATCGGAATCTCGCACAAGAACATTCACCAAGGCGAACGTGAATAAACCTACGCTCGCTCCAGTACCTCGACCCCCATCTCGACCACGAACGCCTGGCACGCCAAATAGGAAAGGCGCTGAAAGTCCATCCTTGATGCCAGCCACCAGCGAAATGGATGTCAGCAGGGTCGATCCAGAAGAGGTGCTAGTCGATTACCAAACTGTCGAGCCAGGCGACATCTCTGGCGAGCTCGACGAGGCTTGGCTAAGAGCCGCAACTCACGACCATGGCAAGGAGGATAAGGTCATGGTATCTATCAGGTCAGTGCTCGGTATTTCACCGTAACACAACGATCGTTAACCCAAGCCCAGAATACGACCAACCGACGGCAACTCAGCCTGGATTCCAGTCCACTCCACCAACACCCTCAAAGTCGACCCCACCTACGCCAAATCCGCCACCACGTCCACACAGACCTTCAACTTCGACTCGGTCCTCACCGGGACACCCAACAAGCCAATATACACCACCGTCGCGCGATCACACGTGCACGCCGCCATGGAGGGCTTCAACGCCGTCATCTTCGCATACGGGCAGACTGCCTCTGGTAAGACCTTTACTCTCAGCGGTGACGACACCGAGCCGGGTATTATCCCGCGAGCGATGAGGGACGTGTTCGGATTTATCCGGCGCACGCCTGAGCGCGAATACCTGCTGCGCTGCTCATATCTCGAGATTTATAACGAGTCGATACACGACTTGCTCGCGCCGCCGTCGAGCGCTGCGAAGAACCCCGTGCAGATCCAGGGTGGCGCAGGCAGCGAGGTGCTCCTGACGGCGCTGCGGGAGGAGGTGGTGACGAGCTTGAAGGGCGTGAAGGAGGTGTTGAGGAGGGGTGAGGGCAATCGGCGAACCGCGTGTACGGATTGGAACGATCGAAGTAGCCGGAGCCATAGTATTTTCCGCATGGTGATCGAGAGTCGAGAACGGGGAAGCGCAGCGGAGGATGACGATGATGATGTGCCACTTCCGAGCAATGGGCGCCACACGCCCGGGACCGGCCGCAATACGCCTGGGCCGAGATCGCAGACGCCGGGGATGGGGAGGTCGCAGACCCCTGGGCCTGGTGGCCCGAGATTACAGGCTCGTGGAGGCAGAAGCGTTCAGACTTCTGTTTTGGTGAGTTTCATTCGTTTGTTTTTTCTGAGATGGTAAGAAAGCTCACGATTGCCATAGAGTCTCATTGATCTGGCTGGTTCGGAAAAGGCGACGTCAGATAAGGATAGGACGCGGGAGGGGAAATACATCAATACGAGGTACTGTACCTATTTCATTCAAAAACTCCAGAGTATCACTGATTACCCATCCGTCCAGTTTGCTCACTCTCGGCACAGTCATCGGTACCCTCGCAGACAATGCCGCCAAACACAAGACGTGCGTCTACCTTCTTATTCCCCACTAGTTTCATTTAACTGAGGACCATAACGGGCAGCGATCACGTTCCGTACCGCAACTCCAAGCTCACACGCATGCTGCAGCCCTCCCTCTCTGGGAACGCACGCATCAGCGTCATCTGCACCATCAACCCCGACCCCGGCGCAATCTCCGAGAGCTTGAGCACCCTGCAGTTCGCGAAACGTATCAAGAACGTTCAGGTGTGTCCCTCGTATGCTTTATCCCAGGCAGTGTCCCTTAATATTGATGATGATGATGAAAATCTTCCTTCCTTGCACAGCTGAATGCGCAGAAAAAGGAGATTGTGGATACGGACGCCCTCATTGAGCGGTACAGGAAAGAGATCGAGGACCTGAAGACACGGCTCGCTGAGCGCGAGGCCGAATCGCCTGTGCGCAAACGCAGGCTTTCCGCGCGTGAGGTGAGCGCTTCCTAGCATTTGTTACGTAGTGATCATTTAGTTGTTCTGACGGGGTCGATTTGCGATTTTGTAGCAAGTGGACGAGTCAAAGGCGATGAAGGACCTCAACACGCGTATCCAGCAGCTGACAAAGCTGATCCTGACAAGTCAGACGGTGGATGAGAGCAAATGCGACGAGAGCAGGCCTGGGAGCCCTGTGAAGATCGATTTCGACATGTCACCGTACCAGGTACATTCATTTTCTTATCTACTCCGCCCGGGCCGGGAGGTCACTAACGGGATCTCCTCATACGTGACAGCTCCAACAAGAGCTGCTTTCAGCGCGTCTGCAGGCCGAGTCGCAAGCGACACAGATCCTGTCGCTGGAGGCTGCGCTGGACGCGCGGCCGCCGCTGCCCACGAGCGCGCCGGAGAATGAGAAGGACCGGTTGATACAGGAACAGAACAAGACGATCAAGGAGCTGGAGATTGTGGTGCGCGGGTACGAGGAGAACCTTGGGGAGCCGCTGCGTGCTGTAAGGGAGGATGTGGAGAAGGAGTGGAAGGAGAAATTGAGGGAGGAGGTGAAGAAGTTTGAGGAGAAGGAGAGGTGGGCGGATGAGCTTGTTAAGCAGCTTGAGAAGGAGAAGAAGGTGGGTTTATACGCTCCTGTGCTCTCTTTCTCTTTTCGCTCAATGGGCTTTATTTGGGTTAGATGCGCTTGACGCTGGAGGAGGAGCGAAGGGCGCTCGCGGCGTTCGTGAGCAAGTTTGATTCGCTCGGGCTGGGACTCACGATGCCCTCTTCGTCTACGACCTCGAAACTCCGGCCTCCGATGCCGACCATAGGCAGTGCGTCCGCTGCGTATGCTGAGCGCCGCGCTGCTGGCCTTAACTCGATATCATCGACCGATCATATTGACATTCTCCCCGCGTTGACGGAGTCTCCAATCCGTATGGGCATGGACATGGACGTGGCGGGGAACGGAATCAAGCACCAGATTATGCTGGAGCAGATGCCGGAGGGGGAGTGGAGCGATGTGAGCTTTGAGCAGCATGGTGATGATGATGCGTTCGAGGTCGAATTCGAGGTACCGGAGCAGGAGAAGATGTTTGGCGTTGTTGGGCTTGGGGACGCTATGGCTGTTGGGCGCAAGGCTGCACTGTCGATGAGCCCGCCGGTACGGGCGGTCCTTGGCGATAAGGAGAATTTGGCGCCTGTGAAGGCATGAGGATTGGGTGGCTGGTGGAGGATAGTACGTTAGCGCCCGTGAAGGCATGAGGACAGGGTGGAGGGTGTATATGTGTGACGATCAAGGGAAGGGAATACCTTCTCATCGACCTCACGCTGGACGATCGAGTGCTCGACGATCTTCAACAAATGGATGAGTCCATCATGTCTTTTTCTTAATTCTGTTCATCTCGCTTCCTGTAGCCTATTCATTTCTATCTCCTTGTTTTCTGATCTTGTCCTAGCCTCCCTTCCTTATCTCTGAATCGTCTCGTCGGGCGTCGGATGTCCCCCCGTGCTTTGTGTCTGTACTCAATACCCCCCGTAAATGTTTTCGTCACAATTTTTCTTTTGAACTCACAGGAATTCGAGATCTTTTTCTGATCATGAATCACCATGTTCCTTTAGGACACGAGGCGCACGAAAAGAAAGGCCTTCTGACGTTCCTGTACCGTTACCTGTCAAACGTGCGTGCGTTCCAGATGTCATATTCGGCTCCCAAATCTCGGAGAAGACCTGCCCCCCAGTTCGTTGTGAATGTGTTAAATGAATCTGACATGCCCAGCTTGCTTGCTCGCTTGCTTGTCTGAAGGGTGATACGGCCAATTTTATCTTGCCTCGGACTGTCGTCGTGGTCTACAGTATCGGAGATTGTGCTTCCGTCAGGGTTAGGGATAGGCGCCCGCCGCCGCCCCCCTTCTCTTTGCCTGTCTCCCCACTGCCGGGCCCCAAGCGCCCAAGCAACCTATCATTTCATCGCCTTGCTAGCTCAACGTTGTCCGCTCTATTCAATTCTACAGGTCCCCCTCGCTATCTGTGTAACTCGCCGTGCTCGCTCAACGTTGTCCGCTCTGTTCAATTCCACACGTCCCCCTCATTCAGCTCCCAATTCCGAAGCCTTGCCCAGTTCGTGACAAGTAAAGGGTTGATAAACCCTTTCTGCCAAGCTCGCTTGTCCTAAAGAGACGATTCGCTTCAACCTTGTTTAACAGAATTGGAAATTGCGCTTTCTTCAGGGATGAATAAGCGCCCCCCACCCCTGCCTGTCTCCCCACTGCCAGGCTCTAAGCGCCCAAGGAACCCATCGTTTCATCTGTGAAATTCGCCGTGCTAGCTCAACGTTGTCCGCTCTATACAATTCTACAGGTCCCCCTCATGTTGTTCTATTTTGATCATAATTTGACTGCCGGTATATCAAGATTGTCCGTGTCATACACGCTTCGCATGTTTACGGGGACACGGTGTGCTGGTCTTCTGCGCCGTTCACATCCGCTGCCTTTATCAACACTCGAAGCTGTAAGTTGCAAATTTGACTCGTCCTCCATACAGGAATGGCCGGTAAGCTACCTTCGTCGTCGTCACTTCAGAGCACCTTTAAGACCCGCCTGTGTCCCAGCTACCTCACTCCCGCCTCTGGTCGTTACCAATCTCCCAACCGCTCGAATTCCTCCGGTCGCCTCACTTTCACCGTCAGAGAAACAACGTGCGTTTGATTCCTCTAATCGATATCGTAAAATTTTGTTCGATGACCCGTAGGTGGCTCGTTTTACACTGATGCTTCCGACGAACTCGCCAACGACTCGCATACACCTAATGCCATCCTGAAAGCATATGAGCGGTTCAAAAAGTAGCATTTTCTCTTTCATTGCACAAATCGGGACTCACTTCAGCTTTGCCTAGGCGTATCGAAGACTTCGACATCGAAGTGAAGATTCTTGTACGATGCACGTATATCCAGTTTTGACCAGCATCCTACAGCTTGGAAAGTTCTCGAAAGAGTGCCGTCAATTGGGAAGATCTTACGCCCTCATCATCGCTGTTCGGGACCTTCGGGAGAAACTCAACAACATGCTGTTGGCATTTCATGGAAATGCCACCGATCTTACGCATGGTCTGGCGTCGAAACACCTGAACGACCTCATGGCGGCGGCTGCTAGTCCTTCGATGATTTCAACTTGGTTGAGGGGTGTCGCGGATGCATTCGAACAATTTCGCGAACGCCTCAACGAGTTCAGAGAGCATACTGTATGTGGAGTCTTCTGGCTTCTGTCCCTACCCTGCTCGTTTCTCATTCTCACTAGGAAGAAAGCGCCAAAGTCAAGAGTGTGGTTCAACGGTTCGAACGCGACCTTAAGGTTGTGCCCAGTCAACTTCTTGTAACCATGCGCCTAACTCACCAATCAATATTTTTTAAGTACCGCGCTTCTTGCTTGAAGGCATACGACGGTAAGTGGGCTGCTCCGTTGGACATTTTTGTTCGGCAACTGAAGAGAATCAGGATCCCACCATTTCAACTACATCAACATGCGCCTTTTCATTCACGACCTCATGGATGAGATGGGCGGTGATCTTGACGAAATTCTTACTGCCTTTAATTTTTTCAACACATACGGTGAGTGGCCCATATCAGACGGTTTTCCTATCTGACAGGGAAAAAAGGAGTGCCTGCCATGCAGTACGAACAGAAACGCGACACCGAAAGTGTGCACAATATGTCAACGGTAGCCACGTTCTTCTCCGCCGTTACAGCCACCACGTTACAAACGTCCGTTGCCATCCAAAACAACTCGACGCCAAGCATGCTCATAGCGCTTGCCAATACATTTTGGCTCTGTTCTTTGGTCCTCAGTATTGGTGCTGCCCTCAATGCATTGATGGCAGCTGCGTGGAGACGCACAACATAGTAAGTCAGTGAAAATACGGGCGCCGCATATACTTACTGTGAGGATCCAGCGGTACTCGAGGCCGACATATCCCGCTCTGGGTCACAATCTGGATCCATGCATCCGCTCCCGTTTTCCTTGTGGTGTCCATTGCGTGTTTCTCCGCTGGCTTGGTGTTGTTTTCGTATGGATCTCAACAGGTTCGACCTACACGATAGTGATCTGAGCGATGATTGACTTTTTTCTAGAGAGAATTCACACCGATTGTCACCTTGATTGCCACCATTGTGACTTCACTTGGATCTGTGACGGTCGCAACTTGGATTGCATATGACCGGTGGATTGCTCCATTACTCACCACCCTGCCGTTTCGCGAACTACTACAACATTTACATCCAGTCGTCAATGAGACCAAACGGACGCTCCATTTCGGACCTGCCCGTCCTACCCTTCATCGAATGAGGTCCTCGGACTCTATTTCTGACCGTTCATCAATCTCCGTGGTATCCAGCCAGGCGTCATTCGCAATCACCGACTTCTTCTTCGGTCGTAGATTGACACGTGCAGATTCCCTTGATGAACCTCTCGATCCCGAAAGCCAGCACCATGTTGAAGCTCAAGAAACAGACCCCACAAAGTTCGACGACGAACAACAGCGTCGAGCAGCCGAGGCGCGAAGAAACTGGACGGGGAATGCTCGAGCAGTAGCAATTGAAACATGGGTCTCCAAGGAATTCTGGAAAAAGACTCCTCGAGGGAGGCCTCGGACAATGTCATCGAGTCCAGGCCCAGAGCTCAAGCCTTCCGCCGAAAGGAATATGTCCCCGGAACCTTCAGTTCCTGTGCCCGAAGGATCTGTCGGGCCAACCTACCGGGCCTTCCGTACTTCGGACGCCGGCGTAATTCAAGACCTCGAGTATTCCCCCGATGGACAGCTTTTGGCGACCGCAAAGTAAGTAAATGATTACCTTAGAATTGGGAGGGATTTTGACACCCATACATAGTTACGATGAGTCTCACACGCAATCCCGAACCGTATGCTACGTTATTGAGGTGAATGTGCTCCCTATCGCCCCACAGTGCCATCTTAAGCAGGTTGTAGAACTACACACACACAATCTTCAAACACTCGCCCAAGGAAATATGCAGGCAAATTGCATGGTAAATCGAGGCCCTCATTCCTCATTTTACCTTTAAATATGTACTCAACGACTATCGAAGGGCACGCGACGGGACCAAACTTCTTGCCAGGCTTGATCATCAAATCGATATCCTGGATCCGGTGAGTACTTCTCCGTATCTGTCAGGAAACGCACCTAAATAGCCCCTCAATGCATAGCAATGCAAGCAGCTGTACCCCACAATCAACCGACCCCATCGAATTGAGTCTGCGGCATGGTGCAAATCAAACGGCGAAGGTCAGAATTGCGCTTTTCTTACGAAACGAAATTTCAACTGAGGGCAAGCCGCTAGAACTCCTCTCTGTTGAAAGGAATGTTGTTTTTAAACTGGTAAGTCCCGGACGCGAATCGATGTATCGTGGCGCCCTACCTTACTTTATTGTCCTAGTCCCTCGCTGGACAAGTACGTGATCCTCGCCATCAGAGTTATATTTTGGATCTGACGGCGCTTGGCAGATTGTGGCGAAGTATTCCTTCGACAATCTTCTCCTTCGCGACGTAGCTGTGGTCCCTGGCTCCCAGCTTCTCCTTGCCATCGGCAGAGTCATGCTCCCCGACGAAGGAATGCTTCCAAACAATAGCAGAGCTGAAAAACAAATCATCTGTATGTCTCTTTCATTAGCATCGCCGATGCTTCTTCTGCTCTCACTAATTGTTGCAGTGTATGATATGAGATCAAAGAAGTATCTAAGGTGCGAACACCTCTAGATGTCGCTAGATTTCTTCACTAACGACCACTGCACAAGTCGAAATCCTTTGTTGAATGACGTCCGTCATGTCACAGTTGCGAAGAAACTCTCCACATTGGACGAAGTGACTGCTTTCGATGTCCTCCTCGGTCACAAAAACAAGGTTCGCCCAACTCTTGACAGACGTGACAGAGTTCACTGACATTTGATTCATGAAAACTACATAGCCTCCTCAGCTGTGGTCATTGTCGCCGCACCTCATCGGACCACACGTTTTGAAGCCTAAAATCGGTGGCACACAGCTCCCAGCTGATCTCCATGGAACCGGATACTTTGCCGGCGATCAAGAGCAGATGATTCTCTGTGTTGGACAAGGTAGGTAAACCCTCATATACTATTTGTTGCGTTCGGGGGCTTATGACATCAAGATGGTGATGTTCATATACGAGACAGAGAGCAAGGTCATGTCCAGCGTGTAAAGGCCCAGGTTGTGACAAGCAACTGGCGCTGCATCGCGTCATCTCCCCTGCAAGTCACTGGCTCAATGACTTTCGCCACGGTTGGTGCGCATGGCCTCAAAATCTGGTCAGCCCCCTTCCCGGTCCTGCTTCCTCGTTCCAGATCCCAAGGAGCCCTTTCCATCTCCATGAGTAGCCTGCAACGACCAGTAACCATATATGAAGAAGTAACTACTCCAAGGGAGCCGTCAGCGAACGAGGGCCTGGGGCCATCCATCAGCGGTGGATATCTGTCGACTTCCGCTTGACATGACGCGCTATGCCAGAATGAAGGTAGTAGCTCAGAATGGACGCGTTGTATCATCTCAATTATATGTACAATGAGATCGACTCTGCGATATGCGAGTATGGACTGAGATGATGAAAAGTGCGCATCTGGAAAGTCTGTCTGATTATAAACATCCGGTAATTGAGAGCCTGATTATGATGATGTACAATCACACTGACTCACGGCTATCCAGAAGTGCTCTACAGGTGGCGGTGCTAAGTTTTGTACATCTATGGGCTTAGAGTCCGTCTGCTTTTGAACGTTTCAATGCGCCAGGCGTTAGGAAAGCGTTAGGAGCTTTCAGCAGGCTCAAGGTACCTCAAATGAATCTCGAGAAGACGACGGCCTGGCGGATAGGGTGTATGGGACCTCAGTAAGTAATTCCAATTCTCGATAATTGGCAAGAGGCAGTGGTGAAGGCATGAGGACTGCGTTCTCGTTAAGCCGAATTGTTGATATACGGCGAGTCTAGATGTGTTGCGAGCCTGGCATGGTGCCGCCTGGATGCGGCTTGTGCAGAGATTCAAAGTGGAGGCAATTTGAATCGCTCGATTAGACTTTGCTATGGATATCAAGGTCAACGGTTCCGAACCTATAAATGGGTCCATACCTATTGCTCTAACGATTTTCTCCCCTTCGTATAATATGTAGGGCACAGGCCAGGCGTTTGGCAGCTGTCAAGGATCAAGATGTGATATTGTTGTATTCGGTTCCCAAATTCTGCCGCGAGGTACCCTCTTTTGGCAGATTCAGACATGACCGAGAAGTCTAATGAATTTAGCACGGTTCCCCTCCTCTGGAATTGGCATCATCCCTGCGGCGACCTTCCGGCGATAGGTGTTTGCGGCTTGATTCAGCGATAACTTAAACTTCGATCGAGTGCAACGTTCACCCCTCATGTTGTACACATTCTATCTTGCAAAGCTAACCCTGTGAGACGGCACCATTCCTCATGTCCACGACGATTGTATCCGTTGACAGGGTGAACTTCCTGGCATTTCACATTTCGTGCGTTTTTCATTTTCTAGGTTTATAAGTAACTCTGCATTGGCTGAAAGCCTTATCTTCATCTGCACCTATGCCTGTGTCAGTGCCACGTCGCGTCAGCGATATCACGCCAACCCGGACTCCGTCTTCGCAAGAAACACGACGTATGACCTCATTTGGGAATTTGGCAACTTGCTCAAAGTCGATTATAGGCTTTACATTTGAGAGCAGCTCCGAAGATGCCAGTCCTGCTTCTCAAATACGGGCAACCCAAGAGATTCCAATCGAACGATTCAGACAGTAAGTGGATTTCCGATGATCATTTACCACTCGTCACTTGACCATCCAGGCGTATGATGGACCTGAGAGGCGAAGTGAGTCATTTGCGTGAATGATTGCCTGTCCCGCATTTACCAAGTGTCGTAGCTTGGAAACTTTTCGAAAGAGTGTCGCCAATTGGGCAGATCCTATGCCCTCATCACGGCTGTTCGGGAGCTCATAGAAACACTCGACCGAATGTTGACCATGTTTCATGAAAACGCCGCCAAACTCTCGAAAATGGTTCAAGAGCCGTTGAAGAACCAGAATAGGATTGCGACAACGTTCGCCGGTCTGTCGGCGATCACGACCCGCATCGATGGCGTGGCAGACGCGTTTGAGAACTTCCGCGAACGTCTCAATGAGTTCCGAGAATACACCGTGCATTATTCATTCTAATATTCTTCCAGTTGTAATCTCATCTAGTTGGTCAGGACGAAAGTGTCAAGCTCAAGTCCATAATAAAGCTGTTCGAAGGTGACCTCAGGGTACGTGTTCAGTCATACTTTCTGTCCTCCTTGTACTTTACATCGTGTATCTAGTACCGCACTTCGTGCTTAAAAGCATACAGAGGTGAGTGAATTTCCCGCGAGATTTTCGCCATCAGAAGTTCATTAGCATGAGATCAGGCCGTTTCGACCACGACCATGTCAACATGCATCTCTTCGTTAATAATCTGATGGAAGAGATGGGCGATGACCTGGATGAAATTCTCTCCGCGTTCAAGTTCTTCAACACTTATGGTGAGTAATGATAACGAAGATATACACATTTGCCTGACATTCCTTGTAGGAGTTCCCGCGATGCATTATGAGCAGAAGCGCGATGCTGAAATTGTGCTCAATTTGTCGACGGTGGCCACATTCTTCTCTGCCGTCACAGCCACTACACTTCAAATGTCCGTTAGTATCCAAGGCGAAGGCACTAGGCCCAGCCGAGTCATCGCAATTGTCAACACATTCTGGTTTTGTTCCTTGGTCCTTAGTATCGGTGCCGCCTTGAATAGCTTGATGGCCGCGGCCTGGAAACGCACTACATAGTAAGTCGACGACGATGCTGACTTGCAACCTATCAATTCATATATATTCAGTGGTACCCGAGGTCGAAAGCTACCTCTCTGGGTCACAATTTGGATCCACGTTTCAGCTCCCATTTTCCTCCTGGTGTCTATCGCGTGTTTCTCTGCTGGGCTGGTGCTGTTTTCGTATGGGTCTAATCAGGTATGCATTTATACAATATTTTAAGTGATTACTGTCGACGAGTGTCCTCAGGAAAAAACCACATCGGTTCTTACGTTGGTCACCACCATAGTGACTTCGTTCGGATTCATAGCTGTCGCAACTTGGATTGTGTATGAACAGTGGATCGCTGCGTTGATTTTGACGTTTCCATCTTTTCGGGATCGACTGCAGTCAACTCCACCCATCGACAACGCCACAGAAACCAAAGAAACCACCCATGCATCCATGGCGGGTCATGTTAGCTTCCGTCGCAAAAGATCTGATTCGATTTCCGTTATTTCCGTCGCGTCAACGGCGTCAAACAATTCGTCATTCGGGATCGCCGACCTTGTTCACATTTTTGGACGTAAACCTCTGGAACACGCAGATGCCGCCGACAAACCTCTTGATCCTGAAAGCCTGGCTCATCCTCCATCCGCAGAAGCTTCCCTGACCGCTGGGGAGCACGACGGCCAGCATCGGCCTATCAACCCCTTGATGGGCTGGTCAACAGCTGCTCGGACGGTAGCACTCGAAACTACGGCTGCTAAAGAATTTTGGAAAAAGACTACTCACGCGATCCCTAGGTGGGCGACTTCCAATGCGAAAACTGAATCTCCACAGAGGACTGCGTCCCCAATTCCTCGCCATCAGATGACTCTCGAATCTACCCACCTCACCTTACATTCAGGATTAGGTGTGATACAAGATCTCGAGTATTCCCCGGATGGCAAAATTCTGGCAACTGCACAGTGAGTGACAGTTCTCACTGTGGGGCTGCGATATGTGACCCCCCCACATAGCTACGATGAGCACCATCGACAATCGCGAACAGTTTGCTATGTCACTGAGGTTAGGGCGCCCTTTTGTTATTGCAGCGTACCATCCTACTAACAGCAAATATAGGCCTATGAGCATACGTATCCCTTCAAACACGCCACTGGGAGCACTTGCAAACAAGTTACATGGTGCGTGATGGGCTTTATCTGACCATACACTTGACCTGAGCCAAAGATTTCAGGTCGCCAGACGGGACCAAACTCCTTGCCAGACTTGACCATCATTTCAATATCTTGGATCCTGTGAGATTTTCTGCATTTTCTAGTCAGGGGATCTAAGAGACGCCCGAAATATACAGCAGTGCAAAGCTCTGGGCCCCATTATCAAGCGACCTCATCAGATAGAATCCGCAGCATGGTGTGCAAGTAACCAAAGTAGGGTGCCTCCTTCTAATACGAAGCAGGACTAAAGAGCTCGTCTCCAGAATTTCTCTCTGTTGAAAGGAATGTCGTTTATAAGCTGGTATATATGACACCCGATCTACGAGCACGAGTACCTGACGTTTTTCCGTCAAGTCTCTTCAGGGAAAGGTTTGTTTATTGGTGCTTGTAAGTTTTTAATTATGAATTTAATTTTCTCAAAGGTGTTAGAACAATACCGTTTCGACAACATTCTCCTCCGAGATGTAAAGGTGGTCCCTGACTCGCAGCTTCTGCTTGTTACTGGGAGAGTCATCTTCCCCCACGCAGAAACACTTCCAAACAACAGCAGAGCTGAAAAACAACTAATCTGTGAGCTTTGCTCGTTATAATGACGAGATTTATCCACTAACGAACCATTCAATTGCAGTGTACGATATGAAATCAAAAGCGTATCTGAGGTATGTTTCTCCTAATTTCGCTAAATAATTGTTTTACAACTGCTGCACCAGTCGCAATCCAGTATTGGACGACGTCCGTCATGTCAGTCTTGCCAAGGAATTATCCAAGGAAGTGACTGGTTTCGACGTACTCCTCAGTCACAAGAACAAGGTCTGGATATTTACACTATCCGTTGTTTATTCATGTCCGGTGAACGAATCGCATAGCCCGCTCCTCAGATGTGGAGCTTGATGCCACACCTCATTGGGAACCATCGATTAAAGCCCAAAAAAGCTAGTTCGCAGCTTCCAGTTGACCTATATGGCTTTGGGAACTTTGCCGGGGACAAAGACCAGATGATTCTCTGTGTTGGACAGGGTAAGTCATCTTCTTCAAAACATCGTTTACAGTGGCTGACGAAATCCAGATGGCGATGTTCATATACGAGACAGAGAGCAAGACCGCCTTGTGCAGAGCGTAAAAGCCGAGGTCGTGACCAACAACTGGCGTTGCATCGCGTGGTCTCCTCTGTCATCACATCCGGGTTCAGTCACATTCTGCACGGCTGGTGTGAACCAGTTCAAAGTCTGGTCTGTCGAACTCCCGACGTCACCGCCAGCGTCCAATCTTTAGGGCCTCCACGAGTACGACGCCATGACTGTTAGCATTTTTTGGGCCGATATGATCTACTATACTTTCTTTTTTTGCGGATGGACTCGGACATCTCTGGTTACAGTGAAATGACAGCACGTAGCGTACGATGACTTGCTCACGACATACTTTCTAGGTGTATTTGTTGGCTTAAAACGATTCGTAAGCGTCAGATATCGTAAGCGTCAGATATTTATTGCAAGTCAAAGGTATGGACTTTTGTTGTTACAGGGAAGAATTTAGCAAGTTATGATGGTTGTTCAAATGACCAAACATTGAGCTCCGTCGTTCCAGCGGACGCAAATGTAATGCGGCCGCGAGGGTCGACAGGGCCGACCGCTGCGTTGCGCGATTGAGTAGTGGAAGCCTGTGCTTCAACGCACAGTAATGGCTCTCCCGATGCACGGTCCCATATGTGCATGCTGCCGTCTATAACAAGTGAGCGGGGCAAGGAGGGATCGGATACAATATAACACACTGTGATCGGCGCAAAGAAGGAAATTTTCTTTTTGACCAGCCAAATAGGCAGGGCCAGAGAGTCCGGCGGTTTGCAGGTGTATTGGACCTGGTTTCAATTGGTGCGAACCCCTTATACTCGGCTCTAAAGTCCAAAACCGTGGAGGGACCTGATAAACCAGGTCGGGTGAAGCTCGTAGGTACGATTATAGGGCTATCGTGCACGTACAGTGTTTCTGTGACCGAGAAGCACATCGAAACCGTAGCGTCCGACTAGGAGATGACTTGCCAACGTAATATGACGCACGTCGTCCAATACAGGATGGCGGTTGACGGGAATTTCTGCTCGCATATCATACACTAGGAATTTCTTCAGACGACCATTATAGGAAAGAATGGTATAACCTACATATGAGCTGTTTTTCTGTCCTACCATGGACGGGAAGCAGATGTTCGTCCGGAAACATAACTCTTCCTACAACGAGAAGTAGGTTTGATTTTGGGATCACAGCAATGGCTCGTAATAGCAGTTTCTCGAACTGATATGTTGCCAAGACCTACAAATATGATAAATATGAGGAGTGCTGATGCAGAAAAATTGAAAGCGCACCTCCCCTTTGGCAGACTCGTGGTAAAGTCAGTTTGGTTGTCTTCATGAATTGTGAATAAAATTTACCAAGCGAAACACAGTGCTCTTTTCGACAGAAAGGAAGCCTGCAGTGAGAGAGGGGTTAGATTAATATTGCTGGTCGGGTGATCGAAGCTCTACCCGTTTGGTTGAACCACGCTGCATTTTCGATCAAGTGCGGTCGGCTGACTGTGTAGATTAACATACAATTCTAATTATGTATCATTGCATGAGTTCGAATCATTGTCAATTTATGCGAGAAAGCGTACCGAGTTCAACACATCGAAGCTGTGGCTAAGGCGGACAAGCAACCTCGCTCCATCTGGGGACCTGACAGAATTGTTACGTTTGACAAGCATAACCGTTCCGCACGACATTACCATGCAACCTGTTTGCTAATCCTTCTCTGAGAATGCAAGTGTCGAAATGTGTAAGCGTAATGCTGGAATTCTGTTATGCGATGTCATGCTGTCAAGGAGATGGACGAATACCTCTGTAATGAATATCATCGTGGTAGATTGCTCAAGAACGCTGTCGTAGCTACAGTTCGCGTCATTTCGGCTAAGTGAATGCCAAAAGTCAGATTATCATACTTGGTTATTGCTAATAAGCGTTTGTTGGGCGAGTACTCGAGGTCTTGCAAGGCTCCATGCCGCAATGGAATGACGCGGTCAGGGGGTTCACGCGACGTTTGAGGCACGGACGAAGAATCGGTGCGTATCATCGGCCTGGACGGAGGAAGTGTTTGATGATCAACCGTCATGCGAGGAACTCCCTGCGGAACCTTCTCCCATAGCAACTTTGTCACGGGCACCATAGATGAGATCTTGCCAGCGGTTTGAATCCACCGCTGCCTCGCGCCTTCCTCGGTGGCCAGTAATTGTGGGGTGATTTCGAGACTCTCCAGAGCTGGGGCATCGTCCACTCCTTGCTCTTGGTCGGCGGCAGGGGGTGGTGCTGGAGAACCGCCGCGGAAAATATGATTGAAGGCGCGAATCAAGCGAGCGGGCCTCGACACGACGGTAGTCGATGAGGATGAGGATAAGTCAGAGTATCCAGATGAAAGAGTGTTTGTTTTCTCCAGCGTGGGGCTGACGATGGGCTGAGGAATATTCGACTGCAGTTTACTGCCTCGTTTTTCCGGGGCCTTGCGAATAACTATAGGGGCGAACCAATATTCATACGCAAGGATTAGCAGTAAAGAGAGAAGCCCGAGAGATGCTATCGCAGTTGCTGCCAAGGTGAGGGCTGAGGTATACTTAGCCTTCAGGAGAAAAAGGGAAAAATTAGAACTTTATTGTTATGTAAAGTGGGAAAAGCTTGCCTGGTGCGACGCAAAAGTGAAAAGTCCAAGCCCAGCGGAGAAGCATGCGATCGAGACAGCAAGCAAAACAGGGACGGACGCTCTGATCCAAACCGTGATCCAGGGTAATATAAGTCGCCTCTGAGACCCACTATATAGGCAGATAAACGTGTCAATAGTTTTTAATCTTGTGAGTAATTTAAAGGCTTACAAAATGCTTCGTTTCCAGGCAATAACGAGGATGCTATTCAACGCGGAACCGATACTTAAAACCAGGGAACAGAACCAAAACGTATTGACAATGGATAACGTCACTGAACTCGGAAAGCTGATCGAAATCTGGAGCATGGTGGCTGTCACTGCTGAAAAAAAGGTGGCCACCGCTGAAACATTCAATACGCCTTCGATGTCGCTCCTTTGTTCGTATTGTAGGCCTGGCATTCCTGTAGATATTCATCACCATTAGCTTAGGCCTCAGCAACATAATATCGTAGGTCAAACCATATGTCGTAAATAATCTGACAGACATCGTAAGACCGACAAGCCCTTGCTCCATCATGCCAGCCAATTCGTGAACGTAGTAATGCATGTTACGATCAAAGTTGTCTAAATGTGAGCGTTCGTCACCGTTGCCTCGCGCGACAGAATGAAGTTCACATACTGTTATGCATGGCTAAGCAGGCGGCCCTGTACTGTTTGATATGAGATGCATTGCTTGACACTGTATGGAAACCACGCTCACGTTGAGGTTTCCTATCATAGCATTCAACAGTGTGTCTATCTTCGTGAGTTCATTCTGTTTCGAACCATCATCAGTCGTGTCGTGCATAACGAGAAGCCCATCACCGATGTGAACGTACAGTATATTCACGAAACTCGTTTAGATTTTCACGAAAATCCTCGAATGATTCTGCCAATTGTTCAAACCAAAGCGGCGATGACTGAAGGTCATCTTTCCCGCTTCGAGAGAAAAGGCTCTGCATATCTGAATCTTGAATGGATGGAGATAGATGCCGCGCATTTTCGTAAATGTTGGATAAGAAAGACCCCAGCTCAAATCGAAGTTCGTGATTAGAACGAATCAATGCGTATGACCACCTCAAGTGACTGCACTCTTTCGAAAATGATTCGAGCTAAAGAACCAGCCACAAAGTTAAAGGACTCCTCATTTGATCAAAGCCAAGACTAACCTCTTTGCAGAGATCTGAAATGTGCCTGTAGATGGCTCCATCAGAACTTGGTACATACATTGAATAGCGCCGATACATCTCACGACTTGAAGCGTCCATAGGATGCTTTGATGGCCTGAGGGCTGCGAGGGTTTAGTTCAATCGGTTCCGTATCTTTCAGTCGATCCCCGGGACCTGGAGGGAGGTTTATCTTGTCAGCAACACGTCAGAACGATACGGCCTTGGAGAGTAGTCCTCACTTCGATCAGAGTTGCTCATTGTCGTTTTCAGAGAGCAGCACCGTTTTCAGGGAGGGCGTTCAGAGGGAAGAAAACCAACCGAGTACTAAGCAACGACTCGGATGCCGTGAGTTCCTCCCGCACCAGCCCCGCAGTCCACGAATCGATCGCTTATCTGTCGAACAGTACCATTTATCCTGTCTTGCGTTATAAATATCCTGTACGCACCTCGAACACATGTCAGCTAGAAGCGCGAGATGCTTGTGAACGACTCGGACGTATCATTGTAAACCGGCCCGTTACCCGGGCAGTGCTGCACTTCCTAACTTTCCGTGCCATCTTTATTTTAAACCATCCTAAATCTGAATAATATCGAGTCTGTCAATAGAGTCTCTAACTCCTCTCTTTGTCGAGGCTATCGCTACGTATATCATTGAATGTATTTTCAATTATCCCAGTAAATTTCCGGGCCACTTAAGATGTATTCTAGCAGAATTAAGGGCCGTACCGTAGACGTGCGGAAGCACGGTGATACCCAGGTATATATACTGATCTGACAACGTAATTTGACAATGCCTTTCAAGTTGTGTTTTTCCACCTTGGAGAATTATGTACAGGGTAGTTGCAGATCTCCTTGCAAGTTTGCTGTGCCCCCACCTAAGCAGATCACTGAAGGGAATATAAGCACCCTGGTATATTCCTCTGGCCCCTCTATATCTCGCCCCATAAAGCCCATACTCAAGTCGTTCCAGGAAATGGTACAATGGTTGATGACCCAAACGATCAACGACGAAAGGATGAAGATGTCCGGTTGCACCTTGCCCAAGACCCAGAGTTCACGATACCGAAGTAGGAGTCTTCCAGAAACATTCGCAAAACATCATGCCGAACATACGATGACCATCACAAAGTCTCGAACAGATCAGAGTAAAATCGCACACTTATCCTCGGCGATAGCGGTCGAAGTGGGCGCCCAGTCGAGGACGGATCCTTACTAGGTCTCGCCATCACCCTTACCATGTATGACGATAACCTCTCTCCGACCAGCAATCTCGTCACAATGCCAGATCAAGAGGCTGCTTTTTGGAAGGCGCCTCGATGGGAAGGAGGTATTAGCGATGAAAGAACCACTGAAACCCGATGCCACCGATGACCAGAGGAATGCGTATGTGGATTTGATGTAGCTTGACGGCGACGACCACTTCTGCATCTTCCAGTGGGGCGTACCGGCGTACATGCATATGACCTTCAGCAATAGATGCGGTTTGACCTTCACAAACGGCCCAAGGTATTTGTTGGTGAGAAACCGGCGATTGCTGCGAGCTGGGCGGGTGTCCGTGGGACCAGAAAATGAATATAGCCCTAGTTACGTCCCTAGGTATTTTGTGCACATACGGGATAGCACAAAAAAGCGAGAATAAGATTTGCCTGCTCCAGTTCGTCGGATCTCTCGAACTCATGTCTCATCCATCACTCACCGATCCCAAGGGGGCACGAACGAGGTTGCACATGCCACGTCGGAAGAACCACTCGAGCGTTGCAACTTTAGCGCAAGTCCACTGTCATCTTCGTAGGCGCGCTTACCCTAGAAGATCCAAGGACGGTCCGACCAGTCGCGCACAGATGTTGAATTCCCTGACCATGGCCAACCCCTTTAGCGTTGAGCTTTCAAAAATCACCAGAATCCAAGTGTCCATTTCGCGGTGGATCCGATACGTTAAGAGGACTTCGTGGGTGCGCTTGCTTGCTTATTCAGAAAAGTCCAAGAACTGTCCGACCTGTCGCGCACATATTAACGTTAATGTTACGTCCCTAGCTCCTTTGTAAGGGACATATTCGAGAGCGCATGAAACGCGAGAATAAGATTTGCCTGCTCCAGTTCGTCGGATCTCCGTTTGACCTATGTCTCATCGATCACTCACCAGGTAGGTCGCACATGTCACGTCGGAAAATAATAATATAATCGAGCCTTGCAACTTCAGCGAAAGTCCACGGTTGTCTTCGTGGGTGCGCTTAAAATTAGCTAGAAGATCCAAGGACTGTCCGACCAGTCGCACACAGATATTAGATTCCTTAGCCAATCCCTTTAGCCTTGAGATTTCAAAGGTCATCAGAGGAAAGAAGCCTTGCTGCGAGATCAAAGCCTGAAGAGTACATACGCGCCGTCAAAGTATCCATTCCGTTCGATTCCATGCGGTGGATATGTCAAGAGGACTTCGTGGGTGCGCTTATCCAGAAGAGATCATCTGTCCGACCTGTCGCACACAGATTAATTCCCTGACCAACCCCTTTAGCCTTGAGATTTCATTCAAGAGTCATCAGAGGAAAGAAGCATTGCCACAAGACCATAGCTGAAATGTATCCAGTTCGCTGGATGCCATGCGTTGCAAATCTCCACAAAATAAATTAGTTTCCAGCATGGCGTCGGCGCAGATGGAATATTGGGATACGGGATGGTGCGCAGCATTTAGGTTAGTCTCGATTCGGTTGCCATGTTCGATTTTTGTTCCAAGTGACGGTGTCCAGACATCTTCTATACTCAAAAGAAGAAGAACTCCGACGTGAACTGAACTTCAAACTCACATTCAAGCTCCGCGACGAGTTTGACGTCTAAATCGTTGCCGCGGCGTCCAATAGCAGAGGCCGGCGGCGGTTTAGCAAGGCGACGCTCTCCTACCCAAAGGGTATACATCATATAGCGACAAAGTTGCGTGCATCGGATCCCCACTTTGATGTCCTCGTAGCCGGGGAGAGCATAGCACGTATATGCATCACTGCCCCGTGGGATTACAGATCCCGTCTTGCGCGGTGCGCGGTGGCAAAGATCATCCCTCGGAATCAACGCTGGAGATCCAGACAACACGCCCCCCCGGACGGACTTGATGTCATCATAGCAATTCTCGGTTTAGATACCCAGATACGCCTGCCTGAAGCTCTAAGAAACCCAAATTGACGCACAACAGACTGAAGCAGATTTGTGATGATGGTTCTCTGCAGCTGGTGACGTTCCAAAAAAAACATCTTTCGGCGCTTGGAGAATCTGGATCTGACAGTCAAAAATAGCCAGACAGCTGCTTACACGAGGATGGATCCAAGGCGATGGGCTGAGTAGGTATCCTGATCGATCGAAAGTCGCATTACGATACTGACGCTCGACGTATTCGCTTCCTATCCTCGCAGAAGGAAATCATCATCTCGTCGACGTGCCAAGAGAACCGGCCCAAGGCTTTTTCCTGGGGCGCAGCTGCTGAAAAAAAAAATAGAAACACGGGGTCAAATTGGCGCCGTATGTATGTTTGCATGGACATAGCATGTCACGGATATTGGTTTTCGGCATGGAATATAGTGACCATGCGACGCACTTTGTCAGATCCTTGCGTCATCGGCGAAGGCATGCCGCGCCATTGAATTCGGGCGTTTCATTTCATTCGGTATGATCTGCCGTGATCGTAGAATTCGTTTTTCAATTTAATTTAGCTCCTGACAGCCACGACGAAACCAAGTAAGCTCTGAAAGTGGAAGTGTGCGTGCGGTGCTCGGATGTCACATTGCAGGTTGTCATAGGAGTGTTTCCATTCATTTCACATATTCTTTGTGTTTCTTGTGCCACTCCTCCAAAGAGTCGGGCCCGTAACCCTCGTAAGTTTTTTTATCGCCTTCAGGGAGGCGCACGTAAGCCGGTTTTGAGTCCAATTTGATACAGACCTATGATAGAGAAGGTCGGCGGCGGAGTGCGGACATGGCAAGATGAAGGCTTACAAGGGTGTCTGGAACCTTCAGCGGAGAGTCAATTGCAGACGCAAACGGATGAATATGTTCAGGCCTGGTGTGATCCGTTGTAACGCAATCTCGTTCGAAAGCAAGAAATGGAATCTCACCAATTCTCGTCATAGAGCCAAAGCATGCTTGAACATTTAGAGCAGAAATTTCGTTCCGACGATGCAATACATTGGTCGGGGGTGTCTCGATTCAAGACTGCCTTGTAAACACTGCACCGAATTTGATCAGCGTCCAAAAGGCGATGGTGCGAACACTTGTCCCACCTTATGTGTTCTTTCCCTTCCACCTTGAGCGTGTCACTATGTCCTCCAAGGTTGATAGAACCGCCGACACCTCCCACCTTCCTGCAGATGGAGCAGAGACATAACTGTTCGGCACAATCAGCACATAACGCCTGCTAGGCCCTTTGACACACACTTGGTAAGGTACAGCTGTACTGGATTCCACTGTGAACCTGACTGCACCGCAATGGCAACTTCCTGAAAGTTTGACGGGCATCGTCGACGAAAGGAAAGTACAGTTTCAAGGTGAATCAGACCGTGGAGCAATGGGGGCCAGATTGGCTCGTGACCAGATGCATGGAAGTTCAATCTTAGTCTAAATTCAGAACGCAAAATTGACTAGAAATGAACGTTCTGGTACTCTGCAATATTTGTAGGTGCCATATGCATCGCATGTTTTTCGAATAAGCACAAGTCTGAAGTCAGGTCGTCCGCGTCAGAAGTGAGAAGGGTTCGCCAAGTCCACTCGATCGTCGGGTTTGACATTTAACCCCAAACACCGAACTCATCAAAACCCCGCTGTTTTTTTTTCCGTCCGGTTACCGTCTCCTCCCTGCCCATCTGCTGGGTGCCGCTACATTCTCGCCGCCGTTCATGATCACATTGACATATACAGACCAGGGTATCTGTCTTTAGAGCTATCCGTCTGTCGTTGCGACGTCGGGATTGGGAAGCCTCGGAGATCCCTGCTCACTGTCATTCATTGCCTTGGAGGTGAGCCCACGCTTTTCACGTTGCCTTCCGGACCCCAAGGTCATCTATCATGTCGATGATTTTACAAAAACAAAAACTGATTTTAATGAGTATGACCCGTTCTCGGACGGGAAAGAACTCACCCTTTTTTGCTGAGACCCTACTTTCTTTGGCCAGTATTGTAAACGTGTTACTGACTAACACTCCTCCCGCAGACCTCAGCTCTCCATCCACCACCAGCGGCTCGTACCTCTTATAACAAGTTTTTAAATGTATCGGCTATCTTCCATGGCCCAATATATGTTGTATACGGCTACCTCAAACTCTCCCATGCAAGGACTCGTCACGATATTTTACCGCAAGTTTTGCGCGAGAGTTCGCCACCCCGGGTGTTGAACTGTAATATGTCTGGGTCGGCTAAGGACAAGCAAGTTCGACAAGGGGTGGACCCCTCGGAGACCGCTGCAGTGTCCTGTACACGTGCTACCTCAGAGGCGAAGGCTCTCTGCTCAGGCTGATTGACAGGCTCCACAACAGACGACGGGACTGTCCTTGAGCGGCGAAAGGGTCTGGTTTCATTGTGAAGTACAGTGTGTTGTTGTGGCCCCAGACGTGAAGCAACAGCCGTGCACTTGACGCAAGTATTATAAGCCGTCTGGTAGAGATCTAATATGAAAGAAAAAAATCCCGGAGGACAGAATATGATTGATGAATCGATGATATCGTACACTCTTTTTTGGGAAGGCCACATTGTCTCTACGCTACGCTCCGTACTTACTATAGCTAATAAACTACAAGTATGTTTTTGCTAATAATAATAGTACATGTCTCTCTCTATGTTATTAACTGTCCATAACTCGAAAAAAACCAAAGTACATACATAGAGACGATATAATAGAAGAGGAGAGATCAATTCCCCTGCGTACGTAGCAACGCGAACAATAATAATTAATGATTAGGGAAGAAAGCCAACAAACCATTAGGATGATCGTCGCTAGTCTGCGAAGCCTCCAAAGACATCTGAGCGCGGATCTTCATCAGCTCATCCCAGAGGTGCGTGGGTGGGACCTGATTTCCGCTGCGGAGGAACGTCCGGATATGGTCCAGCCACTCCTTCATGAGGCGGAAGCGGCCCTCGGCCTTGACGTCAGAGGATTGGCCCCCAAACATGGCTGACCCGTCCTGGATCGCCAAAAGCGACACCTGCGCGAGCCAGTAGAAGGGAAGGGCGTTGCGGATGAAGGGAGGCTCCTCCCGGCTTTCCTCGACTTGCACCGACTCGGGGCTGTTCAGCCACGTCTGCAGCCAGTTGTGGAGTGCGTATTGGATGGCAAAAGCATTGTCGTGCTCCTCGACTGGAGCGGCCTCGTCCCCCCCACCGCCGCCGCCGATCCTTGTGGAACTAGGATCTGCGGCTGGGTTTTCGGCGTGCGAGGCATAGAGGTTTCGCAGGATTGTGTGGATGAGGATGAAGTGTGCGAAGGGGTTGAGTGACAATGAGACAGTGGAGAGGCGGGTTTCGCCCAGAACAGCCAGGGCGCGTTTCATGGGGAACCCCGAGATCCGTGAGCTGCCTGTACCGTAGGGTGACGGCGCTTGCGAAACGGCATGCCACGCCCTGGCGTCGCTTGCGGCCCACAGAGCGTCATCACATGGGAGGCAGAGATCGAGCTCTGAAGGCTGGAATGAGGGCGAGAGCGAGAAGTACATGCAGTGACAGCAATCGTGAAGATAGGACAGGAAGAGCACACTGCACATGGACATGTGTTAGACACGGTTAAGCACTCGGTAATGGAATTGGCGCACCGTTTGATCATCTCATAATTAGCCCATTCCCTCCAGACTGTGTCCATGGAATGCGCGTCAGTCAAGTCGGGAGGCGTCCAAGCGCCTACCCGAGGGATGAGCCCAGTTCTACGGATCATCTACAAAGACCAGAAATCGGTTAAGTTTCTGTTGGGCGCGTGATGGCAGAGAACGCACCATGACAAGCATGCCGTGATACACATTTGAGGATATTCTCTGGTCCGCCTTCTGGTGGAACAGCCCTATCGTCTGCAATAGGACGACGGTAAGGATGAGATGATTTTGCTCTCGAGGGTCGGTGGAGATTTTCGCCTGCTGGTACTGTCAACTCGGATCAAAAATGGCCGTCGATGCCGCTTACAAATTCCATTATCAGGGTATCCCGCGTAGAGGACAGCGTGTCATCGATGAAAGTCGTCGCCGTGCTGGTTTTCACGAAAAGTGCACCGCATGCTTGCATAGCGCGCACGAGGATAAATGGCTTATCGTCCATGTTCCATGTCGCAGGATGCACAATCGGTATCTGTGTGCAGAATGCGGAAAAGAACAGGCTCACTAGAATATAACAATGGGTCAAGTGAGCAAAAGTAGATCGGCGCAGTTAAAAGACATACGGTAGTGATCGAGATCCGCGGGTGTTGGTCCCTGAGGGTTGACCACAACCGAGGAGGCGTCAAAAAAGGAGCTGCCCAAGGAATCTATGGGTATTGTCTGATGCGCGGATATCCGAGGGGAGGTGCCGACGATAGAGTCAGTTGACGTGAGAGCTCCAAAGTCAGCAGTGAACCCTTGATCATCATACCCAGCAGGCTGGGGAAAAGTGAATTGCTCATCGCCGCCAAAGTTTGAGTAAAACTCATTGCCCTCGAGCCAAGAGAAGTCGTTCATGGGACCAGGCTGCGGTAGTGAACACGACGATATCGATATGTCGAAGAACGGATCGATCACTGAGTTCGTGAAGGCCTGATTCAGGTAGGAGTCCAAGGCGTACGCATCAAAGTTCATGCCAAACGTTCCTGACATTTCGGGTTGACTCTCGAAAAACTCGGACCGCGGCGATGAGTGTGATGATGACGTGGAGGAAGACCCTGGAGATACTGAAAGCGCCGGCATCATAGGAAGCGCAGGATGTGGGGAAATTGGTGTGTTTGAAGCAAATGGTGAGAATGAAGAGGGGAATTCCGAGGGACTGCTTGTCAGAGAATCAGGAAAGATACTTGGCGTCGAGGATGCAACGCTGCCCGCGGAGGAGGATGCAGACAGTGAGAGTTTCCGTTTGGACGAAGCCAACTTCTTGTTGCGTGAAGTTTCGGGGTCGTTGATGAAGATGCACTCGCGGCCACGTGAGGAGCACTTCGAGCATGGGTACTGGAGATTGCATTTAACTTTTGACTCGGCGCAAGCCTATAGCCTATGCGTTAGACCATGACGATGCGTTGAAGTTAGAAGCCTTGCTCACTTGACACGATTTTCGCCGAGAGCGATTCGCGTTGACACTATGACAATGTGCGTTTAGAACGTTAACAAGCATCGTCTAATGGTGCACCTACGAATCGCCACAAGTTCTTTTATGCCTTGTAAGCAAATCGCTCCTCGTAAATTCTGCTTGGCAGATCTAGAAGCGAAGGTTGTTAGCGTTTTAACGTCGTCGAAGAAGGTGAGTATAATTACACTGCAACGATGGAGTCTCTCGTTTGTATCTGGTTTATACTCAGTGATGCTCGAATGAAAAGGCGATAGGTTCTCACGAGAGCGAAGGTGTCGATTGAGATGGGTTGTCCTGGTAAACTTTGCTGGGCACAATGGGCAATACTTCGTCTGAGGTAGTGACGGCATGTTCCCTTGTTGTTGAAGGTAGAGCATAAGTAAAAGGCTACCTCTAAAGTAGTGAAACGATGGTACCTTTGTGGCTTCTCATCCTGCTAACCTCGCCATTAGCCTTGATATCGAGTGGGGACTGAGATGTTAAGACTGAGTAAAGTGGGTCCATTGTTGGGGAACTTGGAAGATAACAGCCGTTCCGAGGAGGTTATAAAGACTTGCATTCAAATAACCCAGATCGATCGAAGGAAAGGCGTTACCCATTTAGCACGCGTAAGGAGGCTGCCTCGGCAAAGAGGCCAGTTTCGCGATCCATGGGAGTTCCATGTAGGCACACACTTGGATGGCCATTTCGAGAGGGACGCCGGATACTGAGTTTCGTGCACAAAGGAGGTAAAAACCAGATCTGGTGATTGACATCTGACTCTGATGACGACCGGAGAGTTGTAAGTGTCTCGGGAAGTGGAAATGATGGGATTGCACATTGTTGAAAGACATTGAAGAGGTTCAGTCAGAGTATTTTCTTTCCCCCGAGGCGTTGTGATCCAGGCCGGGTACTGCCGAGCCATTCATTTTGACACCCCAGACAACGCGCCTCGCGACATTTACATCCAACCTCAAGTCCTTTCATGAATCCTACACTGCGGAACTATGAAGTAGCGGAGTATAATGGTGTCCGTTTACCGCAAGGATCGCACCAAACCACGGCTATGCTGTGGGGCAAGCGAATCAAGAGGCACAACTGCCAGTCCGTCCCGTCTCCATACGCGATGCTCTCGTTTAACGACGCCAAACCGATACACCACTCTAGCGATGTCGCAACAAGCCGTCATCTGTACACGGCGCCACTTATCCTTGTAAATTGAGCGTCTCCGACATGAAAACATGAGATTGTAGATCGTGCAACGATAGTTGGTTTATATTTTTGGTGAATTGGAACGTTACTCCCGTTGCCCGACAACAAGCATCTTGAAACTCGACGAAATACCAAAGTGGCAAGTCCGTGTCGTGTTGCCTGACAGACAGTCCCATCTCGGTCGGCGGTCGCGCAACGCACAGCGCAATAACTCCAGTACGGTCGGAAATTAGCAGGACGCCCAGTTTGTGTGGCCCCTCCCGAAAGTCCTGACCGACGACGACGAAGAAACGGGAGCATAAGTGATGTCGGGATTCGAATGAGTCGTCGAAAGCCCTGTAAATTTAACACGAGCAAACAAAATACCTCTGTCTTGTCCTCCTCCCATCATCGGATCATCGTACCAGTGGCAGACGCGATGTGTTCCAAGCCCATTCTATGCCAAAATATCCCCATGGTCTCTCACCATGCTGCACAGTGCAAAATCCATGATCGTAACTGAACACAGACATACTCGCATGACAAGAATCTGGATTATTGCCCAATTCGATGACGCGTCACGAATTGTTGACTTCATGCCTCACAGCATGGACTTGTCGACGTCTGATCTGCATAAAATGTTGCTCAATCGTTCGATGCATACAATGACAGTATGGGTGCAGATTTTAATTTCTTCGAAATGTTGACAACGGGTGCGACGGCCGCTCGTGTCACCTTCCTGATTCTTTATGACTTTGAGAACCAGACCCAGGATAGATGAGGCGCATGTGCTTCAAGTGACTGGTCTACCCTGGTCTGAAATCGCCCTCTCGTCCAACAATGATGACACCTTTACTGACAAGCTCGTCTTGAGTGACCTTCAGTTATCTAATAGCGACCGGCCGCTGCCATGTTTATCTATCTATATAATTCGCCGTAATTCTAAGAATCTTTTGCACATACGAGACTGCACCGTTGACGGAGGTCGCCTCGACTCGGATTAATTTCCCCGCCTCATTCTATCTTCCGACCTCTAAAAAATTCAAGGGCAAGGATTCTCCGGGTTAGACAAGTCAGAACACTGTCTTTCGGGTTCCCGATGAAACGAAAGCGATGCGACGCAGTATGAGGTGGATTCAGACTGTATAGACCATTGCGGAGCAGAAGAACTGGCAAGGTAACAGGCTCCTATGATGGCGTTGATGCGCCAGCGTCGATCCCCAAAATAGATGCATCGCTTCGGAGGGTGGCCCTGAATATCGACGAATATAGACGAACCTTGCGCAATGGGGGGGCCGGGTGGCCTCCGGCATCCGGCAACGCCTAAAACCTTACACGAGCGTTCGAGGATTTCAGACACCATCATCATCGTCGGACCTCTATAGTCTGGCCGGTGTGCCTAGTCAATAGACATCATTGAAAAGGGGTCGACCCGAGGTGAGGGACGTCGGCAAAGTGAGTTCCCAAGTCCATTTTGAGCGTTAACGTTTTAGTCGAGAGACAAAGACGCATCGCGGCTTTTGAACAATTTAGCAGATCATCCAAGTCTGATGCCGACTCGGAGGCTGATGATCTCCAGTGCTGACTGCTTCGTCAGCGATGACCTCTGCGACTTACGTCGGGGGCAGTTTTAATATATCTACACTTGTCGACATAATTCCCCATGCGATAATTCACATCAAAACACTCGAGGACTCTTTAGTTTCTGAGAGCATGCGACTGTGGCTGGTTTTTTCAAAAACTTGATCATGAACCTATAGTGCTGTGGTACATGAACCCTTTGCAATTATCGAACGGGCCAGTTCCTGGCAGATTTGAGGTATGTCATTCTCCACAGTCATTGCTTACCCGATCAGGTACAGGGACCGCCACCTATTTCTGTTGAAAGTTAAGCGAGAGCGAGGGAGTCGACTTGCCAAGCCTATTCCCCATACGCGAGTTTATGCATGAACAGCACGCTGCTATTAACTCGTTGCCGTCAGAAATGTGATCGCAGTCGTTGACGCCCTATTATTGTGGGATTGCGTTGGGAAACGTCGCAAGCCACACTTGATTCAATGATTGAGTAATGAAACCTTTTGGTTTCATCCGAGGCCGACGGACGGACTCGTACTGACGAGCGAGTCCCCACAGAGTGTCGTTAATTGAAGAAGAAAAAGAAGAAAAAAGGAACACAGAGGCTCATAGATCTCCGTGGAACTTCCTTATGATGGAAACGACTTGTAAAAGTCTGTCATAAGTCTCCACAGAACCATGCGGACGCGAACTGTCATTAAAATTCCGTAATAATCTCTGGCGCCACTAAACGTTGAATGGTGGATCGGCGAAAGATGGAGAGGATTTACCTCCTCCACAGAGGCAACGATCCGTGCGCCGGCACTCAGGGAAATCGAGACATGAGAAGACATGTTACTGCATGTAGATGGATTCAGATCCTAGAGGCTAGAGTTGCATAATGAACACACTTCACTTCCTCACCCGGAGAAGGAGGTTGAGAGGTTGACAAGTGTGGATTTCCGTAGTCCTGTACGACCGATGACAGAAACGCTCGCTTAATCGACAGGAGATCCTCATGCTATGCCATACGCCCCCCCATGGAATAAGAGCTCGGCCCTGGAAGCCGCAAAAATTGAATTGCTGCTGATTATGATGAGTGGAAGACAGAGGGTGCATGTGTGTGTGTGCTGCAACGTCAAAAGTCTCCGGATCTCCATGACCATAAATATCTCACTGACACCTCCTGCTTGCTTCAAATCCTGACACCTGCGGCACCGCAGGTACGTTATGAAGGAGATAGTGGCTTCTTCCCCGTGCGTCTGAGCATCGAGCATGGGGAGCGAGGGTTGTGTAATTGGATGACGATGCTACACGCAATGGAGAATTCGAGCTTCGCAGAGCGCCGGTTGCCCGTTCCGCCCGGATGACCATCCCTCATGACAAATAGTTTATAGTTCCTCTACAGTGAAACTGGTGAGGAGTATGGAGTGGCAGATCGTATTGGTTTGATATCCAAGTGAATAAGTGCGTGTAATTAGGGAGAAACGCTGGGAGCCCGCGTCTATAGGCGGAGATCAGCTGTGGGACCAAGCCGAGAGAGGTTCGTCCGAAACCACCATGTTACGCAGCGCAGAGGTAGATTTAGGGCATTGGTGGGCTATTCTCGAGACGATGGAGCGTGTCTAGCCAGGTGCAGGACTGTGGATGTCGTCCTTTGAGTAGAGGTGAAGTCGTGACTGTATACCGTGAAAATGCCAAGGAGCAGTAAGCAAGAATATCATTATTCTGTTGTCAACTGCATCATTTCTGTTAACTGTCAAAACTTCACATGTTTCATGATGGTTCGGTCGGTATTCTGCTGGGGCAACAGGATAGATACTCGGAGAAATTGATCTCGTCTTGTGTGCAGCTGGAGCGTGCCAAGATTTTTATCTAGAGCTCGTCAGCTCAGCCACCCAGGCAGATAGAAAATGAGCGCTGTGTCGTGACAGACGATTGTGGGATGCTTGTGGAAGCGAAACCGTCAGGACGGCCATGATGGCCGAAAGATGTTAGGGTCCAAACCTTTGGTACTCGACTCCTAATAAACCCAAATAATAACAGATGATCCCGGAATTATCGGGCCGTCACCGCTGACTTTGTCGCTTCGCGGGAGGTCTTTCTACGCGCCATCGCCTTCTAAAAATTTGCTTTCTCCCGAAAGAGATTAAGGGGAATGTCGAGTACGAGGCGCCGTTGCACGGAAAGAGGCATGTGTCCATAGCACAGGCTATATCACGGTTGTTAAACCCTGCTTCGCAACATGCACTCCACGCCGCGGATAGTACGCTACGACTTTTCGGAAAGGGAGGATAGGAAAAGGATCGCATCTACAACAAGCCGCGATGAGAGTTGTGAGGAAATACATCTCCTTGGGACCGGTATGTCTTGTGATCCCACGCATATATACCGTGTGCGAAAGCGGGCCGCAAGCGCGACTTTCCCGAGACCGAATATTTGCGAGCGGCGCCAGGACTGAGAAACTGGATGCGTTTAGGAGGGGAACAAGACAAAACCTGTTGACTTCTGAAGCGCAGGTACTCCGCCACTACCTACTCAGCAAGAATTGGGCTTGATTCGGCAACTGTCAAGTTGTTGGCGAAGCCCAATGATTGCGATATATGCCACGGAAATGTGGGTAAAAGTCAATCAATCGAAAGATCAACCAGCGTCAAGTATCAAGTCCTGGAATTAACGGTATGCAGCATAGCCATCGCTTCGCGGGAGGTCTTTCTACGCGCCATCGTCTTCCAAAACTTCTCCCGAAAGAGATTAAGGGGAATGTCGAGAACGAGGGAAAGAAGCCTGTGTCCCTGTCGCACAGACGGTATTACGGTCATCCAAGGAAGACGCACCCCACGTCGCGGGTTAGTACAGTCGGCGGCGTACCCACCGCTATGGCCCTTCGGAAAGGGAGGATAGGAAGAGGATCGTATCTACAACAACACACAAGCAGCGACGAGAGTTGTAAGGAAACATGCCTCCTCCCCCAAAACTGCTGACAGCATGTCTTGTGATCCCACGCATGGGTCCTGTCGACCGTATTCAGTGCGAAAGCGGGCCGCAAGCACGACTTTCCCCCAGACTGACCGAATACTTGCGAGCGGCGCCAGGTCTGAGAAACTGAGTGCGTTTGGGAGGGAAGGAAGACAAAACCTGTTGACTTCTGAAACGCAAGTACCCCGCCACTGCCTACTCAGCAAGGAGCTCGTCGGTGGTATCACTTGGGCTTGTTTCGTCGACTGTCAAGTCGTTGGTGTGTATACGAAACCCAAATATTGCGATATATGCCAAGGAACCAGGTAACCTTTGTTGAAGAGTCATTTTCTTGAAATATCATTCAGGTAATAACCCGCCTTAGAGTCAACGGTGTGCGGCATAGGCCTCGCACTTTGGCCAAATTTACTAGATATTGGACAGAGGAACCGTTCAGTGATAATGCTCGCATCCAGAGGGAAGAGGTAAATGCGTACTGACGATACTCGTTTCCAAGTCGCGCGATTAGTAGTATTTGGTTGAGATATTTACCATCGAGCGGTCGATGGACAGTGATCAAATCATCCCACTGTGTATCCGCCCTCCGCGCTCTGATCGGCGGGCCCACGTAGACAATAGTCGCCACCGTTACAAACACTCTTGGTGTGGAAAGATCTTCTGGCAGTACATGTCGGGAGTAAACGGTTTCTTGGCTGGTAAGCTCCGTGGGCTCTATATACCTTTAAAATGGACCCACAACTCTGATGGATGATTGCCAATGTACACGACTTGTGCGTTATCTATTTATTCTTTGACAGTTGAGACCTGCTGACGGTGATCCAATGTCAGCAAGAAGTCGAAATATAGAAACTGAGAAAGAAAATGCTCGTGATTGAAACAATGGATGCCTTTGGGCCAGTGAACATGGACCAGGTGACCAATGATGCAACGCTGAAAGGACCCGGAACCAAAAGAACACGGCACCGCTTATCGAATGGTGTGAGATATGGAAGCGCTCCAGGGTCAGGTAAATATCTAACGTAAGACCTTAAAAATAGACTTACGATTGTCGATAGTGAGTCTCCAGTGTTCGCACAACAAGCGATGTGTTGGTGGGAGAAAGCAACGGTAACGTTGAATTGAGATGCGGAACGGAGTCAATTTATTCCTGACGTGTGGCGATTGGCGATATGGCTTGCGAACTTGCGCCCACGAAAAATCTTGCCGTACAATTGAATATCGAATCGCTCAAAGAACGACGCATCGCTCTATCTTGAATAATCAATGGGCGTGGGCGTTCTAAAGATACGCATGTAACGACCTGGACGAAGATACCGAACATCCAGACAATTTTGATGAAGTGTTACATACCGCAAGAGTAGTTTCATCTACCGCAGACGGAGAGGAAAGCTTGGGAATGAAGATGCCTTTGGAGGATTTTAGTTCGCCGGCTGCTCTGTCAATCAACGCGCGAAAAATGGGCACCGCTTCGCTGGATTTCTACTCTGGACAGGCCTGCCAGAATCTTCTATCAGTACGAACCTGCCTCGCGGCAGGCTGGAGAGCGAGAAACCTTGCCGATGTCGGATGCTCGCCAAGGGTCGGGAATGATGGAGGGTCCTGATTTCACGCGCGCTTGAACTTCTGCTACTGAAATAGCAGTCCATCTCCTACCTATTCTGACAATACACATGGTGAAGGAAAAAACCTCGTCAGTCGTCTGTAAACTCATATTTGAATGGCATTGTGCGCAGTTCAAGAATGTGTCAGGAACCGAAGGCCAACTAGATCGACATGATATGCCCGCAGAATTCCGCACAAGTCCCGTGCACCAGTGTGTACACCCTAAAACAGCGGAGATGATCAGTCGGCAAGAGAAGTTGACAGATCTAGCAACCGTACAGGTCGTTTGACGAGATCATCTAATCTTTGGTGCCTGAAATGTCCAAGGTCTTGCGCGTCGCCCCATGTACAATGCCGAATGGTCGCCTAGACGCATCATACAGGTAGATAGGCGCACACAAGGTACTCACACTCATGGCCAAAGGTTGTCCACTGGACCTTGTTCACCTGATGAACGAAGTCGCTACAGCGTAGATCGCCACATATTCGGTACGTTAGTCATTGACCGGCTACTCACTAGCCAAAGGAGTCGCTTGGTCGCCTGTGGCTTTTGTATGGCATAACTTTCGTTGATGACGGTTATTGATAAAAATCCTGTGAATTTTTCCGGACGTTCAAGCGGTAACAATTCAAGGAGTCTCACCTGATACACAGGAATTTATTTTCATCGCGACAGATAATCCATTCAAGAGAATTGGACACCATTCCCGCCAGGGTAAATGGAAGTACGTAGCAACTTACGGATTGATGCGATCCTATTGTAGTCTCCCAGGTCAGTTGGCAAACAAAGCCAAGCCGAGACACAACTTTTCCCGCTCAGCGAATTTGTCGTCAACCGTGCGGATGGCCTTGACATATTGGCACCGGGAATCAGTTAATTTTCGCGTCTTTTTCTGGTGTGTACATGTTCACCTTTGGATTCTCCGTACAAATCTTTAAGACTTTTATCAGTAATCCAGCGTTTCTAGCCACCATTCTCCTCCAGCGGAGATCCTAGTGGGGTGGCAATTGACACGCGTCCTTGTCGATTACCTGTGGACGCGGTGTGCAAGAAAGATCAAGTTTAGAAGCTTTGGAAGCTTGCGTGACCTCAGAAGGCTATCTGGGAATCGTCCAGCCTAGCTTGTAGGCGACTAAGCTCCAACCTTTGTGCGTCTTGAGGGCCCTTGGAGATCCCAGGTACGAAGTCCGCATGAGAACGTTCTTGCTTCGGATCAATAGGTCCATCTCGTTACCCCCAATGGTATTCTCTTACAAACTATATCCTTCCCGCCTGAGATCGTGACAACATCATCGGAACTGGTTTTGGAAGGCACTGCGCGGTGATTCACTCAGGATATGTGGCTTACGAAACTTCGTTATAAGGACAGGGCCCTTCGCCTACATCTGGGTTACAACTTACGCAGCTGCGATGGTCTCCGCCAGCCCCCCACCACTGTATCTGCCTGTTTTCGCTGGACAGGGTACCGCTGCAGCCACTGTTCCCCAAACGCGACAGACAGCAATTCTCGATGCGTCGTCCCAGTCTGGGTCAATCCTCCTCTCGGCGTGCCACGAGGCTTTCCACCATGAACTTTCTTCCCTATCCGCTCCCGAGCTTCTCCACGTGGACATAGACCTCACAGACTTCCGGAAGCCTGAAAGCCTTCTTTCATTACCGGCGGAACGTTATCAGCAGAATTCTGTTATTTCGGGGTCAACGCTATTCTTATTGCAGGCGCTGCGTTACCTCTCATTCGTCGAGGCGACAGGTATCTCCACCGATTCTCTTACTCCCTTCAGCGACGTTCTCAAGGCGAATTCTGAACATGGCCTTGGGGTGCTGGGTTTCTCGTCCGGAATACTTCCAGCATGCGTCGTTGCAACGTCATTTTCTACTTTTTCGTATATCTCCAGGGCAGTCGAGGCTTATCGTCTGGCTCTTTGGGTTGGAATTCGTTCACAGCTCTACAGAAACGACACCCTCAAGTCTGGTTCCCGTGATTTGGATACCAAACTTCCGTGGAGTCTCGTATTTATTGGGATGAGTAAAGAGGATGCAGAAGAAGCGATCTTGAACTTTAGCAAGGTAACGAGGGTCGTTCTTCTCGCAAAACGTGTACTGAATACCTCATCTCTCTTATTCGAAGCAGGAACTTGTAATGTCCCCTCTTTACATAACAGCAATCATCGACGACACGTGCGTCACGATATCAGGTCGCCCAGACGTTCTTGCGGCATTCTCTACCTTTGTTACAGCCAAGGGGGATTCAGTGGTTCACAACACCACCGTTGACTCCCTTTACCATTCAACTATCCACTTAAACTCCACCCGTGAACGTCTCCTTGCGGATGTCATCTCTAGGAAAATACAGTTTCCAACGTTCTCTGACATCAAGGTGCCCATCCGATCGACGTTCACCGGCGAGGCCATCACGAAAGATGAGACTTCTGAGTCTCTTCTGGAGCTCGTTGTGGACATGCTTCTCACCCAACCAGTTAACTGGAACCTCGTGATGGACAGAGTCAAACCACTCAATAATGTTCCGATTCGGCTTCTTAACGTTGGCCCGGGAGCTGGATTAGCTCGGGGCATCGAAAGAGTATTCTCTCGTGGGCGTGTATCCGTCATCGACTTGGCAATTGCCGAAGGGGGGCCACATCCGAAGCGCACAGCCAAGCAAGAACCTATCGCCATTATTGGAATGGCAGTCAATATGCCTGGGGCACCCAACGTGTCCAAACTTTGGGAAATCCTCGAGCAAGGTATCAATACGATTTCAGAAGTGAGAGATTTTTCTACCAGCCCATCAAGACGCTCTAACCGTTTTCCCCAGATCCCTGAGCACCGATTTAAGGTCTCGGATTATAATGACGGCAAAAATGCAAAACGTACAATGAAGGCGCACACTGGTAATTTCATTGACGGTGTCGACGAATTCGACAACAAGTGCGTCTCGTGTGTTTCTCGTTCTTTCCAACGTTTCATTTTTGTCACCTGCAGATTTTTCAAAATTAGTCCACGCGAAGCGAAGAGCATGGATCCTCAGCAACGGATCCTCCTGCATACGGCCTACGAAGCCCTTGAAGATTCGGGATATGTACCAGATTCTACGCCGACGTCTTGCCCCGAAACTTTTGGGTGTTACATTGGAGTGGCGACGCACGATTATCTTCAGAACTTGAGAGAGGAAATTGACGTTTACTATAGCCCAGGTACCTATTCTGCTGCAACTTCGGAGTCATATCTCATCTCTATTCGTTGCTCTAGGGACACTGAAGGCGTTTCTAAGCGGCCGCATTTCGTATGCAATGCAATTGAGTGGCCCCTCCATCGTTGTGGACACTGCCTGTTCATCTGCCAATGTCGCACTTTACCAGGGTGCCCGAGCCTTGATGAATAGGGATTGCAACTCAGCTTTGGTAGGAAGCGTGAACGTCGTCTCTAGTCCCGACGTAAGCTATTCCCATCTTTACCCCGGCTCAAGTGATTCTGACAACGCCTTTCTCAGATGTTCCTGGGGCTTGATCGCGGACATTTCTTAAGCCCGACTGGCCAGTGCAAGGCGTTCGATGCGTCGGCTGACGGGTACTCGCGAAGTGAAGGTTGTGGAGTATTTATTCTGAAGCGACTCTCCGACGCTCTTGCCGAAAACGACCGAATATTAGGCGTCATCCGCGGGATCGAAGTGAACCAAAGTGGACTAGCTCATTCGATCACACATCCCCACCCTCCGACCCAAGCGACTCTCTTCAAACGTGTTCTAGAGAACTCAAATATAGATGCCAGCCGTGTCAATGTCGTTGAAGCGCACGGCACCGGGACGCAAGCAGGTGACCCGAGCGAGCTCGAAAGTATCAGGAGCGTATTCGCAGTTCAAAGATCTCCCGACAATCCCCTTCATATCACATCCGTCAAAGCCAACATCGGTCATCTAGAAGCAGCGTCGGGGGCAGCTGGGCTTGCAAAGCTTCTCCTCATGCTCGAGCATAAACGCATCCCGCGCCAAATCTCACTAAAGCTCCTCAACCCACGGATCGCACCCCTTGATTCTGACCATACTGTCATCGATACGATAAATGTCCCTTGGTCTCCCTCTCACAAAGGCATGACTAGGCTAGCATTACTGAACAATTTCGGAGCTGCTGGATCCAATACAGCCCTCTTACTCGAGGAGCATCCGAAAGCTCGTGCTCAGGACGTACCACACGAGATGTCCTACGTTTTCGGGCTATCAGCCAAGGATGACACCACGCTCGACATACTCCGTTCGAAGTTCCTGCATTATCTGGAAGGGGGGGAGGAAGTCTCGCTTGCTGATACTGCTTATACGTCGACGGCGCGCAGACAGATCTATGACCACCGATTGGCTGTTTCTGCGAACACCGTTCAAGATCTCATGGAGAAACTGCGAAAGGCCCTCGCGGTCCAAACATCAGCTAAGGATGCGCGACTAATATTCGTGTTTTCTGGTCAAGGTGGCCAATACCTAGGGATGGGTCGCTCTCTCTATCAAACATCAGCGCTCTTCAGAAAGCACATTGACGAGTGCCATGAAATACTTATGACAGCCGGCTTTCCTGGCGTCCTTGCAATCATTACTGCGGATGCTCAGAACAGCGGCTTGTCTACTTCTGAAGAGTTTGAAGCGTATCAAGCGTCCATTCTTTCCCTTCAATACGCGCTGGCAAAATTATGGACTTCATGGGGTCTATCACCTGCAGCCGTTGTGGGACACAGGTAAGCCGTCGTTTTCTGACATTCATATGAGTATCTCAATTTATATACTATAGTCTCGGGGAATACGCCGCATTGGTCATCGCGAACGTCATGTCCCTGAAGGATGCGTTGCTTATCGTCGCTAACCGCGTCCGACTTATGGTGCAAAAGTGCGCCCTCAGCACAACGGGCATGGTGGCGGTGAACTTGGGACCAGCCGCCTTGCAAGAAGCACTACAATCTTCTCCCGATTTCTCTGTGCTCTCTATCGCATGCTTCAATAGCCCGATCGACTGCGTTGTTTCCGGGCCATTAGTCGAGTTAAAAGCATTCAAAGCGTACCTCGATGCCCAGATCCGTTGCAAGAACGTTCTCCTCGCGGTCCCCTTTGGGTACCACAGCCCAGCGATGGCTCCGCTTCTGGATGACCTCACTGCAATAGCTCGGCGCGCCTCGTTCAAGGCACCGACAATTCCTGTCGTATCCAATGTTCTTGGAGAGGTCGTTTTACCTGGTGATTCCTCCGTGTTCAAAGCAGCATATTTCGCTCGACATTGTGCAGAGCCTGTTCAGTTCGATAAGGGCATCCAAACGTTGGTTGCCAGTTCATCGAAAGCGTCAATAGATGCGTGGATCGAAATCGGTCCTCACACCACGACACTTCCCATGCTGAAGGCCAACAGCAGTCTTCCCCGAAGCAGTATGCTCCTCGGGTCCCTTCGGAAACAGCAGGATCCTTGGGCAACGCTCACGACAAGTCTTTCTCAATTGTACACCGCTGGCGTGAACGTTCGCTGGCGGGCCACATTTGCGCACGTTCCCGTCAGCTGCATCAGCCTTCCCTCGTATCCGTTCTCTCCCAAGAAGTTCTGGGTCGAATACAAGGAACCGAAAGCGGCGATCGATGATGAAACTTCCCAATCCTCTCTATCGCCATCAATGTCCACCCAGTACTCCATCCTAGATCGCTGGACGCAGCGCCCATCCCCGGAAAACGGCGGAGTTGCTATCTTTGCGACACCCATCGGAAGTCTCGCGGGTTGGATCAGCGGCCACAAAGTGGGGGGCCTGTCTCTTTGTCCGGCGTCAATTTATATCGAACAGGCTCTCGCCGGTATTCGCCTTGCCTGCGATCACCTCGGGATTACACTTCAAGATACACATACAATCATTCGTCAGTTGATTTTCGCGAAGCCTTTGGTCTATAACGAATCCGTTGCGCGAGTTGTTATCACAACGATTACCGTCCAGGACAGATCCGGCACCTTCAGCATCAGCTCGCTCGTCCATCCATCCCGCGAGGAGACTATCCATGCACACGGCGAATACCGACTACAGTCGACGCTACAGACTGTCACCAAGTTCAGTCGAACTCTGCCGACAATCTCGCGCTACATGGCGGCCGTCGTTAGACCAAGCACCGGACAACCGCCCGAGGTCTTCTCGACTCGGACTGCTTATGAGGTCATCTTTCCTAGGGTAGTCGACTACTCGAAGAAGTATCACACCATGCGTTCAATCACCGTGGACGCCAGTAGCATGGAAGGATGCGCGGATGTCTGCCTCCCTAGCGATTATGACCGTGGAAAATTTGTCGTCCATCCTGTTTTCATGGACACACTGCTTCATGTTGCAGGTTTTGTTGCCAATCTTCAAGGTGGCCCGAACGATGCATTCATTTGCAGCGAGGTCGGCACCGTCAAGGTCATTCCTCACCTGGTCAGCAACGACGCGTCATATAAAATATATTGCAGCAACGCGTGGGTTCCGGAGGACGGCATGGTGCTTGCGGATGCCTATGCAGTGCTTTCTGCGGAGCCGAAGAAGATTGTCGCACACATGAAAGGCATGCAATTCCGTCGAGTCCGCCTTGATAGACTCAAACGAGGACTCTCCCTCGCATCTGGGAAGGTTACGGAACCTCAACCAACGATCTCCTCCAAACATGAACAAGTCAAGGCCTCCCGCTCTTCTCCCGCCACCACTACCATGGCTTCGAGCTTGCAAGACACCATCATCGATATAATGTCACAGACCTGCGACCTCAAACCACAGGAAATGGATCTTAACACGGATCTAACTTCTCTTGGTGTCGATTCCCTGATGTCTATCGAAGTCTTTGGCAGACTGGCTCATGCTTTCCCAGACGCAAACCTGAACGCTCACACGCTATCGTTCTGCACGACTGTCGCGGATATCATCCGGGAAGTTTCGACGAAGTTGAAATCGAGAACTTCTGTAGGAAGCGAGTCTCCGACAACAACTTTTAGTGGGACCTCTACACCGAGGACTTTGGTACCGGATGATGTACTGTCGGAACCCACTCACTCATTGGTCGACGGAGAACCTGATGTCAAACGAATCCTTGCCTCAATCCTTGACGTCGCCATCCATGATATCGAGGATGACATTGATTTTGAACTTTTGGGCTTGGATTCCCTCACATCGATCGAGGCTCTTCATGCATTAAAGGCGGAGTTCGGCTTGGAGCTGCCGAGTAATCTTTTCACGACATTCCCCACCCTGCGGGCGCTCCAGTCTCACCTAGCCTCTCAACTCGTAAAGCCTTCGGAAACACGCCCACATGTTGCCAGGAAGACGACCAAGGCTACGTCGACGAACTTTAGTACTATGATCAACTTCATGCGACTCGATACGGTCCCACTCCCCATACAACATTCTGACACTGGACGCCTTCCATTATTTCTCATTCACGATGGAAGTGGTCTAGTAAATTATCTTGAGCGCCTTTCTCAGGTGGGGCGGCCTCTTTGGGGGATCCATAACCCAAACTTCCCAACTGCTCGTCCTTGGGATAGCGTTACTCAGATGGCAAAGGCGTATGCGGGTTACATTGCAGGCGTCGCTACTGGACCTGTCTTGCTCGGCGGTGAGTCCTTTTGGATGTCGAGATATACTTTGCTGACGTTTGCATAATAGGCTGGTCCTTCGGAGGCGTAGCTGCGTATGAGGTCGCTGGACATCTTGAAAAACTGGGCACACACGTTCAAGGAATCCTCTTGATTGACTCGCCCAGCCCCATCAATCATGTACCGCTCACCGACTCGTTGATCGAATCCGTCCTTGACCTCGACGACCGGAGCTCCAACTCTGAGCTCGGAAGGTTGGTGAAGGCTCAGTTCTCCATGAACGCGCGCCTGCTGGGGAAGTTCAAGCCCGAACCCGCAGTCGGTCGTTGCCCACCCTTAGTGCTACTTCGTTCCAAAGAAGGCTTTAGCCCCGCAGGTGTTCAAGTTCCTGCTTGGTTGTCAAATCGCACCGACCCAAGTATGGCCACAGCAGGATGGGACACTTTGTCTGGTGGTCTAGTAAAAATCATAGACATCCCCGGACACCATTTCCAGCCTTTCCATCCCTCGAACGTGCGTTCCTATTAGAATATTCCTTTTTTCTAAGGCTCACAAAAATTATAGGTCCAGGACGTTTCAATGCGTATAATCGAAGGTTGTGATTATCTCGAACGGCAGTAGGAGGGTGGCCGTGGTTTATTTATTGTCGTAGAGCCGTGGACGGACCAGAGCCCTCTTATAATATACAGTGTACTTCTACCCTTCCTAGTTTACGGAGTTCAGTCTACCCTTCCTACTTCACGGAGTTCAGCTATTTATCCATCGACATCAGTCGCAGTAGAGCTAATGCCTTTAACCGATTCAGAGCTTTGTCTAGCTATAATTTACCGTGTATCTCGTTTTTCCCACTTGAAGTGAATACGTTCCAATCTCCTGCCGTAATGTCATAAACTATATTATAAAGATCTAGCATAGTGCAATGGTGCATAGCGGGGTATCATGAAAAGGGAACGAAAAAGGAGTTAACGAGCAAGACCTTAATCCAATTCGTCATCACGCGATCCACGTCGGCTCAACAGAAAAGTGGGCCTTAGGCTTGTACTTTTTCTTTTTCTTTGACTCCTCAGGAGGGTTGGCGTCCATGCGAAGTCGAACCGTCCTGTGAACATTGACACCATTTCTTTTCTGCTTAGGGATGAACCTTGGGCGTGCAAGATTCGAACTGCAGTCGAGTCAAGTAAATAGAACAGAGTCCACGACATGCGACGGGACAAACACACGCACCTGAAGTACGTTATCCATTCGTTATTCCCATTTTGATAGCGCAAGTTCAAAGGAAGAATTTCCAAAACCCACCAGCTGCGCTTGATTTTGAGCTGGTCATATATAGGCGACAGAGCATCCCGCAGATCCTCCAGCTCCTCGTCTATGTGCTCGATGTTCCCGTTCGCGGGGGCCGTGACGGTCACTGCATACTCGGCCTTGGCCTCCCTCCTGAGGCTAGAAAGTAATTGTCGAAAGAAAGAAGGTTTCTTCAGCATTTGATAAGCCTCAGAGCCGACAGGCAATGGAGGACGTCTCGGAGTAACGTATGGGAACAGAGTCGATGGGTCGAGGCCGATTGTCCTTAGTGCTTGCGAGTCGAACATGATTCCCGAATTTGTCTTGAAACACTCCCGTACCATCCAACGAAGGGAGATACGAGCGAGCGAATGCCGAGTTTTGTTAGTAACGGATCCTCCACCAACATCTGAAAAAGAAACCGTCAGATGAAGGACGGAGGTAGTACGATGAGAAAACAGACCACAATGGCAACCCTGACGGAGACAAATAATATGTGACCACGAAACTTCATTGAATGAGGTTTTGGAACGCACCGAAAACCAGACCTCCTGAATGTCAGTCACATGCTTCTCCTTCTGAGAATAGATTCGCTCGAAATTACTTAGCCTCCGTTCCTCTTCCGATTCCTTCGGCGTTCTCAAGGTGGAAGACTGATATGACAGACTGCCTTTTCGATCCTTCTCCTTAAGAGGCTGGGGTGAACTCGTGACGACAGGTTGTGTTTGTACGCCTAGGTGTTGTTCCTCGACGGTAGGCCGGTTCCACAGGTTGGCTTTGAACTTTGCGCGGCGCTCATCGAGGGCAATCGCATGCCGAAAATTGCGGACGATTGTGTTGGATGTCGTGAAAGGTAATCTTTTCGGAATGATGCCAACCGAGTCAACCGTGTCCCTGCATGTAGAGATTAGATCACGGAAGCTATTCTTGGTTTCACGACGCACCAAACCCCGAGAAACTCGATGTCGACATCCACGGAGAAGGCTAGCATGAAAGCGTTGGACTGTTCCCATCCGACATCGTCGGCGCGTGTGTACATCTTGTAGGCGAACGGAACTTGTTGATGATTATCGGCAGGAAGGAGGCCGACCTTGTGAATCATTCCTGCAAGGCTGTAGCATCGTTAGACCTAACTTTTAGTCTCCTTGCCGTTTGACCAACCTTCGAGCCGTGTATGCCCCCCGGGAGAATCCTGTCAAATTGTGGCGATTAAAGAAATTGCATTGAGTGAAAACTGTCTTGACAAACCGAAAATGCAGATCTTGTCTCCTTCGACGTCTATGTTGCACTAAGTTGAGCGGAGGTGGCTGCAAGGCAGAATTGGGAACATACAGTTCTGCATCAAAAATTCGTAACCACCTTTCAAACGCGATCAATAACCAGATACTAGAGTCAAGGAGTCGGATGATAGGTACTCATCACATGTGCATGTAGATTCCATGCAAACATCTCGTCCAAAGTCTGGTTAAAAATGTCGGATTGATCGACTCGGCGAGGGGAGGAAATGACCAGACCTTGTGTATTTTCGACGTGAATGGGGTTGCGACTTTCGGTGACATGTACGTTCCGATGCCAGCCTATGGAGAAATCGTTCGTAAAAATGAAAGAATATGCAGCTGCAGGCGTTAATCACCTGGTAATAAACCATCTGCTTTGAGCGGTCATTTTTCTTGAGTAACGACACGAGTTGGACAATGTTGGAATTATCGCCGTCAAATTGATCTCCAGTTCCATCGAAGCAAAGTACGAGCGTTCGATTCGGATGCTCCGGCGGTATCGTTGGTGGTGTTAAACGTGGATCTATTGTCATTTCCTTGCGCATAGGCTGGCGTGTATCGAAGTTTGAAATGGGCTCCGAATTTGTTGTCGTAAGGGTGATCCCAGAGAAGGCAGAAGTGAGGGTGGGACGCCCCGAATTGTCGCCGTGGTCGACGACGGTGTCTGTCAATGAGAAAGCTGTCCCTTCTTGAGCGTGTTGGATCGACATGTCCTTTTAAATATGAGGGGGAGTGTGAACAAGATGGGAGGTCGCTTGGGGCCACAGCCACGCTCCTTATGCACCTCTCTGGAGACGGAGCGAAGCGAATAACACGGAGGCTGCTTCGAGGAGGCGCTTGTCTGTAAGGGCACATCTGATGTCGCCTAACCAAAAGAGTATAGAGCAGCTGATCGACTTGTCAAAGTGATGATGGATTTCGAACAACACCACCTAAGCACAGTATGGTCTCTCGGTACTCACGCATTATAAACGTTCACTTCAAAGCTATTCCAGTCATTAATTGTTCTCGAATCATTGAATTCAGAAAGGTGCCCTACAACGTTGACGCGAACTTGTATACTCATCTTTAAATACCTTTCTAGAATGGGCTTCGGGCTCATCGATCAACGTTTCACTCCACTCTTCTGTGAGTTGAACAGTTTCGTAAATATGTCCTGAATGTACTTACTAGCATGAATAGTACATCCTTGCGTCGATTGGCGACATTCTTCCGAAGCTGCGGAGATGATGATCGTCGGTAAAAGCCGGCTCAGGGTTGTAATTGAGCATTTGTTCCGCATCACTCGTGGCCGCATATGGATAATCCACGAGAACCATTTCGAGGTTTCTATTCTCTCCAAACCACCAATTCATATTCTATTGGCCTCGACATCGTGACCACCTAATTATCTGCGACTTTGATGACAGCTTTAGCTTTATTCGTTCCCTTCTGAACCGCAAGAATGACATCTCCAACTTTGTCCAAGCCGTTCGAAATTTCTTCAGTGTACTTGAGCTCGCCGTTTGCCAGTTTTGCAGGAACGGTGGCGTAGAATTCGGCGTCGTATTTGGGTTGCAGTCTGGTCACAATGAAGCCGTTAATGGACAGCGACTTGCCAACCACGAGCATCATGTTCTGGTATTCCAGTTCATTGGTGAGTTGCCCGAATATTACAGGACACGATCACTTACCTGGATAGGTTTCCCTCCAGTGTTGTAACCTGAGAAAAGTCAGAATATACTTCAGCACTTGAAAAGAAGCGCTTTACCGGATATCATTCCACATTCCTGTCACATTGGAATATATCAGAGGCATTTGAAGGTAAGAGAAAGTGAATACGAACGATGAACCGGGCCCCAGTGTTGGCAGCAACGAGCGCCTGGTCCAAAACCTCTCCACCGACATTGTCCCAGTATCTGATTCCTCCTTGGTGAGCTTTTTCGATGCAATCATTAGAAATTGACTTACACATCGATGGGGCCGTGCTTCTCCAGAACTTCGGCCGTGTTCGTCGTCTTGTAATTGAAAGCTACATCGGCGCCGATGGATTCCATGAACTTGACCTTCTCATCGGAACCTGCGGATGCGATGACCTTGAGCCCGTCGAGCTTGGCTAATTGAATAACGAGTCTGAGATGGGATGGGTAAGCAGAGAGGAGTAAGGTCGGACTGCTAGCGACTTACGATCCAACGGGCCCTATACAAAGGGTCAGTATAAAAGAATATGGTACAGTACTGGGATATACACACCTCCACCGGTGGTGACAAAAGCAGTCTCTCCCTTGATTCGCGGTCTGTAAGTAAGTTAAGACCTGTTGACGGGATGCGGCTGACATTGTTCGCTTTCGAATACTCCTTCCAGGCCATATATGCAGTCTTGCCTACAACAGTCTCCTGGTCAGTCCTGATGTACTTTTCAACATGCACTGTTATGTACCTGGCATCCCCGCAGCACCGACGTACACAGACCAAGGGAGGTTGTGTTCATTCTTGATGGTGGTCAGCCCCTCAAGGTTCTTCCTTACACTGTATTCTTCATGAGCTGGAAGCATATAATGTCAGTGACACTCTCGTGTAAACGAATCAAAGGGCCTCACATAGTAATCCATAGATGTGGTCTCCCTGTTTGACCTCCGGAAGCTCCGAACGCACAACGACGCCGACGCCATGGCTAGCTATTCTATGAACGTGATTTCAGTATTGTCTCCGACGCCTCAGACAAATAAACTCACGGTTCGCCGAGAGTGAAAGGTGGCTAACGACATGTCTGTTAGACGGAAAGCATCCCATGCTGCTGAATCCACTCACCGAATATGATTTAGCTTCGGGTGCCCGCATCCTTCCCCTCATATATGGGTCAATCGAGAGAACTAGAGTCTTCACGAGGAATCCGCCATCCAGACTGACGTTATCGACGTCGATCGTCTTTGTGTCATCGTAAACAGTTGTCTTTCCAGGCTCAGGGAAACCTAAGAAATTACGTTAGACCCAGTAATGCTTGTCCAGTCCCTCTTACCTGTTGGGACTGAGTTGAAGAGTACTCGAGCGTTTCTGGTGGGTGACATTGTAGAGGTTGGATAGTATAGATGCTTCGAGACAAGTTTGTAATCATCATTGTCGAGGAGAGGTCTATATATATACGCCCTTCGCTGATCCGGGCATCAACGTAGCCGGACGATCACCAACTTAGTAAGATTTTTGAGCCTTGCTTGGCCAAGGCTTTACTGATTATGAAGCTATAAGCTATCTCAGCAACTTACGCAGCCACTGTTCCTCGAGGGACGGTAGCGAGACTTCTGCGCTCTTCTGTCCAATGTGGTTACACAGCAGCATGGTGAGTTTGACACTTGAAGTTGACTTGAAGGCCAAATCAAACGTGTTGCTAACATGACATCTGACGGAAAGGGGCTCAATCAATCACAATCGTCGAGCATACGATTAGTCCAGAACCCAAGTTCGTTACTGACTTCGGGTGGACTACTTACTCTGCGAGTAGGTCGGTGTGTGCTAAATCGTTTCGACAGGGAATGACGAATCATTAGAAGTCGAAAACTCCATAGCCCCGGATCCTTACATACATGCCAAGGCCAGTACTCAAGCGCATTCGACGGTACGTATATCCTCGCTGAGATCCCGTTTTCTCTCAATGTCATGTGTGGCACAATCAAGAATTTTCCATTCATGCATGAAAGGTTATTATCTGTGTTCACAACAACGTCGACATGCCATATACCAGCAGCGGGTCATCTACGGCCGACCGGCGACCGCCATACCGTGGTCATGCCGTGTATGTAGCGACGGACATCGCCTGTTCATGTTAAGATTCCGGCAGGCTAATTTACGTCCTCAAGGTGTGTACGAATTGCTTATAATTGTGGTGCAAAAGGTCTTGAACACGGCTTGGCAATTTGAACGAGGAACACAGCTTACTGCTCAGATAGATAGAGGTCTTTGGGAGTGGCTACACGCCCTCAGTGACTCAATGTAGACAGACGTTGATAATGACGGTGACTCAACGTAGACCAGGCATTGATAATGACGAAACAATCTTCAGGTCGTCTTCCCGTATCGGATTACGCCACAGTTCTGCCCACAGTGTTGCTATTTTGAGGTTGCGTGCCGTATCCAGAAATATACCTAGATCGCTTGGAGTCACATATGTGATCTCCCCGCACTCATTAATCTATGGTCAATTCCCACAACCTCCGTATCAGATGAGATTGGGCACTATAAAACCGACTGACACTGTGACGAGAGCAGCTTGTTAATTTCAAAAAGCGGTGCTCGACCGGTGCCGTGAAGATATCGAGAGCCTGAGAGAATCATTAATGATCATCATTCTGATCTTTAATTTCATAGAATGTAGAGAGGCCTGGACAGTCATACTGATGTAGATTCCATCGAATTAAACTCGAAGAAAGAGGGTGTAAACCGAGAGATTGACACTCACTGAAAGGTGATCCTGACACACATGGACGCATGCACCATTGCTTCGTATCCCTCAATTCGAAAATGAAAGATTCTGTCAAGCTGCGGAGGAGATGGACGGTAAAAGGCTACCGTTATACTGGAAGAACACTGAGAAGCGTTTGAAGGGTGAATAAAGTGTGATAATGATCACTGGGATAGAAGCAGACAAGTTGACAACCAGTGCGCTCAGACTTGGGTTGTCCGACATCACGGCACAGCAGCACTGCCTCAAGAGAAAGCAATTAAGTGGCAGCAAGAAAGCCCTGAACGGGGTGGGAGCGCAGCGGGGATTTATCGGCTGAGCTTGCTCAAGGCTGCATTCGTCAAGCATTCGGCGCGAGAGGCAGCGCGGCAGCGGCAGGGCGGCGCTTATCCAAAAATTAGGCGCGGCGGTATTACTATTTGGGCTCAAGGGCCCAGCCAACTGCATATAAACACCATCAATGAGCGACTGCCGCGTCTTTTATCGGCATCATTGCTCTCCTCCTTGGTTCCGTCTCCGTACCTTTCCATGCTATAGGAACAGGGTCATCTTCGGTTCTATGTACATCACGGCCTTCGGAAGCCTTTTCTGTCGTTATCGGCACACTCAATCTTTCATTGCCCGTTAAACGGTTATCACCGGTGTTTGCAGATGAAGTGACTCTCCTTATGCGATATCGAACTGAGCTCTAGAACGACGGAGATTGTTACTCTGCCGCCGTATGTTACTACTCGCTGAGCATCTCTGTGAGAACTTGTTCAACTGGAGTCTATAATCACAAGTATATCGATTTTTCGAACACAGTTCTTAATGTGATACTTTGGGACAAGCAAATATGTAATTCGGAGACTTTTGACCGCGCGCAACGATCGTGAGGACTCTTTGTTTCTTGCCATTAGGATCTACTGCGCAGTTGGCACTGTCGGGTCTGCAGTTTGACTATCAGAAGTGAATGTGAGTTCAATCCATCAGGTATCCTGGTGATCCACTCACATCCAGATGATAGTAGTGGTCTTGTCAACAAGGTAGCGTGCTTCACCGATGATGGTATGGAAAATGTGTTTCGCTGTGAGTACTTCCGAGTCCGGTGTCTCGGGCACAATCTGTTCAATTGGCGGTAACGAATACTCACAGCCGCAAGGACACTGGCGAAGGCAGAAAAGACAAAGAGGACTCGAAAGTACATGTTCAGATTCGGGGGTGCTATGAAGTGTGCAACTGCGTAAGTCCAGGAGCGGCCGAGCTTATAACCTATTCCCTATGACACTGACCTGATTTTGCCATTTGGTACCGTCCTTCTTCTCATCACATTCCCTTCCGTCTTCTCAGGAACATATGCGATTGTACCTGCCCAGGCTTTCTTAGCCTTCAGTACTTCGTAAGAACTCCTTCAAGAGGGGGATATCACATCTAGGGTCAGGCTGCACAGGCTGCGTTTGTCGTCTGTTCTGCTTCCCACACATCTTTCGGCGCAGAACCACAAAGGAAATATCTCCCCTTTACCTTGCGTTTCACATCCAGAAACGGCGGAAACCCTATTCTGCAAGGACTGTGAAGGGACTCACGGCCACATTGCCTTCATTTCACAGGCTTGATGCTCGCGAGACTCTGGTTAGCGTAGTCTCCTATCCCATTCTGGACGCAAACTCGGACATGGGAGATATATGAAGGGGTGAGAAGGATATCATCAACCCATTGCCGGCGATGTCGGGTGGTACCAACACAATGCACTTTTCTGCCCTGATCTACCTCTCCATGCTGCTCTCGACAGTCTATGGTGGGGTTGGCCCAAGCACAGACTTGCACATTGTGAACAAGGTCGTTGCCCCTGATGGCTTTTCTCGATTGTACATTGTCGCCGCCCTATGTGAAGTTCTGCATTTTAACCCATGACACTGCTAGGGCTGTTGTAGCTGGCAGCACCGCTGGTAATGCTGATTACCCCGGACCTCTCATCACGGCGACAAAGGTTACCCATGGAATATGAGCGGTCTGTGAAGCCATCTAACCATCATGCAGGGAGACACCTTTAATCTCAATGTCATTGATTCTCTTACCGATCCCACCATGTTGCGGGCCACGAGTACCGTGTGTGCTTCTCATTGTACGAGGCTTACGCCGTCCTTACATTATTGTTCACACAGCATTGGCACGGTTTCTTCCAGGCAGGTTCTAGCTGGGCTGACAGCCCAGCTAATGTGACCCAATGTCCAATCTCTCCGGGGCACTCTTTCTTGTACAGTTGCGGACAGCCAAACACGACAAAATTATTGGTCGAATTATCAGCACCGCCGCAAACAACTGAGAGCTTCAAAAACAGTCAGAACACGTACCTAGAAGCTACCTGAAGACGTTTGTACGAGCCGTTTTGCCCAATTCAAATTTTTTTTTGAAAAACCCTCAAAAATTTGGCCACCCTCAAAAAAATTGGCTAAAATAATGAAAAAAAGCGGAATCGAGAGAACTCGGTCCGTAGCGCATGAATCCGAAAGAAAAGAACACCACAGATTGTAATTGATCCGCAAAATAAATCAACATTTTTGCCTCTCAAGTGTTGTCTCCAGCTCAGTTAAACCTCATATGGCACGCGGCCGGCCTCCTAAACGTCCCAGACACACTGGAGGACTTCGAAATCAGCAACCCCACGATATTCGCGACCTTGAGAAACATGTCGAGCGATGATGCGAGCCTCGATCCTGAGTCCGAAAATGAGGTGACTGATGCCGAGCTCCTTTGGGAAATAGCGGAGGTGGAAAATGGAGAACAGATGGCTGATGGGCCGGACTCAGATGGGTGGGAGGATGAGGAGCTTCAGGAAAAACTGGCTGCCCTTGCTGAAAATGAAGGAGATGACCTCAAGGATGAACCATGGCTGCCATTCCATGTCAGAAGGAAGAAATTGAAAACAGGTAAAGTACATCACCAGAGAAGGAATACACATTGAAGAAAACACCCAGGACGACCTAAAGAATATGTTAAGGGCCCGGATGTCATGAGCAAGTCGGAACGCACGAGGAGGCGATATCGCAAGTCCACGCGAGGCCAAATGCTCACATGTGTGTGCAGCCGACAGTGTCAACTGTTGCATGGCTCGCCTTCTTAGCCAGCAGGATGACTTCAAACACCAAAAATCTCAGCTTGAGATGTTGATCAAGGAAGCGGGACACGAGTGTATTTTTCTCCCAAAATTTCACTGTGAACTGAATCCAATTGAAATGGTGCGTGTTCAACAAATCAAACTTTGAAATTAATTCTAATGTAATTTATCAAGTACTGGGGCTGGGTCAAATATCGCTACAGAAAAGTTCCCAAGAAGACCTTCGCAGAGGCAAAGGAGCTGGAGGAGACGAACCTTAATGCATGCCCGGACATCGTGATTCGGTGTTTCATCAATCGTCTTGGAGATTTATGAGCGCGTATCGGATAGGTCTCACGGGACAGGCAGCTGTGTGGGCCGTACGCAAGCAGAAGCAGCATCGGCAAATCTCTCAGCAGGCGTTGATGTCTATCGAGGCTGTTCTAAACTGATTGAGTGTACCTTAGGCCTCACAGAGGTACATAGAATTCGAAAATTTTCTGCCAAAAATTTGGCCACCTTAAAAAGTCATAATTTTCGTGAAGTAAGACCGTTTTTGGGCATTTCTCAACTCTCTGAGTCCGATTCTGAAGTCAGTTTCAGGCCAAACAAAGCTGTTCAACCACAATCAAAATTGTCGTGTTTGGCTGTCCACAACTGTATACGTTCCAAAGTGCTAATCAGGCCGGAACATTCTGGTACCATTCGCATCTGTGTAAGTGCTCGCAAAACTGTTGTATCTTGGACTAAATCTCCCACCAACGTCTAGCAACTCAACGTTGTGATGGCCTGAGAGGTGCTATGGTGGTGTACAACCCGTCAGACCCTCATTTATTGCTGTAAGCATCTTGTTGGATTCCTCCCCATGGAGATGCTGATTTTACCAATGTTAGCTATGACGAAGACAATGACAAGTTACGCTCTTGTTGGAACCTTTTTAAGTTGATCTCATGAGTATCTCAGATGATATGGTCATCACTTTGGGTGACTGGTACATGCGCTCGCCTCTGCATGAACGTCATTTTGATCAGATAACTTTGTAGGTACCATGTCCCAGCCCCCTCGGCAGGTCGTGTTCCAACCCCCACTTCAACTCTCATCAATGGTAAAGGTCGCTACGCTGGCGGGCGTGCCTTGGCCCTCTCAATCATCAATGTTGTTAGCGGAAAGCGATACAGATTCCGTCTTGTCTCCCTCTCATGTGATCCTAATTATTTGTTCTCGATTGATAGCCATATAATGATAGTAATCGTTCTCTGTGGTCAGATGAATTGCTGACCTGTCTCCCAGACAATCATTGAAGTGGACGGTGTCGACATTACACCTCTCACCGTTGTTGACAACCTCCGAATCTTTGCTAGCCAATGTTACTCGTTCGTCCTCACCGCCAACCAGCCTGTCAACAACTACTGGATGCGCGCAGAACCTAATCTCGGCACTACCGGCTTCATTGGTGGGCTGAACTCCGCTATCCTTCGCTACGCAGGCGCCCCATCACAGACCCCATGACATCTCGAACACCCTTTGTCAACCCAATGTTCGAGACCAACCTCCACCCGCTTGTCAACCTTGCAGCTAACAGATTGCCCGTCAAGGGTGGTGTGGATTACGCTAACCACTTCGCTATCACGTTTGCGGGTGGGAAGTTCAACGTCAACAGCACGTCTTTTGTCCTGCCCACTGTCCCGGTTCTCCTTCAGATCATGAGCGGCGCAATGACACCGGGCTCTATCCTGCCCGCGGGAAGTATGTACTACCTTCCTGCGAACCAGGACATTGAACTCTCCTTCTCTGGAGGTGGACCTGGTTTCCCCGTAAGTTCTATTTTTCATGGTGCATTACCAATGAAGTGGCTGTCGTTGTTCAATAGCATCCCCTCCATTTGCACGGTGTAAGCTACCACTTGTTTTCAATGAAAACTCTTCTAACACACACCTTGCCAGCATACTTTCTCTGTTGTGCGCAGTGCCAGAAGCTCTGTATACAACTACGACAATCCGGTGTGCCTCTCTCTCCTTCACCCAGCATAGAGAAATGTCTGACAGTAAATATAGGTCCGCCGTGATGTTGTCTCGGCTGGAGCTGTCGGGGACAATGTGACCATTCGTTTCAGGACAGATAACCCCGGACCTTGGATTCTCCACTGGTACACCCCTTCTTGCCTCACATGGTGTATACAAGTCAACTAAAGAAATCATTGTTATAGCCACATTGACTGGCACTTTGAGATGTATGTTCAATGTTTCATTTATCGTGTGTTCTCTTCTAAATCAACTGCATGAAATCAGCGGTCTCGCCATTGTCTTTGCTGAGGACACCCTTACCGTCAACATCGCCGACCCGCCTGGTAAGTCTTACCTTGTTAGAAATGTACTATTGGCATGCTGAACGTGTCTTAGCCGCGTGGGACGATCTGTGTCCCATTTATAACGCAATGGATCCGGGTGACCTTTAAGTGGAGATCTGGATGGAGAGCAGCCATAAAGAAAGGTTCCGCAACTAATTCTGGTAGCACTGGGAAATTTATTTTTGGGCTATATTATTTATGTCAATACCATCAAAATGCAGTTCCAGTTGTAAAGGGAATTTGGTTCGCAAGACCCCATCGGATACAGGCGGCTTGGAATTGGAATGTATTACAGTTGACTATGTTACGTAAGTAACTCAGGTACGCCAAGCGGACCTCGTCAACCAGTGGGTACATAGTTAGATAAAGGAAACGGTAAATTTGTTGGAAGGGGAAACGGAGATAGAGTGTGAAAGATGCGAGGGAAGGGATATGTGATGAGGGGGAGGGTGTGAGGGTAGCAATACCCTTTCACGCTGCGAACGCTTGACGATGCCCCAAATACGGCCAGCAAGACGGATACACGCGGTGTGCCAGAGTGTCGATATGCGGAGTCGCAGACGTTGAACCTGTAGAGCCGTTAAGGATGCATCATTTACGTCGCGTGAGATGTCGTCGAGTTCAGGGATAAGACCATAATAGTACATGGTGCAGCCCAGAGGCCAACTCTCGGAGTCACACGACAGTTTCCTGGCATGTTCGAGAGTGCGTACCTGGCGTGGGCGGGGAACCCGAAAGACATCGAACAACGTTGTGGTGGCCTGGACAAGGGTTTCATCCATCTCCCGACGATGGGTAGCAAATCGTGGGCAGTGGACGAAGATGTGGCGAGCATCTTCGATGGTTGGGCATCCAAAGCGACAGTACAGCTGTTCGCCTGATCGCATACGGGAGGATAGGCGTGCAGCGGTATCGAGCTGATCCGCACGGAGGTAAAGCTGCACGACCGCGGAGTAAGAAGAGCATGCGTTGGTGTACGGGTGGTCTGGAGGGGGGCGAGAATCGTAAAGAGGGAGGTAAATAGAGGAGAAAGAAGGAATGTGGGGAATACGTAGCCGGCGGGCCTGGAGGAAATCAGAAAGGTTGGATTCGACCCAACCGTCCGTAGCGGAAAGTAGGGTGTAGTCGTCCATAAAGAAGGTGGGGACTGGGGCCGGGGGTGGAGGAGGCAAGCAGTGGTGAGAGGAGGAGGCAATTTTGTCGACGAGGCGGTTGAGGTTGGCTGGGGTGGCGGAAGAAGAGGTGTGGGCTCGAACATGTTGGACTTGGAGGGCATTTGTTGGTGTAGCGGAGGATCGCCGGGAGAGGTCCTGAATCCATCGGTACAGGGACCGAGCGGGATTGGACGCAAGGCGGAAGTTTTCTAGAGGGAAGGAGTTAACGAGATTGACCGAATTTAGATGGTCAGTAAAAAGGGATTGCGGGTTAGGGGATGGAGAGGAGAGAGCGAGAATGTGGGCGGCGGCGACGCCGTAGGCTTCCCCCCGGAGTATTGATGCAGAGCCGTGAAAATTGTCAAGGGTGGCAGTGAGCACGTTCCCAAGAGCAACCACAGCAAAGATAACGGAAGGGCGGCTGTCAGGCGGGCGGGTGATGTAGGAAGCATCGGAGGCCATGAGGTTGGGGTCGAGAGGGGTGTGGGCGTATGGAAGGGGGCGGTTTTGGTGTAGTGAGCAGATTGTATGCTCAGCAAGGTGCTGGCGGGTGCGGCGCGGGAGGAGTAGAAGGGGGTCAGCATGAGAGAGGTCGTAAAGGATAGCAGGAAGAAGTTGAAACCAAGAAGTAAAGAGAGGCCAGTCGCGGCGAAGAGAAGTGGGGCAAGAAAGAGGTAAAAAGGTAGGAGAGAAAGAAATCGGGAGATTGGTATCCGGGTCGAAAACCCACGAACCAAAATGAGATAAGGTGGTCATATCATGACGCTGGAAATTATTAAAGGTCCGGGAAGGAATAAGGTCATGGGGAAGAGTAAAGCTGGGGGTAGTGCAAGACAGTGAATAGAGGTGACGGATGTTTACGGAACCGGAAGGGATAAAACTGAGGTCAGTTTGAGCAAGGGTGAGAGACGTGTCGCGGAGGGCGGCCTGGGCGGTTGGCCACGAGTGGGGGATGTGCCGATAAAGGTTGGTGGCATTCCGAGAAATACCCGGGGCAGAGAGAGGCGATGAGCAGTGGTTATACTGACACGACCAGTCTGCCAGGGTTACCTGGGCCATGTGACGGAAAATAGGAATGTGGTGGTTGAGGTCACGATGGAGACCGGAGACGGCGACGGCGTCATTGAGTGTTGAGAAGCACGGGAAGGCGAAACCGCGGTGAGCAGTGGGAAGAGAGAGAATGTCGGACTTGAAGATGAACGGAAAGCCAAGGTACTTATGTACCTTGAGGGCGATTAATTGATCCAGGCGATGAGCGAGGGGGCGGGAGATGGGCTGAAAGGTCAGTAGGGGACGGATTTTAGAGAGCAGGCATTGGGAAATTATCCGCCGAAGGGCGGTGAGGGGTAGACGTTTGTGTAGGACTGGAAAATCGAAATTCTCAATGAGGTCCGCAATGTGGGCGTAGTGGATCTCAGGTTGGTCGATGGGCACTCGCAGGAACACGGTGTGGCTGGTCACTACATCAACGTCGTTGTGAAAGGTCACGGGAGAGGAGGGATCTTGGTAGTCGACTGATGGGATCGAGATAGTGGTGGAGGACGCAGACGGGAAGAGCGGGGAATTGTAAGCGTATAATGCGCTCTTTTTCCACGCAGTTTCCCAGCCATACGTAGCCTGGAAGCGGTCAGCATTGCGAGCAATATGAAGGAGGAGAGGTAGAGAAGAGTAGATGAGAAGACTGTCATCCATGGCTTCGATCATGGAGACCCGGATTGGTGGAGGTTCATATGGGGTGTGAGGCGTGCCATGACGAGCCGCATTGACGGAGGCAATAGAGAGCTCCCCCCGCTGGCCTGACTGGAGGTCGGTGAGCCAACGGTTGCAGAGGCTGGTGGTCAGCGTGCATTTCAGGGGAGAAAGGGAGCCTCCTTGCTTGGTGACGCCGTTGACGTTCTGTGAAGCCGTAAGCGGTTTTGACACGATACGGGACGTCGGCCTGAGAGGATACGTCTAACTGGACGATGGATTGTGGGAGGCCGTAGGCGTGGACCGCGTCGTGGAAGCCTTGGGGTTCGAGCATATCGAAACCCTTCTTTTGGTCGCGTTGAAGGATGTAGAGGGGGGTGCGGGTCCGGGATGCCCACTTTTGTATTTGGGCGATGAGGGAGATCAGATCACGGCCTTGAACGCCGGGTTGGGTGGCGATCTGAGTGTGGGGGATGATGCTGTGTTTAGAAACATATGGGGTGAGCAGTGAATTAAGCCAAGCGAAGGGAAGGTTCAGGAGGAAATTATTACACGTGATCCCCCGATAATTGCTGAGGAAAATGGGGGAGCCGCGCTTGTGTATGGTGGAAATGTTAGTTTCTTTGACGGAGGGAGGGAAATGAGATGTCATGATAGTGAAATTGGCAAGGCGGAGGACAATGAGAAGGGCACGGTCGGGGAGCTTGCAGATCATCCACTTCTCCCAGCCATCAGGCCCGGGAGTCGGACGGGTGTTGCCTTTGCCGAGGAGTTGGCGTAGGCCCAGCAGGTCCAGGGGGCGTGGCCACTGGACGCGATCCAATCACGTGTTAGGGCGTCGCCAATCATGTGAAACCTCCTGCACTGCTCCAGACATTGGACTTGCTCTCTCTGCACCATCTTGAGCGTCGGGGTCTTGTCATAGTTGTAAGGATGGCAAGCCTTGCATATATCACTGTACCTGCCTCCGCGACCCGGCTTCAAGGGGATCCCACCTCGCCCACAATCCAGCGAGCAAAAAGGGTCCTCACCTCGCTCCCATCTCCCTCACCAGCATCCTCGCCAGCTCCTGGTTCAAATGCAAGGACATCGTCATCGTCGGCCTCGATTCCGACGAGTCTTACCTCTCCAACCACCGCCGCTTTCTCCCTGCTCCCACAGATGCTTCTCTCATCGACTTTCCAGCCCTCATCGCTAGGCCCCAAGGAGAAGGATAAGAACTCGACAGGTAGCTCAAACGCCCCCCTACTGTTGACGACGCGAGATCCACTTTCATTGCCTACGACTTCCGCAAATTTCAAGCGATTTGTAGCCAAGGCGGGTCCGATATTTTGGTTTCAGGACCGTGTTGAGGAGGTGGTCATGTGGCGGCGCGGATGGCGCGTCACTGGCGTGTGGATGGCGATATATGCGTTTTTTTGTAAGTACCGCCTTTTTTAGTAGCGCGCGGAACGTCAAGTGTGGACTTATACTGTCTCCTGTTTTAGGCTATTTCCCGAAAATGGTATTCGCAATACCACATGTGGTACTCATCGGGATCATGCTTGCATCCTACCCTTACCCAGATGCTAGCTCGCCCACGTCGACGACAACGTCGACGTCGGCATCACCACCTACACCGTCATCCGAATCTGTTAATTGGCAAGGAAATCTGCAAGCAATCCAAAATCTCATGGGATTAGTGTAAGTCTAGGTTGCAACAATTTTGCACTTTCCAAGAAAAGAAAGGAACCTTAGACTTCTTTTACAGTGCAGACATCCATGACCTCATTCAACCACACACACATCTCCTTCTCCTTTCCCCTGCCCATATCTCCTCCGCAAATTCTACCCCAAGCACCCACCCTCCTTCACCATACCCACCCTACATTCTTCTGGCCCTGCTACTCAGCTTCCCTCCTCTCATCTTCCTACTTTCCTCCCCATTCTTTCCGACCCGCATTGTCTGCCTTGTCGCAGGCCTTGTCCCCCTCTTCGCGACCCATCCACGCGTGCGACCCTTCTTCCTGCCACTCTCGCATCTTGTCAGCGCCAGCAGCATGGAATTGTGCCAAAAGGGCATCACTATCCTCACGCAACGGTATAAACAGATCCGACACGCATATATGCGCCTTTCAAGCAGACTTGGACTTTTAAGGACACAGACGGAGTTCACGAATGAGAAAGGTTTGGATGAGGTGATGCTGTTTCCGTTGCAGACGATTTTGGAACGGCTGAGAGATGATGATAAACTTGATGATGTGTGTTGGCGCGCTGAGATGCGCGAAGTCGAGTTGTGGGAGAATGAACGCTATGCGCGCTCGCGCGTGGGCGCAGGAGGTATGTGGATGTCCTTTCCCCCGTCCTCTTTCGCTTTGTCCCTATCTTCAAGAGATGCGGAAAACTTTCAGCTTCTGCGGTTGAGAGGAACGAGAGGATGGTGTGCATGACTGCGCCAGAGGCACTTGCTGTACTTGTCATCATTGCACGAACTAATATTTGGACGACTTGACAACCCCCAAATCCGCTTTCTTTGTTTATCAGTCTCAATTTACTTTAACCATATAACTAACTTCTTCTTTTCAAGCTACTTCCTCCCCCCGTACAAGCATCGATAGCAGCTTCAGCGCGCCAGCCTATCCAGATGGTCATGGCGTCGACGTCAACAACATATCTGGTCTCCCCACCCGATCCTCCTCTGATACTCCTGATCCTGCAATCATGAGCAAGTCAACCTCAGACGCAATGACGGACTTTCATCGCCCCTCAACCATATCCCTTCCCGCCCATTCATCAATCCTGACGCATCTCGTCCCTCACCCAGCGGATGCGGGCTGGAGCAAAGCGAATTTGCGTCCGGGGGAGAGGCGGGCGTGGACACGGGGGAGGGATGGGTGGGGTGGTATATTGCCGAGAACAAGGGCGGGGAGCGACGGGCATGGGGTACCAGAGAAGAAGGAGCGGGAGCGGGAGGGAGCAGAAAGAAGAGAGGAGGGACAGGAGGCTGAGGGGGTTGTCAGGTCTGTGTCGAGTCTGCTTGCTTGCTCTCTTTTTTGTCTCTCTTTCTTTCGCATATTGTCTCGTTCCAGATCCCCTGGCTTCGATCGTTCCAGATCCCCTGGCTTCGATTGTATCGTTTTTTTTCCATTTAGCCATCTTTTCTCATGTCAAGCTCATCAAGACTAATCCTGTTCCCAACAGCAGCAATCTGACATTCTCACTTGCGCCGGGGTGGGCGTTCGTGCGCACCGAGGGCTGGCGCCGCGATCGCACACGGGCATGGGCTAGCCTCGACTTTGTATCTCCGCACAGTATGTCCGCTTCCGCAGCAGCTTCTACTGTGCTTGCAGGTACGGACATGAGCGGGTGGGTGTATACTAACGATGTCTGGGGCGAAGCTCACCCCGCACCGTATCCGGGGAGTGTGACGCGTCGCCGGAGGTGGGTGAGACGTGTGTGGTTTGACGGGTCTGGGAAGGGAGTGACTCGGGCTTGAGGACACTGTAAGTCTTTGGTCTTCTTTGCAGACGTCTTTCTTTCTTAACACCGGTTTGGAAGGATATACGTATGTATGTACTGTGTACTGTAAGACGTGTGGATTAGGAGGATCGCCCTCGGACTGCAGTCTTCATGATTGACATCAAGGCCATCATCGAGGCTTGTTTTCGGCCTCAATAAGTTGTTGTGCTGTTTACAAAGACTGTTCAATCAAGAATGTACATGAGGGATACCAAAATGTGCTACTATGAGTACATGTAGTATGTCATAGTAATGAACCTGTGGTAACTCAATCAAGGAATACTCAGAGCAACAGGGTAAAGACCGTCATAAACAACGAGGGCTACAGTCTGATGTTGTTCCCAATCCTCTCTGTGGCGTATTGCCATGCATCAATAATTGTCGGTCCGCACAGTGCCCGGAAAGGCACTTTTTGTGTTCCCTGTGTCTCTTTTTTTCATGTAGATTTGACCGTCTATGCACATCAGCCAAACCCAAAAAACAGTCTTCCACGGGAAATGCACCTTTTGAGACACAAATGATCATCTGACCCCCTGTCAGGCTGACGAAGTTTCCGTGGCCAGACAAATCTTTGAATATCTCTTTACTGGAATGGTCGGGCTGCATTTGAACGCGAAGGTACGGTTGACTTGAGCGAAAAAGTGACAAGGTCCACAATTTGGGAGGGGCCTGGGTAAAATGCACATCGTCAAGATGCAGAACATGTTGAGGAACGAAAGCTAACCTCTGTGCTGGACTCCAGCAGTACATCGAACGTAGTCGGTTCCGAATTTATGGAGGATTTTCGTGCTAGCGACACATAGCGAATTGCGCCCCATAAGGTGGTGGTACTTCGCGTAGTTAACCCAGATTACTCTCTGAAAAGCCTGCATGAAGAGGCATAGTGACGTACCTAAGACGCTTCCTTTCTTTGATGTCATACACTGTGTGTGAAGTGTTGGCAACAGATCCAAGAACGTGGACGGGATGGGACATACATACTAGTTGATGGACAAATCTGCCCTTGGTTGGCGCAATTATCTCCACATCGTCTTCCGATTTTCCCGCGTCGCGTGCCGCATCGCCGAGCTCGCCGCGCCACCTTGCCAACGTGTTGCCTTCCACATCGACATTTTCTTTGCGTGATATCCTCGTTGTTACCCTGCGTAATGCATTATCGTTGGGTAAAACCTTGGTCTCCGTCGAAACCTGGGCGAGGATCAGCACCAGGTTGGGCTCGCCGGGTACCACCGCTAGATTCTGTAGATAAAGATTATGGAATGTGTGGAGTTTCATTTTAGGAGAGCCCTTCGAGTCGGGCTCGGAGGAAGGACTGGTGGTCTAGGATATAATCAATGTATTGCTTGGATTGAGTGTTTCTGGAGGTACCAGTTTATACAGGCTGTCTCCTTGGGCGCAGAGAAGATCGGCTACCGTTGTTGATCCAGAACTGTCACCTGGATGACACCAGACCACAGACTGGATGAACCGATATTTGAATCTGACACAAGTTATATCTGGAGGAGATCCTTTCTTTACGAGTGGCTCTAACTTTTCGCCGGCAAAGGATAGCACCAGAAGACGCACTTTCTTCGAGACACTAAAAATGTCGATCTTGTCCTCGAACCTCACGAAGAACTTACACCCGTCCTTCGACCTCCGGTCACGGATTAGAGCGATCAAAGGTCAGAAAATTGATGCCCATGCGCACCATGCAAGCGCCGTAGACCTCCCAGCATGTGCGTATTGATATATGGCGTCGTATAGCTGCATTCAGATATTCAGAATCTTATGATTTGACAAGAGCCAGGATCTGACTTCGTCGTCCGCTTCATAACAGATAGTATGCGACTTCTTGATATCTTCATTGTAACTGCACCAAACTTAGATTATTTACATTAGAGAGACCGCTCACTCACTATGTCACCGCCAACAGCGACCCATCCGGAGAATACTCGAGATCCCGAACTGGCCCGTAAATATTCAAAGTGTCGAAGCACACAATATCGTCAATTTCAGGAATCTTGATCCTCTTTCGAGAGGACCGTTTGGGGGCAGCAGGCGAGGACACGTGAGTGTACCACGACCAAAGAGCGTACACGGCGAAGGTGATGACCGGAAGATATGTGAATACCGTCACGAAGACTGTAGAATCTGAGGTGAATTTTTCCTGGGAGGAAGAACATGTTAGCGGTGGTCACACAATAGCCAGATATGCGGAAACCTGTGAGGAGCCATATGCAAAAGCCACCAGACCGATAGAGAAACAAAGGATTGAAAAGGCCATAAATAGAGGGCCTGAAGTACCAATCCATGCTCTAACCCAATGCCGGCGCTCGCCGTATGTAAGGTCGCTGTGATTGGAATATCGTCAGCCGCGTATCTTCAATATTTTCAGGACTTACGGCATTATAAGTTTCCGCGACTGATCTAAGAAGCCATTCATTGCAGCTCCGATGGCAAAGGCAAGAGACCAAAACCAAAGCATGTTCACGCGGGCCATGAATGGGTTACTATCCGGAATGCTTAGAGACATCTGCAGTGTAGTTGCTGTGACGCCAGCAAAGAGTGTCGCCATCGTGGTTACAACCCTGATTCTGAAATTTTCAGAATTTTGTTTGCGTTTAATGGCCGGGAGACCTATATGCTGGTGAGCACAATAATCTGACATCAGATGAGTGGAACCCGACCGGAGGTGATCAATGATCCAAAGGCGTTGTTCAGCTCTTTGATCTCGTCCCCCAGCGTGATCGGGAGTCCATGAATGAAGATGAGATTTTCACGATTGTCAGTCGCTTATCATGACGATCAACGGCGCACGAAAAGGCGAAACACATGTACCTACGAATATTATCGTCAACCCTGAGATACAAAGCTCGGTTCTATATCGACAGGCGTGATAGGATGTGAACAATCAAACATAAGCTAGTGATCGAATACGCACCCGAAGCCCCAATTGAAACAGCTCAATTGTAGATTTGAAGTACTCGAAGACCTCCTAATCGTAACAGTCAGCGGAAGGTCGATTTTAGCGAATGTAATTGACACATACAATTTTTGCGGCGAGGTACTCAAGGTTTTCGAGAAATCTCTGGAGCTCCCCATCAAGGTCCGTGAACCTGTCGGCGATCAATTTGCAGTGGTCAAATTTGCTTTTACTCCACCCCGGTAGCGACGATGGTGGTTCACGGATTGTCTGGAACGAATTGGGCGTGCTCTTGAGAAGCTTTGTGAGATCCAGAGAAGCGACGATGAGTCCTTCGATACCATCCTCCTTCAGTTCACGGCATCCCTGTGTAAATTCCCCGATCTTCGAACATCAATCAGGCCTGAGTGAATAAAATTGAACTATGGCCAACCTTTCCAATGAGGGTGTCAACAACCCTGAGCGATAAGCGATTAATGAATACAAGGGATTCAACAGAGCAGAAAGATTACTCTTGTAAGGCTTCAGGTATCGGCACGTTGCAAATTGGTTGAGCTCGTTCGAGATCGATATTTAAGCAGGTTGGAAAACGCCAACACACCTTTCACCTGCTCTGAAAGCTCAGCTGGGATGACAATTGAAATTTGTTAGAGCCCCTTGACGTTGGAGTTCTTTCGACACTGACGCACCCGGCACCTGAGTCAAGGAGGAGAGTTGCGTTCCACTTCTTTCTCTATTCATTGCGATACCTTGAGGGGTGAAGACAGAAACCGCATCAACAATGCTCTGTGGGGATCAATCAACACCGACGGACCTGGCGCCTGAGACCCGATGCCTTGCGATATGGCCTTTGCTCTGTGCAGATCTGCATTTCGAGGTCCTGACGTGACAATCGCACGGTATATAAGTACGCCCTTGGGAATCCAATAATAAAAATGCACCTGACACTTGAGGCCATGGGGCGCCTTGCGGTACAGGTCCTTCTCCGCGGGTATCTGTACAAGTCGGACTGCATATGAGTGCAACATTAGAGATCTGACAACACCAACACACCAGCCATCTGTTTAGAGGTTTGGGTAAGCAAGGGATGGCCGACGCTGAAGTTACGAGTGGGTTAAAGGTATGTCGGAACTTGCATCCGGTCCGCACAGCAGAAGAAGTCGAAAGAACTTCCTATAATTAACCTGACGTGAGATGTGACAGGCTAGAAATAATTTGGGGTGACCTTGTCTGATAGCAGATGTGCGACAAAGTATGTGTTTGTCACTGAAGCTCGAGGCGAGGGTGAGGACGCATCTCGTAAGGAATAAGTGAAAGGGCATACATGTACATAGTAGCAAGAAGAAGGATTGACGTTGACGAGGTGATAGGGTGTGGAAAAATTACGGCACCTGCTCGGCTTACAACACTGTCGAGCTCCCAGGAGAGCGGTTGCACGAATGCGTCGGAACAAACCCTCCGTGGGTCATTGACATCCAGGGGTCTCTATCGAGGGTAGACGCGAGCCATTGAATCATGACATGATGCATGCAAGATTCAAGACAAGCAGCAGCGCCTATATTCATTCAATTCATTCAACGAGGGCAAGAAGTTCCACGGACGCCGGCAATTTTGGATATCAAACACCGCAGCCGCAGCGATGCCACTCCACGCATGGATCACGAATGACAGGGAAGTAACAATGAGGCGCTTCGACGAGGGTGACGTGAGCAAATGACAAATGCCGGTATGGCGCGCGGCATGTGCCAACATAGCGGAGGAACATAGGGCATTTGGTATCTCGGAACCAACGAAGAAACAGGGGCGAAGGCTGAATGAGTCGTCAGCCCGAAGTCATAGCATACATATCTCATACCTCCAGATTTTGAAGGGATCATTTGATCAGGTTGAAGGAGAACGAATGGAGTTTCACTCACCAAGAATCCAAGTTATCTATAATGGGGCCCATTCGAGTCGACATCTTTGTTCTTCATGGCACGTAGGCCTGGATACGCACGACGATCGATCAAAGCAGCCTGCAGGAATCCGGGGGTGCGTATATTATTATACACCCGGTGGCAACGACATCGGGCGTCTGAATTAGTGCACAAAGAGTTATTTGACAAACATCTGGAAAATGGCACTGGCTCGGTAGCACAAGGGAGGGATGTGTAGTCGTGTAGTCACAGAGGCACGTACCCCCTCTATCAGGTGCGCTGTAGTGAGTCATTGCTATGGGACTTTCCAGAGGGCTGTAGGGCCATAGCCAGCGAGCCCTATAGATGACTATGTGGAACGACGTGGGCTCAGCGACGCCAGCCAGATTAGGTACAAATTCTGGTTATATAATAATTATTGGAATGGGTATATTCACTTCGAGAGACGGTGCATATAGAATATTGGTTGATCTACACACGACACGAAAAACTACTCTGCCACAGAACTGATACGGGAAACAGACTGGTTGGCCTTGAAAAGGGCAAGCATGGCTTCTGATTCATCATGTGGGGTATCTTCGTCTTCATTCGAGTCGTCATCATCGTATGCCAGCGAGCACTCCCTGCATGACGTGTAAGAGCCTGATACATTCATTTCGAGATCGAGACAGGGAGCACATACCGGGCATTGGAAAGTAGATCTTCCTGGAGTTTCACGGTGAGGTTTTCACTTTCTTGGGCTGAGAACGTCTCCCAGGATTTAAGGATGGTGAGGTGACGCTGATAAATTCGTCGGTATTTGGCTCCTTCGAATTTGACAACTACATGGCGGCCCGTTTTCCATTCATGGATAGCACATTCAACCTGCTGTGCATATGTATAAAGGTTTGAATTAACATGAAAAAAAAGCGCACTGCAGTGAGGATGAAGGCAATGGTCTCCAAGGGCACCTTCGTTTGTTTCGAAAACCATCGAGGCCGGTAGTGGGTTGCTCGACCAAACCAGCACTTGTTAAACATCTGTGAAATGATTTCGTGGCCAAATAGTGAATTTTCGGTGGAGGGAGTCGCATTTCGTGGGTCCTGGCATTGTTAGTTCACTCCCAGCGACGTAAGGCAAGTTAAATGGCTCACCGAGTTCCAGAAAGATCCCGATATTTCTTCCACAGTCTTGCGGTTCTGCTCGCAAATCCCATTGACAGCTGCAGATGTGGCCTTTGTGAGGGAGGAGGGATCCTTGAAACCGTAAGCAGCGACGACAAGCGGCCGTGCTTGGTCCTTAATCTGCCCACGGTATTGCGAAAATCGATCGCGGATCTGTTAGGCACAATATAAGTACCATAAAATGAGATCGGACAAGGACATACACGCTTAATGTTCTCCAACGACGGTACTTGCGAAGTTGTCAACTTTTTGCATGCATTTTCCCATGCATCAAAAGCCATTCGGTAGCTTGCGTCGAGGCTATCAAGTGATTTGGTTGATTCATCGCTGATTTGGGGGAATGGTTGTACCAAGGCAATTTCGCATCGTAAAAATTCAGCGGCGACATTGATAATGTCTTGAACGGGCGTATCGAAATGGGCAATGCTGCGTGATGGCCGTTTCTTCTTCTTTGCAGCGTGATTCACTGGCGTAGCATCTTCCTCGCCACTGGACAGATCGACGACATCACCAGCCAAAGTGTTAGCATCCGGGCACTATGAGAATGGAATTTTTTTAGAATATATCGCTTGAGATAGGAAGATAAAATCACCGACCTGCGTGAATATAGTCCGTGAGGCATCTGTCCGCTTCTTTGAAAAGCGACGCAGGGTATCCACATGGCGGATGTTCACCTATCACAAAATTAAAAGAGTTCCGTTGAGACAAATGCACTTACATTGAGTGCAGGCTGAGCCAGGTCGTCGGTTGGTTCCTCCTCGGGCTGGTCTCGAGCATGCGGCACTGTCCATGGCTCATCCACTTCTTGAACACTTTCATTGTCTTCTTCGGGTGTTTGTGAGTTGTTGAACGATATAAGGCGCCTTACTATAGGGGAAAAGGTTAGACATTACTGCAAGATCCGCCGCTACAATCACGTACCATCGAAGTCATGTCCGAAGCTGGTTTCGGTGTGTGGCAGGCCCTCAGATTGCCCTATGTCGAAGTCTCCAGAATCTGGTTGCACGAGGCTTGTATATCCTGGTTTGTTTGAATACAGTTCACTCAGGATCGAATTTCCTTTGAGATTGTCAGACCAGATGGGCGTAAAAAGGTGCCAAATAAAGTTAAATACCTTGGTGGTCGAGATCGTGTATCTGAGACTCGGATCTGGAGTTCCAAGCCATAGAAAATTCTGCTGGTTGATCAAGTTGATTTTCTTGGGTTGGTGAGCGATATGGCAGCGCGGGAGCACTCGGAAGGTGATGCAACACTTGAGAAGTTTGCGTCGTTGAAGCTTCAAAAGGCTGCAACGAGAACCCTTGTTGCCTTTGTCGCAGAGGCCCTGATATGGGGGTAAGTATACGAGCAGTAGTATCAGGATACCGCTGGGCTGGCCCTGGTGGAGTTTGTATAACAGGTGGGACAGGTCGGGGCTGAATCGTTGGTGTGGGTGCCGGCTGAGAGAGTCTTCCAGAGCCGGCTGCATTAGTCTCTGCAGTTCGCCTCTGTTTCGTAGCGAGAGACTTTGCAGCAGTCGCGGCATTTTTTACCAGCTGATTTCCTAATGTTCTTTCAGTTCTCAACCCAAGAGATAGTCGAGAAAAGAAAAACTTACTATGGTATTGCAGTCTTTCATTTTCTTTAGCTTCTCGTCGTCCACGGCCAAGGTGCTGGGGCTGATTTGAAGCAAAAAGAGCAAGTTGCTCTAGTTCCAAAGGGCTGTACCTCACGCTGGTGCGATGAATGGGTTCTGGAGGCATCGTTCGAGTGGTTTATGACCAGGAAAAGGCAAAAAAAAAAGCCCACGTGCACGAGAAGCCTGAAACAAAAGTTTGTCTAAGTTAGATCTCGTCCTCTAACTCCCAGTAATTCCCAAAACACTTACCATGGCACGATGTCAATTCTGCAAGGGCCCTTTCAGCACTCCTGCAGATGTTCGGCGACACCAACAACAGGCACCAGCCTGCCGAAAGAAGTTTCAGTATCATTTTGCATCTATGTTCGAATCTCGACGACGGCGAGAAAAGGAGGCGGTCCAGACGGAGCCCACACCAGAGTCCATCGAAGGCACCGTTCATGAAATGGTCGTTGACCCTCTTGATGAACCCACAGATCTCAGTAGGGACATCTCAACTCCCGAAGACGACATCACAGAGGATGTCGATGCTATACCTCCACGGATCATCGAGGTTGAGGACGTTGATGCACCCAGAAAATATTGGAAGGAATCCTTACCGTCATCACATGCAGCAGGACATGCGGGCGCAGCTGGGAAGACACCGTTTGAATCGATACGAGATGATCAAATTTTGCACGGCGTAGACATCCTGGGCCCATTTGAGGATGATGCCGAGTGGGAGCTGGCAAAATGGCTGATAAAAAATGTTGGGCATAACCAGGCCGAAGCATTTCTAAAGCTGAAGATTGTGAGCAACAAAATTATGTGAAGAGAGCGTGGACTTACATACATGACATGTTTTGCTAGATTTCGGAACGCTCAAAGCCATCGTACTCAAATAAAAGGCAATTTCTGGACAAGATAGATAGTCTACCTGGCGGGGTCAACTGGACATGCATCGATATCAATGTTGAAGGTGATTTACCTGACTACGAGAGGGACCCATCTGGATCAACAATGCGTCGCGAAGCTGTCGAGCTATGGTTTCGGGATCCTGTGGAATGTGTCAAGGAATTGATGAGCAACCCAGCCTTTCGCGAGGTGATGAAATACGCACCAGAGCGCATTTTTCTTGATGAAAATGGGGAAATTCAGGTGACCAATGAGATGTGGACTGCGAAATGGTGGTGGGAGATACAAGTCAGTTCTCATCAAGGATTCAGGAAGCGGAATAAGCGAACTGACTTTCTGATATGTAGAAGCGGCTTCCCAATGGGGTGACCATCGCACCACTCATCATCTCCTCGGATAAAACACATCTGTCCAATTTCCGTGGTGACCAGTCAGCGTGGCCCATATACTTGACCATTGGGAATATATCGAAGGATACTCGCCGTGAAGTTTCCTCTGGAGCGACCGTCTTGATTGGCTACCTCCCAATTCCCAAATTTGATTGCTTTAGCAAAGATTCACGGTCGCTCGCCAAGTATCGCCTATTCCATACGTGCATGGGCCTTGTCATGAGGTCGGTGGCTGAGGCAGGTAAAGCTGGCATAGATATGGTCTGCTCTGATGGTCTTGTGCGGAACGTCTGGCCGATTTTTGCAGTGTATATTGCGGACTATCCCGAACAGTGTCTTGTGGCATGTTGTATGGAAAATCGGTGCCCGAAGTGTCCTATTCGTCCTAAAGAAAGAGGATCCCATCGAACCGAACCTGCACGCAATGTCAACGAAACCCTCTTCTATCTGCGGCGACGAGCTGAAGGAGAGAATGACACCGTTTTCAAAGACCATGGAATGCGCGCTGTCTATCCACCATTCTGGGCCCAACTGCCTCATTCCGACATCTTCCAGTCTTTTACACCCGACCTGCTCCACCAACTACACAAGGGAGTTTTCAAGGACCACCTTGTAAAGTGGTGTACAGAAATAATTGGAAAAGAAGAGGTAGACGCACGTTTTCGAGGCATGCCATCTCATCCGGGTCTTCGCCACTTCAAGAATGGGATATCTAATGTCTCGCAATGGACTGGGACGGAGCACAAGGAAATGGAGAAAGTGTTTCTGGGGCTCGTCGCAATTGGGGTGAACGAACAAGTTGTGAGGGCAGTGCGCGCCATCATTGACTTTGTTTATTTTGCATCACTTCAGTCACACACCACCCTTACTCTCACCGCCCTTCGCAATGCCCTCGACAACTTCCACACCAATAAACAGATTTTTCTTGACCTTGGTGGCCGGTCCTCGGACCATTTCAATATTCCAAAAATTCACTCTCTCGAACACTACGAGGAGGCCATCACTCTCTTTGGCAGTGCCGATGGATTCAACACCGAGTCTCCCGAACGTCTCCATATTGACTTTGCGAAAAATGCCTACCGTGCCAGCAACCGAAAGGATTACATTGCGCAGATGACCCGTTGGCTTGAGAGACAGGAAGACGTGAATCGATTCTCTGCTTACCTCGAATGGATTCGGGCTGCACCACCCGCACCTGAGCAAGCGAATAATGAGGACCTCGTGGTCACACAAACAACTTCCTACCTGTTCACCCTCGCAAAACGACCCCCACCTTCCTCCAGGACCCTTGCCAGCCACATCATCAGCCCCGACGGTCACAATGCATCCAGGTTTCTTGACGCTCTTGCCATCTTCATCACCCAGCGCCATCACTTACACTTTGTTCCCCGCGAATTTGACGTATTCCCTCTGTGGAAACGTCTAATCTTTCATCTACCACAGATCCCCGAGGTTGGTTTTCGACACAACAAAAGTATTATACGAGCCATTCCCCCGACACCTCCGCATGAAGGTACAGGCCGACGCAGCATACCCGAGGCTGCACACTTGGACTATGCCTTCATTCGGACAGGTGAAGTTAACGAGCATACTAAGGGGACTGCAATTCAGGGTACGTTGCTTCTATTGGCCGTTATGTACATCGAACTGACGCCCACTTTGTAGGCCTTCGAGTTGCTCAAGTGCATGCTATCTTTCAACTGCCGTCACATTATCCTGTCAAGTCTCCAATCCCGCTTGCCTACATTGAGTGGTTCACACCCTTACAGAGTCCCGATCCTGTTACAGGATATTATCATCTCGGGAGATCGAGCAGGAAAAGGAGGGGTCACAACGGGCCTTATGGAGAAATCATTACGATTGACCGAATAGTCCGCAACGTGATGCTCATTCCATGGACGAGAGGTCAAGGAACTAAGTATATGTTGAATACCCATATCGACAGCCACTTATTTTGTACGCTTAAACTCGATTTGAAGGATTCACTACCCCATTAACAATAATGATACACATTCAGTTACTACATGAGCATACTCTACCACCGTCTCTGAATTCAGGCCCTAATTTCATCGGAATGCGAAATTCGGTGGTGTCTGCGGTCAATGTGAACTTTGCTGTTGCTGTTATATCGAACAACGTGAGGGGCCGCAGCATTGAATGGGTTGTTGAAGCCAAACTGCCGATGAACAGATTAGGTATTGACGTGATTCTAAAGGGCTATTTCTGACTCACCGTGCATGAACATGGCTGTGAGTAGTGTCCCTCGATACTCTGAAACTGAGTGATGGCCCGGGTCTCCTCGTTCTCGGGCAGGTTGCCATGATCGGCGGTAGGTGAGGGTGACGTCGAGGTAATGTTGAAGCCAGAATCATGGGCGTAAGTTCTCGGTACTGTTGCAGGCAAGTTTGATATTGCGGTCACGTTGGTTCCAGAAAATTGGGTCGCAGGATTTCTCGCGCACCACTCTTTGAAAGCCGGGAACTGCTCGAACAGTTCATCATATCCTGAGAGTTCAAGAAAGGCCTCTTCATCAGAAGGGGGCTTCGTAGGCGGAGACTTGTCGAAGTCGAAAATGGTGATGGAGCCGCAAGCTAGGTGAGGAGAGAGCGTGGATTCGACGGATGGGGCGAACTCGGGGGGCAAAGCGGCATAGATACCCATCTGTTTTTCATTGAGAACATCATCCCAATAGGTAAGATAGAGGGCCGACTTACTTTCAAAACACCCTCTGTCGATGTTCCAGGAATATCTTCATGCATTTTGGCTGCAGCCTGCCGAGCCTTCGAGGCCAATCCATTTGACTGAAAGATGAAGTTGGTAGGAGAGGTGTGTACGGCGTCCAGTCGACGATCCTTGTTGGGCTGAAGATAGGGAGTGGGGGCAGGCAACACGTTAGATCTTTGGGGTGCATTCGGGCGTGACCTGGAAACCGTGGTCATTATGGTTGTAGTTAGAAATAAGAACTGATGAAAGGCAGGACATACGGTAGCGCTAGGTGCCTCTTCCTCCATAGTCTGATGGTGCTCTCTGACTCCACAGGAGGAACCAGGTGCTATGCGGGGACAGTCCATTATGAAGGGCTACAGAGAAAGTCTCGACTACATTGCACTACCGAGAATGGTGGTTCCTACACTGGTCTATGTAAGCAGGTCACACGCTACTGAAATGGACGACCTCTATGAAAGAAAAACATGTTTCCAGATGAAGAGTAACTTTCAAGTCCGATGACTCTGAAAGTGAGAAGCACATCGATAATCGAGATAAAGACTATCGGACGCAGTGATTACCTTCGTTCTTGCGCTATTCCGTAACTGGTCCATGATATGAATAGACAGGTTCCGGCACATAGGTCGAATTGTAGAAAATTATCAAGAGTATCTGTGTATAAAGGACCCAGCCCGCGAAAGTGAATAGTAAAGAGACTTCGACCTGAGTCGCTGACAGTGTTGAACGTATAGGGTGGCGAAGAGGGAGGATGGCTAGAGACCGCCGATCACAGAGACACAGACGCGCAGAATGGACCACACTGATAGATATGTGGACGCCGGTAAAGAGCCAAGTATGACTCGTACAAGGGCGTGTTTGTACGTATTAGGATTGGGGGTGGGTCACGGCACCAAAACGGCAAGGCTTCGGCTGATGTCGAAATCAAGCCGCCTTCATCAGTTCATCTTCATGGCTATCGAGTCTGCAATTCTCGTAGGTCACATCCAAGCCTAGTACGTCGTGGACCATGGCGTGCGGTGTTTTGCTGAGCGCCCACATGCTACGACTTCTGCCACCTTCGCATTCGCAGATGAAAAAACTTTGAAGATCTGGTCGAAAGATCTGGACAATCGTGCAACCTGGTGAACAAAGCGAGGCCCCGAAATTAGCAGCGCATAGACACACGCAAGATCACGCCAATAGACCAATGCCGGAATCATGGTCAACTTTGGAAACCGCTGTGACCTCCGACGAACTTGTCCCATTAGTGGGCACCGTCCCGATGATATGTCATTTCCTCACAAAACCCCCCTCCGCTTCATATGAAGTCCCTTGAACATTTTCTTTTGCAGCAGTTACAGGAGTTACTGCTTTCAAGCGCGCACCCTTAAACTCAGGGAAATATTTAAACTGCAGACATGGTAAAGCATGTATTAATGTTACATACGGACCGATACTGGACCAGTCTCGTACTTCTCCAACCCCTTGATGAACGCCTCCCACCTCCCCTCATTCCAGCTCATGATGTCCTTCCACTGAGAGCTATCGGGGCCCCAAATTTTCTTGCACCATAGGATGAACGATGCGACGACGAAGTCGGCAAAGGTGGGCTCCTTCCCAAGGAAATACGGGCCGTCCGCCTTGCCTTTCTGTAGCCAGCCGTCAATAGCACCGAATCCAGCCTTCACCTTTGCCCACTCCATCTCCATCGCGCTTCCAGTTGGGGCAATGTCCTCGATCTTTTTTCCGAACGTTTTCTCGCGAGAGCGTCTGAAGTAAGCTTCGCTCGAAGGGTTAAGAATGGTATTCGAGGCAGGTAAGGCGAACTGCCAGAGTGCGCCGAGTTTGGACATGAAGGCGTCCACGAAGGCATGTTGTAGAGCGCGAGTTCCGGGCGGGAAGAGCTTTGGGGTATCAGGATATGTAGTGTCAAGGTATTCTGCGATCAATGCAGATTCAACCAGAGTGGTGTTGGTGTTGGGATCGTGGATCGCAGGGAGCGAATAGTAAGGAAGACCGCCCTTCGTATCGGTGGGCAGAGTACCAATTTTCTTGGAGACCTTTTCGATATCAGGGAATTCAACCCAGACTGTCTGGTAGGGGAGGCCTTTGAAATTCAAAGAGTATCTTGTATGATATAAGTCAATGTATAGAAATGATGATCCAAAATTTACATACCTGGTCTTCCAGGTGTTGGGTGACCAGGCTTGGCCTGGGATGACCGAAGGGATGTCATAGAATTTGATGGGTTTCAACATTGAGAATGCAAGTGAGCTCACTCATCTTCGCCGTACAGAGCTGGCGCCTTATATACATGCCGGAATAAAGCCAAGAGCTTGGGGAAATGATGACATATAACCTGGATATCGAAATCACACAGCTAGCTTTCAAGCGCTGATTCATGAATAAGCCATGTCCTCCAGAAGCTTGGGATGGCTCACAGACGGCAAAAACGATGTAGAGATTGCGTATCATGGACAGCGATACCTGCTGCCGGAGGCCCGGAATAAGGACTTGAGCGTTTGAGCGCGATTCAGAGAATGTCGAAAGCTAAACAACCGTCTCGTTCTTTCTCAATCTCGTCAAGAACGCGTCCCATCGCCCATGGCGCCAACTCTCCATTATGCGCTCTCTACACCCCAAATGAATCTCAGCCAGATGATTTATGCAGCGACGTCCGCGGGAGCAGAGTTTGGTATCCTTGGGCTGAATTTGAAATGCCTATAATAGGCTTCGCTTGGCGGATTTAGGATGAGTGATGGTCCGGCAACGCAAATTGCCAGAGGAACACGAAGCAATACGCCGCGAGAGGATGATGTTCAACTGTCGTCGAACCAGGAGTAAATGCCATGCTTGCTGAATACTTGGAGGCCCCAGTCGACGGGTCATGAATCGCCGGCAGCGTGTCCTTCGGTGCTCCGTCTTACCCTGTCTCCGTGCATGCTGTGCCAAATCATTTGCATGCCCTGTATGAACTGTCAGCCTTTTTATTGCTTGAAATCCACAATATTCTTAGTCATCGAAGCCGGACCTTGTAAGCCATTTAAACATGTCAGCCATCGTTTATGGTATCGACCTAGAGACCACTCGACACACCAGACCCTGGGGCTATGATGCATTATCTACCCTAACCAGTGTTGCTTAGTGATGCATCGCACACCCTTGTTAGCATTGATTGGTTATGCATTACATTACCATTCAGTGCCGCTACTTACCTGCCGCCCCTCCCTCGCCTATCCTTCTCCTCCTGTTAGTTGATAATGCATTAATGACTCCATCCATGTTAACCTACTAGTATGCGGCCACGGCTGATGCATCACAAGGACAACGATGCATCACCACCGTTCACTTGCACACATCTGCTCACGCCCCCAGGGTGATGCATCAGCTGATATATAGGTACGCCCTCCACTCGTAATGCATCACTAGAACTCGCGCGGGAAGCTATGGCCAGAGCTAATGCATCAAGAGCTCACCCATGCATCACTGCTGACTCGCAAGCAGACATCGCTCGCCCTCCCTTCGGTCATGCATTAGTTCAGTCATGCATTATCTTTGCTGTCGACGTCCGCTTCCCCTCCGTGGACAGGTAATGCATCATTGAAGTTCCTCGTCGAAGCTTCGTGGAAGGACCACCCGCCCTATGGCGCATGTAGATGCCACTCCTCCAGGTGATGCATCACAGCACGGTGCCCGCTCGCCTATCGAAGAGTGATGCATCAATTGGTAAGTAATGCATTCCTATGGTTCGTGGCATGGCTTCCGCTGGGACCGTGGCGTGGCTCCCGCTACCACACCCGTAATGCATCATCAGTCCAGGCCTGATGCACCACAGCACGTTGCGCAGACCGTCTGTCTGGATGATGCACTGTGCCCCAGTAATGCATCACACGGCGGGGTGCCATGGCTTCCGCTACAACATAGGTAATGCATCATCGTGCGCTTCTGGATGCCCCTGATGCATCGCAACCCGTCTACGAAACCGGTGATGCAATGCACGGTTCCCGTAGTTGGTCGGTAGAACAGTATGCGTGATGCATTACAGAACAACCAATGCATTATCCAGGTTCTCGTGTATGCTATTCTACGAATATGCGTGATGCATCACTCATGCATTAAATATCCCTAGGTTCGCTACCAGTGCTTCTTTTGCAAGCTGGATACATTACCGAGTGGGCGGTGTGAGGCCTGATGCTGTAAAAGATTGACTTGTTTGTTGCCTCGTCGTACATATTAAACAGATGATATTGTATGTGCATCAAGAATACAAGATATGTAGCGTTAGATAGAGATCAAGAAAGCAAGATATACGACACTAGATAGCGAGCAAGACAAAGCGGACACGTGATAAAAGCAAAGTTACAATGCAAGAACGAAGACGAGGGACAAGATCAGCAGATAGATTAGCGACGGACAAGATTAGCGACCGAAAACAAAGGTTGAAATTGACGAGAAATAAAACATCACCAACGGGCAGGCTCACCATGAAAGCGAAGATTAGGAACGAGCTTTCTTGGCCCTGATTGTCATGTTAACTGAGGTTCAGGAAAGAAGGCAAAAGAAAGCTCACCGTTTCGATGGACCTGATTCATTTTCCTTAGCGCGGCTTGCACGCTTCCGGCTGGGCGCTTCTGGCTTCATTTTCTCCAAGCATTGACGGACATCGTCAACACATGCACGCCAATGCGGCTCTGAGCTCTCCTGCCACTGCGAGCCCGACTTCATGCATTGGCCCCACCACACCAGAACGGTGAGCACTGACACCAGGCCATTCGGACCGCCCTTCCGCAACGCAGCCCACTCATCTACGCTCGACACACTGAGCTCGGGGGGGTTGTACACTGGCTTCGGCATCAATCCGGACTCGCTTTGACGGAAGGGGGGCTGCATACTCTTCCACCAAGCCATGACGGCGTATCCGAAGTCGAGCGGATCCGTGATAGTCGGTGTTGCGTTATAGGCACGAACTCCATGGCGACCCTTAGCAACCCATTTGGTCCATTCCTCGGGCCGAGACTTCGTGGAAGGCAGCACTCCCTTCGCATTTGGACCCATTGCCTTCTCGAATACGACCCACGCATTCACGCACGCGGTCCACCCATCTCCGAGATCCCGTGTTGTTAGATGGGCTTCGGCCGCCAACTCCCAGGCTGATCGCTCGTGTTCCAAGCCGGGCGGGATGTTCTCCTTGTTCGATGGGTCGGTGGACCGTTTCTGGAACGAGCCAATCTTGTTCATCGCATCTGCCCTGGTCGATGGAATGATGTGGCGGCCGGACCGTGAGCGAGACTGCAGGGACGATGATGCATCAGTGCTGTCATCAGCTTCGTTGGCTGATGCATTAGTGGGTAACGCGAGCTGAAGACGGCTTGTGACAGTCGTGTTATTTAACTGAGGTTCCGGAGTGCCAGAAGATGAATGGTGATGGGCAGGAGGAGGTAAGGGAATATCGGGAAGGAGGGAAGGATCGGCAGGGAGAAGAGCGGGCGCAACGGCGGAAGGATTGGGGAGAGGGACGGCGGGCTGAAGGGGTGGGAAAGCACTGTTTTGGGGCGCACTTGATTCCATGGGAATGTCAAAGCCAGGCATTGCGATGCTAGCAAAGGGTACATTGTCTGGAGGAAGACCAAATGTGCCTGGCAGCTGCGGCGCGGCAGTCAGGCCGGACATGTTGAAACCCGGAAAATTGAACGTGTTGAGCCACGAGAGGTCAGGGCCGAACTCAGGCTGGAATTGATAATTGTCTGGCCCCATATCGGCCCCGTCTACCTTGTCACCAATGTCGAGCAACGTAGATAAGAGGTCTTGGTCGTCGTTGAGGAAGGAAAGTTCAGTCCCATCTGGTACCTGAGGTGCAGGAGCGTTAGAAGTGGGAGCGGCAGAGGAAGGAGTGAAGGGATTCGGTGGCTGATCCAAATCTGGCACGGCGGGCAATGGGGGCGGAGTGGGAGAGGTCGAAGGGAAAGGTACCGGTGTCGTTGGTACCGGAGATATGGGGGAGCTAATGCCTGATACCAATACCGGACAGGGGGGACTGGGCTGAGCGGAAGCCGGTGGTGTCTGCGGAACGGGGAGGGCGGGGACAATGGTTGACACCGGTACCAGATGGGAAGGCAGTGCCGTCACTGGAACAGGGGCGGGGGTGGATCCGGTTGATGCATCACCCACAGGAGTACCTGGACACGATGCTTCCAGAGTGATACAAGATGTTAATGCATGAAGGCTCACCTGACGATTTGGATAATGCATCAACAGTCGATTGGAGTGCTCCGATATCAGACTCCTTAAGTAACTCTAAACCTTCGCCTATGTTCTCCTCAACGCCATCCAAACTCATACCGACCATTTCCTGGGGATTCGCATTCAAGGCTCGAGATTGACGAAGAGCGGGCGCTGGATATTCCAAGGTCAGTCAGTCAAAAAGTTATTGGATACCTACACGCCACTTACGATACACATGCGTCAGGAAGTCAGTAAACGGCTCCATGTAAGACTTCTCGAAGTCCGGATGAGCTTGCCAAAATAGCTTCCCGGTGCTGGTCTCGCCAACATGGTAACTGGCAGAAGAGGTTGGCTCATTGGAACACTGTCGAAGTACGTGTCTAGACTTACCTTGCCACAGTGACATCACCGCCTACTGACGGATTGGGACCACCCATGAGAACAGAGAAAGACCATCCCGTTTTATCAGCGAGTGCGGTCAGGAGACGACCAAGGGTTGCGGCGCAGTCCTGAATTGCGCTGCGAGAATAATTGAAGATCAGTGTGAGTTTATTTCACATCACCGGCCGCCGACTTACTCCATATACTGCTCATTTGTCCGTGGTCCGAGTTCTGGCGCTAAGCCCCGCGCGTGAATAAGTTCTGCTAGCCGCGCTTCGACCTTTGCTTTGGTTTCCTCGTCTTCTTCTTCGTACATCTTCCGCGTGATACTGTTGCTCAACTTTAGCTTGTCACGGCCCTTGATATTCAAGTTCATGGCCTCATTGGTGACAACGGGTTTGATCTTGTCATCATAGCATAACTTGGAATATATCTCGGACTTCTGCGGCAGACGCTTTGAACGCGTGAAAAGTTCATTAAGGATCTTCGGCTGTTTTGTAACCGTACGACCATTCGATGATGCTCTCCATCGGAACCATGATTGTAGTTGCTAATCAAATAAACATTCAGTCATCACACGAGACGACCAGGACCAGAGTGATGCATCACGAACCTGGCGTCGCACTTGAATCGCGGCCTTGAGCTTTTCTGTGTCATCAGGCGTATTGTCGGATAGCGGTCTTCCGGGGAAGAGGACTTCATTCTCAGGCCATTGGCAACCCCAGTCCCCATACAGCAGAGGCCAAAATTTGGAAAAATCTTCAAGTGCCTTGGCCTCGAGATAATCATTGAACCGCGACTGAAGAAATTCACGCTGCGGCTCTGTGGTCCATGGGCGTGCAGGCATCTACACAGGAATCATTATTAAGCACTCCAGAAAGTTAAAAATGACACACGATCGAGCCAATCTCCTGGAACCTGATGTCGAGCACGATTACTCGTGAAATTTCCCCGATTGTGCTGTTCCTGGAGCGGCAGTCGATGCCGAGAGATGCCGAGGTGAATGAACTGGCAAGCTCACAAGGTCTTCAGCCAATCACGCTCTTCCCATCAATCATTGGCATCAAGCCACCATAACCGTAATCAAAGCCCATCAGGACCCATCTGCACTTGAACCTTTAACCTCATCCCCACTCTATATTCTCCAGTGATGACCCGCATGACCAGCACCAGTGACAAGGTGAACGGAGCTGCCGAAGCGCCGTCCCCCCTGACACTGTCCCAGTTGTTGGAAGTCCTCGCTTTAAGTGGCCGTAAGTGCCAGGTCCTTTGTTTATATGTTTTTGACATGATGTTTCAGGTGTCCGCGGACCTGTGGAGGCGCCGTCGACCCTGGGACATGATCAGCTGTTGGAACTCATGGCCCAGGGAGGCAGTAAGTGCCCAGTCCTTTGTTTATATCACTTTTTGTTGACATCATATTCTAGGTGTGTCTTTACATGTGGGCGACGCGACTTCTGCGACGACGTTGCACGCCACCGCAACCCTTCCGCCCGTCGCCCCAGCCTCCAGCCTCAGTGGGGTCACTGCTTCCCCCCCCAGCCCCATCACATCTGGTGGTGCCAGCGGCAGTGGTGGTGCAGCAGTGGTTGCCGCCGCAGGTAAACTATTCAATACCTATGTTGGATTCCCCGACGCTCATCATTTTCCCTTCACCTTAGCGGGCGCAGCGACCATTCCAGTGCCCCCCGTCAGGACTAAGGTCATGTGGGCTGATGCTTTTGCCGCCGCTGCGAGCCCCCCAGCAGAAGGCAGTGCGCTTCCTGGCGCACTGACTCCGCGTGAGCCCATCATCGTTAGCGATAGCGGAAGCGAAAGCGAGGAGGAGGAGCAGGAGGCGGTTCAGAATGAGGAGGAGGAGAATGGTAAGCACTTCTTTCATTGCCTTGCCACGCCCACTTACAGGTCTATGTAGTAGCTATTGACGTCCCTGGCAGGCGGTGGTATGTAGTTACGAAGGGCAGAGAAGTTGGCGTCTTTGCCGGCTGGTGAGTTGTGGAAACCGTTCCTGATGTACAGTGTTATCGCTCAACTTAACTCCACAGGTACGCTACCGCCCCTCTTGTTGTGTCCGTGAGTGGCGCTTGTTATGCCTGCGCCAACTCCCGCAGCCAAGCTATCGCCGATTTCGCGGCTGCTCTCAACGCTGGACTTGTTTCACGCATACCCTAAATCTGCACGTTATCATTTTTTTGGACATTTTCGCAGCCTCGTGTACATTATCATCCCACCTTCTTCGCTGCCGTACTCCCACCTGCCTCTGCTGTCTGTTGTGTTGTGTTTGTCTGCTATCATGCATATCTGTCGTCATTGTATCTATGTCTTGTTGTTCACCACCATCACCCATCACCCATAACGCATTCCCATCCACCATAATTGTAATACACGCCTACAACCTCTCCTTACCCCCCTACACCCGTACCTAGCTTCATAATATATAAAAATATCTTGGAAAATACGTGCGTGAAACACAAATTTGATTGAAATATAATCAATGGTGAAACCAATGAGGCCTGCGGCGATGGCGAAACACGAGGAAGGAGAGAAGTAAAGAAGTGACTCGATCATGATCGGAAGAACTTATTTCTGGAAATAGACGTATCACGGTTAAAAGTAGGCTCGGACCGCAACCCAAGAGGTGGGGCAGCCAATCAGCGATCGAATAAATAGGTACTGAAATAAATCACAGAATCATAATATAAGCATACGAGATGTTAGAGGCGATTCTGACCTTTATAGAGTATCTCAAAGACTTCTTTACATTCATACCTTGTTCCAAGTACCACTTTGAATAACTAATGATCATTCCCCAAGTTATGAAACTGGACGAAGTAGATGTGGGGTTGGGACCGAAACCAACCCCATCTTTGGCACATATTCATGACCGGTGCTGAACAAATCTCTATTTTCGCCATGTTCGAAGTCAGTTTGTCTATCTTAAAGCTATCAAGTAGCCATGGGCGGGTGGCAGATGTCGGTTACCGACTCTGAAACCCCTTTTATCAGAAGTTTCCATATTGTGGGTCAGAGGTTTAGACTCTTTGAGGGCACGATTTGACCGCCCACTGTCTGTAATATATATGTATATGAAGGGTAGCTACGTCCAGCGGTCTAAATACAGTAATAGAAAAGCATCCGACCCCTTCTGAAGTGACGCGAGATCCTTCTGTAAGTGACATACACGCCGTGCTTGCCACTGTAACAACCCCATGCCCAAATGACTGTGAATGCTGTTATTGATGATACGTCGCATCACCAATCGCAGTTCCTTCCATTCATTGTGCTGATGTACGAGTTCCGCATGCACTTGAGTTGCAAAAGTATCGGGTGATTCGGTCTTGTATCGATGCAAGCGTAGATCTTCCTGTTCTCGTTGGAGACGGAGGCGGTAGCCGTGAAGAGCGTCCGAGAGACGGTTGGGGTCCTGTCGAGAAGGATAGGTGTGAGGATATGGTGGAGGACAATCCCACTTCGCGAGTTCTGTGTCGGAGTAGTCGGTATCGTCGAGCGCTTCACGACTCTGTGCTGCTGAGCGAAAAAGGGCTGAATGCGGAATGGGAAACTCGGCCAGCGCAACGAGCTCAGGAGTGATGGATGGGACTGAGAACTTGGGCAGGGTCACTTTCGGTGGCTTCGGCGGTGCCAAAGCTTTGCGTATTTCATAGGCTCGTTGATTCTGGGCTTTGCGTAAAAGTTGACCACTAGACTCGTAGATCAGATGAGGCCCATGATTGTTATCGGAAAATGTAACGCACTGTGCTGTTCCGCTGGATGCCTTCTTACAGCGCCGTGCCCCTGCGTCCTGCTCGGCCTGTGTGAGGTACTTCGCACGCCGACCCATGGAGCTGCAGTAATGTAAGCGATCTAAGAAACAGAGCCCAGCAGTGGAAGAGACAAATGATCCAAAAGACTAGATCAGAGCTGAGTCGCTTGGTCGGGAATTTATTCAAGTCGTCGTGATGGGTGAGTTCAACCCTTCTGACGATGCAGACACATTTCCGAAAATGGGCTGTTTGGTGGTGTTTCATTCAGAACGGTTTTACCTCGCCTTTCAGCTCCCGAGCTATGAATCTAAAAAACACGAAGCAAAAGAAATACAAGTTGACTTTTCATAAAAGTCTTACCGTACGCGCCGACGATTCTCAGCAACTTCGACACAAAAGCACTCGTTTTTCAGCCACCAAGAGTGGGGTCCATGTCTCTACCTCATTTATCACGACAACACAAAAATCTGAAGTCTCACTGTCCCTGCTTAATTCTGATCGCGAGACTCGCAAAGACATTGGGACATCTGATCCCTTGGACGAGACAGACGCCCTATTCGATCAAGCGTATATCGATTACCTGGACCAGGTCTCTGTGGAGCCAGAGTCAGTGCGAGCACCTCGAAAGCGCACACCAGGGGTAAGTGTTACCGTTGTTTTTTTTTGGGAATTACTGGTTTGACTGAACAATCGTAGGATGAACCACTACTCCTTTGGATGCCCGAACGTGAGAGATTCCTTGAGGAACTGATCACCCTTGAAGGCCGGGGACATGGCGCATCACATATCTGTCGCATCTGTCTTTCGGAGAACAGGGATGCCGTGTACGAATGCCTAGACTGCTTCAGCAGCCGGGGGCTGCAATGTAAAGACTGCCTGCTTCTGGAGCACGCCGTCAATCCACTGCATCGGATCCAAGTGAGTGATTTTCACGACTTAAAGACAACTCACGAGTCTGATGCATCATCTCAGGAATGGAACGGGGCCTTTTTTGTCAAACAGAAGTTGAAGGACCTGGGTCTACGGGTTCAGTTAGGGCACGCGCGTGGGACGCAATGTCCCAACCCTGAAAGGTGCCCGGGTGATGATTTCACCGTGATCGACACACATGGGATACACAGCATTGGCATAGACTTTTGTGGCTGTGGGCAGTCCAATCAGCTTCACACAGTCCAACTCCTTCGTCACCGCCTGTACCCTGCAACGACACAGTATCCAAGGACCGCGACGACATTCAGAGCTCTCGAGGTCTTCGAGCTCTTGTCATACGTCTCCAAAGTATCGTCATTTGAGTACTATCAAGCATTGGCTCGGCTCTCCGACAATACGGGCACAGCGTCACCTCCTGTGAGTCTCCAATTGATTCACTATCATGCTATTTTACTCATTTGTCGGTGGCAGGATCGGTATCCAAATTTCTTGCTCAGCATCCGTCAATGGCGCCATCTCAAGATGATGAAGCGCTCTGCTCGAGGACATGACCCGGAAGGTCCTGTGGCCGCAACGAAGGAAGGCGACTGTGCTGTGCTTTGTCCTGCTTGTCCCCAACCCGACAAGAACCTACCGGACGGCTGGGAGGATGCGCCTGCAAAAATAAGGTACATTCACACTCATTACTAGTGGTACCGTCACTGACGCTTCTGGTAGATTTCTATATGCTCTGTTTCTCGCGATTGACGCCAACTTTCGGCTCAAGCGCAAGCACGTCTCTAACGACAGAGTTGATCCTGACCTGGGGCAAGGCTCGGCATACTTTGTGGAGCAGAAAGGGTATACCGTTCACCTCGAGAAGCATAAGGATGAAACTGAACCGGTTCGTGCTTCCCTTCTGCTATTTATGCCCTATCTGATCCAATTCTCTACAGAAGTCTAATTGTTCGAGGCATGACGCGGTGAACCTCTCGAATGCCAAGCCTGGTCAATCTCATGCAGCCACCGGTGTCGGAACCATCGAGTGTGCCCGCCATAATATGAAAAGGCCCAATGCGGTCGGAGACCTCCAATTTGGCGAAAGGTGGGTGCTCGTCTTTGTTCCGTCTTACGAGTACTTACTGACATGGGTGATAAGATATTGTAATATGGACTACCTCTTTTACCGAAGCCTCTTCACTTCGAAGGTCAAGGTCGTCTATGTCTCTTATGACATCGCGTGCCAGTGGTCAATCAACCTCCGAAAGCGCATGTTCGACATGGACCACGAATTCTTCATCTACAATGGCCGGACATTTGTGAAGTTCCTTGTGCCGAAGTTCCATCTACCCGCACATGTTTCGGGATGCCGCAACAGGTTCTCGTTCAACCTGACCATCGGCGTCGGCCGGACCGACGGTGAGGCCCCGGAGCGTGGCTGGGCAGAGGTCAACCCCCTGGCTGCGAGCACCAAGGAGATGGGACCTGGCTCTCGGCGAGACACGCTCGATGCTCATTTCGGCGACTATAATTGGCGGAAGGTTGTGGGAATGGGTAAGCAAATTTATATCTGCTTCGTCGTTGTTGAATGATGTAAGTGCTATATTTAGGTCCCACCCTCCTACGCAAGTTTCGAGCTGCTACAAATGACATGGCTACTCATACCATTGCTCATGAGGAGCTCACCGCGTCCCTCCCGCCTGCCACTGTTCTCGAGTGGACAAACGAAGTGGAAACATGGGAGAATGACCCGAAACCAGACCCGAAGCAGCCGACCCCTTACGATGTCAAGGTCGCAGGTCAGTATTATATTTCCATGGCTTCTTGCCCCCGGCTAACGTGCCATGCAAAGTTCCTACCCAAGCTGCAGTGCGCCGTCGAATGACAGAATCGGAGGCCGCAGATCTGGCGTCAGGGAACGATTCCGCACTGGATGTACATATCACGCCCAGTGTTCTCATCGCAACTGGGCTCGATTTAGAGGCTGAGCAGTGAGTATCATCCTATTAGTTATTGCATCACGGTCTTTTTCTACGGTGCCAATGCATCAGTGATGCATGGGCATCGAGTGCGAACGCATCGGCCATGGCCCTTACACTGATGCATCGCCGATGCTTCGTTGGCGATGCCTTGTACCCTCTATCTGCTGTGACACTGATTCTAATATATTTCTGGGTAGACGTTCTATCAAAGCCGAGACTGCCAAGGTATGGGACCATGCGCAAGATCGTCAAAAAACCCGACTTCAGCTTCGAAATAATGCATTATCCCGTAAGATTACCATCTGGACCTCACGGCAACAACTCTATATTCCCGCCGTTGTAGTCTTACGGCGGATGGAAGCCCATGCAGCCCAAACAAGGAAGACGGCCATCCCCGTCCACGAATACACATTATGGCTCCCCTCCCAGATCAAATCGAAGATCTCTTTCGACACAAACCTCGCGGAGATAGAGTGGGAGTTACGCAAAGCCCAAGCAGACGAGGCTCTTGAAGGGCTCCGTCGTAATCTGCAGATTCGATCATACCTCTTCAGGTTCAAAGACCAGAACGTTCGGGGCCAGCATGCGAACACGCGAGCCCGGAACGTCATTGCGACTGTACAAGCCAGAATCAATACCTGTGCGGAAGAGTACCGAGCAGCTCATACTGCATTAGTGGCGCTTTCGGTCCTTCTGACCAAGGTGGGCTGGCAGGACCAGCTGTTAGTTTTAGCCAACGAGGACATTCGCGAGATCTCGGGAGAGGAAGGTGTTGGTCAAGGGAAGTTTGTCATGTCATGGATATGGACGACGAAGGGTGTAGCAGGCATGGGCGCGGACGATGAGATGTTTCAAGATGGTATGTTGTGATATCTATCAAATCCGGGTATGCGCTGATCGATTGATGCATCAGCCCTTCGAATCGAATGGTGTAAATCCAGGGCGCGTGCCATGCGATTTACCGAGGAAGTCGCGCTTTTATCAGAGGAGATGCAGCGCGTTCTCCGATTCTTCAAGTGGCAGCGGGAGTGGTGGAAGGCCAAGGGTCAGTATTGGACGGACAGCGTTATGGGCGAGACTCCACGCGGCGAAGGCTTGCGAGCATATGCTGAGCGTCAGGCTGCAATTCGGGACGCTCTTGCAGCACGGTTCACCATGCTGTGGCTACCAGTGCCAAGCTGCATCCAGCAGGCACGCGAACGTATAGCGAACGCAGTCTCGGGTACCGCAGAGGTTTCGTCAGGCACCCCAGACCAAACTATGTCTTAGTATTACCACATGCACGTTCTTGTCGTACTTATCAATTGTATTTTGTTCCAGAAAGGTATCATCGACAGTGATTTGCTTAAGAGAAGTACTACAGCTATAAGTAGAAAGGTAAATGTAATGCATGACTGATGCATGACAGGCATGGATAGGGGAGGAGGGTAATGCATCGCTCGCTTGCAGAAGGTTGTCAGTGCGATGATGCATGATTCATGTTCAAACTAAGAGCAGCAGCAGCAGGCAGAATGTCGTATTATATAATGCATTGATTTGGTCCATATACAAGTATTGTACTATCAGTATCCTCGGAACAAGGCGAAGAGCAGGAACCGCAGGATACCTGATCCAATTACGCCGGGGGAGGGGAGAGCGGGCAGACGTCGAGGCTGGAACCATAGGAATGCATTACTTACTACTTGATGCATCACTCTTCAATAGACAAGCGGCCTGCATGGTCACCATGGGGCGCGTCGCCTTTTCCGTAATGCTTCGACAACACCCTTCGATGATGCATTACCTGTCCGGGGAGCGGGAGCGGGAGCAGACGCCGAGAGGGGCTACAATAATGCATTACTCATGTCGAGGCTCGAACGGTAGGAATGCATTACTTACCAATTAATGCATCACTCCTCTTCGACGAGGCTCTCCGATGATGCATTACCTGTCCGGGGAGAGGGAGCAGGAGCGGACGTCGAGAGGGGCTATAATAATGCATTACTCATGTCGAGGCTCGAACGGTAGGAATGCATTACTTACCAATTAATGCATCACTCCTCTTCGACGAGGCTCTCCGATGATGCATTACCTGTCCGGGGAGAGGGAGCGGGAGCAGACGTCGAGAGGGGCTATAACAATGCATTACTCATGTCGAGGCTCGAACGGTAGGAATGCATTACTTACCAATTAATGCATCACTCCTCTTCGACGAGGCTCTCCGATGATGCATTACCTGTCCGGGGAGAGGGAGCGGGAGCAGACGTCGAGAGGGGCTATAATAATGCATTACTCATGTCGAGGCTCGAACGGTAGGAATGCATTACTTACCAATTAATGCATCACTCCTCTTTGACGAGGCTCTCCGATGATGCATTACCTATCCGGGGAGGAAGAGGGAGCGGGAGCGGACGTCGAACCGCTGTGTGATGCATTCAAGTTATCGGTGAATGCGCCTGGGCTCTGCAACGTGCTGTGATGCATTGTCTGATGCATTATCGGTGAATGGCCTGGGCTCTGCAACGTGCTGTGATGCATCAGGCCTGGACTGATGATGCATTACGGGTGTGGTAGCGGAAGCCTCGCCACAGTCCTAGCGGAAGCCATGCCAGTGGATCCCGCTGCGTGATGCATTATTGGTGATCACACCTGGGGCATATTGCATTATTCAGGAGCACAGGGATTTCGTGGTAGGGGGAACAGATATATCACCATGGTAGGCGACCCACGGTACTTTTATGCATTACTGTTGATTGTCATTACTGGGCATGATGCAACACATGTCCACACTCATCACTGCACGATAATGCATCAAAGTATCTCTATAGGCTGCTCGACACGCATATATAAGGAGTCACATTCTATAACCCAAACTCCCCTGCAACTCCCGTTAGACGGTTGCCCTTTAAACAAGAGGAGTTGGATGATTCAATCCAGCTACTGACGAGATTGAAATTTGGGGTATAGATATATTTCGCCAGTCAAATCATTGAAAATGTGGGGCCCTTGGAACTGAGTTCTCATAGGCTTGACAAGCCTAGGCAATTGTGAACCAATGCTACTTCTAATAAATTTATTACAAGAAAATATCTACTGATCCAAGGGAGTGTGGAGTGTTCGTACTAGGTATATAGGGTATATAGAAAGTTCAAACGCTGACGTTGATGGGAGTGCAGCCAATGGCGACGACGCCGTTCTTGGATGAATCCGTTAGCATCATGCAATGCGGATGTTCGTATTTTCGCAAGTACTCACGAAGTTGTTGTTCTCGCAGCAGACGGTCTGAGTGTTGCAGGAGGTGCCGGCGACGCCGAAAGCGGAGACGGGAATGCAGTTTACTACGCGGAAGGTATCATATCCGAGTAAGCAAATATACTCAGCGCAATTCCTAGGGATGACACTCACTGCCAATGGGAACGTTGACATCCTGGATGGGAATGCTGAGACTGCTGAGCAATGCAGCGACGTTCGCATCGTCCGCCTGTTCGTAGAGCGATCGATGGTAAGTGACAGTGTTGATCTCATGATTGTAAAGGGCCGTACGCTTTGGACGCTGTTGCAGCACTGCTGGTTACCGGAGCTGCACTGGGAAACGGGAGTGGCAGCCACCAGGAGGGGCAGAGCGATGAGGAGAGCAGCGGAGAGACGAGCGAACATTATGAAGCTGGGAGGTTTAGTAGAACGGTGCGTGTCGTTGAACTGAGTGTCCATCGTCTCTTCGCTGACCTTTTATACGTTTTGTCGCCCTGGTTTTGTAAAGCATTTCTTTAAGCTTGCCATTCACAGCTTAGAGCTTCCCGGTACGTTGGCGTGCAATTAGCGTGTCATGTCAACGTTCTGGAAGCGTTCTGGCACCACCTCCTTGCGATTAGGCAAGTAATTCGGAACAGATCACGAAAACATAACGTTAGGTCGCACTAGTCTGCCTTGCTCGCCCCATTTTTCTCTCTATACAGCGTAACACAGTGAGTTAAAGACTCACTATGCGATATTCGAGCACCGTTCAGTAGTCTGCTATGCGACTTTCCAGCCAGTGCTTCATAGCAAGAGTCGACGTCGCGCAAATATCAGAGCAAACTTAGTGTAAAGGAACCCAATCAGAGAAGCATGTTGGTTCTGTATAACTATTAATAGCCTTTTCGAAGATACCATGGAACAACTTCCTGAAATTTTGAAGTCCAGATTAGAACGCATGTCGTGATGCGAGGTGGCGCTAGTCATCTAAACTGAAAGCGTGCCAGCGCGGTGGTTAGATGGTGGTTGAACTCGTTCGGCTTGGAGAAAATTTGCATTCTATCCAATTGGAGAATGGCTTAGCCTCGGTGATTAGACGAAGAGCTCGATCTGGGTAAGTCTTTCCTAGTCCTCCTCAAATGCGACAGGCCGGACTAGCTAGGCTGGTAATTGATAGAAATGCTCCAACTCTGATCTTCGAGGCATGTAGTCCTAATCCTATACGATGCAATCAGGCTGGAGGTACCTCGCATCGCGAGCCTCATTGATGGAGAAAGCCCCTCAAGAGATTGGTGTGAAGTCCGCTGGGTCGTCCAAAGATCGCCAGTATACCTGTCTACAGACGCGGTACTGTTGCAGATATACAGGGAGATTGACTACGTCCGTATTTCCGTTCGCGAACGTGAAGATTGAGCCGAGCAGTTCTGGTACAAAAACGCATCTGGTGAGAGTTCGCGATCGCCAGGTTCTTCAAATTTAAAGTGGTGGCAGTTCATCGCGCCAACAATTACATCAAAATAGACTGACCGACATGCTTCCTCAAGGAATACCGCGCCAAGGGCTTTATAAAGTTTCAAGCCGTGGGGTTGCTTCATGGAAGAGATTGCCTGTGCACGAGGAAAGTCTAAGCGTTTTGGATGGGGCTATATTTTCTCACAGTCACAAATACTTTCCCACGGTCATTAAGTATAGCTCGAAAAACTGTATTTCTGGCCCTTCCGTACCTACTTCTGCCTCAGAATGCTGTCGCCTTGTTTAAATTTCTGGCATCCCTATCTCCACCCTCTAACCTCGGATACTAAAATATATGAGATTCTTGTGGTACTCACTCTTGTTCTGAGTGGTTCACCCGAGAATTCTCCCACCCGACGACACATTGTGGAAGTGCTGATTCAGACAGCTGACTGATCTCGCAGCGGTGAGATAAATACTTGGATAAACATCGAAGTGAGCCAATCCATGTTCCATAACTTAAACAGAGTGCCGATAATCTATCTGCAAGCCAGCTTTATCCTTTCAGCACTCTTCCAAGTTACTATGGCGCTCAACGGATGGCACCGCGGCGAACAGCTCGTTCATAAGAAACTTGGACATGAGGACGACTACAACGTCATGTCGCTTTATCAGAGTATCGAGGGCGATCTTTCAGGCGATGACGCAGTGTTCCACACGACGAGGCTGCCGTTCATACCTGTGGCGACCCTAGATAAGTCTGGTCGTCCCTGGGGTTCGATTTTTGCGGGGAGCGAGGGAAAACCCGGGTTTGTGCGGAATTCCCGGTACAGCATTTTGTCGGTGGATGCCAAGGTTTGGCCTGGGGAGCCGCTGATTGAGAATGCGAAGGAGTTTCGAGGTGACGGGTCGATGCTTGTGGCGGGTATTGGGATTGAGTTTCCGACGCGCAGGAGGAACAAGTTTGCTGGGAACGTGAAGAAGTTGGAGAAAGACGGCGACGTCTTTCATATGGATCTTTTTGTGAACGAAGCGTTAGGGTGCGTTGTTCATGGTCTCATTACGCCTCTTTATGATGTCTGAGCTTCAAATTAGGAACTGTCCAAAGTATATAAACCTTCGGGACCTAATTCCTCACCCCAACACTTCTCCGAAAGTGGTTCACAATGTGCAAAACTTGGATACAAGCGAACGCCTCCCGGACGACGTTATCTCCTTTATCAAAGAATCCGACACAGTATTTCTAGGCACTACTTACAAGGCCAGAGACGATGAAGCGGCGCGTTATCCGTCTCATCTTGGCATGAATCAACGAGGAGGACGGAAGGGTTTCATTCGTGTCATGCCTTCCGATGGGAGAACCGTCGTTCTGCCTGACTTTTCAGGTTTGTGCAGTCGCTGGTATCCTTGATTTTCTGACTGACGAGTTCTCCAAAGGAAATCGCTTTATGACTTCGCTTGGGAATATTGAGGCCACGCCACTGGCTTCCCTCACATTCGTCTCTTTCACCACTGGCGACATCCTCTACCTCACAGGAAAGGCAACGAACCTCTTCAATTTCGACGCCCAGCTGATAATGCCATTGCAAAACGGGCTCACGGCTGTGTATGTCACCGGCTACGTTTACGTCTCAGACGCCCTCCCGGTGCGCCAGCGACCTAACACCACCGCCAAGACCAGCCCCTACAGCCCACCCATCCGCCTCCTCGCCGAAGAGGAAACCAAGTCCACCCTATTCACCTTATCCACACACTCCAAAGCCATTACCGCACTTCTCACGCGTATCGTCCTTCACAGCCCCACCATCGCCACCTTCACCTGGGACGCCTCCGCGCAACTCCCCGTCGTACCTGGGCAGGCCGCCATCCTGGACTTCTCTCCCCTCCTCGGAGCGCGCAGGTACCAGCACATGGCTCCAATGAAGCCGACCTCCGTCAACGACGACTACATACGCACCTGGACCGTCTCCTCGAACTCCTCCACGGCCACGCATACATCATTCTCGCTTACGATGCGCGAGAAGCAAGGCGGAGCCGTGACAGGCGCCCTGTTCTCCGTTGTGCGCAAGCTGGCGCAGGCGAAGCCGGAGCTGCTCAGCGACGCGCGGCCGCTTGGCTTGAAAGTTGGTGTGGTGGGCGTGACCGGGGAATTCACCCTGCCTGCGCCCCCTGAGGCGGACGTAGCGGACGACGAGCTCGGGATTGTTGTGCCACATGCGGTGGGGGGCCGAGCGCATCCTGCGATCCGGCTGTTGTGGGTTGCGGGTGGGATTGGGGTGACGCCTTTCTTGGCGATGCTTCGTGGATTGGAAGGCTCGGACTATGATATCAGGCTTGTGCTATCCACGCGCGAGCCGGAGGTACTGGTTCCTCTGTTGGAGGATGCGCTTCGTGGGCGGAAAGAAAAACCTCGTCTTGTGATCGACCTGTTCTCGGGAAAGCCAAATCCGGACCTTGTTCTTGAGGGCGCTGAGTTAAGAAGGCATACGGGTCGTGTCACGAAGGCGGTGTTTGAGTATGGAGGAGACCAAGCTAAGATGAGGGAGGTTTATGTCTGCGGGCCTGAAACGTTTGAGAAGTCGGTCATGGCTGCGTTGGAGGATTTGGGTGTTGAAAAAGGGAAAATTAAAAGAGAGGGATTCGAATACTGAAGCTATCGATCTGGGGGGCTGTAAATAATGTATAGTAATACTCTGTTAGCTGTTGTCTTTGTAGATACATGAGAGTCGAGGTCATCATGGTGTTTCCGCCGCGTTCGCTCACATGTTTGTGACGTTGCGTGATTGTGACAATTATTCTCGCCTGGCCCATGACCATCATCGCAAGACCCGAGCGCGTCGACGGACGCGACGAGCACGCTTTGAAGTGCACCCAGGACATCGAAGAACACGAAGAGCACCAATATTTGAAGCTCATCAGGCGCGTTCTCGATGCTGGCGACATCCGACCGGACCGTACGGGCACCGGTACACTCTCAATCTTCGCGCCTCCCTCTTTACGTTTTTCTCTCGCCAATTCGACCCTTCCACTATTGACCACGAAGCGCACGTTCCAAAGAGGCATCATCGAAGAGCTTCTGTGGTTTATACACGGTTCGACGGATTCTACCCTGCTCACGAAGAAAGGCGTGAAAATTTGGGACGGGAACGGATCGCGTGCGTTCCTGGATAGCAGGGGACTTCATCACCGCAGGACAGGCGACCTAGGGCCCGTATATGGCTTTCAGTGGCGCCACTTTGGTGCAGAATACGTTGATTGCGATAAAGATTACATGGGCCAAGGCGTCGACCAGCTGCGCGAGTGCATCGAAAAGATCAAGTCGAATCCCACGGATCGACGGATTATCCTCAGTGCGTGGAATCCGAAAGGTATGTAGCGATTCGATGGGTGCTCGTATCCTATATGTAGATACTAATAACTGTCGCGGCTCACAGATATCCCACAGATGGCTTTGCCGCCATGTCATATGATCTGCCAATTTTATGTCAGCCTCCCTCCACCTTCCTCTCCCCTTTCCAAACCCAGGCTTTCCTGCCTCATGTACCAGCGCTCCGCCGACCTTGGGCTTGGCATTCCCTTCAACATCGCGTCTTACGCGCTTCTCACTCATATGATTTCTCACGTCACTGATACGGAAGCGCATGAGCTTATTATTCAGCTTGGGGACGCCCATGTCTACCGTGATCATGTGGAGGCGCTGGAGGAGCAGCTGAAGAGAGAGCCGAGGGGATTTCCGACTCTCAAATGGGCGAGGGAAGGCATCGAGGACATTGAGGACTTCGTCTACGATGACTTTTTGGTGGAGAAGTACGATCCGCATCCGGCGATTGCAATGAAGATGAGCGTGTAAGATCTAGAGGAAGGACTATAAGAATAGACAAAAGAATTACGTGTATCAGAGATTTTTATTGGGTGCTGAGATTGTCTTCGGCATACCAGCAAACCTGAAAGAACCCGTTATAACTAGTGAACGTGTTCCATTGAACAGAGCAGCAACCCGGTAACTTGCTGTCTTGCTCGCAAACATTGTTATGTACTTGGACAATCAAGTGATTATCTTGAAGCTTTCGAAGCGCTGTAGGTAAGCCTCCCATCTCCCCTCGCTCCATGCATTAATATCAGTCCACTCGGGGCTTACTTCGCCCAGAATTTGCCGAAAGAAAAGCAAGAAGGAGGCGACGACGATATCAGCAAAGGCGATGTTCGCGCCGAGCAGATACGGGCCACCCTCCGTGTTCGCTTTCTTGAACCACGTATCGATCGCGTCAAACCCCACCTTCACCTTGGCCCATTCCTCCTCGCGCTTCTGCCCAGTGGGGACGATATCCTCCAGCTTCTTCCCAAACCATGCCTCCCTTGTTTTTCTATAAAATTCTTGGCTCCTGGGACTCAGATAAGGATAACCGAGCGGCAAAATGAATTGCCACATGGAGCCAAGTTTGGACATGAAGGCGTCGATGAAGGCGAGCTGTAAAGCACGAGTTCCAGGGGGGAAGAGCTTTGGAGTGTCGGGGTACGTGTCGTCCAAGTACTCTGTGATGAGTGCTGATTCTGCGAGTATTGTGCCGGTGGAGGGGTCATGGATGGCGGGGAGTGTGTAATACGGGCCCCATGACGCATTCAGATTACCAGTGGGCAAGGCGCCGATCTCCTTACAGACGGCTTCAATATCTGGATATTCGACCCATACTGTTTGGTAAGGAATCCCTTTGTAATTCAAGCACATTCTTTCGAAGGGAGGAAGATCAGTGATCGGAGTAGACGCTATAAGGAACAAATACTGTTTTGAATTCACCTTGTCTTTAAAGTATTTGGCGACGATCCCTTGCCGAGGATGGCAGGGGCGACTGTGATGTCGTAGAACTTGATAGTAGAGTTCGACATGCTGATCAAGTATAATGCCGGGATTCATCTTCCTTTCGTTCGACAATCAATATATACTCCCAGACTAGCCCTCGTGTATACTGAGCCGGCGCTGTCAGATACATTTAGCTGTTGTCCTTGATCATCGGAACTAGGAACGCATAACTTAACTGCTATCGCAAGCTTTTGTTCAAATCATGTTCACAGCCCCCTGTAAATCTATGTACTTATCTGGATTTAGCTTGGTCAAATAACAGATGCTGATAGTTCGGAACTGCCTAGTTTGGCGGAGAAAAACCAGATTCCTGGCCCTCGCTACGTTATAGCTATAGATGTTCTCGAGCGCTGGGAGTTGTTGTTGTCGAAAGAAAAACGCTCATTTCTGATATCTGCAAATTGACGACGAACGTGAGCAAGTTCCCTGTATTGTCATTTCCGTTGCTGCCATCCTCGCCACTCGACAATAGCTTCCTCCCCGAAAGCCGAAGTTGGGAAATTCCAGCGTGGTCATAACGATAGTCAGAGCATGAGGGAATTCCAGCACAAGACATGCATGGTTCGTTGAGTCCATCAGAAAGTAAGTCCATTAGAAAGTAAGCTCTTCAGCGAGAGAAGCTGATGAAAAAATGTCGCTGAAGAGCTTTATACATTCCGTAAGCCGAAAAGCTCAGAAGTTCTGAGAAAAAGGCGCGGTCAAGGTTTATTGACAGATTACTCCGGAGGTTGTGTTCTCCTAAAGCCAAGTGTCTCCATGAGGCGAGAAGTTCCCAGGACCGTGGCGCAGAGTCAACTCGTGAAGGGGGGGAAAGAGGTATCGCCGGTGCCTAGGACTGTATAAAGACATTCGACAAGACTCTCGAGGGAGCGGCTTGTGCGGTATTAGCGAGATGACTATTTTTACTCGAATGGTTTCTCTTTAATCGCCCTAGCCCGGGCTGTGGCCTTGAATCCTCTCCTGCCACTGGTATCCGCTATCATTTTTGGCATGCACAGGTTCAAGAATTCGGAGGATTTAGTGAGCACAAAGCCTAGCAGCGTACCAGAAGAAAGGCAGCGCATAGACGAGCAATCGGTCTCAAGGAAAAGAATTTGGTAGTCAAGGATAATTCCTATGAGCCACAGTGTACATGCCAGTCCGAACGGTGATGAGTTGGTGATGAGGGTAATAAACAGCTGAGCCAGCTGCTTCTCAATCAAATAACGCCAACCAAGGTATCACCGCCACCGATACAACCCCAGCACTTACCCTTACTTACCACAGTGAGTGATTTTAGAATTCCAAAAGGCGACGATCACTGTGCGACGTTTACATTTCTCAAATGTGGGCAGATATAGCGACAGTCACGGATTTTTTATTTAAGGGGTACCATTCTGGCTCCGGCTCTTTTAATCGCTACTAATTTTGTTATTTTGAGCAAAGGCGTCCATTGCGTAAGTTGTAAGTCAATATTGTCGCGACCTTATTTACGCCCAGATATAATAGGACGTGGCATCAATTCAAGCCATCGGCGGTGGCCCCGCCTTGTTTACTTCCAGCAGAGATGATCCAGCCGTGATGCGTAACGGAGGCAAATTTGTGATAACTATCATCAAATGATCAAGTTCCTGTCTTTTCGGAGGGCCATATCACACTCCATGTTCTCTGTGCCATCAAGCTCTTCATTCGCTACACAAATTTAGGTCAAGATTGTTTCAGTTCAAGATGGAATACCCTTCTCTTCCAGAAAATCCAAAGACAAACATCTTCATCCTTGTCTTCAGAGTATCAACAGGCAAATATCTTCGTTTAATGTGCATCGCGCTGATGTTTAGTACCACATGTCTCTTCAGACAATAGGCCACCCCTCGGCCTCATCAACCCGCTTGATCTTTTATTTCCACTAGGCAGTGTATCCGACGATGGAGTCGTGTAACGGCAGGATGAAGAATCATGATTATCACACGAGTGTATATCAATTACGTCCCTGAGCAATGATTAAACCGCGTGTTGACCTCACGTCAATGTCTTGTTCTTGGACAGCGCTCTGTCAATGTATATGTAGAATTTCCTCACCCAGGACCGTTCAGTGAAAGAAGTCGTTGAAGTTTTTCCGGCCTTGTTCCCCCGAGAACGATGGTGAAAACTAAAAACACGATGGGCTTTTTTGAGTAGAATGCGACAAATGCGCCCGAGTCCCTGGACCGGCATTGATGTAGACCTTAAAATGTAAATACTTTCTTTCCCTTCTACGCTGATATCTGAAAATTACATACTGATGATGGATAGGGAGTAAATAAGTTGGCGTCACGATTTCTCAGTGCAGTGACATTCGGTCAGCGTTTCGGCGAGGAAACGCGTATTCGGGAGTCGGAGTTACGCGTTGAGCCTGGAGCTTGGCTCCCCCTTCTTCTCTTCCATCACCCATGCGGTCCCCCTCGGCCCGAAGGCGATATGGGCGTGAGCTCCTCTGAACGTGTTGAGCCCTCGCCTGGCCCCCAGGTTCCCTTCGTTCGACGACAATGAACTCGCTGTTTAAAGCATGGGGGCAGCACGGTCACCGCCAAATTTATCTTCACTCTGGGCGGCATCTCCTTACACCACGGAGCTTACTTGTACACTCTGGGATCGCACGACGTCTGCATTCCTCGCCTTCCTTGGGAGAACACGATGTTCAATCTCGGGCGGGCGCAAACAACACCTCTGGAATATCCTCTTCTCATATTCTCTTACTAGCGACCTCAATTCTCAGTGGAATAGTTGGTTTCGCCGTCGCAAGTGGTTTGGAGAGCTCAACGTCCGTGAAAGGCGGAAGCTCTCAGGATCAACAGTTCGGAACTCCGGGCGACTTTAAGCAGGCTATAGAGGAGCTCAGGCAGGCATTTCCGAGCTCAGATGCTGTGTCGACTGATCCTGAAGACCTTCGTACACATGGGTTCTCGGATTATGACTATCGGCCAGGTAAATATTGCTCGAGTTCTGTATTTGGATGACTGGGATGTAAAACGTGAACCAGGACGTCTGCACAGCGTCGTCTTCTACCCCGCTTCCACGGAGGACGTCGTTCGCATGGTCAAGATTGCCACCAAGTACAAGATGCCCGTCATCCCTTATTCTGGTGCCACGAGCTTAGAAGGACATATACGCAGCGTAAAAATATTATAGCGCTTTTTGTGCAGCTAGGCCACTGACGAATCTCATCAGCACGCCGTAGGAGGTATTTGCGTGGATATATCAGGCATGGACCGAATTTTGGAGATACACGGTATGGCACCCTGGGATTTGCGTCTACCAAGGATTTAAACCGACGGTTCTAGAGGCCGACTCGGATCTGGTTTGCCAACCGGGAGCGAAATGGATGGATATCAACGCAACTTTGAAAGAAAAAGGCAGGATAATCTAACCGTTGTGTACATTCCTTAGTGACCTTGCCACCTTATTAGGTATACCTTTGTTCTTTCCGGTACGTCGCCAGTTCCATTTCCCTTCATTCAGGGATAATCGATCACGAGATAGCTCGATCCCGCACCTGGTGCCACCATCGGCGGCATGCTAAGCACGGGTTGTTCTGGAAGTACGTCATCTGTGCATCGCGTTGCACAATGTTTATAACCTTGCTGCCAGCAAATGCAGTGCGCTATGGGACGGCCAAGGCTGAATGGTTCCTCAATGCAGTAGGCTCCTAAGGAACCTCATATGTGTTCGAGCCCTGATTTTTGCAGACGGTCGTCCTTCCGTCTGGAGAAGTGATCAAGACTCGTCGGAGGTCGAGGAAGTCGTCTGCAGGATTTGATACCACGAAGCTTTTCATCGGGGCTGAAGGGACTCTTGGAATTGTAACGGAAGGTTAGTCGCGTGCTCGCCTTGGAATGGAATAATTATTGAAGCAGCCCAGTGACGATTCGTCTGGCACCTCTTCTCCCTACCACGGTCGCCGTCGTCCAATTCCCGGATCTTCGCAAGGCCACAGAAGCTGTGATTGAAGTTATGAACCAGGGAGTCGGTATCCGTAAGTCTTCGATCAGAACACGCTCTCATATCACTCCTTTAACCACAACCGCCCTTCAAGAATGCGTAGAGGCAGTAGACGACGTTTTCATGGCCGCCACCAACAAGTTCGGCATGTCGGCGCGGAAATGGCCCGAAAAGGACAGCCTCTTTCTCAAGTTCCAGGGTCCCACGCAGGCATCAATACAAGAGACGGCCAAGATTGTTAAAAAGATCGTCGAGAAGCACGGCGCGACTGGGTTCGAGCTCGCGCGGAATGCGAAGGAGGCCGACGACCTCTGGGCCGATCGCAAGAACGCAAACTACTCGGGGATGGCGCTGCTCGAGGGCGCCAAGGGGTGGGGCACGGACGTCTGGTGAGTTATTCACATCTAGAGAGTGTGAGAGTGGATTCTGACGGTTCCGCGCTGTTGAATAGCGTGCCGGTCTCGAAATTACCGGAGCTCGTTTACGAGACGAAGAAGGATCTCGCGCAAATTGGCATTACCTCGACAATTGTAGGACACGTCGGCGATGGGAATTTCCATGCGCTGCTATTGTTCCGCAACGAGAAGGAGTATAGAATAGCCAAGGAAGCGGTGCATCGCATGGTTCATCGGGCAATCGCCCTTGATGGTACATGTGAGCACTCCTGAGTCAGTTGTATTATGAGCCAAGAGCTGAATATCGTAGGCACCGGAGAACACGGCGTTGGCGTCGGCAAGAAGAAATATCTCGTTGAAGAACTAGGTGCAGGCACTGTGGAGCTTATGAAGACCATAAAGCGCGCGATCGATCCTCTTGGGCTTTTCAATCCTGGAAAGGTCACAAATGATTTCAGCCCTGAGGCGAACAATGCGCTAATATCCAATGTTGTAGCTGTATCCAGACGACGACGAAACGGATAACAAGCCGGGCGTTTAAATGGCGCCCACTCGCAGTCGCTAGCGGCTCAGATTTTTCTAAATTTTGGGTGGAGCGTTTCAAATGGTGGTTCTCAGGTTATTTAGGCAAAATCGAATGTTATACACACATCCGTCTATACACAAAAAAATCACTTGACAGCAACTGTCTGTGCCTGAGCCTCGGGTTTGGCCACGGTACCATTTTGCTGGCCCGTCCGAGTCGCAGCCGCGCCAACGGCCTGCGTCCGCAATGCAAGCCCGCGGGTCTTTTCGATGACAGTCTGGTAGATAGGCAATGGCGGACGGTTGATCTCGATAACATTCTGAACGAATTAGATCAGGTCCGAGAATTGGTAGTCCAAAGCTGGAATTATACCGCACCTTCTCAAGATCAATTTTAGCATCTGCACCCATCCGTGTCTCCCGAATGAGGTTGACAATCCATTTTTCGCCCTCGTCGCGCGAGAGGTTCAGGCGTTCAGAAAGATCGCTACAGAAAAAACTTGAGACGCGTACACCTCGGAAACAAATAAAAACGCCAGACTCACCCGATGTCGATCTTCTGATGAATCCGGCAGTACGCCTCACTGATCAGATACCGCGCGTTGTCCAAGAACTCTTCCCTGAACTCTCCCAAGAAGAAATCATCACCTACGACCTTTTCCGCGAGCGTCAGCTCCCGCTGTGCCGCCTCAAAGTCGAATTCGATGTACAGCTCCTTCAAGAACGACGTGACGGGGTCCTGGTACTGGTACTCCTCCGTCTGGATAACCTTGACGACTTCCCGGATGGCGTTGCGTACGCGCGGGGACACGGGTGCGGAGGCAGATGCGGGGAGGGAGGAGGACTTCCGCGATAGGATGGCGGCGGCAGCTAGGTAACGGAGGATCCACGGGCAGGATGTCTGGATGGTGTTGAGGTAGGTCGGCGAGAGGAAGGTCTCGAGAAGGAGTGTGCGGCCCTGTGGGTGGTTGAAGTAGACGAATAGAGACCAGTGTGCGAGCCATGTGCGCGAGTGCAGCTGGACAAGCGCGGGTTCAGGGGCGCTCGTTGCGCCGGAAGCAGAAGGGACGAGAATGGATGATGGGGAACGCGAGTCGATGGCGTCGCGGAGGGTGTTGAGTTCCTCGAGGGCAATATCCCAACGTCCTGTTAGGATGTCGGAGGCAAGCTTTCCCCAGTGTGCGGATGTGTTAAGGTCGTTGTCGGTGGAGAGCACCCGGAAATGGTATAGGTAGTCCGCGGCGCCGCTGTAGTTTCCGTACGAGTATTGGAACTGGCCAAAATTGTAGAGAGCAGTAATTTGGTCTAGTGTAAGCTAGAAAAGTGGTCAGATAGAGTCAAGTCCACAAAACTACACATTGCTCACATTGTAATTTTCCTTGAGATATTGCAAGTTTTGATTCTTGTCCTGTCGTAAGGCTTGTGCAACATCTGGGTTCTCTATGACGTCCAAGACAGCCTGCGCCTCTTGTTGAAGGCGCTCGTGTGTTGAAACGGCATTTTTACGCTTTTCGTCAAATTCTGATGATTATTAGAGCGCTTCCACGAAACGATGCGGGCTATCTGTAACTCACCTGTTGGGACCTTTTCATCCGGATGTATCTGCTCAAACAGATTGACAGCATAGTCAAACATGTTCGTCCCTTTCGCCAGTTCATACTGGGCAGCCTGGACCTCCTCGACCGGGAAAAGCGACGTTTCCACGAGATGAGCGAGGAGAGGGAACGATAGATGGCGATCCAGGTAAGGAATGATGGTTTTTGAGAGATCGTGTTCCGCCATGTTGAAGCTGGCCGCAGTCAGTGGTCAGTATTAGGCGATGAGCTGAGGTCTGTCGTCGACGTCCACAACGGTGAGGGAACAAAACTTTCTGTAGCACAGCCACAGGCACGTGCTCACGCCTAGTTTTAGAGTCATGGATTTTGGGGCCTATTGTTTTTCATCCTCCGGTATGGTGTAACGGCTAACATTGCCGCCTTTCATTCACACGTTCGTACGTGTACGTGCGCGGCAGCTCGGGGTTCGATTCCCCGTACCGGAAGCTCTGTTTTTCTCATATTTTTGTTGAACCTCCAGTAGAGTCTGTCAAGTTCTGGGAGCCTGAATTGGGCTCTGATAAAAGGGAGTTTAAGTAGTCCCCACTTGGTCAAAAGATTTTTCATTCACACAAGGCATCACTATCAAGGCGTGGTCCCCGCTCTCTCCACCAAATTGCAGGTAGATGATCACGGGCCAGAAAGATGTACCGAACATCGCGATATATAGGCTTCACTTGTATTGTACCTCGTTCCCGATACCCGAATATACTTTTTGCACTCTTTCAAGTCGTCGCGCCACAAGGCAAAAATAAATTCAATCATTGATATTCAAGTCCATCATAACAGAAAGGGAAGAGGAGGATGATATAGAAAGACCGTGCTGAGTGTCAACGCCACACTCAGACCGAAAAGATCGTAAATCATGATACCGCGTGTGGCGGACCCACTGGTAGGGGGGGCTCTGCGCACCGGAAGTCTCTTGAAATAACGATAGTAGAATTCAATCCCACAAACGATGTAGATCGTGATCATGGCTTGCGAACGGAACGGATGTGAGAGCGTCAGTCGATGTGGCCTGCTGCCCCGACAATTAGGAGAAGAAGGTTCCGTACTTGTTTGAAAGATGATTCCTCCGAGGGTGATGTTTGAGCCCTTTTAGGTGATAGTCGAGCAGGTTAAGTCGAGAGACCGTGACGGCGCTGAACTCACAAGAGCAGGGTCCGCGCCTCGCCTGGATGCGGATGCGGCTAGGCTACCACCAGTTGATTGTATCATGAGGGAGAATGTGTCCTAGAGTTTCGTTGTCAAGGACAGCGAGTGCTGATACCGAGAAAGAGACGCACGGCAGAGCAGAAGAGGATCGCGTCTAATTTATGATGGTTAAGAAAGCGTTGAAGAGGTTGTATATGCTACTCACACTGCTTGGGTTTAAGACGACTATACACAGGCCCCAACCTCTCGATTATTCTGCTCAAAATGACAAAGTTGGCGGCGACGAAAGGCGTGGGCGCCAGCACAATGCAAGAAATCCTGTTGATGCCAGACGGTCGGTGATATCAAAGACGAGTCCGAGTCGCAAGCGGAGAAGACGCACGAGATCGCGAAGTTGTTTTCGGGCGATATGCTCGCCCACAGGCGTGCAGACCAGCCCAGAGTTTCCAGGGCACCACATAGGCCCGCCGTCGGGATCAGGAACCACATTCTGGCTTTGAGGCTTTGTATGACGTGGAGGACTGCAATAACAAAATCAGTCGTCGTACATGGAGAGAGTGTGAGGAGTGGAACTTGCAGGTAGAAGCAGAGAAGAGGATAACGAAAATGATCGTTATGCTTTTGGTGGGTATATATCCATATGTTTTTATGGCGAGCTCTGGAAAATAGTGGATCAGTTACTCTAGTTGTTAACAACAACGAAAAATCACTGACCAGCACCAGTGACATCGGAGTCCGACATTTTCAAAGTAAATAATGGGCCACTGGCAGTGGAAAAAATACGGAATATGGTGTTCCCAGTCGCAGGGGCGCTGGGCCTTTATACATGGTTGGGAGGAGTCGTCAAGTGGAGGAGGTGGTAACAAAATGCACAGCGCGAAGAGATTAAGCGGCATACCGGCGTAAACGAAGGTTCTGATTTCTTGCCCACCTTTTTTTTCGGCTTCGCGGCAGAGTCATGAAATCTGGGTGTGGTAAATCATTAGCGCGATCCTTGTCGGAACTGCTGTGAGAATAAGGTGGCCGCAGTGCGCAGCTGCCTCCGAGTCCTGGTTGGGACAAGACTTTGACATGAGGATTCGGAGGGACCCATGGGGTTTAGCAGGGGACAAGGTCTCCAAGGGCCTGAAAGTCTACAATAATACGGTGCACCGTGAGCTATTATTCAGGATGAAAAGAACAATCCCAAAGACTAAAGAAGATCAACTTCCATAAGTTTCTCCAGCCACCGGCAGTAGAAACTTCCCCCTCCCCGCATTCAAAGCTTGCCGACAAGCACTGTTACCAGGGAGTCAGGCAAGGCAACGTTCAGAGAATTCAATAGATTATGAAAGAACTCTCAAGAGTCCGATCTAGAGTGCCGATGACCGGAGAACACAAAATTGTCCGCAGTAGTTTGAGAATTACAAGCACTGCCGCCGCGTTGCGCACCATTCGACTTCAATCGTCTAAAGTCCCAGTAGATAAACCGCTGCATGATCGCAGCGCAGAATACGGCTAAAGGAGACCATAGGAATACGGCTTCAGTTTATGTCTGAGGTGCAGAATTGGGCCGTGATTTACTACGGCGCCACACCTGTCAGTCACTCGTTCCAAGGCTCAGTTGTAACCCACTTCAGGGTCCGCAGATTGCTGTATTATCACTGACCTTAGCTTTTCGGTTTTGATTGCTTCTCGCGAAATGCCTTCCCTAGGGTATCTGGAGATCGACTCTGAATAATTCGATGCTCGGGGACATTGAGTGATTTCCGCTTCTTGACACCATCGTTTTACCCGAAAGTATGAAGTGCCGAGGTGGATGAAAAACTGCAGGACCAGATGATGACTCGAATACGCAGTGTCACAATTCTCAAGCACCTCCCAGTCCTTTCAGTCCTTCTACTAGTTCAAGTTCGCCCTGCTTTAGGAAGCTACTGATGTCTCGTACTTCACCTCATAGATTCCTGACTGCAATGGATGGATGGATGGATGGATAATGCTTCAATTCGGAGGTATTTCCGTTACAACGTAAGATCGCGGAGCTCACTGGCATACTTGGAGCTGAAAATGCTGGGATGTCTCCGTCGGTTGGAAAGTCTTCGCAGGAGGTGTATGATGGAGGTGCACAGGAGAACGTAGAGGCTGCGTCGCGAGAGAAGTGGCCAAGCTACGGACTGCATTAGCTTGATGAAGAGTCTGTATGATTTCTTCATGACGCGCCTCGGAGTCACTCTTCATGCACACCTTGCCTTCAGGAAGTGCGTCGTATATTCCCGATCCAGCATCCCGATCTTTCCGTCCCATTCGGGTAAAAACGATAGGGCACATGCGTCGTGGTACTCGAATATATGTAAGGGGAAGGCACGAGGATGGAAAGACCCGACCGGGCATCTAATCTAATCTTATGTCGTCTGTGTGTTCGTCATCTCCATACCTGCCTTTTCCTCGACCAACCAATCTCGCAAACCCACAGTGTAGTAGTTCACATCACTCCTCGATAAAAGCATCCTGCAGCAATGAGGAGATGACGGGGAACTTCAATAAAGCCTCATGGCACAGCCACATTGATTCCGATCACAAGCCGCCTCGCGCTTGTCGTGCAGCCACGGACCTTGCTGCATTATATAAACCTCCATTTCACTGTCTTGTCTTTCTTCCTTCCCCTCATCATCTCTACAGAAACGAAATGCCTGTCTCCGACGCGATCTTGACGCAAATACTGGCCCAGCTCGATGCCATGCAGGTGTCGCAGCAGACAATGCAGGCCAAGGCTCGTGCTTCCCCGCATGCATGTCTCATCTCGTGAATTTTGACAACGATCATCTAGTTGGATGCGATTACAGGCGCTACGAAGACGACTGCGACTCCGCTGGAGCCCAAGTTGACCCATGGTCGCTCAGCTTCAACAGTCTCTGTATCATCGCCGCCAGCAAGTCCTATCGATGCTCCTAAGGCCTCTTTATCCTCAACAGAACCACCTGTGGGGACACCTCCGCCTCGTGCAGTTGGAGCAACAGATAAGGAGCGGGAGAGACTGCTATATCCTGGACGAGTGAACTTGACCAGTGAGTCCCTTTTCGTAATGCAGACACTGGCGAAGCATGCATGCAAGTCGTAACATGGTTGACTCTCTGCCTTCTGGCGGTTGGTTAGCGCTTGATCCTGGTGTAAAAGTAGAAGCACTTTCACCCATAGGAGTCACGATCAGTGGTCGATCGATCCTACGACTTGTCACCTCGGTGGTTTAATGAGCAACCACCTCGGCATATCTCTAACATCCTATTCCAGCATACCCCGACCAACATGGAATCACCCCACACCCGCTAAACTGGGGTGCAGCGGATGGTGCCTCTCGAGGTCCTGTTATCTGTTCGCGCCTCACCTCATCTATCAAGCAGCGCAACGCGATCGGCGCACACTCCGGGTCATACTCAATCTATCGCGCCTTATCCATCGCCATGGGTGCGCTCTCGCCAACGCACAAGCCGGACTACAGCCAAACGGAGCCTCCCGTCTCCATCCCTCCCCAACCTTCCTGGGCCGACCCAAGCAAGATCGTCTCCTTCGATCCGTACGGCCATCTCGTGCAGACCCTGTTCCGCAAGGAGATCGATGAAATGGAACTCGATATTCGTCCCAGCATCGCGGTGACCAAGGCGCATCTGAAGATGAGCGAACTGGACGAGAGTGCAAGGAAGGGCCACCTGACTGTGGATGGCAAGATCGTGATGAAGAGCCCTCCGGCGCACAACGCGGACGGCTCGATCAGCAAGGCATACAGCGGAGTCGAGGTCTTTGTGAGCAAGGCGGCCGTAGAGCCCGTATGGTATCTTCCTGGTGTGGCGGAACGCTTCGGCATGTGTGTATCTCCCCTTGTGTTGCTGCGGCTCTAGCTGAGGTGGTCGTACTCAGATCGGAGAGCCTTTTGCGCCGTGCTTTGTTCGAGGACACGGGAGGCATGTACCCAGAGCTCATCACCCGACCGGACATCAAGGTCTTCCTCCCTCCCATCGGCAACCTTACCGTCTACATCTGTACGTTCTTTTTCTTCCTATAAACCTGAATTCTCGTTTGCTTAACATAGGAAACGCAGTCGGAAACCCCGCATTTATGTCTGACGAGACCAAGGAGCTGACGCTTCGCGTGCACGATGAATGTACGTTCTTTTCCGAACATGATGTAATTACCACCTCCTCGTCCGTGTCAGCTCATCGAATCATCGAATCCAGGTAACGGATCCGACGTCTTCGGTTCTGACATCTGTACTTGCAAGCCCTACCTCACCTACGCAATCGAGGAGTGCATCCGTGGCGCGCAGAACGGTATGCCTCCTTCCTTCCCTCCTTCCTTCCTTACTTACCACTTCCCTAATTCAACCTAACCAAACCGCGTGATCGTGTATCGCACCAAAAAAACAGGGGGCGTGGGCGTAGTGGTGTATTTCCGCAAGGAGGGACGGGCGCTGGGGGAGGTGACCAAGTACCTCGTGTACAACCTGCGCAAGCGCGGGGGCGACTCGGCGGACAAGTATTTTAAGAGCACGGAGCTGATCGCGGGTGTGAAGGATATGCGGTTCCAGGCGCTCATGCCGGATGTGTTGCACTGGTTGGGCATCAAGAAGGTAGACCATTTGGTTTCTATGAGCGATATGTATGTTTTCCTTTTTTTTTTTCACTTATTCTTTCGTTCCTTCGTACTCGTGCTGATGCTGTGGTACAGGAAATACGACGCCATCGTGAAGAGCGGTATCCCGATCCTGAACCGCTACGATATCCCAGGTACGTCCCCCGCCCCCCCCCCCCCCCCCTTGTTAAGATGAGGTGTTTGTGACGGGAGGGCGCGATAGACCACCTGATCCCGCCCGACTCGCGCGTGGAGATCGACGCGAAGATCGCCGCGGGGTATTTCTCGAGCGGGAAGCAGATCACGGAGGCGGATCTTGTGAAGACTGTTGGGCGGACTTGGGAGGAGACTGAGCATTGATTCAGTGGTTGGGATTTTTGATGTGGAGTGGAGGTTTATGTGGATGTGGGGGATGGCGATGTGGAGTGGAGTGGAGTGGGGGAGTGGGGGAGTGTTTGTTTTCTGTATAATAGGTATTGTACGAGCTGTGTACAGTGTAGTTCGCGAATAGGGAAGCGTGAGTAGATCACAGAGGCGGATCTCGTGAAGACCTGGGAGGATTCAGAGGCTGAGCATTGATTAATGGCTGATTACGATTTGACGTTCAATTACATGGATGGAAAGTCTTTTGGAAGTATGTATATATATATATGTGAAGGAGTATTGAAGCTTTTTTGTTTCATACTTCTTGTACGAGCTGCCATGTAGTCACGATGGGAAGCGCGTTCTTGTTGTTACAGTATGTAGAATACGACGGACTCATGTGGCGCTACGCTTTTATAGGTAAGCAGACCGTTGGGAGGACTCAGTGGGAGGAGACTGAGCTTTGAGTTGAGCTCGAGATTTTTAATGTTTCATGTGGATGTGGATGTGGATGTGGATGTGGATGTGGATGTGGATGTCGATGTCGATGTGGATGTCGATGTACTTCAAGTTGGATGTGGAATGTCCGCTGTTGGAGTCGAGGAGCGTTGACGCGATTTTTAGTATTTTTAGTATGATACTTACTGTACGAGCTGTGTCGTCGAGGAATCGAAGCCTGTTCTTGATGTTATGTAGAGTACTTACATCGGATGTGGCGCCTGGCGCTACGCAAGGCCAAGGGGCACCGAACATTTACATTTACTACCGTGGCACGCCCGTGGTATATTCCGATCCATATATAAGTATCCCTCCAGGACCCTTGAGAAATTTCCGAACCGTGACCGTCAATCAAGAATTCCCAAATGGTGAGAAACTGGTAGTTCTTGAAGTCTGGCATGAATTTAAACAACATGGATCTAAAGATACCTACCATTCATTATTAGACTGCTACATAGGTGTGACCGAAGCCATGGCCGAAGGGGACGAAATGGTCATTACAGCTAGCATTCCAATTCCTTGGAAGAAGATGTGGTCACGAAACCAGAGAGCGTTAACATGGCGATGGTCACGGAGACGCGTTATTGGCTTATAATACAACATTTTTTTTTTCATTCTTTCTGTCAAGCTACACGCGTCAGAGGTCCTACATTTACATACAAGATAAAATCAAGAGATACAAAGCAACGAGAAAGAGGGGATAGACATGGGCCTTGAAAAAAGATGTGGTCAGCAACTTGAAACCAGCGCTTATATGGTGATGCTTACGGAGACGCGTTATTGGCTTATAATACAACATTTTTTTTTTCATTCTTTCGGCCAAGCTACACGCGTCAGAGGTACATTTACATACAAGATAAAATCAAGAAATACAAAGCAACGAGAGAGAGGGGATAGACATGGGTTTAGCGTTTGGCATACATAGTCTGGCATATAGTGAGTGGCATGGGGGGAAAAAGGATGGGGCATAGAAAGGGGGGGGGGGAAGAATACAAGATGCCCGGAGGCGTTAGAAAGAATAAGATGGTTAAGAATAAGAATACCTCGACGCGTGATCACAAGCCTGACTCTTTCATTTCATCTCATTCTCCCTCTCACCATCACCGGCACCCTCCCTTACTCGACGGACCTCTCAAACAAAAAGCGAGCAGTCCCACACTCCCTCTCATCCTGCACCTGCACGTCCTCAAAAGCCCAAGACCTCCCAATCCCAGCAACCAGCTCCCGCGCCTCCGCCGTCGCCTCGTCCAGCTCCTCCTCCTCATCATCGTCATTGTCGTTGTCGTGGATCGCGACCAAGACATTGGTAAAGCCAGAGAAGGAACGGGAGCGGCGGAGCTGGGCGCGATACGCGAGCGCATCGATATCTAGAGGCCTGCCAAGCGCGCGCGGGGGGCCGATGACCATGACCGGGCGGTGCTCCTTGGAGGCGTCAGTGGTAGAGCAGCCGCGTGCACGGCCGCGGCGGCGGGAGAAGAGGGAGGCGGAGGAGGGCTTGATGCGCTCCGTGGGGGCATCAAAGTCGGCTGGGGCCGGGGCGGCGGCGCGGGTGGGGGGGGCGTCCTTGCGGTGCAGGATGCTGGAGACGGTCTTGCGGATGGCTTTGTAAGAGGGCCAGGTGCGGCGGCGGGACTTGTTGTCAGTGGTTCCGCTGTCGCCGCCCTTCGTGACCACTGGCTTCTCCTTCTCCTTCTCCTGCGCGGGGGGCTGGCCATGGATGGTGGCGGCATCCACGTCCCTGTCCATGTCGCGACGGACGATGCGGAGGCGGGAGCTGATGGTGAAGGTGGAGGGGGCGAGGCTACGCGCGTCAGACTGGGCTTGGCGGCGTGTCCACGGGTCGGTGGTGTCAAGGATGGTGTCGGTGTCGGTGGCAGGGGAGGAGTTGCCACTCTCGTCTTCGCTGGAGAAGGGCGAGGTGGCTAGATGGCCCATGCCCATGCCATTGTACAGGTCGTCGTCCGAGTAGGCGGTGGAGGTTGGGCGGGAGCGGACGAAGACTGCTTTGATGGATGAGGTGGGGGAAAGGGGAGCTTTAAGCGCGGCGTCGTCGAGAGAGCGGGGGCTGTAGATGAAGACTGCGGAAGGAGGGATTTGGAGGTGGGTAGGAGACATTGTGGTTGTGGTTGGAAAGACTGTTATGGTTTAAATGTTTGAGACTGCGTTGGACTGTGACGCTGCGATGGGTTCAGATTCAAAGATAGTGGGGGTTGACGAAGAAAGGAGACTGGCTTTATACTACAGGCCAAAGCGAGCCACGCGAGTTAGAGGACTGCACATACCAAAGAGGGTAGTGCGAGAGACAATGCTAAGCGGGGGAGCTGGCCAATACCTGGCCATACTTTTAGAGAGCCGACCGTCCGTCATTCCATTGTCCGACGAATAGGTCCAGGATAGGATGTTCTTCCAATGCCTGGCCACATGCAGCTGTTACGGGCTGTCGTCTACTAGTTCGCTGATGTAGCTGCTGTCCCCTCTCTGCGGATATGCTCAACTCTCGCATTATGAGGTCAGTATGAGATCGGAGGACAGCATACCATCGCAACGATGGATATTGGATAACTAGACCGCATGGGGGTTGAGGCTGGCTGACATGTCACACAGGGAACAATGTCAGATGAACACATCCGTATCGATGTCCTCAAAGTTTTAAGCGAGCCTCTGTCGGAGACATGCCTCGTGTTCAAGGATTGTGCCGAACGATTTTGATGGTCGTCGGTATATTGTTCGAAATTTCGTTCCTGTTTATGGAGCTCTTCGATTCATGCGACTCACCGCCAACGAGATAAAATTGAACAAGAGTGATGCCTTCCTAGAGAGTTTCATGTGCATGAGCATCGCCGTGATGACTGCAAATTTTTCGAGTCTCGGACAAGAGGAACACAACCAGGAAGCTAAGAGGCGTCTTATGGGAACCGATGTTCCAGAGATGTTCAATGCGAAGGATACAACCTTGTGCAAAGCTCTAAGTTGATGGATTCGAGACAACAGAAATTTCCGGCCCCAGCTTTGCCACGTGAAGCGCGCGTCGCACCCAGATCCAGTTGCTGCTACATTGTTGCCGTTTCAAGTAGGTGCTGGCCAGTACAGGGAAGAATCAAAGCAGAGCATTCAAGCTCAAAGCGGGGACGAAACCGGCGATCAAGCAAAGCGCGGGATTGAGGGCGGGCTAGGGCGGGCCGCCACATAGTGATCGTGGGAATGTCGACCTAACGAAAAAAATTGTGATCGGGGACTCCTTGAAGACCTCCGCGCCATCTAGCGTGCTTCGTCGTATCTTTTTTCATTATTTTTCTGGGCTATCTCGCTGCTTTCCTTGCTATCTCTATTGATTTGAATCTGTGAAGCTGCTGTACCTGTAGGAAGGCGTTCACGGGATGAGAAAACAACTCGACCCCCGTATACCGATTTTGATCAACAACAATGTCAAAAAGAACCATCGATCGTTCATAGTGTTGGTGGGAGACAAGGGAAGGGATCAGGTGAGGCAAGCTATGCATCGTAGTATTGCAGAAACTAATGCCTGAAGGGAGATTGTGAATTTACATTTCCTACTTTCCCAAGCTCGTGTTTCAGCCCGGCCTTCAGTACTTTGGTGTTACAAGAAGGAGCTTGGGTTTACAACGTGAGTTGAGACGTGTCTGTTTCTCCATTACTCTCGGTTTAATGAGTTATCACTTCAGGCATCGGAAGAAGCGCGAGGCCAAAATCAAGAGGGATGTGAAGCGCGGTATCCGGGAACCAAACGAACAAAATCCTTTCGAGATTTTTGTCACAGTAACGGATATCCGATATACGTGCGTTTATACCATGCCTGCAGCTCGAAAATTCTGACTCAATCTCTACAGATATTACAAGGAATCGCAAAAGATCCTCGGAAACACGTATGGAATGCTTGTTCTCCAAGATTTCGAAGCCATCACACCAAATCTTCTCGCGCGGACCATTGAAACTGTGGAGGGTGGTGGTTTGGTCGTTCTTCTGTTGAAGACGATGACATCTCTAAGACAACTTTATGCGATGACTATGGTGCGTCCTGTGTTTCTCGCACCATCTCACCTAACTAATTTATCTCGCAGGACGTTCATGCACGATACCGTACATCATCTCATGATGCCGTCGTTGCCCGCTTCAACGAGCGCTTCATCCTTTCTCTCGGTTCCTGCGACGACTGTCTAGTTCTTGACGACGAGCTGAATGTGCTACCCATTTCTCGTGGAAAGGATATCACGGCTATCGAAGACAGGCCTGGCAAGGACAAGGAGGTCGAGACTGAGTTGAAGGAGCTAAAGTCTACGCTGGAAGACACGAAACCTGCTGGGGACCTCGTCAAACTTGCCAAGACGATCGACCAAGCACAAGCAATCCTGACTTTCATCGACGCCATCGCTGAGAAGACCCTTTCGTCCACCGTCACACTTACGGCAGCTCGTGGCCGGGGAAAGAGTGCTGCCCTCGGTCTGTCGATTGCCGCTGCCCTTGCTCATGGCTACTCGAACATCTTCGTTACTAGCCCGAGCCCCGAAAACTTGAAGACCCTGTTCGAATTCATATTCAAGGGAATGGACGCGCTGGGATACGAGGAGCATCTCGACTACGATATCGCGCAGAGCACGAACCCGGACTTTAACAAGGCGATTGTCAGAGTCAATGTGTTCAGAGATCATCGACAGACGATGCAGGTAAGGCGAATTCGTCACATATATCAGTGATCGTTTACTGACCTTTTGTAGTACATTCAACCCGAGGACGCCCATGTTCTGGGTCAGGCTGAGCTCGTCATTATTGATGAAGCTGCGGCCATTCCATTACCGCTTGTGAAGAACCTCTTTGGTCCCTACCTTGTCTTCCTTGCCTCTACCATCAACGGTTATGAAGGCACAGGCCGATCTCTGTCCCTCAAACTCATACAACAACTACGGGAAAGCACCCGCCCCTCTCTTACAAAAGACGTCGCAGGCGGACACGCCGACGATGACGCCACCCCCGCCTCCTCTTCCAAAAAGCCAGCGCACAAACCCGCCCCCAAGGCCCGCACCCTCCGCGAAATCAAACTCGAGAGCCCCATCCGTTACTCTGCGGGTGACAAGGTCGAGAAATGGCTCAACGGCATCCTCTGCCTCGACGCCTCCGTCATCCCCAAAGCCCCGACCCAGGGTTGCCCACACCCATCCACCTGCGAACTCTTCTACGTGAGCAGGGACACCCTCTTCAGTTACCACCCCGCGTCCGAGGTTTTCCTCCAGCGCATGATGGCGCTTTACGTCGCCTCGCACTATAAAAACCAACCGAATGACCTTCAACTACTCTCCGACGCGCCCGCGCACCACCTATTCGTTCTGCTTCCTCCGATAAAAGACGATGAGAGCCACCTTCCCGAACCGCTCGTGGTGTTGCAGGTCGCGTTGGAGGGTAACATCAGCAAAGAGGCCATCATGGACGGGCTCGGGCGCGGCCTCAGGGCAGGGGGCGATATGATCCCATGGCTTGTAAGCCAGCAGTTCCAGGAAGGCCGCTTCGGCATGCTGAGCGGGGCACGAGTCGTACGGATAGCATGTCATCCGGACTATGCCAATGTGGGTCTCCCCTTCTGACTGTCTCCGTCCCGTCCCGGTTGTGTTGACATACTTCTTTGCAGATGGGCTATGGATCCAGGGCACTAAAGGCCCTGAACTCGTTCTACAGCGGCGAGTACTTCAATTTGGACGAGTCGACGAGCATGGAAACGGAGTACCCTGATGCGGCTGCTGTGGACCCCGTGCGTGTTCGATTGCCCAGGCTTAACGCCATTGGGTGTGCTAATTATAACTCATGATCCGCAGGGGACGGACCTGCTTACCGACAAGCCCACAGTCAGAGCCCCATCTGCCATGCCACCGCTGTTACAGCGGCTCACGGAGCGGAAGCCCGAGGCACTCGATTACCTTGGTGTATCGTATGGTCTCACGCCGCAGCTCTTACGGTAAATAATCCAGCTATGCGAGTGGTGTTTTGTCGTTGACGTGTGCTTCGCTGTGGACAGATTTTGGAAACGCGCGGGATATATCCCGCTCTATGTTCGGCAGACTGCGAGCGAGCTTACGGGCGAGCACACGTGCGTCATGGTTAGGGGCCTCAATAGCTCCGTCGAGAGCGAGCTTGAGTGGCTTGGAGAGTTTGCCAAAGGTTCCTACCGCTTCTTGCTCTCTAACATCGATCTTCTAACGAAGTTAATATGCTTTTAGACTTCCGAAAACGCTTCCTCTCATTGTTGTCCTTCAAGTTCCGGGAATTCGGGAGCGTGACCTCGCTGAGTGTGTTGGAAGCTGCCAATGCGGGTCTGAAAACCCATGATGCCGACAAAACGAAAGGCATGTTTCTATTGTATCATATTCAAAGAAGGTCGCCTTATCAAGGTTTATAGATCTGACATCGTCGGAGCTGTCGATCCTTCTCACTCCATTCGACCTGAAGCGCCTTGAATCATACGCCAATAACATGTTGGATTATCATGTCATCTTGGATCTCTTACCAACCGTCGCATCGTTGTATTTCCAGAAGAGGCTAGGTGATGATGTCAGGCTGAGTGCTGTCCAGAGTTCAATTCTTCTTGCCCTTGGGTTGCAGCGGAAGTCGATTGAGGAGGTAGAGGTGAGCGCTTCAGCTGAATTTTATATGTACCTTTCTAACGCCGTCATATCTCTTAGGCCGAGCTCCAAATCTCAGTATCCCAAGCTCTCGCGCTATTTGTCAAGGTCGTGCGCAAAATCGGCAAGCGACTGGTGGACCTCCAGAAGGCGGCGATCAGCGCCGAGCTTCCTGATGCGTCTGCCAAAGTCAATAATGACACCGTTCAAGGGCCGAAAGCGACAGATTGGCAGCCGGTTACCACTAGTTTGGAAGATGAACTGAACGAGGCCGGTGACGAAGCTACCTCGGCGCTTCGCGAAAAGCAGAGGGAGATGATCGACGCGCTGGATCTCAAGAGGTGGGTTTTGCCATTCGCCCATGATAAGGTTTTATCATGATGGTCCTCATCAGGTTAATAATAACACCAAACTCCTAGGTATGCTATAGATGATGCAGCTGTGGATTGGAGTGTTGCGGAGAACCAGGTCTCTCATATCGGGCGCGCGGGTGGAAAGGCGTCGACGATCGTGAGCGTCAAGTCTACGGCACCTGCTGGCCAGAAACGCAAAGCCGACGATAGCGAACCGAAGGACGGCAAGGATAAGAGGGCTACACGGAGAGGTGGCAAAAAGGTCAAACGGTAGAGACTATCGCCATGGAGGCCCGAGGTGCAGACTCTGCCAGTGTGAGCTTGTAGCCTGGAACACGTCTGGATTTTGGATTGATGTCAGGTCGGCTGCCCCTTGCTTCCGACTGAATTCTTGGGCGTCTATTGCTGCACTCGGCAAGCAGGCGCGCTCCTCTTCGCACAGCTACAAGAAAATCGAGAGCGAATCATCATTATGAATAGACTTCTGCTCATCCCCTTGGCTTTACGTTTGATTACAGATAAGATGGGGCAAATGTCCACAGTTCACCTGACCCTGTTGTGGATTCGTACAGTTCAGGGATAAGCTTCTTTTTGTGAAGGCCGCGTGTCTGCCACAAGATTGCCGGGAGAGGTGGGAATGGCAGTGGGGATAGAGATCCAAACTTGGTTCTCATGAAGCTCCAGTTGGATCACCTGTATAAGTAGAAGGCGAAGGGCATAGGTGGGGCTTCTGAGCAGTAGGTTCGCTTTCCCCACCATGGCACCTTACTTCCTCAGAAACCTCATTCCTCGTAAGGAAAAGCGCGCTGAAGCCCGTCCTTTGCTTGCTGTACTTGCAGAGCTGACCTGGGTGCAGTGGGCGCTCTTTTTCTCTGGGTCTGTTATCCGAGCCTTTTTCCCTCGATGATCAGGCGAACTGATATTTGCCGTCCCTGTTTGTCTGACTCTCTTTTCTTAGGTGGCTTTCCTGGACTTGCGATGGAATCGACTTTTTCTCTGTCTCGCTCAGTATATCACGACTTCAAGTTCAATTCAATAAATCAACTCATGACATTGTGGGATCTTTTCTTTCATTCCCTCAAGGCCTCTGAAATTCATGCTTTATAGACGACTGCTATTACTCTTACTCTGTTGTTCCGAACGGTCGGTGCGGTATGTCGATCTTTACTCAAGATCGCGATTGCTGCCTCCTTGGCACCTAATGCGCGACCCGATCCCGATCCACTTGTAGATCATCTTCGGCATCCTTTCTGACCGCTTTGGAAGAAAATGGCCTCTTGTCGCCAATCTTGTCATCATTGCAGTTCTGCAACTCGGTGGAGGTTTCGTACAGACTTTCAAGCAATTTTTGGCGGTACGATCCCTTTTCGGTATCGGAATGGGTGGAGTATGGGGTCTCGCGGCGTCAACGGCCCTCGAGAATCTCCCAGTCGAAGCACGCGGTCTTGCCAGTGGTATCTTGCAACAGGGGTACGCGGTAGGATACCTCCTCGCGGCCTGCATCAATTTGACTTTGGTGCCCGACACGAAGACGACATGGCGTAGCCTGTTTTGGGCTGCCGCTGGGATATCCATGTTTGCGGCTGTGGTTAGAGCCGTTTTGCCCGAGAGTGAAGTATTCTTGCGCGCAAAGGCGATTAGGAAGGCTGAGGGGACCAGCATGTCTAAAGCCACTAAGATCTTCGTTCAGGAGAGCAAGGCTATGCTCAAGCGCCACTGGCTCCTCTGTATTTACGCGGTAATTTTGATGACTGGTGAGTTGGTAAACACATCTCTTGAAATCGACACCCGCTCACACACTCGCTACGCTAGGCTTTAACTTTTTATCGCACGGTTCTCAGGTGTGTCTCTTTCCAACATCGATTCGGGGGTTAGTGAGGCACGTGTCATTCATAACTTTGCATCTCTCACTACTCCAGGATTTATATCCCACTTACCTCCGCGAGTCCAAAAACTTCTCACCTCATAATGCCACCGTCGCCACTATCATTGGAAACTGCGTAGGTCGCCCTCACTTGCGTATTGGTATTCTACATGGCGACTTATATGTGCTGTATACAGGGGGCAGTCGCGTATGTTTGATGCTTCACAGCAATGAATCATGATTAATATTCATTCCACAGAGGCGGACTTGTCGCCGGATATATGAGTCAGCATGTCGGGCGTCGTTTAACCATCGTGTGAGTGTAATTATTTTTAACCTCTTTCCACAGGCTAATTCATATCGTGGCAGCATTTTCGTGTGCATTATCGGAGGCAAGCTTTCTATATTTCGGTCGTGCAAATCCCCTGGTGGCTGAGCTTTTTGTCTAGCCTTCATCCCGCTCTGGATTCTCCCCACATCCTTTGGCGCCCTCGCAGCCGGCGCATTTTGCATTCAATTTGGTGTACAAGGTGCCTGGGGTGTTGTACGATTGCTACGCTTTTCTTCCGCTATCATACGGCCTCAGTCATCTTCTCAGATCCCCATTCAACTGGCAGAAATGTCGCCACCGGCATTCCGCGCGACCTTCCCTGGCGTCACATACCAACTAGGTAATGTATGTACAGCTTTTTCTCTAACCGCATCCGACGTCGATCTGATATCACACTAACACTACAACTTCGCTTGTCAACGCAGATGGTCTCTTCTGCAGCTGCTCAGATCGAAGCTAGTGCGTAAAGATCTACTTATCCCGCAAGTGGCCGTCCCACTGATATTATGGCTTCGCCTACTATCTATCTCCTTACAGCTGGCGGCGAGAACTTGAGGACCACGATCATCAAGGATGGCACATTGACCGATGTTCCGGACTACGCAACAGTGCGTTTCTACCCGTGTCGTCTTTCAAATAGACCCTCACCACGTGGAAATTGCTTCACAATGAATGGTAACAGGTTCAAGGCATCTTTATCGGCGTAGTGGCTGCTTTTGTGGTCTTCACGACTATCATCGGACCGGAGTGCGTGGCGTCGTCCTTATGGGTTGTTCGGTTTCTGATAGCTTATTGTTTTAACAGGAATCATGGTTCCCATTTCGAGAAGCATAAGGCTGCGTTCCAAGAGGGTGCTGCAAGGGAAGATGCGGTGATGATTGAGGAGGAAGACTCTCCCTCCAAGGAGGGTTCACGCCCGACGTCCCTGGAAAATGAGAAGGGAGATAGGAATGAGAAGCGCAGTATTGACCGTGTCTAACGGCATTGGGGCCCTCGAAGATTCAGGGTTTAAGCTGTTCCGCTCTGTAGGGCGAATGCGAACATGTGAACTTGGGATTTACAAGTAGTAGGTGTAGTACTCGATGAATCTTGTAACGTCTTACGATTGCCTTTCCAAAGCAATGTCTGAAAATAAGATGTATGACGTTGATGATTGTATTGTACGCAGCGTCCGGTGAAGAGAGTGTAGAATGCGGCTGGTTGTTCGCATCACATAATTACCAGTATGTAATACGGCTTATGATTGTAATTCTGTTTCGTTGCTTTCTTTATTGACCAAGCTTTCATCGAAGCCCTCGTCTGTAGTATCGAAAGTCGTGTCAAGGTACCACAAGGAAATACCGGCCACGGAGAGTTCAGAAGAATGAATTTGCTGGTGACTTTTCAAATCCTGCATGTTCAGGACAATTCTGCATGTCTAAGGGAAAGATGGTGAATGGTTATACGAGAGTTAATGCAACTATGCAGGGAGAACCCACCATAATAGAAATGAGCGATATGAAGATTCTGCAAGGTGGCTGTAAGAATATCAACTTAGATGATACGTAAAACCCTTACGCAAACATGCTGTGTGTCAACACGTGTACAAAGAAAGTGTATGGCAAGACAGAGGCAAAGAATGCTAGATGTCGGGAGAGAAAATGAGAACATTGCTAGATATAGAAGCTTCGCAACTCACCTAGGAAGGAGGCACATGCTATTGTGCCATCCCTGGTAACGATGTCTATCAACGGACTTCGCCCAGGACCAAAGTTACAGGTTTTAAGAAACGTCATGCCCCATACTATCAATTGAATGACGACAATGAGGCCACTGGTATTCTTCAGTACTCACGTAAGCTTCAAACAAATGCAACTCACGTCACAAAGAGAATCTGAGGCGGTGTTTTCTCGATGAGGCATGCAGAGTGAAATTGGAATGAACGAGTACCAATTCCGACACCGAGAATGGTCAATAGAGCCACCTCGAAGACCCACAGGAAAGAGAGACATAGACCGACTAGCTTCCTACAGTCGTACAGAGCATAAACTGAGGCCATGTTATTGTCCACGAACATGGTGATAGTTGCGTCGATGTAGACCTACCTCGTAGCATGAGAATGAGCTCGAGAGCGGCATACAGAATATCTGTCGCAACAATCTGATGCACAAACCACGCTCGACAGATATGTGGCGGGATATGGTCGTCGGAGAGCAAAGTAAGGGTCCAAAATGCGTTGATCCTTTATTAGGATTTCATCAAGCTGTACAGCCACTGCCTGTTGTGAATTACTTACGCTTGTTCTATTAGACCAAGATACCTCGAGCATAGATAAACACATTTCACAACGGAACATTCGCGCCTGAACTGAAGTAAGCTCCATGTTCGCGCGTAAGTCAATTAATTGACTCACTTCCAAATACTTTCATACTCGCGGCGCAAGAGCAGAATGGAGTCCCAGGCCAGCCAAGACAACGCGAAAACTGGGATCAAGATCAAAAGAAGTTTGGCACCTGATTTCAAACGTTTTGCTCACCGGCGAGGGCTTTCCTTGCATCTCGACTTTCAAAGCCCGAACACGCTTCAGCAACGACATGTGCGGACATGCTGTGACGGCAAAAATAAGATGGTTGAAATCAAGTTGAAACGACTCATGAATTCCGAACGATATGGTATATATATCGTATGTATGCCCAAGGTACTTCAGGGACATCGTAACAAGGAGTCCAAACTTGCCTGGAAACCGGCTTCAAAATTAAAATAATCAGAGTGAGGATGGTAATTTTGAAATTTGGCCACCCTGTTCCGGGTGCAGTTTTCAATGGGGCCCGACATGACAGTCGCGGAGAAGATCGGCGTTCTGAGGTCAAATTCAACATCCCTGAGGGCCACGATGGACACGAGGAGCATATTATGCTCAAGATTCTGACAGCCTGTCAATCAGTGACGGCATCTTGTAACATATAATATTTCGGACCTTGTGCTGACTGGATAAGCGCAATAATTAGGATTCTATAAGTTAATCATGTTCTCTAGCTGAGCGGGTAGCGTTCAACATTTACATTTTGAGAATTTCAGCTGAAGATGGTGGAAGGTACTTGAGTACTCGTTTATAATTATTTCAATTTGGTAAGCGTCGGCAACGCCTAAACAGAGTTTAAGGGCCGGGCTAGGGCCCGATTTTTTCTTCGCGTGGCCGCCACCACTGATTTCTCTGACGATAGTCTTGTTCACTTTGCATTGAGCCTGAAGTCCGTCTCCTTCGATCGTTATGACCACCGGCCAGCACTAGTATGTAAAATGTGTAGAGTAACATTTCAGCCGAAAAAACTTCTACTAAGCAATGACTTGCTCTTTTTTTTTCTTCTTCTTCCTCGTCGGCCCACGCTTCTTCTTCATCAGCGTATAATTCACATTTACGTCCCTCAGGCGGAACGCCTTTATAGCAACCTCGGCAGCCATGAATTTCACCTCTTCCTGACTTGCACGGCCACGATAGACCTCCGTGCAGCGACACTCTTCTATCGCATCCACAATGATCGCACAACTCACATTGCCCTTCTCCTTCTCGTACCGATATTCCAGCTCCTTATCATGTTTACTTGCCCACAGCGACAATCGCGACACTGGATGGAGCACGTCGACATCATCAGTCACGATGTGTTCTAAGATCGGGAGGATCCCCAGGTTCCTGATGACGCCGCGCGCGACGTCGAGGTCCCCCCCGGAATCTAGGAAGGCTGCGCCAATGAGGCTTTCGACCATATCGCTGAAGAACTTGGGAGCTTGGAGTCGTAAAAGCTCTGCCCATGGGAACAGCGCTCCCTCTTTCAGCGAAGACTCGATTTCCGCCTGCCTTCGACGATACCGCGCGAACGTGTTCCTCTGGTCCTCGAGGACCCGAGGGCTGGAGTGCAGAAGGCATTGCCAGAGGTAGATGAGATGGGTATGTGGTTGTAACTCGATTTCTCCTGCTTGGCTGGGTCCGGGCATGGTAGCGTCGACCGGCGTGGAAGAAGAGAGACAGATGTACGCGAGGATGTGGGCGTTGACCATGGCGGATTTGCGAAGGAATATATGGCCTGGGCTGTAGTTCTTGCCCGGAGCGTGATATAAGAAATCAGTAACTACCATGTCGAGCACGGAATCTCCGAGGAATTCCATTCGCTCGTACGAAGGTGTGTGGAGGTTCTGCTCATAGCTGGCATGCGTGAGCGCTTCGATGAGGAGTAACTTCCGCTGGAATGTATATCCAAGGATTCGTTCCACAGTCCCAAGCTGTGATGGAAGGTCTTCGTGGGTCTGTACCCTCGAGAGCATCGTCTCGATACGGGACGGCAAAGGCTGCCACTTTAAGCCCAGGTCGAAATACTTAGCACATTCGTACCCCAGATTGAACCCGCCATGCAAGTAGGCTGCGCCGATAAGAGACTCGACAACATCAGCCAGGACTTGTTATAAATTCATAAAAACGATCTTAACGGTGTGAATAGACAAGTGCTCACCTTTGGTTGACAATTCTTGGCGTTGCTTAGGTTTCTTCTTCTTAGCATCGTCCTCTTCATCAACGGATGTCGTAACAGGGGCTTGCACCTCGACGACAGCCTCAACTTTGAGATAATTCGGCTTCCATTTCTTTCCGAGCATGCGGTCTAGAAAAAATGACTTCAGATCCCAGACCACCGAGGACCCAAAGAAGAAAATACCGCGTGTAATCCAGCGATAAAGCCCCCTAGCGATATCCTCCTTTGCAAGGCGTACATTGGAAACGGCATGATCCTTCTTCTTGCTAAGGTACCCTTCGTGCCACAGCGGGTATTCCGCGAGGAGCTGTATACCTACAACGAACTTGAGAACGGTGTCACCCAGCGTTTCCAGTCGCTGGTAATTGCTTTGCTCCCCCGAAACTGGAGCACTCATGGCCGTTAACAAGAGCGGGATAGGAACATCGTTGAGTGGGGATGAAGCAAAGAGCGTTTGTCGCAACGAACTGACTGTGATGGAAAGAGAGAAAGAACGGATGATGGAGGGTAGGAGGAACGCATATTCCGACTCGGCAAACGAGAGGACTGTAATCGCAGACTTGTTTGGTAGCAGAAGAAGGGATTTCGGTTCTGGCTTTTCACCAGCGGGAGTCTCCGTTTTGGGTGGAACGGGGATCAAGAAGTTTGTTCTCGGGGGAAGTGGTCGGACGACGAGGAGAGGGTAGGTGATCACCAAGTCCTGGAAGCGAGCGTAGTATTCCCTCAACTCCGCCTCCTCGTCTTCAGATAGGGGTTCATAACGCCACCGCACGAACCGGAAGCCTTTCGCGAAGTTGAACCCACTCCGCACCAGAGTCAGATCCGTAGGGTACGAAAACTCCTGCCCAAACTTGTCAGCGTTGGCAAAGAACGCATCGACGTGCGAGACCCCAAACGACTCGGTCAAGTGGGAAAGCCAGGATCTGCGCGCTTCCCAAAGAGTGTCATCTTCAATGGGTAGGAAGAGGTATGGGAAATCGACTTTCTCCCATGTCATGCGAGAACCGTTTAGTGACCACAACAGCATCCTGGTGTACAGTTGCGCTTTCTCGATCCTTGGATCGGACGGCCCGATTTTCCCAAGGTATCGCAGGTGGGTTCTGACCGGGTCTTGACCAGCACGGTATAGGATAGGCCCCTCATCGTTCGGCAATGAGATTTTGTGAGATACGTTGAAGAAATTCAAGGGAGGAAGGTCGCCGATGACCAGCTCGTATGCATACCAACCGGTCAAATCGTCATCCACAGGCGTCCAAGGATTCATTTGAAGCGTGACATTGGCCATACCTGCACGTTTTTCGACATCCTTCAGCATTTCCTTGACCTCCTCTTCAAGATGAGGTTCAACGATACTAGTTATGGGAAGGAGATGCTCGTTGAGCAATTCCGCATCGTACAATGCCCGGTAAGCCATGAAAGCAGCATGGCGGTGGGCAGATATTCTACTCTTGTAGATTCGCTCCGTGGAGAATTCGCGATGTGGGAGAGGGAGAGACCGAGGCAGGGTTACTTTGGAACCGAACGGACCGTTGTAGAGACCGATGCTCGATCTTGAACGATTGTCGAAAGAGTGCCAGCCTTCTGGAATGTCAGGCGGATCGATATCGTACAGTGGCCGGTTATCCGCATGAGCGCTGTTCGGAATGACAGCACAAAAGTGAGATAGGTGGGATACGGCCGAATGGAGGGTAAGAAGAGCTCTATGGGAGGAACACATGTAAACAAAAAAATTATGCGGAAAGATAAAGCCACTGCTTACCCTGTCGAAGGTACCCGGAACTCCAATTCGTCATCCTCGTCGTCCAGCGTGATATCGATCTCATCCGGTAATTGCCTCGAAGGATCATTGTAGAGCGCGACCATCTCTCGCTCCAAGGTCTGCCATTTCAGAACGTTGTTTTGATCCACTCCCCCCTTCGCGAACATCAGGGTATACGTGCTTCGTTCTCGACGAGCCCGACCCCGACTTTGCGCCCAGCTCGCCATATTCTGAGGTGGGTCCCATCGTATGACGCTCCCGCAAGCCTGAATATCAATTCCCTCCTCTGCGACGGCTGTCGAGATGATAATCGTCTTCTCACCGATTTTGAAATCCATTAGGGTATCCTCATGAGACTCTTTTAGTATCGTACGGGTTATATCCAAAAATGAGTGTCGTTGGGAGGAGTCAGACGTCCCAAGGAGAGATCCGAATTTAAAAAGATCTTTTGTAGAGGGATGGTGCCGGAGAACCTCCGTCAACGCGAGCACCGTATCGCGGCGCTGGACGAACACGAGTCCGCTGTACGACTCGTTCTCGGCCTCCGCATCGGACTTCTCCGACAGCAGCGTATCTATCAAGGAGCGAACCTTGTCCGACGACCCTTCCACGATATCGTCGGGGTAGAACGACACGGGAGAGATGGCCACGCGCTCGATGATGCTCAGCAAGTAGGCCTTTTCTTGGTTCTTCCAGGTGGAGATGATGTTGTTGAATGGGTTGGCGGCGCGTTTGGCATGCGCGATGACCTCCCAGACGTACCAGTCGGCGGCCCACGACCCAACGTCCTCGCAAATGACGGTGGCCGTCCTCGCAAAGTCCCTGAGCCCTTTGTGCGTAAATGAATCCTGCTTGAGGATGACTTTGGAGAGTTTCTGGTCCAGCCGGTGGTATTCGGCGGTGCCGCGAGCGGCCTTAGAGAGCTGTTGACGTAGAGACTGTACGTAAGGGTCGTTTTCGATGTCCAGGGTCTTTAACATGGAACACAGTGTAGCGACGTTGGTAGAGAATAGCGGGTCAAACTCGTCCTGTGGATTGTACATGATATGCCGGAAAACTGGTCGGTAAACAAATTTTGCCAGTTCCTGGCGGTGGCGGCGTGGAGCACGAATCATGCTGTCGAGATTCTCTTCTATGGTTCTAGAAATGTATAAACATGAAAGGAATGATCATTTCATGATAATGGAAGCACAAACTTAAAAGCCTTCTCGACATTGCCTCCATAGATTGGGCTGGCGGTCAAGCCTAGCACGGACGGTCGTTGAGAAACAAGCGAAACGACAGACGTCTGTAAAGGAAGGTTGAAGTAGAATTCCTTCATGATTCGATTGTAAGGATGGTTGTCGACAGCGTGATGGGCCTCGTCGAAGATAAGCAGACTGATGTCACGACCCAAACTGATATAGGAATGACGTAGCGCGTCGAGGAGAACCTGGGGGGTGGTTACCATGATGCGATGCGTCTGCAGAACCTTTCTCCACAAGCCTGCGTTTTTCCACTGGTCGGGTTCCAGAGAGCCGGAGATAAGTCCAACAGAGACGGGAATCGAGGTTTGGATGACAATTCGCTGTTGTTCGCACAATGCTACTGTAGGCGCGACAAACCAGGAGATCTGAAGCACTCATGCTATATATTAACGCGATCGGTAATGGAGATAGGCTCGAACCTTTGTCGGCTGACGCTCAGCCTCGATCTTCATCCTCAGCACTGCTATATGCGTCTTTCCCGATCCAGTATCCAAGGCGATTATGATGTTGCTTTGGAGACTCTCTTCGAGCATTTCTTGCTGGTATCCTCGCGTCGTTGGAATCGCGTCTGCAGGTTTCGAATCGTTCGGCTCCTCCATTCTGAGTCCAGGATTAATAAACAGTGATAGGGCGAAGTATATTGACTGTTACAACTCACATCGAACAAAACCTGTCAACGAACGAGTAATGGGCGAGATTAACGAGAGACTACGAGAACTGCGAAAGACGCAGGTATATAGGCGACTGCAGTGTCTCGTTCCCCAGTTATATATGCCACTGGGCGTTAGGAGACTGATAGAAGCCCGCTTATCAGACGCAGATCACCACGCAGCAGTCCAGCTGACAGACGTTAGACGCCCACAGGAACAAAAGGTTTTACTGTAGATCGTAGTTCCAGAGATCGATATAGGGCAGGATACCGCTATTTGTTGTTGGGACAGAATTGTTTTCAATCACAAAGCTTCGAAACCAGAAGAGAGCATTAGTTGCAGACCGTCGATAAGCATTTTAAGTGTAATAACCGAGATAGACACTTCACAGCACCTCAAGACAACATAAAGAAAAGCCCCGTAAAGACCAGAGTCAGATGGCAGTGTCCAGTGTGTTGTTGTAGTTGAAGACCAAGTCCATCGAGGTCGATCAACGGGTCACGTGGTTATCGAGCGGAAATTGCCAGCCCGACGATTCTTGTCTACACACTCCTCACCAACGCTCCTTCCAACGCCCATGAATGGCTCGTTCCATCGAGCTCGCTCCCATACGACCTATCGAATACTCAAGATTTCTTACTGAAGAAGTCCCTCTACGTTCACCAGGAGAGGTTGGCGAGATATTCCCGCGCTCCCTGTCCAGCGATGAGAACACGCTCGCATCGATACATCCTCCTTGGAAACGGAATCTCCATGCTTTACTGGAACAGCCGAAATCTTCATCTGCAGCATTTTTGCTGCACATGCTCGTGACTGCTCTCATCCTCATCTCCGCATTCGTAACAGTCTTGGAAACAGTCCCGACATTTCACGCGATATCAAATGGCGTCTGGTTCGGAGCCGAGACCACCTTGGTCGCGTTATTTACCATCGAATACATTGCACGATGTCTGGCATGGAGCGGGACGTGGCTCAGTTTGTTGAGATGGCAAACGTGTACGTTGATCATCGTCGCACGCGTTCTTTTACACTGCTTACGTAAAATATAGCGTTTTTCGGGATAATCGACTTGCTCTCTGTAGCGCCATATTACATAGAAATAATGCTCCAGCAAGATACTGTATGTTCAGCAATCAATCACCGTGCACCCTTCGTGGTTTGTTCACGTCCGGGAACGCGCAGTCAGTCCTGTTTAGATTTTCGATATTGCGTATGTTCCGCCTGTTGCGCGTGTTCAAGCCTTTCCGATACAATAATACCATCCTGCTGTGAGTGTAACATAATTCCCCCGCATATACGAGCTTTACATTCACCTAGCACGATTGAAGTTATGTATGTGTCCGTCCGGCGGTCACAACATGCGCTTCTCGCCATCGGGTTTTTCGTAATCATGATACTCACTGTCTTTAGCACGTTATTGTAAGGCTTTCCCTTGACGTTGATACTTCTATGATTCACTTTGCCTCTTTAGATATTTTGCCGAGAGGGGAACTTGGGATACCATTCTCGAGACCTTCGTCAACGGAGATGGAGACCCCACCCAGTTCTCAGTTCGTACATTCATTGCTTGCCCCAAGATCTGCTCTTATGTCTTTGTAGTCTATACCTGCAGCCGCCTGGTTCGTCCTCGTTAGTATGTATTTATCACTGTTCTCCTTCAGCACGCCCCTCATATACATTTTGACAGCCATCACTACTGTCGGATATGGCGAAATTACACCACGCTCCTTTCTGGGACGACTAGTCACGCTCCCGATTCTCATGTTTGGCCTTCTTCTCATCACGCTGCCCAGTTTCGTCCTCGGGCGAGAATTCAGCATCGTCTGGGAGAAAATGACCCGCCAGGTACGTCTTCATCCCACACTCAACTCGAGTGCATACGAACACAGGTATATAATATATAACATATACACATCGCCATAGAGGAACCAGGACCGAAACGAAGCCGAGTCACCTATTGAGACGTCTTTCCCGACCACGCCGTTCCTCCACAGCCACATCCCAGGGGTGTACTACCAACGGCCGTCGGACCTCACGAATCGCAAGCTCGCGCAGAACCAGACGGAGCTTAGTCATCAGATATCGGAACTGCGCAGTACGGTTGAGGCACAGGGGCAGATGCTGCAGCAGCTTCTTGATGCGTTGCAGGTGCAGGGGATCGCTTCGAAGGGCAAGGAGGCTGATAGATCGCAGCAATTATAATTGTCTTGTTGTGTGTGTGTGTTCGTTAATCATTTGGTCCGGGTTCGGCGGTTGGTACTTGATAGACAGGGTGAATGGGCCGCCGCTGTATTGTAGCGAGAGGTTCGAATTTGCAGTGCTGCTTGACATTAGCCAGTATGGTCACTGGAGAACAAGCTGATTCCATTTGAGCATTGTCGTTGAATGCGTTTGAACACTCCAGAACGAACAATGCGATCCCAGTAAGATCCGCAATTGCACACCAGTCTTCAGTGTAATGGGCACTCTCGAGTCTTACCAGCCATCTAGGGCGAAGAAATTGGAAGACATTTATTTTTAGAAATACAAGAAGAGGCCAGACTAGATCAATCAAGCTCATCACAAAACTGTCTGTACGCATCAGAATGCTGTACTCACCTGCCCACCGCCAATCGCAAAATATTGATATTACACGCGAGGCGCAACGAAGGCAGCAGCCGCTCCGACGTCCTGTGCATATATTCAGCACAAAAGACATCTCCAGATATTAAAAGCTTACTTGGTCGTAATTGGTATGAGCATCGGTGACAAGGATCCCACCAGTGCAGATGAAATCACCGTCATGGCAGAAAGTCTTTGAACGACCCGCAATGACTCCTGCGAAGGGCTGGCCGTTGTAGGGGTCGCCAAATACTACTGCAGCGTTGACGCGGTTCTGGACTGTCGCTGACATCTTGCCCGCCGCTAGATGGGCCACTTGTGCGCCTTGGCTATACGAAAGAAAAGAGCAGTCAATTGCGTAGCTGCCAGGGTCGGGGGAGGGGAGGGGTTTCTCGTTACCTGTATCCAGAGATGACAATCTTGGTGCTGGGGCATGAACTGGCTTTCGATGTGACGCTATTGGCCATGGTCGTGGCTCCGCCCGCATCTCCGCCAGCGAGGAAGCCCCAGATGGTGGCAGGGTAATCGATCCCGATGAACTCGAGCGACTTGCCCCCGAGAGCGCTTTGGAGGGCCGCCTTGAATTGGGGGCCGACCCTGGTGCCGATTGTTCCGGATTCGTTGGTGCCGCGAGCAAAGTACACTGTGACGGCAGAACAAGCCTGGATGGATACGTCGGAGGTAGGGGCCGCGAAGGCTGAGAGAGCGAGGGTCAATAGTACGGCAAAGGAAGAACGCATTGCGATGATGTTCTGTTGTATTGTATAACGCCTTGGTCTCGGGGTGGACACTGATCCAAGGTAAAGAAATCCACAGCATTTTATAGCGGTATACGTTTGGATGCGGAGAATGTGGATCCGGATACACTTCTCCAAAAGAGGTTCGATTGTACACGGTATGAACTTCCTTGTCTATCTGTCGTCGAGAAATTGACGTCGTTTAGACTGCGACAAGGCGGTTGTGTCTGCGAATCTCCAAGAGAATAACTGCTGACCTTCAGATACAACCCGACATCCCGTCCGGGGCCGGTTGAACACATAATCGAGAGGACGTTCGCATGGAAAATGTAGGCAGAAAGGCTTGGAAGATTTGTCAACGTCTGGTGAGCAGGTGGACGCGTATCAGCCGACTGACAAGAGCCTTATGGAGCAAGAATTGGCGTTTTGCGAGTGCCTCCCAGACAGGGAAGAATGAAATCAAAGCATGGTTTTCGGTTTGTAAGACCTGATCTTTGAGGCAGAATCGCCGAGCAGAGGAGTCGACACATGGTTCCTGATGCTGTGAAAAATCATTGTGATGCTTAGTACATCAGCCGTGCTCATTTTACAGTCCTTGGGCACGAATCTGCTCCTGGGTAGTAATGTATAAGCCGGCAACCAGCATAGGGCGCATGAGACGGAGTATGTCCAATGGCAACTGAGCAAAGTGGAACAGGCGAAAGTCGAAAGGACAGAAAATAGGGCAAGGGAGGCTTATTTATGACAGAGCGCCAAGGAAATTGTTGAATGCGTAGAGGCCGGTGTCAATAGGGCAGAAGCGCGTTGGCTGGTCGTCCTCATCATAGTCTGACTATTTGAGTAAACCGAGGACGCCAGTTCGAGCGTTTTCGGATTCTATGGGAAAATTATCAAGCTCACCATCAAGCAAGTCTGGGAGAGGACGCACTCGTCGAATCTCGTGTGCGCCAAATCTCCTGCGGATCATGCATCATGCATGGTCGAAAGGCTGAACATCGGGCCCGTCTCGCCGACAACGAGCAAGAACAAACACGCGTCCAGATGTCAACATACAACACAATCTTCCTTAAAACTGAGGTTATACATCGTCTTATCTACCGTTTTCTCTATCTTCTTCCAATCCGAACGCCGCTGGATGAATTCATAAATGTCCTGTGCCACCTGGTCAGCACCTTCGATCGAGACAGGTGGCTCTTCGTACCTCAGGCCTGTATGCGCCTCCGTATCGCGTCACATCTCGCACAATCTGTGCTAGGTCTTTGGCATCCTCGACGACATATACATGTCCCAGCATCTTGAGGTGCGAAAAGTCTGACACGATCGATGGCACCTTTTTAGCGAAGAGGGGGCAGAAGTATGTTGAGAGGAATACACAGAGCATAAAACGTGAGGAGCGAACCTTGAGAGACGATATGAACGCATAGTAAGTGTTCAGATCCGCAATGACGCGGAAGCCACCGTTGAGGGATATGATCTGGCGCTTGATATGTTTTTGTAGTATCCTATATCCACGCACTTAACGATTAATGCGCGACACGGAAAATAAGGAAACAAGACGCACGCGATGAGCCGGATCCCAACCTCCTGGTAGAATACCTCGAGGACCTCCTTACTCGTGCTCCCCTTCAGCAACCGACAATGCATCTCCAAGCACTTGATCGCCTCCGCGCAACCTCGCGTTGGCCCCAAGTCGAGCGGACCATCCTCTGGGTAGTATTCGCGCGGCCCCGTGAGGGTCAATATGATGTGCTCAACCTATGTTGATTGTAAACACGATATGGCGAAAAATATGGTGATCAATGCTTACTTGGCTCATAAGCACTTCGGTACCAGCGTTCAGCCCACCGGCGACAGAGTCATCCAGCGCGTTTTCGAACCGCTTCTTTTCGCGCACAACGGCGTTGAGGAAGTCCGTTCGATCTATGTGGTGCGCCTAGTATTTATCAAGTCTCAGTACGAAAAGGATATGTATAGATAAAGGAAAACGGCGCTGACCAGTTCCTTGTCAAAGTACACCTGCACCATCGACTGCATTGTATCACCTATATGCACGAGCTCAAAAAACTGCAGCAGGGGCGCGACGCTCGTTGTCTCCGTGTGCTCCGCAGGCTTATACTCCCTCATCTGATGCGTCGCTCTGTAAAGCACAACGACACATCAGTCTCACGGCGCTGAACGAGAAAAGTTGATGCGCACATTGAGAACCCTTTCCGCAAATGCTCCTCCCCGATCGCGCCGAGCATGAGAATGAAGATCTCCTCAATAGTATCGCGCACGCGATGCCCATAGTGCCCAGGGTACCCCGCGAACGTCTCGACGCGCTTAAGCGCCTCGCGATCCGCGTGGATAACCTCGAGTGCTACATCAAGCGAGAGCAGGAGCTCCAATTTGTTCTCCTGCGCCGGCCCGGGTGTCTGCGTCCTCGTCGCTGTAGACGAAGCAGAGGCAGAGGCAGCCAAGGAGGTGCGTGATTCTTTATGAAGATGCTCATCATATATCGATATTTCGAAAAACGAAAGAAAAAAGGGGGTATACGTACCACTTGCGCTCTTCGAATCGCGTGCAGCCCATGGATCATCCTCGCGCTTCTCGTCCATTTGTCCCTCGTTCCCCTTCTCTCCCTTTTCCGCCTCCTCCTCATCTTCCTCATCTCCAGCCCCAACCTCAAACAGCGTACTCCCCTCCTTCTCCTTCTCCTTCTCCCCCATCCCATTGGCATTTCCCACCCCCCATCCGCTCTTACTCACCCCTCCGCCATATCTCGCCGCTTCTCCATTTCCGCCCCCGCCCCACCTCGCCGGGTTCAGCATCGCGATTCCCTGCACGGCTGCTGTCCCGCCGCTGACGAGTACGCCTCCCACTGCACCGACCGTGCGGGGCACGATGGTGACGGGGAGGAGGAGCACGGAGGTGAAGGAGGCGAGGACGTTGCGCTTGACCTGCGCTGGGTTATGCGACGAGAGGAAGCGTGGTTGTTGGGCATGTGCGTGAGCTTGGGTTGTTGCAGAGGCGGAGGTGGGGATGGATGCGTTGGGTGCACCGGAGGAGGCCGGCGCATACGTCGATAGCTGTTACAGGGGATATGTCAAAGTGAGGGGAAGTAAACGAGAGATTATCACATACCTGGCGGTCCCATGCTTTACATATGGTGTCGAATGCCTGTTTGACGGACTCGATTTCTTCGTCGAGGTACTCATCCATGTTGCTCTCGAACATCTGGTATCTGTGAGGCACTCAAATGAGCACAACGGACTGTAGGAAGGCGCATACAACTACTCACACAATATCTTCTGCCCTCGTCCTGCTGATGACTTTCTCTGTCAAATCTACAGCGCCCTCATCTTTTTTCACACCCTTCGCCCGTTCCCTAGCCCCTGCAGCGTACATAATCATATCCACCATGCGCCAGGACTCCTTGAATGACGCGGCCGTCGCCTGCAGGAATACCGCTGAGGAAGGTGAAGCTCGTGCACGCGTTAAGAGTGATGTAACATATTCTCCGACCTACGGGGTCTTGTTCAGAGGAGAAACAACTCAACGCCGACTCACGCACCACTTCGCCCGCGACGCGCTCCGCAAACGCTGGCAGCACCTGCGCCGCGGGCGGAAACACGCGCACCGCCCGCGACCCATGCTCCTCGATCGCCTGCAGCACGACCGTCATAAATTCGTCCATTGCATCAAAATCCAATGCCCCATCTTTCCTACGCGTCCCATCAGCAGCCAACCACAGAGGTGCATGCGCTCAAAGCTCACGTGAAGTTATCCATCGGATCCCACCTCCCCTGGACATAGAAGATCTCCCTCTTTTCTGCCCAGACTTTGCCCATCTCCCATTCCGCTGCGTTTCCCCCGGTGCCAGCCCACACCTCCCAACTTGCCTCGGCAGCCTCACGCATGCCCGCTTCGTCACCGCGTCCGTCCGCGTTGTCGAAGGCGGCAAGCATGCCGGCGTCGAAACGGTCCGTCGCGGCGCGTAGGGCAGGTGCGAGCTGCGGCCATGTCCGTAATGGCTGGATTGACGGGGAGAGGAAGAGCGCGAGAATGTGCAGGGTTTTCGCTCGCGTGGAGAGTGGAATCTCTGTTGAGACTGAGGAGGGCGTCGGTGATATAGGTGAATTAATGGATGGAGAAGTTAAGGGACTCTGAGGCGAGGCGAAGAAGGCAGAGAGCGCGGAAAGTATGAGGTGCGGAGACGTCGAGCCTAGGGCGAGTGCAAGCGGTTTCAATAGCTTGTGCGCTCGGATGTAAAGTGCCCGTTTCGTCGGTGCAGATGCTGCCTCTGCCATGGTAAATGACAGCGACACTGGAGGTGGGGCACCAAACGAGCTCGCGCCGACGAAGTCCCCATACTCCCCAGCCATGTCCTGCTGCACCACTGGTGCAAAGTCCCCAAAATCGTCGAGATCACTGGATAACGATAGTGTGGGCGGCAGAGCTGCGCGCGTCGCCCCCAACTGACCCTTCTGTGCACCGTCCAAGGCATCAAGTACAGATCCCAGGCTGTATTTCTCCACACCCAGGGCGAGCCATCGAGTCTCCCAGAATTTGTCATCTTTGACAAGGGCATTGAGGGCTCTCGATGAGCGTGCGTAAGCTGGGATATCAGAAATAGGGAGAAACGAGAGGATGAGCTGGTGGAGGTCTGTTGGCAACCGACCGATCAGGGCTGGGGCAGGTGGGTGCTTCGTGCTCGCATGACCACCGCGAGAGAGAAGACGAGCACCGGTTGACGCATAGAGACGTACGGGCTCTAGCGTCGCAAACTTTTCCATACGTCGTTGTCCAACGTCGTCGTCGTGGGCAACGATGAGCAACGCTGTTTACTCGTCGTCGCTCGTCACGTGCTCCGGACAGGCCCGGAACTCCGGGGGGTTTGCCCACCTCACTGCTGCTACTACTGTATGTATTATCACCACGCGCGCAATCGGATTGAATAGTAAGTAACTATCTGTCGCGTCAGCGATGAAGATCATCAATTGTTCGATGTAATTGTACTCTTACGTTCAGCCCAGAGGCCTCTCTCTGCCTATTCGCGGTGGCCAAATTGGTTATAATAGATGGCCATCCCTTCTTCCTTGTGAGTCCCGAATCTGTTTGAGAAGACAATCATTCCTTCCATCTTGCTTGCACCCCAGTTACCATGAACTCAGCAGATTGATGTAAACCCTGGAATTCGTCACTTCGAATATGAAGACTATTCGCGGGAACCTTGAACGCCACGGTATTCATATATCAGTTCGTTTTGCGAGTGACAGCTGGATATTTATCGTGAATCTGAGCGTAAGATCGATACAATGACTTCATGCCGCTCCACAAATTCGGCACTCAATGACAATTATTTTTTGGGAACATAGCAATCGACATCATTCGCTCTCTCCCTCAAGTTGAACTCCACGTGCATGTGGTGAACATTAAAATTTGGCGAACTTTCCCCCATTTTTAGGCAAGGGTCTTCTGTCAGTCATCAACTTCTCTTGATTCTGGCACGACGGTAGCGAATAATTTAGAAGCAAAGTGGTGCAGCTGCAGTCTGAGTGCCGTGAATTAGGACGCCGCATCACAAAATTCTCCAACCCGTGAGATTTCACCATCTTTAGTTCGGGGCGTTCGAGCGCGCATCATGTTTAGACGACTAGCGCCACGTTCGCATCACGACATGCGTTCCAATCTGGACTTCAAGAATTCGGGAAGTTGTTTCATGATATCTTCGAAAAGGCTATTAATACTTATACAGAACCAACTGGTATGCACTGATAGGGCTCCATTGCACTGATTTTGATGTGATATTTGCCCGAGGTCGACTCTTGATATGAAGCACTGGCTGGAAAGTCACACAGCAGACTACTGAACGGTGCTCGAATGTTGCATAGTGAGTCTCTAACTTACCTCTGAGGACTGTATTACGCTGAATAGGGAGAAAAATAGGGCGAGCGAGGCAGACTAGCGTGACCTAACGTTATGTTTTCATAATGGGTTCCGAATTACTTGCCTAATCGCAAGGAGGTGGTGCCAGAACGCTTCCAGAACGTTGACATGACACGCTAATTCCACGCCAACCCACCGGGAAGCTCTAAACTGTGAATGGCAAGCTCAAACAAATGCTTTACGAAACCAGGGCGACAGAATGTATAAAAGGTCAGCGGAGAGACGATGAACACTCAGTTCAACGACACCCACCGTTCTACTAAACCTCCCAGCTTCACAATGTTCGCTCGTCTCTCCGCTGCTCTCCTCATCGCTTTGCCCCTCCTGGTGGCTGCTGGCGGTTCCCAGTGCAGCTCCGGTAACCAGCAGTGTTGCGACAGCGTCCAAAGCGTACGGCCCTTCATAAGCGCTAGACCACTCACTGTCACTGACCATCGATCGCTCTTCGAACAGTCGGACGATGCGAACGTCGCTGCATTGCTCAGCAGTCTCAGCATTCCCATCCAGGATGTCAACGTTCCCATTGGCAGTGAGTGTCATCCCCAGGAATTGCGCTGAGTATATTTGCTTACTCGGATATGATACCTTCCGCGTAGTAAACTGCATTCCCGTCTCCGCTTTCGGCGTCGCCGGCACCTCCTGCAACACCCAGACTGTCTGCTGCGAGAACAACAACTTCGTGAGTACTTGCGAGATACGAAAATCCGTATTGCATGATGCTAACGGATTCAATCGAAGAACGGCGTCGTCGCGATTGGCTGCACTCCCATCAACGTCAGCGTTTGAGCTTTCTAATAAGTATACCCCACGTACCTAGTGCGGCACTCCACATTCCTTTGGATCAGTAAATATTTTTCGTAATAAATTCATTAGAAATACCTCCGGTTCTAATGAATTATTTCTATTGCCTGTGTGGGTGTGGGGCGCAGGTTTACAGCATGCTGCTTCCGTTGAACAGCGAAGTATTGTCATCTGTAACATGACCCGGAAACATATCAGAATGCGGCCTTGACTTTATGTCTTTTCTGCGCTGGATATGGTGGCGCCGTATTTGCGGGATGGTGCTGCTTTTCAAATTCGAGAGTTCACTGAAATAACATGAGAAAGCCGCCGTCGTGGCCTACCATGCCCCGATTTAGGCAAACATCCATGCGGATGCACCACGCCAATACCACATGGACGTGAAAGACCACGTCTCCATGTCCTATATCTTCCCCATCGCCCGCACAGCTTCCGCCCATCCATGCCGATTGCACGCCTTCTCGTGCAGCGCGCCGCGTATCACGACGAACTGGATCTCCGACCCCTCCTTCAACTCTGCACGCGCCGCAGCCGCCGAGGACGACGCATCCGCAGAAGTACCGCCACGCACAGCGCGCACGACCTGCGCGCCCATCTCGCATGGGACGACCTCGTCGTGCTCGCTCACGAGCACCAGCATCTTCTGCGCCGGACGGGCTAGCATGGTGAGCGCCTCCCTTCCCCCTGCGACGATTTGGATGGCCCCGGGGAGCTCAGTGAGGTGAACGTTTCCTGCAAAACACCTGATGCGTCTCACCGATCCCACGTATATGACCGGAGGTGGTGGTATGGGACCCAGCGCTGTGGGTAGAGCGCGACGAGCATACCAGGGTTGGAGGTGAAAGAGTTATGGAGGATGAGTCCCCGAATGCGCGTCGTATTCAGCTCCTCGGCGGTAAATTTAGCCTTGGGACGATGGAGAGGGGGTGACTTGAGGTGGGAGACAGAACACGACGGCGCCGCCAAGGGAGTATCCGTAGAAATTGATGCCAGCGTGAGCGAAGCGGGAGGCGGTGAACTTGAGCATAGCGATGTGGTCGGAGAGGATGTCGTTCTGGGAGGGTGCTTCGGCCGATGCGAGCGCGGGGCCACGGACATTACAGCAGCTAGGGCGTAGGGCTGGGTTGCAGTCAAGGGCGGGCGTAAGACAGAGAGTAGGTTTTGGAAGTAGTGGGTTTCTGAAGTACAATTAAAGAATCAATGTCGCCTAGTAATACCTTAAAAGTAGATCAGGACGACTTTCGCAGGTTCCATTTGGCCTTTCGGGAGGACAGTAGCGTGAGTGAGTATTTGTATCTCCTCGCAGTTGATCCATCAGGAATACCGCAGAAGGTCGTCCTCAAAGCGATTTTTGCGAGCACCCAGGGGGCATAACCTCGCGAGTTCAATTTTCAACAGCTGCATCAGCGTAGATATAGATGAGAAGGCACCCCAGGTCAGACAGATGCTTTCAGACTGAGTAGTTATAGGACACGGTATTCCCGTTTGCATGCCTCCTGGGTGACTTGCTGCGTACTAACCGATCTCACGATGGATTTGAAAAGGGTATCGCAGGGTAGGTGGAGGTGCACCATCGGAGCAGGAAGAAGGAAGATTCTCTTTGAATCAGAAAGCCAAGTAGGCCTGACATCTGCTGAGATATGCAAGGTCGAGCTCGTCGTTGACAATGTTGAAGCCAGACCGATGGTGCTCCGGAGGCTGACCGGGCGGATCACTCGTACCCAAACTTAGGGTTAGCCGACCCGGCGAATTTTGTTGCTTCGTACATTGCCGGATGGCACAGAGCGCTAAGGGATGCCACTCTGCAGTCAACTACTCTCAGAAGGCTGGGAAGCACGTCTATCAGTTTATCATGCTGGTATCGCACGGTCGAGCTATGAACGTGACGAGGTCCTGGGTTCTGAATCATGCTCACATGAATGGCTGCGGGCGGATACCTCGGAAGCTTCTCAGGTTCGACGGAGGCTACGATTGCTACTCTGTAATCAGGGACGTCTATATATGCTCTTCCTGCAGTGCTTTAAGACACATCCTAAGCAGTCTCCTCTCCGGTAGGGCCGCGAGCTTGGTGTCACAGCCTCCTGCTTTGCTGGATGACCTGCATTTTCTCCTGCAATGTTTGTGCAGCGTAGCGTAGGGTCGCTAAAGAGAGCCATCAGGCCCAGGAGTCACAGGTTGGTCTGTATGTCTTATTCATAATCTCTCCGAGTCGATTTGTTGTCCGCATGATGTGTGCCTTCTGATGTTGTGTTGACAGCACCTTTACCACGTGCTGGTAATGGTCTTGCCTCGCCTTATATCCTCACCACTGTCACCACATCACTTTCGGCTTGCGCCCTTTCTATATCTTGAGCTATGTTTGAAATCAGTTCTAACAATGTCATCAATGGAGGCGAATTCATTGATGCTCAGAATTATTATGCCATAAGTGGAGACTTTTCTGTCGAAGAAGTCGATGCAGGTGAGCTTACATTACGATTTCACTCACAATTAACTTCAGATCTCCGGCAGCTATAACAGCCTTAAGGGATGCAAGCATTCGAGGAGCAACCCACGACTCTGCTGATCGTCCATCTCCGCCAAGATGTCAACCTGGAACACGAAAAGCAATTTTGAAGAGGATAGACAAGTGGGTGAATGCCATGGAGATCCGGGTATGGACAATATCATGTAACGAAATGCGATCTCAATGTCCCTAGATGTTTTCAACTGGACGTAGGGTCGGCGGACAGGTCATGTGGCTCCATGGACCTGCTGGCGCAGGCAAGTCGGCCATCGCCCAGACTGTCTCCGAGAAATACGCATCAAGTAACCAGCTCGCCGGGAGTTTCTTCTTCTCTCGAAGGACTGCAGGACATGACAACGCGAAGCCTTTTTTCCCGACGATCGCCTTGCAACTCGCTACAAGCATTTCTCGAATGCGTCGACTCATCGCGTCTGCTGTCAAAAAAGATCCGTTGATTTTTGATAAGAGTTTAGCGACGTAAGTAAAGCGTCTGCTCGTCGAACCCTTCCTTGCATTTCTGGCCGCCGCTAGCCATTCCCAGCCTGGTCCACCACCTAGCGCCCCGCCGTTTCTCGTCGTTCTGGATGGTCTTAACGAGTGTAACGACAAGAACTCTCAGCGTGCTATTCTTGACTGCATCGCCGACATCCTGCATAGTCACCAAATACCACTATGCATCGTGGTCGCCAGTCGTCCTGAACCTCACATCAAGGATGCATTCAGCTCGGGCCACTTTTCTTCAAGGAATATTCTGGAAGAGCTGTCTCTCTATCTGAAGGATACACTGGAGATCTCGAATGCCAAATGCGATATTCGTGCATTCTTAGATGCCGAGTTTACAAAGATCCATGACTCTGGAAAACACCGGCACTGCATGAAGTCTGTTCACAAGCCCTGGCCACACTCTGATGTCATCGATATCTTGGTAGACCTCTCGGGTGGCTATTTTATCTACGTTGCGACGGTGATACGCTTTGTGGATGAGGACTTCTTTTCTCCAGTGAAAAGGCTTGATATGATCCTGGCGTCGTCAGAAGGCACTTCGTTTGCAGAACTCGACAGACTGTACGCATAGATTCTCTCAATTAACCCAAATACAGACCTCCTCGTGCGCATTTTGGGTGCCATTTTCATTGACCTGCCTTCGTTGGAGTACGCGAATGAACCTATTTGCGATCCCGTGGCTATAGAGCGTATCTTCGGCCTGGAACAAGGGGCCGTTCATTTCACACTTGGTGGAATGCATTCTCTCCTCCGTGTGTCGGACAGGGTAGAATCTTACCACGCTTCGTTCTACGACTTTCTCTTTGACAAAGAGACCGCGGGGGACGGTTCTTCATCGATTCTGCTGAACACCATGCTGATATTGCCCTCAATATTTTGCGTAGGGGCCATAAGCTTATTCCTTTTCGGTACGCTGCCCCTTTCACATGCCATAACTGCGAGCTGATGAGACCCGCTCCAGGATCTATAGCGGATGGTCTTTCCATGCCTCCAAGGCATCTTCCTCGTCCCAAATCCTTGCGCAACTTGCCGGGTTTGATAATAATTATTGGGAACACATTTTCGACGAAATCCTTAATGTCTCACGCTCACACAGGAGAATAAAACAGTTTTGCTTTCTCACAGTGGCATACACCTTAGGCACAGCAATCAAGTGGTTAGAGGTGCGATATTCAATTCTGCAAGAGTTGGTTACTAATGTCTACCTTTCAGCTCGTCGACGAGAGCAGGGTCAATCAAATGTTGGGCCTTCTTAATCGGGTATTCAGAGGACTTGTCACACTCGAACACGACGATAAAGTCATCATCCAAGGAGAACTTTACCTATTCGATGAATCTATGCAGCAATCATCCAGTCTTGCAAAAATTCGAGCCGTCGAGGAAGCCAGTGGCTACCAGCACTTCGAAACCTTTGTGAAAAACCCAGTATATTCAGAAGGGCTCTTCGCTTCGCCTGATGCTTGCCATGCTTTGTTAGCTTCTTGCTGCATAGATCTCACGATATGCATCAAACACAACCTGAAAATGAATCCCCACGACTGGCAACGGCGGTAGCTACTCATTCATTTCATCGATCATGAAGCTCATGATAAACTTTGGCAGCATTCCCTGGGATCCTCGAGGGCTTTATCTGTCCGTTGACTTCGACGATGTACAATCTCCCTGGCGTAATTATTTTACAGAAAGCAAGGGATTTCCCTTATTCCACGATGAACATTATGTAACCCATATCGGAGCCACTTACGCGCCTTGCCACTGGGAAAAGCATTTACGTTATGCCTCGCCCGGGGATGAATCGATTCTGCTTCGTCTTCGCCGTGTTGGTCACCTCCTTCTGGAGAGATCTCCTGCCTGCCCATGGGTTGAACCCCTTCCGTGAGTCCTTAATACAGGCCAGTGTCACCCAGCGGACTCTGAATTTTCCACTTCTTCCTACAGTGACCCTGACCTTGAAAAGGCGAAAGAGGTTTTAGAATGGTTGAAGGTTCGTATTATCTTTGATCAACTTTGCTTTTACTCATGATAGATTTCGGTCTTGCATCAGAAAATGCCCAACCCTCCGAAGGATCTTATACGACAATGGACGACATGTTCAAGCTGCGGAAATCTACACGAAGACTTCGATGATTCCGATCCTGAGCTGGATTACGGTCTGCGGAATCGTTCTCTAGAACCGTCATCCCCTTCGCCCAAGGTACGTACTCCCGAAATTGACGACGCTGAACCTGCTGAAACTCACTCGACCTCGGCTCATCAGCTGGAGGCCAATCCCGGAAGACCCTCGACTCAAGGTACCGACCAAGCAGTGCCGGTGACCACATCCACGACAACAGCTGCTTCAAGCAACTTGAACTCACAGGGACAGAGTGCCTCACCAGTGGACGAAGGTGTACCAGGGTGTATGGGGTCGCAATGGACGCCGTGCGGAGAATTACACGAAGACTCCGAAGACCCATCTGGCTCACAGGAATGGATGTATCATCATCAGTCTACGGCGAGCGAAATTGACAAGATTGATTCGGAAACCGCTGAGTCTCACTCGTCTTCGTCTACGACCACTCCCGATCCGCGCACGTCGGGCGAAAATGACGAGGCCGAACCCGCTGAAACTCACTCGACCTCGATTCCTCAGCCGGAAACCATACCCTCGACTCAAGGTACCGACCGACCAGCGGTGGTCCCATCCTCTACAACGAAGGCTCCTGACGCCTCAAACTCACCGGGACAGCGTGTCGCGCCAGTGGACGAAGGTGTACCAGGGTGTATGGGGTGGCTATGTCGGAAGTTGAGGCTGCTGTCACGTCAAAAAAATCGAAGTAAACAGCGCACTTGAGGATAGATACGGTCGTTGGACGACATCACGCAATTATTATGGACACTTGTACGTACCAGTACTCCGTATCCATTTCGTCATTAGAGACGTTTAATGTGTCACGCGCGGTGGTTCGTGTGGAGAGGGACGATGATTCTTGCCCCTGCTGGCCCTGATCTCTACTCTACACAGCCAATATGTGCTATCTAAAGTAGGTATAATCTGGGTACCTAATCTAATTCTAAGGGGCAAATGCTCTCGAAAATTGGAAGAGCGTGCGCAAAGAAGAGAAAGCAACTAAGTATTTTGGGTGATGGGGTCCCCCGTCCGGCTATTACGCTGGGGGTCATCCCCTGTACAAAAGGTAATGTGCGTTACTTTTGCAAAGCGAGTGAGACACGACTACCCCCTGTTGGAACCGAAGGGTCAGTAATCAGCAGTGCTGCAACAGCATCCAAAGCGTACGGCCCTTCACAATCATTAATGTCACTGACCATCGATCGCTTTTTGAACAGGCGGACAATGCGAACGTCGCTAAATTGCTCGGTAGTCTTAATATTCCCATCCAGGATGCCAACGTTACCATTGGCAGTGAGTACCATCCCAAGGAATTGCGTTGAGTATCCTTGCTTAATTGAATATGATACCTTGCGCGTAGTAAACCGCATTCCCGTCTCCGCTTTGCTGTCGCCAGCACCTCCTGCAACACCCAGACTGTCTGCTGCGAGAACAACAACCACAGATTCATTCAAGAACGGTGTCGTCACGATTGGCTGCACAGCGTTTGAGCTTTCTAATAAGTATACCCCACGTACCTAGTACGGACACTCCACACTCTCTTGGATCAATAAAGATTTTTCGTAATAGATTCATTAGAAATACCTCCGGTTCTAATTAATTGTTTCTATTGCCTGTGCAGGTGACATCAACACTGAGTCTACAGCGGTCCAACAAAGCTGCTTCCGTTGGACAGCGAAGTATTGTCGTCTGTAACATGATCCGGAAACATATCAGAATGTGGCCTTGACTTTCTGTCTTTTCTGCACTGGATATGGTGGCGTCGGACTTGCGGGATGGTGCTGATGAAAATTTGAGAGTTCACTGAGATAGAACGAGAAAGCCGCCATCGTGGCCAATCGTGGCCCATCATGGCCCGATTTAAGCAAACATCCATGCGAATGCATCACGCCAATACCACATGGACGCGAAAGACCACGTCTCCATGTCCTACATCTTCCCCATTCACCTCCTTGACAACCCCCCGCACATACGCCCGCACAGCTTCCGCCCATCCATGCCGATTGCACGCCTTCTCGTGCAGCGCGCCGGGTATCACGACTAACCGAGTCTCCGACCCCTCCTTCAGCTCTGCACGCGCCGCCGCCGCCGCCGAGCACGACGCATTTGTAGAAGGACCGCCATGCGCCCATCTTGTGTGGGAAGACCTCGTCGTGCTCGCTCACGAGCACCAGCATCTTCTGCGCCAGACGGGCTAGCACGGTGAGCGCCTCCCCTTCCCCGTGCGACCTGGGACGGTCCTGAAGAGCCCGGTGAGGCGCAGGCTGCCTGCACAGCGCGTAATGCGTCCCACCGGTCCCATACGAGCGACTGTAGGTGGCGGTATGGGACCCAACGTTGCGGGTAGAGCGCGACGAGCATACCGGGGATAGAGGCGAAGGGGTTCTCGAGGATGAGTCCTTATATGTGTGTCGTGTCCATCACCTTGTCGTCGGAGGCAGGGCTGAATTGGGGGCGGCGGTAGGGACCGTGGTCCTTGAGGTGTGAGAGGAGGCAGAGCGCGACGGCGCCGCCGAGGGAGTAGAATTATATGCGCGTCGGGGAAGCGGGAGGTGATGTACTTGAGCACGGAGGAGTAATCGAAGAGGATGCCTTTCTGGGAGGGGCGCTTCGGGGTGGAGGTCCAGTACGGGTGATGGTGATCAGGGCAGCTTCGGTGCGGGAATGGGTTGCGGTTGAGGGCGGGCGTAGGGCAGAGAGAAGGCTTTGGAAGAAGAAAAGGCGGTGTAGTGGGTTGCCTGCATTGCCGGCGCCTTGAGAAGTTGTTCGAGCGTCACCATTGTCGTAAGTTACGTTTCTAGACGTCGAGATGCCGCGCAGCTAGAAGGTATATCACGACGACTTTTGGAGCTTCCGCTTGGCCTTGGACGGATTATAAGGCCAGTAAGGTATGCCTTGTCGTCGGTATCATATATTCGTATCTCCTCGCATTCGATCCCTCGAAGGTACTGAGAAGCGAGGCGTACCTTGTGTGCACCCACCGGTGCATATCCTTCGCTGAGAATTCCATCTATCTGGGTTAGGTTCAGAAGAGTCTACCGGACGCACCCATATGGATGACCTTGCGCTGGAAGACGACCATCATGAGACACTGTACCCCCGCGCGTCAATGACCATGGTCAACCGAGGAGGTGGCATTGAACCTTGTATGCCTACTACAGGGCAGCTGGAAGGCCTAGTATAATGTGCATCCCAAGATGAGCAAGGAAGAAGGCTCTGGCATCCCGGTAGCCTGCAACGGCAGCAACACAAGGAGGTACGCGGCAGGCGGGGGTACGCGTTGGGGAAGGACAAAGCGGGCGTTATAAGGAGGTCGACGCATTTGACGGACGAGAAGACGAAAGCGGCTCAATATCGGCCAGAATTCCCATGTGGGCCGGATCACCCGATCCCGATCAACCCTCCCCTATCATTCGTTGGAAAATCCATACGAGTCCATACTTCCGAATTCGTAAGTCCCTAGTTCTGAGAAGAACAAGCTCGTTGACTCTGAGTATGGTTGTTAGCCACACGAGAAATGTCGCCCTAGTATTGTACAAGATGTTCTTCAAACTGAACTCCGGTATGGTGTAACGGCTAACATTGCCGCCTTTCAAAGACCGCGGCAGCTCGGGGTTCGATTCCCCGTACCGGAATAATGTCGGCGCAGTAACTTTGTTTTGTTCAAAGCACTGGGGTAGTAGAGATAGAAAACAACGACCGCTGATAACATCCCTCCCCTGGTGTGAGTCGCAGCTGTGCTTTCCTTTGCAGTCCGGTATGGTGTAACGGCTAACATTGCCGCCTTTCACGTGGCCATCAGTGTACGCGGCAGCTCGGGGTTCGATTCCCCGTACCGGAACGAGAACATTTTTTTTCCGGGCCTGAGCAACGTTCTGTTTATTTTCTTCATCAGCTAGGTTGAAAAGGAGATAACGTTCTACAATCTGGGCTCCTTGTACTCAGTTAAAGCCTCGCAGTTATACGCTCTGTAAGCCGACTTCCATGATTCCTCGGATCATTAAACCGTCATCATTAAACCGTCGTCGGGTATGGTGTAACGGCTAACATTGCCGCCTCTCAAGTGCGGTTGCGCGGCAGCTCGGGGTTCGATTCCCCGTACCCGAATCTTTTCCAAATAGATGCAGTCCTCCTTTTACTTTGGCTGTTGTCAGTATCACCGTTAATACAAACCAGGGACAAGCCTCCACGGAACCTTCATCGCCCAACGCTCCCACTCCTCCCCAAACCGCGCCCGAAGCATCTCATCCTCCCGCCGCATCCGCCCCGCCAACGCCCGCCTCGCGACAGCAGCCCCCGCCACAAACACCCCAAGCACGACACTCGTGCCTGAGGCGTCCCACCGCCAGAGGCCTGAGCACTCGCGGAGCCACGACCCAGGCGCGAGCAAGCACATCAGTGTGCCGGCGCCGGCGATGAGGGCGCCGGTGTAGCTCGGATGGCGGACGTACGCGTACGGGCCGTGCGTGACGAGGCGGTGGTCCTTGCGGATGCTCAGCTCGAACGTGAATTTGGTGTCGAGGGTGCGGTAGCAGTGCCGTCTCAGGAGAGCGCCTGCGAGGGCAAGGGACCACCCGAGGAGGAAGGGGAACGTCGTGCGGAGGTTGGACGCGGTTGATGGCGGGGTCCGGACGAGGAGACGTAGGATATGCTGTGAGAGGGTGTGCGTTGGAAGGTGGTTCGCGATGATGGTGGCCATTTCGGCGAGGGAGGCGGTCCAGAAGAGTACCTGATTGTGATGGGTGGTTAGCGATAATTGAGAACGGTGGAAAGGACACCACCTGGCCTGCTTGATGCCCACCGACCTTTGATGTGGATGGAACCACCGGAACGAGATGTTCGATCCCTGTGGGGGGAAGGCGTTCCTCAACGGTGGGAGGAGGGTTCGGAGCAGTCATCGTTGTGTGGATTCCCCATGCTACAGTAGCTAGAAGCGGGAGCTTCAGTAAAGACATTGGTTAGACCCGGAGACTTTGAGAATCCTATGTTATGTCGGCGATAGTGAAAGCATGGAATGTTAATTACAATACCAACAACATCGCGGTTTATCCCGGGCCCCGGCCCGTTCACCCATTTCTGAATTTCAGTGATGATCGTCTTCAAATACGAAACTGTTACATGCATACATATACATACGTAACTTATGATTGAAGATGCATTTCATTCCTCGCGACGTCGGCTACGTGTATAAGGGCCGTACCCTCCCGAATTCGAATGCATGACCCGGTCCATGTGTTGCCAAGGTCGTTTCACCACACCATCCACCAAGTCGCGTGTGTTTTATCCATTGAAATAATCCATCAAATATCCCATGCCGAGCTAGCCTCCAGTCTTCTACCATAATGACATGTATCCAATATCGCACCTATCCTCGTCCCATTTGGCGTGTATATCTGATCTGCGTCTCGATCAAGGTTTCTTGCTCACGCACCTGGCCTCGCTCGGTGGGAGAGTTTTTTTTTTTCAATATCCGCCACATTGGGAAGCCAGTCAAATATGGTGCTAAATACGAGGCCTTAGAACTCCATATATACCAGCACCAACGGGCGCCCATGATCGTGGAAGAGTCGCCGTAATATGGTCGATCTACCCCACATATGCAGCACGAAGCTGGGACGCCCGAGAAACCCCTGATGCCTGATGCCTAACGGATATACGAAAGCGCTTAATGAAAAAAAGGCTTCGATGCATTGCTATATTGGTCGCCTCGTCATCCGTTGGTCCTCCATGTGATGGGATCTGGAGCGAGTAGAGCATGAGATCCATTCGAATCTCGTTGTAATGGAGCCGATCATACTTTAGCTGGCCTTATGGTTTACGACGCCGGGCTGTCGGATCCGGAAAAGAGTTTTGACTTTAACATGGATGACGTGCCGTGCATGCAGGGAAGACGCACGATGTGAGATTAAATACCGGCGTTACTGTGCGGATGCTGCATCATATAACGCAAGCGGAGCAGACTATGGTGCAAGACACTTAGTCACCGCTACTTTTGTACAGCGGCAAAATCGGTTTCGAAAAAAAAAAAATTGAATTTCATTGAATTATATGTGTTTTTTGGGACCTACACGCGCCTGCGGCGGTAACGAGGCGCGGAAATGCACGTTGTGAAAGCCTGTTGCCTGTGTGCATCTACTAGTGCTGTATACCTTAGGACTCAAGATGACCAATAATTACCATATCGGGACTTAGATAAGATCTTTAGATAAGATGGCAACTTCGGGAAAGTCAACTCTCTCAAACTCGAGTATTTCGACAAACCGTCTGACCATTCCATAGACATCCCCAATAGCTGCATTTCTGACAGAAGATTAAGGCATATCTATTTTTTGTGCCTCGTGATTTTACTTGTACAAAAGTAGCGGTGACTAAGTGTCTTGCACCATAAGGCGCCCAATCGAGGGAAAGATAGATGCGAAAGATTAGCTGGCGTATGTTATCAAGTTGGCGAGGACACAGTTGGCGGCTGACCTTAGTATATTCCAGGAACGAGCTTGTATGGAACTCGCCGCGCCCACCTCTCCCACTCTTCACCGAATTTCATCTGTAAAATTTGATCCTCCCGCGAAACACGAAGCAGCAGGCTCGCCACGACCGCGCCTGCGATGGTCATCCACACGCATAGCATAAGTTTGCCCAGTATTGTTTCGAGCAAGCCACACTCCCTTAGCCACGACCCCGACGCATGGTTGCAGTAATACCCTATGATTGTCATGATTAAGCCAGTGTAGCTGGGATGTCGAATGAAGGCGTAGGGTCCATTCACCACGAGCCTGTGGTTCTTCCGAATACAGAGCTCGAACGTGAAGAGGCAGCCGAGCGTGCGGAAGCTTTGGACGCGCAGTGTAGTACCACATATCCCGATGATATTGCCCAGAATGAAGAGAGGAGTGACGCGGATACGAAGAGGGGACGTTCGATTGAGTATGAGCGTTGTAAGGATGTGTTTTGAGACGACGTTACTGGGGAACTGGCTTGCAATGATTACCAGTATCTCGATGAGACATGTGGTCCAATACATGGCCTGCGAAGCATCAATATACGCAGTGCAAGTTAGGTAGAGTGGCATACCCGCAGGAGACGCGATGGCAGCGCGAGGGACCTCAGAAAACGTTCTCTCCAGTCCGGAATGATGCTCTCGCAGAGTGGTATGGGTGGATTCGGAGGAGTCGCGTTAACACGCATGTTGATCGCGTCTAAAATGATGAAAGGAATTTTCACGAGAGACATCGGCACCAGCCACGCAGTCGGAGAATGAGTCTACGAGAAACTGAAGTTACATGGAACATGGCGGGTGCACTTTATAGAAGTTGCAAGGGCAGGCCCAGATCTCGAGCGCTGCCAGAAGTGAACTGTATCAGAAGGAGGAGCGTGTATGATACAAATGGGAACGCGTTGAGACGTTGGAAGAAAAAGAACACACAGATGAACGCACGCAAAATTCATGGTCATGCAAGGAGTTGCATATGCTTAGCGGCATTTCTTTCATGCCGGACAGATCTGAGATGGCTTCCAATACGTCTACAGCCTCGGGCTGCCCCAGAATGCCACGCAAAAATGGTCCGAGAGGTTCCACGAGCCTATTTATTATTCCATATCAGTCAATAGAAACGTCGGAAATTGCCAGCAGGTCACGACACACCACAGAGATTGCCCTGAATCTGGAAACCGCTCGACACGAGGCACTGTCAATGAGGGAAATAGGGCCCGTATGCAACGTCCAGTGGCGCACACAATTCTCGTAGCTTTCTCCGGGCCGTACCGAGGGTAGAATCCATGGGGCATGCACGAGGCAGGTCGACTGTCGACAAAACTATCTGAGCGTGGAATTTGGGAGAATAGTGGGCGCTCCAGCGCTGGTCGTGAGATGGGGTATCGTGATTGATCATGAGTTGGGTCAGATGCAAACTGAGACTCTACCGCGCCTGAAGAACAAATGAGGTTCACACCTTGATGGGCGCTAAAACGAGCCCCACGGGAAACTTGCGGAACCTGATCGATTACACTCCGCCGCCCTCGGAAGACGCTCTGGATAATGCTGTTTTCCTCCGTTGAGTATCCAAATCCTCACTTTTACTCGGCCCTATTAGATATTGGCCAGATCAACGTCAGAAAAAAGGAACGGAAAGGGTAAAACCTCACCAAATGGTGTAAAATATTTAATTCCTGACCCCATAATTGACCGACGATCCCCGGACGGTGGAGGCGAAAAACACATCCTCCGTGAAGGTCGGTGTAGAAGCCAACGTCGTAGGCTGGGCGCTATATCAGAATCAAGAACATATAGGGAGGCTTCCAAAACCGTCACCGAAGAAGAGGGTGCCCCATCTTTATCTCTCCATGGAAAAAATTGAATGTCGAAGCCGAGTAGCGAAAGTGCAATCTGTGGGCCTATCAATGCTCCAAACCGCCGACGTATGTCATGAGAAAGACCGCAGGTCGTCATCGGGGGTTCATGGGAGAAAACACCACAGATTGGACAAATCACTTCTTGATGGCCTGCCAAGATGGGAGCCTTTTTGACGACGATAACTAGCAGAACGTCGGGATGTGTTACGCCGACGGGAAGCAGCACGGAACATCATTCACGCATCATTTGCACCCTAGCATGTGGGTTATGGAAGCTCGGATTGTCGCGACATCACGCATTGAGGTGGCTCCGGCCCTAGGAAGTTTTCGTGTCAGTCAAGGTCGCGAACATACACGGACATGATATAGTGAGGAGAAAACTTACAACCGATTGATGCGGTCGCCTGACGAGCCCTTGACCATCGGCAAATAGAAGAATGATGAGGATGGATGAAATGCATGTACACGCTACCTCGAATGTATCTTACATTCTTGGGTCACAATCCTTACGGGAAGGTGGGAGTCAGGCGTCGATGTGGTATCGGTAGTGAAATTGTCCGTACCGCTATTTTTCGCCCTATAGTAAATTCGGACGATCGTAGAGAAGAAACATATCGCCGCGGAAAACGAGCTCTGTTTCCCCTCAATTGGACCTTGAGGCAGGCACAGGGGCGAAGCGAAATATCTCCTGTTGTTCTATGGCGATGCTGAAACAGCGAATGAGCCCGATAGTCCTGGGATAACGGTATGCGCATGTTCAGCCGGCCGTTAGAAAATGTTCAAATTCGATATGCTCAGGATGCAGCATATGCCGATCTTGGAGGACCACGGGGCAGGCGACGCCCCATGGGTTCACGACACCGCGGCTCGACAGCATGCATTCCCAGCGGGCAATTACCAATGCACGGAGATGAAAAGGAGAATGGAGAAATTCTAGATGTCAACGCATGGCGTAACAATTGCCGAATGACGGATGTACTTACTATCGGCGCATCGAGTAGGATAGAGACATGTGCGCCAGGGGCGGTGGAGGCTATTAGCGCGCGTCAACAACTCCCAGAATTGCAAGAAATTGATTCGAGATGGAACAGGTGGTTGTCGTAGCACCATTAGTACAGTGCCACTGATGCGTACAGCGCGATAGCTGTAAGTGCGAAAACAGGGTGGATTGATAAAGCCAGACATACCGGAAGAAGCCTTAAAAATGGTACTGGATTTTAGTACTTAATGCGTTAGATCCTTGTCGTAAGGACTGCAAGAATGTAATGCCGATCTTACGATGTCAAATGGTTTCCTGTGGTTTCAAATAAGCAGGCTTAACCTAAGCAGAACAACGAAGAAAGATGAACCACTAGCAGAAAACAACCTGTTTTCGATGTCAAAATAACCGAGCAGATCCGCGCCACGACGAGCTTTGCGAGTAGTCCGCGTGTAAGCCCTTCGTGTAGACGACGACACGTCATGGCCGATATGAAGCCATTTGAAATCGACACACGCTGACCATCGTTGTAGAAAGCAGGTGTGAAGATCGGGCTTTGAAGGGGTTTCAGCAGCTACAATTGGAGTTTCCCTCAACTCGAGGCCGAGCTCTTCCAGTCACGAGCAAAACTTGGCACTATTTCATGGTCACGGTGGCAGTCAACACGATACGAGCTGCGGTGGTTGGACTTGTTTCTTGAACGAAATTGGAACCGCGGGCCGCCAACGGACCCGGTCAACGCCGGGCGGCGTGCCAAATACTGCCGTGCGCGCAAGCGCCGCAGTTCTTGCCGCAGTTTTCAACTTCAAGCGAGCGCTTTCGCCTTTGACACATTGAGATGAGATATATCCAATTGTGCAATCCACGCATGCTAGTTAGAGCTTGTGCTCACAAGCTCGATCGTACTGCTCGCCTCGTGATGACATGCAAAAAGAAACGAGAAGACAAAAGAAAAGAAGTACACACTGGCGGTTCTAGATAGTAAACGTGTGTATACGACCAACTCTCGCCGTGCACTTCTTTAAGATATGCGAAATCTAAATCTTTTACAAAGACGCTCGACCCCTCGACTCGAAGGGCAGCAACAGCGCAATGACGCCAGCCACGACGAATATGGCGCCTGCAATAAAGATAGGCACAGAGGACGTCAGATCCGCATAGAGCGCGATAATCGGGGCCTATGTAACAGTGAGTTGTTTGAAACTGAACGGAGCAATGTCAACGCACCATGATGCCAAACACACGATTTGCAGCCGCGACTATGGCGTTCCCGGTGCCGCGATCTTTAGTCGGGAAGAGCTCGGGCGTTATGGCGTATAGCACGCCGTACATGACGTTGCTTGTGAAGCTGTACGCGCAGTTCCAGCCGAGCAGGGCGTTGGACGTGCGTGCTGTGGTCGAGACTAAAATGAACACGCCTGTCAGGGCTGCATTCGTGGATTAGGTCATTAAGCTTTCGTGCGGTATGACGAGAAAGGTGTTTTACCTGTGAAGATGGCAAGAGTTCCGCGCCGTCCGAGGATAGGAAGTTCTACCATGTAGCCAGCCAGCAGGGCGCCGGGAACGCCGATAACGCTCAAAATAACCTGCTATAAGAAAGCTCGTCATTTGGCTGAGGGAGGCGATGGAGAGTAAGGGGTAGTTACGTTGCGATAAGTGATGTATAGGGATCCATCACCAAAGTCGGCACCCCGAGTGGCAAGACTGCAAAAGTTAGCCAGGCGTCGAAAGCTACCTAGGAAGGAGAGATACGCACTAGTATGTCACGAATGCGTTATACCTTGAAAACATTAGATTTTGCGTCCAATGTGGACGAGAAACTACCGACGTACAGAGGGAACGCCAAACCAATGAACGCTTTACACAGGTTGTTCAGTCCAATGAGTCGCATAAAAAGGGTTTATGTGTCGACGCACCCCAGAGCGTTATCAACAAGCTCGTTGAATAGGCCAACTTCCTCGTCGCAAACAAGCTCGTCACATGGCCCGCATCAAATTTCTGCAGTTGCCTTGAAACCGCGCCCTTCGCGCTAGTATCCAGCTCCTTGCTGTCTTCAGAGCTCAAAAGGCCCACCTCCCTCAGATGCTCCAGAGACAGTGTGCTCGTTGTCCCGTTGTGCTCCGCAACACGGTGCACGACCTCCACAGCCGCCTCGTCGCGCCCACGGCCCATGAGGTACTTCGGACTCTCGTGGAGCTTGAAAACGAAGAACCGGATGCCCCAGAGCAGGAACATAAGGCCACCCATCGTGAAGAGGAAATACCGCCAGCCTTGGTTTGCAGAGCGCGGGCAGTTCGAAGGGCCAGTGAGCTCGCAGGAGAAATTGCCGATGAGGGGCCAGGCAATCTAGATCAAGTGGTCAATTCTCCGCTAGAATGTAGGCAAGAGCTAACAGTGGGAGACGAACCAGACTTCCGACGAGTTGACCGAAGGCCCACCATATCGACAGCACGGTCAGAAGATACTGGTGCGATGCGGGCACGAATTCTGATAAACAGTGTGTCTGACGATGGATTTACATATGCGAGTTGTTGTATACTCACCGAGGAATATTGCAGAATCTACGGGAAGGTTTCCGCCAACGCCGATGGACCAGACAGCAGCGAGTGAGCACAATGCGACAGAATTTGGTGAACCACCAGCTGCAACCGCAAAGATGGCCGTTATGAGAAGCGTGATGTTGAATGAGATTCTATGGGTGTAAGTCAAGGTCAGTTCCTTATCATCACCTTAGCGGGCAACGTACTTGCGACCCCAGACATCCGATCCCACTCCCCAAAATACGGCGCCGACGAGCAAGCCGACGCTTTGGCCGAGTTGAAGATAAGGACCTAGGAATCCGAATTCTTTGACGACGGGGGCTAGGATTAGTCCCGTTACGATCTGCGTTTGATTGTGAAAGAGACGCGGACATTGATGAGGGGCGAAATGGATACGTACAGGCCATAAATTGTCGCTGCATGCGTCATCAGCACGCTGTGAATGATCAATCGTAGACGCAGTGTGACACTCACGCAAGCCAACCAAACCCAGTGACAACGAAAAGGCCCCTTGAAATTTGGGTTTGAGAGAGCCAAGCATTGCAGAGGGCCACAGATACTAACCATTGATACCTCCCCATTCCGATCTCCTGAATCGCATTGTTGAGAATACGCGCTTTGGCTTGATAGATAGGGTCTACGGCATCGTCCATGAAGGTGTTCTCAGTAAGCGCTTGCACTTTCTCCTTGGCCTGCGAGCCCGCTTTATCGTCGTTCATTTTCTTGACGGACATGGCGTTGGTTGTATCGGGATGGTGGAGACAGGGAGAAGGACTAGCTCCTTCTAGTATATTTATATTACGCCAGTTAAACGCCGCATGCAACTTAAGCTGCGAGCTGCTGGATTTGGATGTCGAGGAGACTTTTTGATTGACGCGAAATGGCGCATGGTAGTTCACGACCTCGCTCATCATGGTACTCCATGACGTGCTTGAGTTCATTCATCACGCGACGGGTGTCATGGAGTGCTGCATTTGGATGTCTGGGGTTCAGCAAAGAGGCAAACGAGGTATGACAAGGGACACATTTGACGAAAGGGGATTAAGATTGACCTTCCAAGATCAGAGACGACTTGGGCGGGATATGGAGACGTAGCGAAAAAGCAATCAGGAGGTGTCGAGGAGACTTTTTGATTGTAAAATGGCGTTCTCGACCTCGCTAACCATGGAACCCGATGATGTGTTTGGCTTCATCCATCACGCGACGGATACCATGGAGTGTTGCATTTGGATGACATCCGAGCTTCAACCAAGAGGCAATTTCCAAACGAGGGATGACAAGAGAGTATTCAGGACACATTTGACGAAAGGGACTAAGATCTACCTTCGCCGAGGTCAGAGACGACGCGTGCAGAATGTGGAGGCGTAGCGAAAAAGAAGTCAGCAGTTTATACTCCAATTGAGACACAATCTGAGGATCGACTAGGACACAGGACTTTCTGAATGGTCATATCGTTTCGAGGAGAGCTCCTCAGCGCAAGATCACAAATGGCCGCGAACAGCCTGAGGCTTATATCTGCCGAAGAACAAATGATTCAGCAGCCGCGGGGAAAGAAGGAAGATATAGAACGTACGGCTCCTCCAGATACTTCGTCTCCTCCTCTGTAAGCTCAATACCCGTCGTCACAGCCTCCGTGAGGCGCTGCACCGAATTAACTCCGACAATGGGACTCGCCGTCTTCGCCGCCACCCAAGCGATCGCAACCTGACCCATCTTCACACCCTTCTTGGCTGCGATCTCCTCGACACGCGTGATGATTTGTTTGTCCGCGTCCGAAAGAATGCGTTCAAAAGGCGTGCCTTTGACACTATCACTGCGTGTCGAGCTGATATTCATGGGCCGGGCGAGGATGCCGCCTGCGAGAGGGGACCAGGGGATGAGCCCGATGCCGTGGAAGTTGCAGTACGCGTACATTTCGCGTTCCTTCGATCACCAGGTGAGCAAATCCAGAAGGCATCATACAAAGGCCACAGAACGCACCTCTTCCCGGTAGAGCAGCGAATATTCACTCTGCATGCTGACGAACTTGGTCCACCCCTTCTTCTCCGCGACCTCGTTCATCATTGCGAACTGCCAGGCGCGCATGCTGCTCGCGCCGATGTACCTGACTTTTCCGCTCTGCACGAGATCGTGCAAGGCCTTCATTGTCTCCTCGACCGGGGTTGTAGGGTCGAACCGGTGGATCTGCAGAAGATCGATGTAGGTGAGCTTCATCCGTGCGAGCGAGGCATCAACGGCGTTGAAGATAGCAGCGCGCGACAGCCCGCTCTGGTTGACATAGTCGCGCTGTTGCTTCATCTCGGGGAAAAAGAAGGTTTGGATACCGGGAGTGTCGCCGACCAGCGAATAGCACTTCGTCGCGATGATCAGGCGCTCTCGGGGAACTTTGCTCTACAGTCGCGTGGTGAGATCGATGTTTAAAAATAGGACGCGGGGAACCTACTTGTTCGATCCATTTACCGATGATGCGCTCGGATTCGCCGTTGGAGTAGACGTTGGCCGTGTCGATCGTGTTGATGCCCATGTCCCAGGCTGCCTGAAGAATCTCCAAAGTGGGCTCTTCGCCAAGGACCCATTTCTTGATTATGGGAATATATCAAGGCTAGAACGAATCGTCAGGAATGTAGATGAACATACACCCCACTCTGGTGATCCAAAGCTCATCGCGCCAACCTGGGAAACCGCTGATGAATGAGATTTCTTTACCCAAATTGATGAGGTAAACGACGAACGATCGGAACGGAGACATGGAGTCCAGATTTGCCTAGCTGGCGGTATTGAACTTTAGGGCTCGACGACATTTCAGATCTGAAGGGAGGGAGAAAAAGAGATAAGAGACGATGTGGTAAGTCTCAGGCATATATGTCAGCTCGGGCAAATTTTCGGGATTCTATTTGATCGCTGTCAGTACATCCTGCGAGATGTGAGTTGGTTGGGTACGCGCAACCCCAGGAAGCAATGGACCTTGATCAGATGATGACAACGGTTTGACAATTGCGGATATTCATGGCAAATGCCATTGCTCCAACTGTAGATAAGTAAGTGATTCAGCGCAAGGCATGGTGAATAAGCAAAGTCAAGTTCTTTTGCCATGAGGGAGATCTAAGCTGCATCACGTCGAATGATCAAAATTCCATATCACTGCTCCTCGCCGAGGCTTCTGATCTTCTAGGTTAAAAATCTGTCAACAAGGCAATCTACTTCACTTACCAGATCGCCTTGTTATACCATTAGGCGATTATAGGGAAGTTTGACAGACGGGAGACCGGTGAAAGACGGCTTGTCACATATTTCCCACGCAGACGCCATGATGGTGCTGGCCTTGTTGTCCGAGTCCTCTCTCTCCAAGCGCGTATCTTTACAAGTTTTAAACGAGTAACAGTGAACTGAGGTTTGTTTCTCATAGGTACTGAGGGCTTCTGTAGCTCTTACCGCGTTAATCGGGTTCGTCAACTGACGAGCATTTATTTGAGCATATGGATGAAAAAACAGCAGCTGAACGAGGTTAAGCGTGATGCTCCTCACATTAGATGCGCTGGAGGAAATTATCGAGCATCTCGCAAGCCGACTCTTCTCCCACATCTCATTGAGGCTTCCAAGGACCATCAGTGTGATTATTTCCATGACATCCTGCGGAAAAATCCCGGCATTGTCCCATATATCCGCGTTTTAGACATCTGTGGGGTATTCGCAGTCGCGAGCGGCGCAGCCGCTCACAAAGACTTGCCGACATTTTTCAAATTACACCCCACGCGTTGCGCATGCAAGATTTGGATATCCTTCTCCTGTTGGGTCCTGTTGGGTCTGCCTATCGCCATGATCTCTCAGGACCATTTCGCTCACTGGCACACCCAGACAGCAGCCCATACACATGTGTATAGGGCCTCAGGCCTCAACGTCGAAATTTCCGCATAAGACCAAGATGTCGACCTTTGCTCCTCCCGTCTCCTGCAAGTGGGCAAGACGCCGTCGACCGCGCGAATCTGCAACGTATCTTGTGTCATCCCCGCTGCTCTTCCGCGCACCCGTAGCCTCCGCACACCGCTCGACGGCAGCCAATATGTGCGTGCACACGGCATGTCATGGTCTGGCGTATGTAAGCGACGTCAACCACCGTGACATCTACCTATGCCTGCAGTGCCTCCCGCAATCTGGGAATCTGGGGTGAGCCTGTGCTGAACGGCTGCGAACAACTGACGGAGAGGCGGAGGAATAAGAGAGGGCGCAGCGTACTTTCCATCCATAGGATCACATATCCAGACGACGGGATACCCCGAAGTTTGCACGCTCTTGGTGTGCGCCGGAAGGTGGTCCTTTGGGGAGAACAAGTCGCGTGAGCCATTATCCATCAGCCATTAGATAGAGGAGCGGGCGAGGAAGAGACGAGAGCGAGGAGAGAAGCGTGAGGGAGATACGCGGTGGGAGGAAGAAGGACCAGCGGGACGGGGCAGAAAGAGAAGCTGGAACACAACATCCAACAGCCGCTGGAACCGGGGCGTGATGGAGATTGTAAGTGAATAGGGGGCGGGGAGACGACAGTGTGTGTTCACGAGCATGAGATGGCGGGTGGGTTGGGGGGTCATTGCGACGTTCAAGGCAAACACCATAGCGCGTGATGAGCGTCACGCGCCCAGGCTTGCGATCCGGATTCTCGAATATTAAATGCAAGGGTCAGCCGTGCGTGTGTGTTTTTCGAGTTTGAGAGGAACGGAATAGAAGACGGTCGGAACTATGGCAACAGGGACAGACCAGCTTGCTAACCGACGGTCAAAGCCGTATTTCAGGCTCCGCCGAGCGCCAAACAATACCAGGGCCCGAACCAGTTCATCTCATGATTTCGCGATAATCGGGACCTTCACCGCAGTTTGCTCAGCCTCCTCGACTACAGTCCTCAATGTCGTCTCAATTACAGAATGCTATTACATGCTGCAACAGTTATCTGGTTCTGAGTACTCTAAGCTGGTAATCCTAGTAAGTTGTGTTACAACAGTGGACTTTGTCTTCACGGACATCTAGCGAGTGATCAAGGAAGCCCGCGCTCCTTAACATTACGCGCCGTGATTGATATTCAAGGTCTGGATATCTCGAACTGGAATCCAGCAACATGCACCAGAACATGTCTCGATCCTGAGGAAAAGTACGGGTCGACGGAATTACTGTTTCATGAAGACATGCACATCACACATGTAAGTCATGAGGCCGTCATTTTTGACTACTTATATCCAAACTGCGCATTAGGAACAGGTCCAGAAATTGGAGGATCAACTCAATTCTTCTTATGCCCCGCACAAATCAGTACAAGCCCATACGTACGTCTTTGCTCCTTTCTAGACCTTCTTTTTCGGAGCTCTGAACTGTCCACAGCCTCGCCAGAAGAGGACCTTTATCATTGGGTCCGCCGTTACTGGGGTTTCGGTTTATCGGACAAGAAAATCGTCGAACATACACTCGAACACTTTGATAAGGAAAAGTATGGGTTTAGGTGAATATTTATATTAGCATAAGAAATTTTCAACGGCTAAATCTCTCAGCATCTCATCATTAAAAAGAGTTCGGGCAAAGTTGGGACTCCTAGGAACGCGTAAACGGAATGCATCCTTCGAAGAAATCACGCCTTTCTTGCTAGAAATCCGAGAACGTTTTCCAACTATGGGTGCCCGGCAAATGGTTACCGTCTTGCGGCTAGATTACGAACTCAAGGTTCCTGAGTGCGTAGCCTTGTGTGCTTGAATTCATTGTTGTTGATGGTGATGCTCAGACAGCGCCTGTTAGAACTCTTTAGGGCGACCGAACCAGAAGCTGTCAACGCACGTAAATCTCTCAAATTCCGGCGGAAACGGTTTTGGGCGGCGGGCGTGATGGATATCTGGGCTATTGACCAGCACGACAAATGGCAGCGGTTTGGGTTGTGGATGCATTGTTCGATCGATCCATATCCTGGTCGCGTGGCTTGGCTCAAGATCTGGTGGTGTAACCGAAATACTCGACTTATCAACAGCTACTATATCGAGGCAGGACGAAGCGTTGGTGGTAATTATATCTGATCTCCTTCAGATGATAATTGTTTACAAGGTTAATTGCGCTAGGAATTCCTCTTATCACTCAAAGCGATCGCGGACGTGAAAATAATGGCGTGGCAAATATGCATACCTCACTTCGTCACCGTCTAGACCCCGGCCTCAGTGACACACTGCAACATCGATGGTGTATTGATAAGAAAAATATCAAACCTGAGGCATTATGGTCGCAGCTTCGACGCCAGTTCACGCCCGGATTCGAGAAAAGACTGGACGAGGGGTTGAATAACGGATGGTATGACCCCAACGATCCAATTGAAAAGCATGTATCCCCTCCAATTGTGCCATTTTTGTAGCTGACATCCGAGATCTCAGACTTCTGTTTCGATGGCTTGCTATACCATGGCTCCAGGCTGAGCTAGATGCTTGGACTTTGCGTTACAACTCCACCTCCCGGCGCGCTGACAAGCACAAAATCCTTCCTCAAGGTATTCCTGATCTGATCCATGAGAAACCTGACCGCAGTGGATCAAAAAATTTTATGGTAGGACTTTTGCACTCGTCAAACTTTCAACACTATTAATACAAACTCTTCCTTCAGGTCATCGTATCCCCTGAACTTTTTGACGAAATAGAAAAGGAATGGGCTCCTTCCAACGATCCAGTTTTCAGACTTGTACCTTCAACATTCAACGAGCAAGCATCTGTCTTATATGCAGCCATTCAATATCCTACAGTATCATCTTTTACATTCTGGCCGGTGTATTTGGACATGCTAGCAGCATTTCGTGCACTTCCTCATGATCCCATCCTTGCAGCAGCTCTACTCACTGCGGATCAAGGTGAGGAGAACGATATGCCACTTATGGCTGGGCTCAGAGAGCTTCGGCATGGTGACAATGTTGTTGGTCCGCATGGTTATATCTACCACGGTGGCCTGGAAGACCCTGGCCCGCCTCCAGGAGCTGGTGTCGATGGTGATGATGAAGGTTCCGAAATCAATAGTGATAATGGTGGCACTCAAGATGATGACGATGACGAGTTAGCGGTGGACCTCCGAGAGTACGCAGACTTTAGCGATTGATAGCATATCTCTTTCACATTTGTCACATTTAATTTGTGCTTGCCGTTTCTTTTACTCGCTCTCAGCTCGACTACTGGCCACGTCACCTTTTTCCTTGCATATGTCTGAAGAGACAGCCCAATATGCAGCCGATTTCACGGGTGTCGACAACAGTGCTTCAGCATATTGTGGACGTGAACACTGTGCCACGAAGACATTTCCTGGCGGAACGAAGATGAACTTTTTGCACAGCAATAATCCCAGAGAGCCAGGACGGATGGTATGCAACGAGTGCTATCAATACTACATGCAGAAAGCTACAACGAAACGTCGGACCTCGAGTGCCTTGCCCACAGAAATTCACCAGAAAGAGATTCGTAAACAAGTTTCGAGTGCACAGCGAGGTCGTAAGTTTTTCCCCATCCTAAAGATTTTCAGTAGCTCATGGAGTGCAGAGGGAACGAACATTGTTCAAGCAGTAGGCACCAGTGCATATGCAGCACCATTTCAAGCAGGGTACATCATCGGGACATCGAACGGCCCTATGCGGGTAGGAGGACCATTGATACAGCTACCTGGCCTTACTCCACCGCCGGCTATGGGGCAGATACCAATAGCTCGACCAGCTCAGGCTGGACCTTCTGGTTACACAAGCAATCACGCAGTGTACTACGCAACACGCCACTCACTGGCACAGAAGGCATATGCCATGAACGGTGGAAATGTGATCGCTGTTGAAGTCCGAGTAGTCCATAAACCTATGCTGAAGTACAAGTTTCAATTGATTGGAGTACGTCTTTAAGCCCAGCTACTTGCCTTGCATTGCTGACAAAGATATACTTATTGCACAGGATGTCCACGAAGTGGTCAAAAATATTTCTGTTCATATTGGAGCAGTCGAGCTGAAGCAGATTCTCTTTGACGAAATCTTACCTCTTTGGTTGGAATACACCAGAGGTTTTCAGATAAGTATTGACGATTTCGTGATGAGAGATCACGATGGGGCAAAGCTCAGGGCTGGAGATCCTGATCGCGACATAATCTCCAAGAAATTCTTTAAAACCGTCAAAGGCGCTCAGGTCTTCAAGGAGGGCCGCGAAGTGATTAACTTTCATGTTCCAAATGATATCTACCACCGATACTTGGCCTGGAGTGAAGCGAGAGAGGAGGAGCAAATGCTTAGAGACCAGACAGAGAAGGTCCGCAGAGAAACAAGTTGATATTCCAAGTGGTACTGACGTCTCGTCATATTAGCTCTCTATACAAGAGAAGAAAGTGACGAAGCCCACCAGAGGGGGAAAGAAGCGGCAGCACTCACCTGAACCAAGCCATGATACCCTCATTTTGACTCCAGTTCGCGCTTCGAAACGTCCCAAATCTGGCCCCTGTTATGACTTGTCGCCAACTGCTCATAGACTTGGAGATGCACTCCGTTCGCAGCGGCTACCAAGTAATAAAGAAATTCAATCACTTTGTGCGTATAAACTACATGTTGTTGCTTACAATTATTCTGATCTGTGAATATGCCATAGTCGAACGGAAAGCAATTCACGTGGCCATATATCTGGTCGAACACCGAACATTGAGTGAGCTCCTCGACCTCTGCGAAACGAGCAGGAACACCTTCGCCAACTACAAGGCCTACCTTGGGGCACCAGGTGAAGCCATGTTGCACTTGGAGCTTTCGTCGAAGAAGCAGAAAAAGGGTGGCTTCAAGCTATCATCCTTTGGTGAATCTAGTCGGCCTCTGTTTAATGGCTTGAGCAAGAATATTTGCGCTAAACAAACCTACTACGAAAAATCGGGCTCTGTCGAATCCATGGGCCAGGAGATTCAAGTGACGCAGAACATTCCTCACGATGGACGGACACAAGCTCGAAATCTGACGATGGAGATTGCATGCCTTGTTTGGGCACGTGTACTCCTTGATCTCGTCTATGTTTTCATCGAAAAATATGTGACAACAAAAGGCCAACCTCCATTCACCATTCCTCAGCTTAGATTTGTTGAAGCTGCTCTGGCTGTCGAACATGCAGATAGCAGTCAAGAAAGTCGTGTCTTCCTGGTTGAAGAGGTCATTGGAGGCGCGAGCGAAGGCATGTTTCGAAAGTACATGAATAATGTCTCCCCAGTTCCTCTCCCATTATCAGATGAAGCAGACAAGGAACGTGCACTCTTCCTCGCTTTCAGCCAACATGTTCAGTACTTCAAGACAAAGAAGATGGCCTTCATTTCGGATTATCAAGGTGTGTGGCAATTTATTGTATAATTATTTGAACATCGTCACTCATCCCACTGATCTCAACGTAGGAGGGAGTTCATTGCTTAGTGATCCACAGATCGTGACCAATAGGTGAGTATCACTGCTGCCGCCTCTCATTGCAAAGCGCACAGAGATCTCATGATTATTTTCCAAGTGCTCTTGGTGTTATTTTTGCAGATGGCAACGTTCCGTCCAGCCACGAGAATTTTGAAATCAACCACCGATGCAACCACTTCTGTGAATTTTTCGAAGTTCCAAGTGACTATGATCTCTGGGAATCGCATGCCTCGACTCTCCGCCCAGACGTCGCGGCTTAGTTTGCTGATTGTGTCAGTCCCACGTACTCCAACTTCGATGTTTAAGTTTTGACATTTGTTTCACCCCTCAGAGGCACGTCTTTGCCATTTTCATCTCTCGCTTTGCATCACGAACTATGCTGCCCTTCAACACCACCTATATCGTGCCTTTCCGCCTGCTTTCTGCCCACAAAAGCCTACTATAGCTACCTCCATTCCTTTAATTGCGTACACGTTGACTTTCCTCCTGACTATTTGTATAGTCCCGTTATCCTCCAGTATTTTATTTACATCCTGCATAGTGGGATATGGTGGTTGATTAATCTCATGATATTTTTGCTCAATTTTTCGTCGAGTAACGGACATGTGATGTAGCAACTGTAGCGTAAACAGGCGCCTATTATCTTCTCACTCACAACCACCCATAGCAATTTTACTGGGCCCACCTCCTGACGGCAAAAAAGTGGTAAGATATTCACACTTTTGTCTGCTTTTTACTGCTGTTGTGGGGCAGGCAGCTCGTAGACTCCAGGACTACACCAGGTCCGAGTACACGCGTTGATTGCCCCACGACAGTAGTGAAAAAACAGACCGCGGCGCTGAAACACTTTCTCAGAGATAATATCGATGAAGCCGCCGATTTTTTTTGCGCGTAGTGTGCGTTTTCTCTTTGTCCATCTCGCTTTTGCTGATGTGATAATGGTGCTGGCGCACCTACAGACGCGCTCTGGGGCAGAGTTTTCGCCGTTTCAAATATCAGTCGTTGAAGCCCCGGCATTCAGTCTCTCTGATGCCCTCAAAGTTTCCGTGGAAGAAGAAGACCGCAAGCATGATGTGTTTTCTGCGCGCTCGCCGCCAAGTGATCATAGCACTCAATCATTGACCTCACAGGCATCTCAATTGAGCTGCTCAAACTCAACTCTCCAGGTACCCTCACCTCCCGAAGCTACCTCTTCAGCCAAGCGCCCACGATCTCCGTCTGTTGACGCTGACAGCGGCAGGCCTGCAACGTCCCCGAATGTCGATGCAAAGCATCTGCTTCCTGCACCATGGGGCCCCCACTACAACGCTCGAGGTAGCCGAAATGCTCGTGCTCATGGAAAACGTCGGCGCCGACGCGATGCTGCCGCCAAAGAGCATGGCCATCACGTCCTGCCGCCCGCAGTTGCGGCGGCTCACATCGAAAGAGCAGTGCCCATTGGCACCTCACTCAAGGCCACGGCACTGCCTGCCACCAGCTGCGGATATTCGGCCCTCAACGCATTGCCCAACGAAGGCGCCTCCTTCAAGTCGCTTCAAGAGGCATTTGATGCCGGCTGCCGCTTGATCGAATGGGATGGACAGTATGTTACACCTTGGCTTCAATTTTTCGTGCGATTGACTCTTTGAAAGCACCCCTATGCCGTTTCTGGACTGCGAGGGCCGTATTTTTGGTGGCGGGATCGGCCAGCCCAACGATCCGAGCTATGCTGAATCCTGCCGACGTGCCTATGGGGCTATCATGGAAGAGGGCCGCTGCAGCAATTTTTCCAATGCAGAACAAAACCACCGCCGAGGAAACTTTCCCGCCATAAACGTCGGCGCCACCATGGCGCCTGGTGCCGCGCATCCCACTAACCTCGGTCTTGGCCCTCACAAAGACATGATCCTACGCCTTCTCAACAACCCAGACATCATGCGGATCGCACACTTCGCTGACGGTGAGTTTGCATCCCTTGGTCTCATCAACATATGTCCATTTCTTGCCTAGGAGCATTCAATCTCTGGGCACCTGACATCCATAAGCACTATCGCGACCATCTGAACCCCCTCTTCGATCGACTTCCCGACCTTCAGAAAATCTTTCCCCGAAGCATCTTTCCTGCCGCCTCAATCAACTTTGGCGGCAATGTCTGGACAAAGTCCCACCGCGACAGCAAGAATGCGGCAATCGGATGGTGTGGAATACAGTCACTCGGGCCTTTCGATCCCAAGAAAGGTGGCCACCTGGTGCTCCCAGACCTCAAAATCGTGATTGAGTTCCCATCAGGCTCTCTCATCTTCATCCCATCGGCAACGCTAACTCACGCCAACATTCCTGTGCAAGAGGGCGACAGTCGTGTCTCTTTCACGCAGTACTGCAGTGGTGGGTTGCTCCGCTATGTTGACAATGGTTACTCTACAGAGAAGCAGCTTGTGAAGGACAATCCGAAGGAATACCAGCGGATGTGCAAGCTCAAAGCTGGGCGGTGGGAACGAGAGTTGAAGCTCTGCAGGAAGTTGGAAGATATCATTTGTAGAGTATGAAGTACTTGGTGTATTCTTGACAGCGCAAATTTAGAGCAATACACACTCATCACATTTTAATTTACGAACAAAAGAAACAGATTAAAGCTACTTAATGAATTTTGAGCTACTATTGTCACCTGGCGACGCAAGTGGTCGTCGCCGTCGTCCTGCATGGAGGCACCCAACAGTTGAGTGGCCGTTGTCCTGCGAGTCAAATGTGGCGAAGGTTGAAGGAACGCGATGCCACTCGGCAAGCCTCGAGTGGTTGCTGTCATCGCATTACAGCCACGTCGAATGTGAGTATCCATCCGCGAGGTCTAAGATCCAAGCTCCAGCATTGGAGGTATCAGAGACAGGTGTGGAGAAAGAGGGAGAAAGAAAATTGCACCTGGAACAGAAACATGCGCCGATGACCTTCGGCAACACACCCATCGCAGGTTGCGCAGATGCCCGAACCCAAAACGCCGGTAAGCAAGTCGTCACGCACTCGTAGAAAAAAACCCCACCAGCCAGCGCGCGAAGTTGCGAGGAACATCGAGGTCGATCGGTTGACTGAAGGGGCGCTTTCCTCAAAATGTGCGCAAGCTACGAGCGGAATTGTCGAAGCTGTGACCGGCAGTGTCAGTAGCTGAAGCAGAGGTTGGTATAGGACAAAAGAAGATGCACCGAGTATTCATACATACTGGCCAACGAGTAACCCTCATAACATGCTCCCAAAAACTCCACCAGCCAGCGCGCGACATTGCGAGGAACGCCGAGGTCGATCGATTAATTGAAGGGGCACTTTCCTCAGAACGTGCGCAAATTACCAGCGGAATTGAGTCAAAGCTGGTGGCCGGCAGTGTCAGCAGCTGAAGCGGATGTTGAAAAGAACAAAAGAAGACGCACCGACATACATACTTGCCAACCAGTAGCCCTTTCCAGAATAGTAAGGTTTTTACTGCAAAAGGTTGAAGAATGTACCGGATCCGGAGGGATAAGTCAATGTGGAATCGTCATGCATTGTCGAAGTCGTGGCCATCGCAGAAGAATGGAAAGTTCAGTCGAGGAGGCTGAGCAAACTGCGGTGAAGGTCCCGATTATCGCGAAATCATGAGATGAACTGGTTCGGGCCCTGGTATTGTTTGGCGCTCGGCGGAGCCTGAAATACGGCTTTGACCGTCGGTTAGCAAGCTGGTCTGTCCCTGTTGCCATACGGAACGAAGGAATGAGGAAACGAAGTGCAAAGAAAGGCAAAGAAGGTAATGAGCGCGAAACGATACTGATAGGACAAAACGAAAAGGCAAGGAAAAGGAAAGAAAAAGTGAAAGGAAAGGGATAAGGGAAACACTGGGGCTGGGGCTGGGGCTGGGGTTGAGAACGTCGGGCACGAGATCCGAACGAACAGCACAGATCCTGCACGACGGGGCAAGCGTTGACGCGAGATCTAAATCTGAAGACGCTGAGGAACTCGCGACGTGCCCTCGTTCTCGCCGCGTGGCGTTTAATTATCTACACACATACACACACACACGCATACACCACATCTCGAAATTCGGATGCCACACGACTATGGCCACGACACATTCCGCCTGCGTCCCCGACTGAATCGCAGCGAAGGCGAAGGCGAAGAGGCACGGGACATCTTCCCTCTTCCTCTCCTTCCATCTTCCATCTTCATTCTTCGCCTTCTGCCCGTGCCCGTGCGTCTCCCCGTCTACGTCTACTGAGCACAGATCACAGATAGATCTCGCACAAATGGGGAGGTGCATGACCTAACACCCAACACCCGAGACCCAAGCCGCGGGGGCAGGCAGGCAAGGCAGGGCAAGGCAGATCTGAGAAGACGAAGACGACCGCGACAGGAAGGCCCCACGACAGCACGATAGCAGGACGGACCAAAAAGGTGGACTGGGTGCAAACGGATCCACGACCCACGACCCACGAGCAGTCGCGCGGGAACACTACTGCATCGGGTCGTGCGATGCCCAAGCACAGCGCGAAACGCGAAACTAGAACAAGAAGCACGGACCCATCTTCCATCTCCCATCCTGATACCACTCGCACCACGCACGCATGTAAGCACGTGGACAGCGCGCCCAGATCCCAATTCCAACTCCCAACTTCACAACTCCAAACCGAGGCCAGATCCAGATCCAGAACCAGAACCAAATCCAGTCCCAGCCCAGATCCAGATCCCACGACCACGAGCCACGCCCACGCCCACGCCCACAACCCAACGACGATGCGATAACGAGAGAGAGAAGGAAACCCCTAAAAACACTCACCCTCCAACAACCCCACCACCTTCCCCCCTCCAATCAGAGGGCTCACCTCGATGCCGATCGGACTAAGGAAACTCTCCACGTGTGCGCCGTCCAGCTGACGTGTCGCTGAGGTGTTGCAATGTGCTTTCTTTTGTGTTTGTTTTTCTTTTGCTTTTTGTGTGGGGGAGGCATGCAGCGCCATGACGCGCGGCGATGTCAATGTACCTTGTACCTACGACGAGTTAGGCTCGTTCCTCGTACGCCTCGGCGTCTGCAAGGGCGAAGGCAGGCGCGGCGCTCGCCCAGACGCTGTGGCAGACGAGACAACCAATACTTTCATCTATGCGGCCACTTATGGGCACTTGATGACTTGGACCGGTTGAACTCAGAAGAACCGTACATCCCGGTACGGTGCAGAACCAGAACCAGAACCCATCCTGCGCCACGTCCTCCTCTTACTTCGTCCTTTGGCCATCCTTGCAGGTCCCGACCCAGTTCAGAAAGGCCCGACACTAGAGTTTCCTATAAGAGTGTGAAGGTGATCTTAGAGCGTGTGTTCAGGGCACACTGGTAATGCAGGGAAGGATACCTTCACAGAGTAAAGGGGACACGAAGAGGAGGGCACATAAAAACAAACATTTCAGGCAAAACAAATGAATTTGACGTCATTAGGTATTCTGTACTACGGGGAGGAAATCATTCCTAGCAGGGACCCCCATGTGCATGCAAGCGGCCAGATTCCTTGAGCCGTGGAAGGTACACACTAACAAATGACAAGAGCATATCTAGCAATACTTCCTGAGTGCGGAGTGTCAGAACTACTGCCAGTTGCTCGGCATACTGTGGCCTCGTAAGGACCGCATCAATCTTGGCCCAGTCAGTTCTGAACCTCTCAGCGTATGGACAGCGACAATGACTTGGCCGGCATATGATGGAAACTGAACGAAGGCTGTTGTCATGTCCCATCGATTCCAAGAGCGAGGGTATATGCTCGATTGGGGAGTCCGCATCTTCAACATCAAATTCTATATGTTGCACGTTGTTGAGGTTCGGGTGTTCGAACCCGCCGATGTCTGCACACGAGGAGTACATGTCAATTAGGTCAAGCACAAAAGAACTTTATCACCTACATGTTTTTGTGTTGATGTAAAGCTCTTCAAGCCCCGTTCCTACCAGATCAAGCCACGCCTTGCACTCAGGAAGGTACCGCGGACTGTCCAGGCGGAGGGCAAGCTTCCTGAGGCGGGCAACGGACAATCGAGATGAGGGATCGATTAAAGCAGATCTCAATGGCTCGGTTGGTTCGCAATTTTCCATAGTCAATGTTTGGAGGTATCCAGGCTCTTTGATAGGGTGTGGCGATAATGGTCCACCCAAGGACTTGTGAAATGAAGTATGACTGATGTTCAGCGACTCGAGGTGTGCACAGCAGCTGAGTACAGTGGCGGGGAAATACTCGATGTTACTGAGGTCAAGGGAACGTAGGGATGGTCCTCGGATGAGTTCGCATGCATTGATCTGGAATTCGGGAGCAAGGAATGACCATGGCACACTCTGCACGGTTGATGACAATCGAAGGTCCTTCAAGTGAGGCAACGTAATCGGAAAGAGTTTGAATGACGTTCTATATCCCCTCAGACGGATAGCAAGGGATCGAACGAAGCTACAGAGCCTGGGGCTCGATAAAGCACTGATCAGAGCAGTGTTTACGTTGTATATCGAAAAGGAGTAAATCAAGAGTCTCTTGAACAACTGCTTCTGTGCTGGATGGCGGAAAGACCGGGATACAAGGCAACATGCCATGAGCGTCCTCTGGAGCAGACTATGACGCGGGAAGGACTCGGACCCTTCATCGACCATTTCGACAATCATGTCGATGATCTCTTGAGGGAGACTGGGGAGAACTCTTTCCAGCGGTGCAGATGGGTCGTCACTGTCCACTTGAAGGCACTCTTGGCGAGCAATCGAATGAGTTCCAATCATTGGAATCAGCTAGAGGTGATCAGAGCTGCAATGAATCTGAGTCAAGCAAGAGTCAAGTCTCAAAGCGATCAAATAGGGGACACGTGGGCTTGCTACTCAAATATCTCCAGACTGGCCCGAGAACGTACTTGCTTTTAAATCGATATGCGCGACGGCCACACATTCGGCTTGTACAAAAGTAGCAAGCGGCTGAGCGAAGACGTCTAATTTATTCATATCGATATTGTTGCGCCGACAACGGAGACTTAAGGCTCGACGCGTCATTCGTAGGACGAGCACTAAAGTGCCCCTCATGGCCTCATGGCACAACAGTTCCCAACACTAAAGAACACATTGCCCCGCGCGCTCGCTCATACTCTTTCTCCTCACCCGCCCGCAGCCCCACCCGCCCGCAGCCCCACCCGCCCGCATCCTCAGCAAATCGCTTCTGCTGAGACCCTGGACCACCGCTGGACCACCGACAGAGACGCAGACATGAGCAGGTACAGGTCTCCCTCTCTGGCCATGGCGGGGCGGAGGCAGGACGTGCGAACGAATCACGCAGCCACGGCGATGGCCACCGCCTCCCCAGGCGCGATACCAACGTCTAACTTCATGCCTTTCGTCTCCACCTCCTCGCCAGACGATGGGCGCTTCGCCGGCGCCTGCTCCTGCTCCTGCTCCTGCTCCTGCTCCTGCTCATGTGCCTCATTCCTGGACGTCGTTTCTTCGTCTACGAAATACGCTTCAGCAACCAGCCGCGCAAGCATAGAGTCGAAAAGGAAGAACCAAGCACCCATCTTCGCTCCCTCTTTGTCTTTACCCCGCGTCTTCTCTGTAGGCGCCTTCCTTGACCGGCCTGAAATACGGCTGCGCAATCCAGTGCGGGAGCACGGCCAGCCCCGTTGCTGCATCAGTCATGATGAGCGCCGCCTCGAGCGGTATTGCCCCATCCTGAGTGGCGTGCCTCGCGTCGGCCTGTCCCATTCAACAGCCATCAGCAAGACGCCATGCGGAGAGAGGTAAAAGGAATTGGAAAGGGAAGGTAAACGCACCTCGAGCCTCCCCGCGCGCCTCTTCACAGATCCGGATGTACTCATCCACCCACTCCCACTGCATCTCCTTCTCCCCCACTCCACCCTTACGCTCGCCCTTGCCCTTGCCCTTGCCCGCAGGATGTCGCGGCGCGGAAACCTGCACACGCCCCAGGCGCTCGCGGATATCCCGTACACGGGCTGCGCAAGTGCGGGGCGGGGGACCTTGAAGATTGGCCTTTGACTGCGCTCGGGGACGTGCGGGTGCGTTGGGCGCGGACGAGGGCGAGGCATTCGAGTGCGACGGGGGCAAGGGGGGGTTGGTTTGCGTCAGTATAGGTGCGGGTGGAAGCGGCGGGTTTCCATCTTGAGGGGTTGGTGGTGTTGAGGGTGGAGTGGAAGCTTGCAAAGGCGAGGAAGAAATAGGAAGGGAGGAGGAGGAGGGGAGCCCGTTAAACAGGGCGGGGTTGTAGAGCACTGGAGAAGAGGATGTTGCCGTTCACGAAGATGGGGATGCGGACGGCGGCTTTGATGGCGCGAATATGGGCGTAGGAGGCGAGGCCCTGTTGGTGTATTGATGAAAGTCAGCCTGAGGAACCAAAGAGAAGGTGAAAGACGCACGCTGTTCTGCCCACGCTGCTCACGCGTGCGGCCGTGGCAGGTGAGGATCTGGGCGCTGGCACGTTCGAGCATCTGTGCGTAGGCGACGGTACGTTCCACTTCCACCTTTGGGAAGATGCGAAACTTTGCAGTTACGGGGACGGAAAGGTCCTTGTGGAGGGTGTTGACTGGAGTGAATCGTGAGCATGCATGCTGGAACCCCAGAGGCAAAATAAAGAGCGAAAGAAGAATGAGATGAACGGGGACGCACTCAGGTTGAATACAAGATCCCACTCATCCATGAGGAAGGCACCGTAGTGGCCGCGCCGTGCGATCTCCTGGGGGCACCCAAGGTTGATGTCGACGGCGTCGCAGTGGGCTTCGACGAGCTTGGCTGCGGCAAGGAGGTGTTCTGGAGAGTTGGCGCAGAACTGTACGATAAGGGGCCGGTCTGAATGGAGGAGGACGGAAAAGAGAAGGCGCCTTCTTCTGCTGAGGCCGTGTCGAAGTACTGCTCGCGGTAATATTTGTGTGTCGTGTCTACGAACATCTTAGAGAGAGTAAGATTTTGTAAGAGGGTGATGGACGATGGCGGACCTTGGCGTTTATCATGGGTGTGTAAACTAACTGTCGAATGAGGTTCAGAGGGAAAATTAAAACATGGGTGGCAGAAGCAAACCTGTGCGCCATGTCGTCGAGTGAGTTTACGAAACGCCTAAATCGGTAGTAAGTTTCAGTGCAGGAGTTGAAGAAAGACAGACGTACAAGCTCACTCTGATCGACCATTGGCGCCACAACATACTTGGGGCTCCCAAGCACCCTGTGATAAAACTCATACCCCTCCAGCTTCGGTCTCGTTTCCTGCGTCCGTTCCATGGTTATTTTCACGAGTCGGGATCGGATCCAGGTATGACGAGAACGAAGAGCTCTCGCGCAGAGGCGCCAAGCTTTCAGAATCATGGAAGAGATGGCGTAAAACGGTCTTTGGTGTCTTCCAACTGGGTTGTGTGGGCCGATGAACGGCAGGTCCGAGTTCTATCTCGGTGAAATAACGTGATTTATCGGCTGCCCAACAGCTGCTGATAACGCCACATGGTGTAGTTGGTCCCAACGCCCACTTATTACTCTTACATAGTTTGCGGGCGGTCCGGGACGCGTATGTCTTCGCAGACATGTGTCATCTTCACCACTGACTGATTGAAACGATGTCCACTTCAACGCAGGTGGATGTTGTCGCGGCTACTCTTGGCTGTGGAAACTTCGGATTGACTGAAACGACATCCACTCCTACGCAGGTGGATGTTGTCGCGGCTACCCTTGGCTGTGGTTCGATGTTGTCGCGGCTACTCTCGGTTGCGGAAACGTTAGACGCGTATCGCGGCTACTCTTGGCTGTGGAAACTTCGGAATGACTGAAACGACATCCACTCCTACGCAGGTGGATGTTGTCGCGGCTACTCTTAGCTACGGAAACCCCGACGACCGATTGAAACGATGTTCACTCCTACGCAGGTGGATGTTGTCGCGGCTACTCTTGGCCGTGGCTCGATGTTGTCGCGGCTACTCTCGGTTGCGCCACTCCTACGCAGGTGGATGTTTTCGCGGCTACTCTTGGCTGTGGAAACTTGGGACTGACTGAAACGACATCCACTCCTACGCAGGTGGATGTTGTCGCGAGCATTGACGATGATATTCATAATATGTTTAACATCTTCTGTCAGTCATAAATTTGTCCATAAAATTTTAGCTGTACGTCGTATACTCGTTATTGATAATACAAAAGCTATCGCTGCAGGGCGCGTTACTTTTTATTGTTGTGGGGCCTTTTTGCTCTATCTGCACGTTCTGCAGCCTTCGCGGTGCCTCTTTTATCTGTGCCTGATCCGGTCCCTTTACGTTGCCGTCGTTCCTCGTACGCCTCGTCGTCGTCCTTCATATGCGCCTCAAATAACATCTGTACGTCATCAATCGTGACCTTGGTCTCGTAGCCGTTTTTGCTCTGCGCCACCAGTCTGTTCTTGGGAATCTGATTCAATACGAAGGTGCCGATTGTCACGGTATCCCTGGTGTCCGGAAATTGTCCAGCGTCGTGGACGTTGATTAACAATCGAAAAGCCCATAGTGTGTCGTGGGGGACGTTGGGATCGTCATTTCTGTAGATTCCGTCAACTTTTTTCTGCATGGCATCCAACTTTGCGTTCAGAGGCTTGAGGTATGGGTGTGCTCGGTCGATAACGTCGCATCGCAGATACTTTAGCTCGTGATAATTTGAAGCCGGTTCTCCGGCGATTCTGCTAGTAACCAACACCCTTTGCACGCCTCGGGACGTAACAAGATGTTCGATGAATCGCGGAAGGTCGGTGTTCATGTGCGCTAGCGCACCGTACATCGAAGCGAGGTCCCAGCCATATTGTTGCTCCCATTTGAATAGCATGTCTTCGACGGGCGTGCTGGACTTTCCCTGAACGTCTTTGCAGACAGCGGCATGTGCGCTCCAGTCTTTCTGTTGACAGACTTCGTCCTATAACAAAGATGTGAGTTGGTTAACATTCAGCAGGTCTAACACGATTGTCACTAACACAGTATCCCATTGCTCGACAGTTGTTACACCACCGAGTGGCGCGGAGACTGTTTGCCTTTCCGCATCCGGCACAATACTCTTTTGCTAGCTGAATGACTCGCGGTGAACGGTTAGTACGGGCGTTTCGTCATGTTGCACACGCACCATCCTCCAAATATCCCTATCTGTAAATGCTTTTTTGTTTTTCAAGACCATACATGCGGTTTTGGCAGGTAGGGGCATTACAATGTAGCGTGTCCTACGGTCCAGCGGGCACATACATTGTAGCGTACTTGACGGCACCAGCGGGCCCGCTGGAGCGCCAGCAGGGCCCCTACATGTAGCCGTCTGGCACGGTGCCAGCGGGACCTCTACATGTAGTCATCTGGCACAGGACCAGCGGGCCTATATGGTGCTGCGGGGGCAGCAGGTGGGGGCTAGCGGGGCACTACCCACGTCCGCGGACCTCCGCGGGTCGTTGTCTGTGGAGCACACCCAGTATTGCAGGGGGCCGATATGGTGCTGTGGGGGGGCAGCAGGGTGGGGGGCTTGCGGAGCACTGCCCATGTCCGCGGACGTCCGCGGGTCGTCGTCTGGGGCACACCCAGGATTGCAGGGGGCCGATACGGTGCTGTGGGGGGGCAGCAGGGTGGGGGGCTTGCGGGGCACTGCCCATGTCCGCGGACGTCCGCGGGTCGTTGCCTGTGGAGCACACCCAGCAATGCAGCAGGCCTATAATGATGCAATAGGGGGCCACAGAGCAGGTGCTGTTACACACCTCCGCAGCGGAGCACATTACATAAAGTATGTCTGCATTACATTGAGCTTGCAGGGCATTACCCACGTCCGCGGACCTCCACGTGTCGTTGCCTGTGGAGCACACCCAGCAATGCAGCAGGCCTAGATGGTGCTGTGGGGGCCACAGAGCAGCACACCTCCGCGGACTTGCAGCGGAGCACACTACATATAGTATGTCTGCATTACATTGAGCTTGCAGGGCATTACCCACGTCCGCGGACGTCCGCGGGTCATTGCCTGTGGAGCACAAGCAGCACTGCAGCAGGCCTATATGGTGCTGTGGGGGCCACAGAGCAGCACAACTCCGCGGACTTGCAGCGGAGCACACTACATATAGTATGTCTGCATTACATTGAGCTTGCAGGGCATTACCCACGTCCGCGGACGTCCGCGGGTCGTTGCCTGTGGAGCACACGCAGCACTGCAGCAGGCCTATATGGTGCTGTGGGGGCCACAGAGCAGCACACCTCCGCGGGCTTGCAGCGGAGCAGCAGGGCATTACCCACGTCTGCGGACCTCTGCGGGTTGTTGCCTGTGGGGCACACCCAGCACTGCAGCATGCCTATATGCAGTAGGGGGCCACAGAGCAGGTGCTGTTACACACCTCCGCGGACTTGCAGCAAAGCACACTACATATACCATGTCTAATGTACGAGCACATCATCTACGTGTAGCCATCTGGCACAGTATCAGCAAGCCCGCTGGGGCTGCAGTACAGGGGCTGTTACACACCTCCGCGGACTTGCAGCGGAGTACACTACATATATCATGAGCACACTATGTATATCATGTCCAATGTACGAGCACGTCATCTACGTGCAGCCATCTGGCATAGTGTCAACAAGCCCGCTGGGGCTGCCGTGGGCCTATATAGTACTGTAGGAGGCCACGGAGCAGGTGCTGTTACACACCTCCGCGGACTTGCAGCAGAGCACACTACATATATCATGCTTGCAGCGGAGCACACTATATTGCATGTCCAACATACGAGGCATAATGCCGGTGACCCCGCTCTGCAGTGTGCGATGTAGGCTCCAGTTCAAATACCGACATCACATTACAGGGCAGGTATATGACATTTGGCATGTCCACGGACTTCAGTCACTTCCGCAGTGTGGCGTAACCAGTATGCAAGACCTGCAGGTTTCCATGCCCTGTAATAGAAGTGAATTGTATTGATGTAATCTTCAGCCTTGGTTCCACTGACACTTCATCACTCGGACAGCACAGCAGCAGTGTGGCAATGCATTTCAAAGTATATTTATTGTTACGCCACGGTCAATAAAAAATGTATATGTGCTTGGATACACAAGCTTTGAATTTAGTCTAACTAGTCCAAGCCTACATCTAATATGTGGGCTGGATTCCAAAGAGAGTGCATAAGTGTACCACTTTGGTACACTTTACAGACAAGTGGACATGTCCAATATCCAAAAGATTGCTTATTCTGCAGTACTTATGTTCACTGCAGCATCATGCTATTGTAGCTTTCTTGTATCATCTCTACCGTATACTAGTATTATTTACACTATGTAAGCTATTCTTACAAATTCACAGAGAGAATGTATTGAGAGTAGCCCTGTGTCCTCTTATAGCTGTCAATCAGCAGTCTTTGTTGTTTGTGCTTCAGAGTGCATGATACAGCACCATCTTTCATATTGAGCTTTACACTTACTTTGCTACTGCGATATAATGTACTCTTTATGCACAGCATTGCCAATATCGAGCTAGATACAGCTGTTGTGGCCCTTCAGCTGTTGCAGCCCTCCTGCTATTGAAATACTAAGGAACACAAAGGTCATACTCATTACACAACACTCCCTTGATACTTGATACAGGCTTTGTTAACTCCACACCACACTTATAGTGGAGCTACAGGTTTAAGTGTAGCCTCCTCTGTAGGCCCATGATTGAATGGAAGTAAACCATAACATGCAGACAGGATTTGATGGTGATACTGTATACTGTTGAGGTTGTATACCAGTAGAAATGTAGGACATGCTACATGTAGTGTGCTCCATTGCTACTCCGTGGAGGTATATAACACCTCTGCTCTAAGGCCCCCTAGCACTGTATAGGCCCACTGCAGCACCAGGTGTGCTACACAGACAACAGTCCATGGAGGTCTGCAGATGTACTTTAGACATGCTACATGTAGTGTGCTCCACTGCAACTCCGCGGAGGTGGCAAAACAGCCCTGCTCCTTGTCTTTAACCATACTCAAATCGTATTTTCCTGGCAAGGCTGGTGCCCGAACTGCCCAATAGGACCATGATCAAAGACACCCAGTTCCATCTTTCAAGGAGTATTATTCCTTCTTCCTTGATTTTGTGCTCTACTGCAACTCCATGGAGGTGGTAAAACAGCCCTGTTCCTTGTCTTTAACCGTACTCAAATTGTATTTTCCTGGCAAGGCTGGTGTCCGAACTGCCCAATAGGACCATGATCAAAGACACCCAGTTCCATCTTTCAAGGAGTATTATTCCTTCGTTCTTGATTTTGTGCTCCACTGCTACTGCTACTCCGTGTGCTCCGCTGCAAGTCTGCGGAGGTGTGTAACAGCCCCTGCTCCACGGCCCCCTACTGCACCATATAGGCCTGCTGCGGTGCTGGGTGTGCCCCACAGGCAATAACCTGCGGAGGTCCCGCGGACGTGGGTAATGCTCTGCAAGCTCAATGTCATGCAGACATACTATATGTAGTGTGCTCCCGCTGCAAGTCCGCGGAGGTGTGCTGCTCTGTGGCCCCCACAGCACCATATAGGCCTGCTGCAGTGCTGGGGCACACAACCCGTGGAGGTCTGCGGACGTGGGTAATGCCCTGCAAGCTCAATGTTGTGTGGACATACTATATGTAATGTGCTCCGCTGCAAGTCCGCGGAGGTGTGTAACAGCACCTGCTCTGTGGCCCCCTATTGCATCATATAGGCCTGCTGCAGTGCTGGGTGTGCTCCACAGGCAACGACCCGCGGACATTCGCGGACGTGGGTAATGCCCTGCAAGCTCAATGCAATGCAGACATACTATATGTAATGTGCTCCGCTGCAAGTCCGCGGAGGTGTGTAACAGCACCTGCTCCGTGGCCCCCTATTGCATCATATAGGCCTGCTGCAGTGCTGGGTGTGCCCCACAGGCAACAACCCGCAGAGGTCCGCAGACGTGGGTAATGCCCTGCTGCTCCGCTGCAAGTCCGCGGAGGTGTGCTGCTCTGTGGCCCCCACAGCACCATATAGGCCTGCTGCAGTGCTGCGTGTGCTCCACAGGCAATGACCCGCGGACGTTCGCGGACGTGGGTAATGCCCTGCAAGCTCAATGTAATGCAGACATACTATATGTAGTGTGCTCCGCTGCAAGTCCGCGGAGGTGTGCTGCTCTGTGGCCCCCACAGCACCATATAGGCCTGCTGCAGTGCTGCGTGTGCTCCACAGGCAACGACCCGCGGACGTCCGCGGACGTGGGTAATGCCCTGCAAGCTCAATGTCATGCGAACATACTATATGTAGTGTGCTCCGCTGCAAGTCCGCGGAGGTGTGCTGCTCTGTGGCCCCCACAGCACCATCTAGGCCTGCTGCATTGCTGGGTGTGCTCCACAGGCAACGACCCGTGGAGGTCCGCGGACGTGGGTAATGCCCTGCAAGCTCAATGTAATGCAGACATACTATATGTAATGTGCTCCGCTGCAAGTCCGCGGAGGTGTGTAACAGCACCTGCTCTGTGGCCCCCCTATTGCATCATTATAGGCCTGCTGCATTGCTGGGTGTGCTCCACAGGCAACGACCCGCGGACGTCCGCGGACATGGGCAGTGCCCCGCAAGCCCCCCACCCTGCTGCCCCCCCACAGCACCGTATCGGCCCCCTGCAATCCTGGGTGTGCCCCAGACGACGACCCGCGGACATGGGCAGTGCTCCGCAAGCCCCCCCACCCTGCTGCCCCCCCACAGCACCATATCGGCCCCCTGCAATACTGGGTGTGCTCCACAGACAATGACCCGCGGAGGTCCGCGGACGTGGGTAGTGCCCCGCTAGCCCCCACCTGCTGCCCCCGTAGCACCATATAGGCCCGCTGCAGCACCAGCGGGCCCGCTGGTACTGTGCCAGACGACTACATGTAGAGGTCCCGCTGGCACCGTGCCAGACGGCTACATGTAGGGGCCCCGCTGGCGCTCCAGCGGGCCCGCTGGTGCCGTCAAGTACGCTACAATGTATGGGCCCGCTGGACCGTGGGACACGCTACATTGTAGTGCCTGTATGTGGTTTTGGTGTAATGGCCCGCCTTCGACTTCTGTAGCCATTCTTCGAGGTTAATCTGCGGGGATGTTGGGCTGATTATGTGGAACATCGTAAAGTGTGCAATTTGGTCGAAAGGTTCTGCAGTGTCATGTCCTTTTATGTATTTTTTTCCCGTGACTTGTTCTGTACAAACTGCGCCCCCCTGCTTATCTTCGTTGCACAGCTTGCTTGCGGGCCTTCATTATGTATTCGTCTTTGGTGGGACCTCTGACTTCGGAGTACATCGCGAAACATTTCTCCAGGGCCAAAGGCGAAAGTCTATTGAAATATGTGCGTCCGTACTTCTTTGTCCTCAATATCCATGTGCATCGTGTTCAGTATCGTTCTTTATTTCTATCAGTTAGCGCGACCGGTGGCTTGTGAATGCGGTGTCGAAGTCAAATTACCGAACGCAATCTGGTGTCCACACTGTATGACGAAGGTTTCCTGTGTTAGTCTGACCACCCCCTGCGTCGCACGCTGGACCTTGTACTGACTGATTTCTGTGATTGTTCGCAGAGTTACGACTGCCTTGCTTCTCATCTCAAAGCCGGCCCAAAAAGATGTTTTTATTCGGTCCCAAAGACGCCGCAAGGATATATGCTCATACAGTGGGCGCGAAAGCATGGCCGTCTCTTGGCAGGCATTATCTTCACCAAGATTTGTCTCCAAAAGATACCCAGAGACGCCGCCTCCTTCTGTGCTACACGTTATGTCCAGATGACTGTTGTTGCACGCAATGCTACGACCCTTCCTCCCACGTTGACCAACATCTCCTACGCAGGCTTTGCAGCACTCGCAAAAAGTGATGTTTACTCAGGCCTGGATTATCATCCGTCCAGCCTCTGTTCTCAGAACGGTCTCAATATAGGTCTGTTTATCACGCTGAGCAAAACCAATCCACCTATTCCATCTGTTGAGCCTCCTAAATTTGACGACGGGTTTGCCACCTTTCTAATCTCTACTTTCGACTGGCCGCGCGACTTCTGGTACATCCCACTCGATATTCTCAAAGGATTATTAGACGTGATGGAAAAGGAGGACATTTTATTGGGTGCTTGAGAGGTATAGAGTGTACTTTTTATTATTGCTCCTGCCAACATGTCCGATACTCTTTTCAGGAATATCTTTCTAGCAACAATTTAGAGTATATTTAGTAACGAACTTGGGTGATGTTGCAACGTGAACATGATGAAATTCATACTCATAATATTTCCAACATATCTTCAACGCAGCTTACTACATCGCAACACAATCCAGTTATGCGCTCTCCTCCAATTCACTGCGCAACGAGTAGCCTCACGATGACCCCACAGGCCCGATCAACGTTGAAAAGCGTTGTAGCTAGTCTTCGTACTTGAAGGCGCCAAATAACGGTGACCCCATTATTTCCATAACTCATTCTAATGACAACATCAATGGTTACCCGATCAAGTCATACGTGCATACACAGCAATTATAGCGTTGCGTGTACCAAGCGATCGAAGGTCCACTGCAGCTATATGACCCTCGCAAATCATTGCACCACCCGCAACCATCCCGTCATGCGACCAGACTATGGCAGCCGGGGACAGCACACGGCAGGTGAAATGATGCTCCCCGTGATAAACAACCCCTGCAAGGTTATAGGAGACTTCGTGTGGGCCTTGCGGAGGCAGTGTGACAGGGACTGTCAGTCCAAAGGTAAACGTAATATCACTTTTGGTCAAGTCAAATGCTAACACCGGTGGTGCATCGACAAATTTGTAGGCTCTGACAAGTTCTCTACGGCAGGAGCCACAGGAAGACGAGACTTTAACACGAAAATTCCGTACGTAATCTTGGAGCGACGTATCCGCCGTCATAGGCAGAGGTGTAATAAGGCAATTTGACAGTGAATTGGGGGCTGAGTTGACAGGATGCTGCGCTGGGCACATTCTCACTGATGTCATTACATCCTCCGCAGTCTCTAACAGCTGATCGAGCATGGAGTGTACACTTGTATACTGACCCCATGGGAAGACAGCGGGTGCGGCACGGAAGAGATCGTATCGCAACTCATCCCGCACCTTTTCGAGGTTTCTGACATGTGCTGAGCCTGTATAGTTAGCGAAGCCAGCAATAAGAGGTCCCATAAACTCTGGGTTCAGATCCGAGAGGACACCTGCTTGGTTTTGCGGTATTACCCGCCATATATGGTGGACCATTGCAATGACCGTGTCATATGCACAACTGTTATCTCTCCACGGTGTCCCAATAGGTGCATTATCATCTATCCGGCTATCTGAACCTGAACTGTGCATGTTCTTCGCTTTCTTCCGACTCGGCATATCAATCGACAGATTATTGCCAGACTTTCGTTTGGTGCCCGGCTCTGTACCTCTCGCAGGGACGAAGTTGTTTTTCGGTGAGTCGGGGTTTTTCTTTGCTGTCTTACCTAGAATCTCCCACTCAACGTCCTTGACGACCCAATCCAAGAATGGATCAGATTTCCCCCAGCGTATCGCGCGGTTAATGGTGCTTGGCATGTAATCCAAGCCCTTGCACTTCCGAAAGGAGTCAATCAACGTATTTCTTCTGTCTGCGTCGTGCATCCCTTTGGGCAGCTTTCCATCATAACGCAGTTGCGTTATATTGTCGAGTAACTCAAGTTCACGGAACTCTTGGCGCAAGGCACCCGACGCACCACCTGTGACTTTCCTTGCATCAAACCCCTGTACCAGAAGTGTCCCTTGTGCGGACTTTCCGCGTGAAAGAGCAGTATAAATCGCATGGTGAGAACGACTGTTGTTCACGTGCACTACATTCGATTCACGCGTCTTTCCCTGCGAGGCGTATTCTGTCATTGCAAAATTTGGCAGAATCTCAACCTGAGAGCGTGAAACATTCAAAGAAGAATCATCCGGAAGCGAGCAGACGGTGTCAACCGAGGACCTTGTTAACGGAACAACATTACGAGGTAAGCCAGGTATGTCGACAGGCTTGGGCGGCTTTGACAGACGTACAAAGAGGGTATCCAGTATCCGTTGACCATGAGATCCTGTCGCCGATTGCCACGAGTGAACGAATCCCTCTTGTCCACGTGTAATACATAACTCAGTCGCAGCATTCTGACGGATCATGACGGGGAGACCGACACACAGCGATAACTTTCCTGGGATGATCTTCGTATTCGAACTATGCGGTGAATCCCATAGCGCTTTCTGCATCTTTTCTTCTACCAACTGTTTCGTAATCCTAGCTCTTTTGCCCGCTACCTTTCTTTGCTTCTGGATTTTTGGGTCCTCCGGCGGCGCGACGAGGTCCTCAGAATAGAAATCGACCAGCTGCTGGTCAGTTTCCTCTGCGAACCTTTGCGTCCCCAGAACATTGATCGCATCCTTGTCGACATTGAACGACGTGATAACAGATACATTACGAAATCTTTCTTCAGCGATACTTGAACGACCGGGCAGAGCACTCGACATCCGTGACCGTAAGAAGGCCAAATCTTCAGGCGTACATGACTTGTAACGCATGTTCTCCAAAGCACGCCTGAAACTTATGTCCTCTGGGGATACCTTTTGTTGACGTTCGTTTTTCCGCAAGATGACGACAGTCGTGATTTGGTGCCAAAGCGCTTTTCCAATGGCTGATTCTTGATCTCGTAACGAAACACCCGACGTTCCGACAGTGCGACTATATAACGAAACACTTTCCCCGCCCATTGCTGGTGGAAGCTGAGCAAAATCACCAGCGAAAATCATGTTCATCCCCCCAAAAGGTACTTCTGGTTTACTTAACACTTTAGCCAATCGAGCACTAATTGCATAAAGGTCGCGACAGGACAACATCGACACTTCATCGAAGAAGACATAATCCACACCAGTAAGTCGAGATCTGACTTGCGCGAGCTGAGTATTCGTCTGCTCATGCATGTCAGATATACCAAACATGTAGTGGTAAGTTGATCCTCCGAGAAGAGATGCGGCAGTGCCTGTGGGGGCCACTACCACAAACCTATGAGGCTCTTTTCTGATGTCAAAGAATGCACTTAAGGCCGTCAAAACTTGGGTTTTACCTGTTCCTCCCATTCCTCCGATGTACATTTTGAGGGGTTCAGATGAGGGGTTGACAGCATGATTTGCGACGATAGTGAATGCCCGCTGCTGTTCTTTGTTCAAGGTGAAATCAGCTATGACCGTTTTTATAGCTGCAGACCACTCTTTGGACTTGCATGCTTTCTCCAAGTAAGACTTATCAACGACGTTGACGATGTTTGGGTCTGGATACAATTCCTGGGATTTCTTAGAAACAGGCAAATCATCTAACCGTTTCTCAAGGATGCCAGCCCTTTCATTCATTACAGTCGCTTTCCACTGACTCCCAGGCTGATAGACACTTGGCGGCTTCGGTTTTAGGTCTGTATCCGTTGGGAGCAGTGTCGGTTCCGGGGTAGGCCAACCAAGATTCCTCATGATGGCGCTCATTTCTTGCATGGCAGCATCTCTTGACCGACGAGCATTTCCTATCTTGGTCAAAAAAGAATCGTCTGGATCCTTATTAGCAGCAGCTTCGTCAAACGTGTAATCGTGAATGTGCTCATCTTGTTCAAAATCAGCTAGGTAAGACTTTTCGGCATCTAGAGTCCAACTTGGTAATTGGGCGTTACCCTTCTTCATTTGCGCATGAAAATCGTCCTGGGCGTCCATGCACTCATACTGGATGTTGAAGTTTTTCATAAAAGTCTGGTGCCGCAAGGTAAATTGCTCTGCATTGAATGCGTCTTCCCAAGTGCTTTGACTAGCTTTCAAATCTAAACCTGATCTCCAGGGCTTAAAGAAGGTAAGCATCGTTGCACAGTAATATTCGCGATCCCCTCTATCTGAGCGCGGCAAAGGCTTACCCGTAAAATTAGGTACATTAGCATATTTAGCATCTAAACAGAGGGTGCTGTGGGTCGTAGCCAACGGATGACGTCCGGCCTGGAACCTATGAATAGTGCCACCAGCACGATAATTTCTGTTGCTTGGACCACCGCCTCCAAGATAGGAGCTCTCATGTTCCATTTGATAGGCCTCTGTATCGTGAAGCCCGTCAGAACTAGCAGCATATTTCTCAGTATGGCCCTTAACTCGCGTACACCTGGATACCCAGTCGTACAGACACATACATTCGAGCTCAGGAGCGCGAAACATGTAATCGTAAACTGGTGAGAGCCCCACGACCCGCCCGTTACGTTGTAGTAGTATAACCCGCTCAGGGAGACAGGCATGCTTGAATTCCTGGTCCGGCCACGCAGACAAAACTTCGGTAACAAAACTCTGCCAATGGAAATTCCGAAATCGATGACTCTTGTAATGGTCAGGGTTACCAAGAAGGTATAGGCATATCATTGGGGAGCCCATTTCCAGCTTAGTTGTGAGTGAATTCACGATTTTTGTCATAAGCGTTCTTGCTTTTTCCTGGCGTGTAGCCGAGCCACCCAATACCTCGGTATTTTTCTGAAAAATCGATTGAACTGTCTCAAATATGATGCAAGTCTTCAACGAGGTCTTTGTGACATATTTGGTTACATAGTACATGACACCCTTTATCGCGGTTCCTGACCGCAGGCTGGTGACGTCGGTGTTACAACGGAAGAGGTAAGTAACGGTAGCCGATACGGTATTCATCCATGCCTCTAACTTTTTGATATGCAGAGAGCCGGTCGCCGGATCTACTTCAGTTTCTGTGTAGATCGGGCGTGGAAAACGACCACGACACCTACCCCACTTGTTGTCCAAGCAACCGGCATACTGTTTGCTCTTACTTTGGGAACCATCCCGATTGATAGTAGATCGACAACTGTGGACGTTAGACCGGAACAATATATCATCTACAGTGAACCTAAACCGAGACCACCAGGAATCCAAACTCTCACAGCGCTCGCAGGACTTACATGAATCTGTGCACTTCTCGGGAGGTGCCTCAGGTAGAGTCAGAGTTGGATTTTGATAGGTTGGATCTTCTGCAGCTACAGTGAGAGCAGCATCGACATCATCCATTGACCCGGTGCAGAACTCGCCCTGGTGAGCGGCCTCTAAATATCGAACGAGTTGCTGCTGGAAAGGTGAGTCGGGATCCATGATTGCCTTGCGTGCTTCCTCAGGCGTCAAACCATTCCTAATCCACAAGAGAAGATGGAGATGCAAAGTAAGACGTCCCTGTTGCTCTACTGTCCCATAATATGCTGAAGTCTCCCCATATATCCCGGCATGGTCAGTACCGAATCCCAAGACGTGCTTAATAAACAGCTTCACCATAAAATCAAAGAAACGAGCAGCCGCAACAGGATTTTTTGCAATAAGCCGGAAGCGCTCGTCATAGCCCCTGATCAACGGTTGAAATGTCTCCTTTTCATCCGCGAAATACAAGCAGATGGGGTGGGACATGTCAGAGGGTGATAGGGTAATGTACCATGACGGCGCCCCTTGATTAGCAACAAGGGACCAAATCTCATTTCTCATATATTTTTTGCTGGAGACCGAGCCATCGACCTTCCCGCCCACATGGTCGAGGTCTCTGATAACCTGAAAGCATGCCTTCTCATCCTCCGTCACAGGCTTTACCACTTCGCCTTGGGCCATCCTTTTTGCTATGTCCCCAAGTACATCTTGATTCACAGATAGGAGGCGGTCCGTAATGTCGTCAAAATTCTTGGAATCCACCGCGAGATAACCGCCCGTTGCAGCCGCTTTGATCTGGCGATGGCTAAATGCAGCAAATGGGAATGCAAGGTCGGTCTGAAAGCGCTTATCATGATACATAAGCAAGTGCTTTTTGTGCAGATCATCAGATAAGGACGTCGAGCCAACGCCACCCAACCCATAGGGAAACAGCCACGGGAACATCTGCGGATACAGGTCAGGATTGTTATATATTGATTCCATTTTGTTGTGTTGGCCCACTCGTAGGGCCATACCCCCAGAGTTCCAATGCTCCATCGCCATGCCTTTGAGTGCTTCAACAGTGTTAGTACCCATTTGCTCACCTGTCAGTCCATGGACCACGAACGGGCACTCACCGGATTCAACGCCATCCCCTTCACCTGTATCGTGTATACTGGTAGCTTCAGAAATCTTGTCGCTGCCTCTCTCACGATAAACCACAGAGACAATAGGGGAAGTTTCAGGATACTCCGCCAAATTTTTGGCAGATATTTTGACGTCGGCATAATCAGAGTGGTTAAGAATGAGCCACTCCAACGCGGCACGTATCGCATGTCTTCTCACAAGCACAGGTGAGCGCTTGAACTCTTCTTCAGTCGGTTTACAAGGACCAGTAAATAAAATGGCAAGCACATCATCCAAGTCTTCGACGGGAGGAGGAAGCATTTCATACACCTTGGGTAATGGCGACTCAAACGCCACCAGATGAGCAATCATCTTTCGACGACCTGAGGAAGCGACACGAATGAAGTTGCAATTGTGACGAACACGTGCCACCAAGAGCTTTTCCATGAAATTCAAAGACGACAGTACGTCAGGTACTTTACCTATCCAAAGGCCATTTGCCAGTGCCAATTTGGGCACATCGCCCTTTCTTATGTATCCTCTACAGTCATCACAGACACGATCACACGAATAGTCTAACACCGGCCCCTGGTAACTTCTTATCTTCTGTGTCGCTGATTTCCGCTCTATCCTAGTAACACCGGGCACATCTAATATATGAAGCAATCGCTTTATGTTTTTTAACGGGCTTAATCGAACGATGGGCGTCAATCTTCCACATACCGCACAGCCAGCCTCCTCCAGGACATTAGGAGACGATGCAGCACAGAAATCTTGAACAATCTGCCGCGAGAGATCAGGGTTTAAAGGCAAAGGAGGGAAAGGCGTATCATCGGATTCAATAGGATGACTACCAGCATTGAGTTTAGCCGCCCGTACATTTGCCTTCGCCAACCTATCCCTTTCCGTACGGGAAGGGGACGCCAGAAACACACTGAATTTAAGGTTGCACGCTAGACAGTTATGACCATTGAACACGGCTTGCAGGTCGTTAACATATCGTGCAGAACCTATGGAAATTTGATGAAGTCGAGCTATTTTTTTAATACTAGTGATGGGTAAATGTAGGACAAGCTCGTGGACAGGCATAGTGGTGTGTACGAAACCTTTGGTAATCGGGTACCTTAGAAGGCCGACACGGTCGACATGATCCACATACGCGAACACGTAGCGATCGCCTGGTCGGTCAAACTCACTGACCACATGCATCTTTAGATCATTGTAGGTGAAGGAACTACCTTTTTTTCCTCCGCCGAGGGGAGTAACACAGTTGAATGCGGGGGAAGACATTACAGGGAATTTACGTTGTGGAAGAGGAGAGAGGCCACGTGAATTTGAACATAACATCAAGTAGATACCTAGAAACTCATTCATCAACAGGAGCCAAGGCAGATATATTTGAGCATGAGTCATACGAAGTATAGAACTTGAAGAGCGTATGGATCGACGCTTACGGAAATGGCGGTCATCTCGCACGGCTAACCGCCTCCAAATTCCAGCAACAAAATCATGCCTAGTGACAAAGGCACGACACATGTACCACTGAATTATAAAACAGGCTGTACGTATGTCCTTTCGCGGAATACAGTACACATAGATGCACAAGTTCAAACAGGAACGATAATACGACGAAGTTATAAGCGCCAAATCACCATGGAACAGGTGTTGCAAACGACCGAATAGAAACCGCCAGACGGCACATAGTCCACGAATTGGGCCACGTATAATCCAAGGGAGGCGTAGCTGTAATTGAACATGATCTACATGCGTACTTGTGGAGCAGAAAACAAAGAAAACATCGCGGACAGGCAAAAATGTGGTCGAACCTGGGACTGCACCAGACACCAATTCGGCAGAAGGGTACCCAATATGGGCAGGGTAAGCCGAAGGCTCGCAGGCAGATGTGTGACCTGAATGGTACCCAAGGAGGGTCGGGCAATCCTGGCAGGATTTACCCAAATAACTGTATCTACAGCAAGGTAACACGAAGCAAGGCGCTTCAGAAACCTGAATACCAGTGGGCGTCAGCAAAGCGAACGACGTATAATATAGGGTACTCACATCGAACAACGGCCGATGGTATGTAATCGAGCAGGACGGTGCTGAAGGTACGGTGAAAGATCTAAGTCTGGCTGTGGGTATTAGAGCAGATAACATGGTGCTTGCGACGCCAGATGGACGTACGCCGAAGCTAGATGATGTTGAGCAAACACCAGACACACCAACAGGATAAAAAGCGACGAGATACGAGGTATCATGGCAGGGAGTCAGGGAGTCAGGGAGAAGGAAGAAATTCTGACGAATAACAGCAACACGATGAAAATTACGTCAACTTCGAAGTGTTGAAAAACCGCACGTGAGTCGAACGACTAGATTTCTGACGTTAACGTGGCATTCATTTTACATTGGAGGCGGATCAGTGTCAACGGCCAATTTCCTTTCAGGATTCGGATTAGTTTGCTTTCGCCTTCGGGCAGTCATTTCAACCCAAGGATTAGAAATTACAGCTACTACACCCTTGAATGGCCCACCTTCAGCTTCGCTACACTCTCCAACACACCTGGCTTCTGCATTAGGATGACACCGCCCAAGGTAAAATGACGCGTGTTGAGTCGCAACGGGGCGCTCGATGTGGTCGGATTGGGTGAGGAGTGGCCCAGGGGAGGTGGAGGTGGTGCTGATGGGAGGTGGTGGAGAGCCGGGGAGAGGTGACGAGCACGCCGTTTGGTAGCGTGTTCGCCCTCATGGGGAGGGATCCAGGGAAGCCGGTGGTGGAGGTGAGGATCCGGGGGGAGGTACAAGAAGGTGGCAGGGTGGGTCGAGTGAGAGGGAGTCGCGTTGCTGGTGGTGTGCAGGTGCCTGGAGGTGGTGGAGGGCCGGGGAGCGGCGATAGGGCAGTTGACGACGCTGGAGTCGATGAGGACTTGTCGTCGGTAAGGGGGGGGTGGAGGGCCGAAGTCGCAATGGGGCGGTCGATGACGCCGGGGATGACGAGCATGCTTTTTTGCAGCATGCTCGTCGTCGGATTGGTTGCGGAGTTGTGCAGGGGAGGTGAAGATGGTGTTGATGGGAGGTGGTGGAGAATCGGGGAGAGGCGGTAGGGCGGGCATGCCGTTTTGTGGCGAGTCGATGTGGAGGCATCCAGGGAAGCCGTTGGTGGTGGTGGGGATCCGGGGGGAGGTGCTAGAAGGTGGTGGAGAACCGGGGTGAGGGTCGATAGGCAGCGGGGCGCTCGACGGCGATGAAACAACGAGCACGCCTGGAGGGCCGGGGAGCGGCGGTGGGGCTGTCGACGACGCTGGAGACGAAGAGGTTTTGTCGTTGGTGGGGAGGGGGGGGGGTGGAGGGCCCGAGTCGCAATGGGGCGGTCGATTACGTCGGGGATGACGAGCATGTTGGTGGAGGGCCGGGGAGCGGTTCGAGAGGCGGAGACAACGAGCTCGCTGTTCGACGGCAAGCTTGTCTTCGGAGGTGTAGGGAGCTGCCGGAACCCTTTTAGCAATCGTAACAGAATTGAAAGCTCGTGTTTGATGCCGAGTCCACGACGGAAAGGGCGGGAGGGCGAAGGGGTAAACTCTCGATGCTGGCGAGGATGGCGAGGTATCCCTAGGTTACACAGAGCGCTTGAGAACCTTATGAGAGCATAAGAGAAAATCAGGTCGAGTGCGATTTCAAGTCGCCTGTCATCGTCGCATCGTTCGTTCATATGGGAGAGTGAATTTATATTTGTGGGTGTGCTGCCCGACAGTTTGAGTACGTGGTACTATCCTGTGTTACCGTCAGTTACGACTCGTTCCGCAAGTCCATTAACACAAACGAAAAAAGACGAACGTACGGGGGCACGTAGGCCGTCGTCGACATCAGAAGATGAGAAATGTTGACGGGCATTCGACGGGCAGGGCGAACCCCTCCACAGACTCGAATCTTCCCATGCGACGGGCAGCTTTCATCCCATTGACGGAATGAGGCCTCCACAGACTGCACATGGGGCGAAGGAAAACGATGTACGCAATCGAACACAAACGAAAAAAGACGAACGTTCGGAGGCCCGTAGGCCGTCATCGACCTCAGAAGATGAGAAATGTTGACGGGCATTCGACGGGCAGGGCGAACCCCTCCACAGACTCGAATCTTCCCATGCGACGGGCAGCTTTCATCCCATCGACGGAACGAGGCCTCCACAGACTGCACATGGGGGGAAGGAAAACGATGGATGCAATAAAGTCAAACTTGGACAATTCACTGTATGTCGGTTAGTATTAGGTCAGCACGGAGACTGATGGATTCAAATGAGCGATTTTTGTTATCTATAATCCACGATCTACCTACCTATCATTGAACTTGTTCAACATGGATTTCGGCCTGAACATCATGGGTCTACCGGTCTACGACGGATCCACCGATTCTTCAGGAGAAGAGGATATCGATGAGAAAGAGATTTCAGACACAATGAAGGAAGGACAACCCGGAAAGCGGGCAATGTCGAGTGTATGTCACTTCCTGCATTTAGTTCACGCATCGGTGCGGGTTATGTGTAAAGAGCAATTCTGATGATGACAACAGAGCAAAGGTCGGCGTCAACGCCGTAAGAACGTCAACTCTGCGTTCCAGCAAGCGCAACAGGCTACCAAGGCCAAGCTGGAAGCCGAAATTCAACAACTTAAAGTTCAATATGCCGAGGAGGTGAGTGATGACCGGTGTAATAAACGAATTTGACGCTTGACGCTGACCGATGGCTCCAGATCATCGAAAAAATGTTCGGTGTAAAGCAGTTTACGATCCATGAAGTGATGAAGGACGCCGAGTATGAACGCAAAGTCTTGGAGTTGGAGACAGGACGCAGTACACCTCTCTCGGCAGAAGACCCTGCTTTCCAGGCCCTTAACACCAAGTGGTTAGACGCACAGGGTGTTCACGCTGTGTTTGACAAGGATACTAGGGATTTTGTATTCGCTTGCCGCTTCGAGTGAGTCAATGAATCTGGACGCAGTGACATGGATGCTTACAGTACACTATATTAGACCGTTCGAACACATGTCAGATGTTCGCGCTAAAGACGTATCTGAATGTCTTCAAACCCTTATGGACTACACCACTTGTGTTGCGGACATCAAGTTAAACGCTGTAAGTTCTTTATATCTGGAGGTGATTGATATTCTGTTCATCGCGGTCACAGTCACAGGCAAAGCCCCATGGAGTGGAGGCGTCATCGTCCCCCGGTATCGAACGCAAACGTCGTGGCACCATGTTCGGTGCCGGATGGCATGCCAGTATGGAAAAAGGCAAAAGCATTGTTGCCTACGCGCCCAAACGCACGGCTGAAGCAGTGGCAACGTAAGATATTTATCTCCATACCCAATCTTCATGTCATCTAATAATTGCCAGGTATGAGCGCTGTTATGACAGATTTTCCAAGGTCGCGCACTTGTATCGAGATGGGTTATTGCATCTGTTCCCCGGCGGCGGCAGTTTTATTGATGAGTTTTCTGCTGAGTGTGTTTCTTTTACTCCCTTGACTGAAAATTGAGCAGGCTAACGTTACGACACTATTTACCAGCCACATGATTCCATCCTTTGCAAGCATGGTTCTTGACGGGGATTCTCCAGAGCGTCCCTTTGCAAATTCTCTGACCATTACCCGAGACGACTTTGCCAACTACCAACACTTGGATAAGGATGAAATTGCGATTGCTTTTGGGCTATGGTGGGTGGGAAAAGTCGAGGCAAAAGGCAAGAAGTACTCGCTCGATGCAGCTGTTGACCACGACAAAGTCAAAGGCGGTGCCTTCTTAGTCGGACGCTATGGAATCGGAGTTGATTTTGAACGGTGCGTGATCCGGCTCACACCCTATAACAAGTCTGAACTGTTCATCAGGGCTCGGGGGTGGTGCATATTTTTTGGAGAGGAAAGTACGATCGACATTCCACCATGCAGAGCACAAGCCCGGTGGACGCAACAAGGTTTGGAACATCAGTGCAGTTGACTGGCAAGGGAACGGCTGCAGTAGACCGCTTCTGGAGTGGAGGTGGTAAATTGTCCAATGCTACGACTCCTGGAGATCGGATAAATGCAGCGGTGGCTGCCATGGCGGGACGAAGCAAAAAGAAATGATGTATTTGATAGTGGTTATACAATTATTCGGTGTTGACCTATGAGGAAGACGAAGGCTTGAATGGATCATGTTGTGACCTCATCACCTAGAACATCTGCAAGCTCCATAGTGGAGGGCAAGTTGACAACGGTGCTACTTGTGAGAAAAGGACGGAATGCAAGAGCGCAGTTGGTGGAGGTTCAACTAGTGATTCATTTATATTTGATTTGTTTAAACCCATATTCTGGACGGTCGCGATCATGCCCGACATGCTCAGGAACATGGCAACGACGCTGGCGTACTCCTGTTTCCTAATGTACGATTCATCCGGCCATGTCAGCGCACACGTGAAGAACGAGCGGTGCAGCGGCAACAGAACTATGCACTGGCATACTCTAGCTCAGTTTTTGGTGATTAGATGGTGGGCGGGGTTACAAGCAAAAATTCACCCGTCACCGACGTAATGCTCAGCAACGCATTCTGCATGCCCATAGTCTGCATCTGAGGGGCCGCGCCCGTGCGGAGGGGAAGCGGGAATGAAAAGCCGAGGATGCACGTATTGAGCCCCATCACAGCCGCGTACTCCGCCGGCCCAGGAAGAGGGACCGGGTGACACGCATACATACAGACAGCTTCAATGACGACAAGAAGATAGAAGAAAAACACAACACACCAGGCGCGGCTCGACCTCCTCAGCAGTAGGTGGTGGGAGGTGGACCCACTCCACCTCCCCTTCCACACTAATAAACATCGCATCCACAATCCCCATCTCCCCGTATCAGTTAAACGCAACGCGTCGTTGCTTTCGCAGTATCCGGGATCGATGCGTCCCATCTACCCGTCGCTTCAACGCGGTCCTCGCTACGTAGACGGGCTCGGGGGGACGGGGGAACGAGGCAAGGAGATATGTGGTGATGAGGAGTGGCGGGACAACGAGCAGCGATAGTGTCAAAGGCTGCGAGGCTTGTATCGGTATCAGTACGTGGCAATGTGTAGGTGTAACTTACATTGTCCGTCGCGAGCACCTCAGGGTCCACGGTCGCAGTGTTGATGGTCAGCGTGAAGGCGGACCGTCTGGAAGGTGAGTGGCAGGTCCTCGGCGCTAGGTGTGTTGGGGTCGGTAAGGAAGACAAGGGCAAATCTTGGGGCTTTGACGGGGACCCGGCAGACGTTGGCGCAGGCGATTTGGGTGATGTTGAGTTCGCCCTTTGGTCGGCCGTCCACTTGGATTTTGTTTCCTAATGTCTGAAGGGAAGGAAAGGGGTGTTAACTCAGGGCAGCGGAGAGTGGGTAAAGGGAAATATACTTGGCGAGGAAGTATTGTGAGGAGAAATGGCCACGGTCGGCGAGGCGCTTCGCTTAAGAAGGGAAGTGGCTTCTTTGATGAGGTCCTCGCGCAGATACCATTGTCCCGATGCTGGGGGGCGTTTAGCGACGAACACCGATGATATAAATCGTGAAAACATCCTGAATGAGAATGTTCAAGCTTTACAGAGGTTAGGGGGGGAAAGCGGCTTCTAGAGGCAGATGCCAGTCTTCTTATGATCATGTCTGTCGCCGTAAGCAGCGCAAAAACCAAGAGTCCTGGGGCCTGGTACTATATGTAAGACCGAAAACGAGAAAGGCATCTACAAAATCACAGAAGCACGCCAGCAGAAAGCAGTGGAAAGAGGGCGATTGTGCGAGGGAAGCAACAAGGGGGAAAAAGAGGGAGACCCGAAAGCGAAACGACTGGAGGGAAAATGTTCGGAATTTAAGGGGACATGGGTGATGGAACCGTGGCGGAAAGACATCACATTTTGAAGAAGGGCGATCCAGTACAAGCAACACTACATACGTCGGGCGGATAAATCTATAGTCAACGGCAAACATTAATATAAACGCCATTAAAAACGGTAGAGAGGTAAACTGATCAATGTCAAGTATCAGGAAGCGGTAAGATTTACTCACCTCATGGAAGAAATGGCGGGCACTACGGTGGGACGGCGGCCGACTGGATCAGAGGGCATCATACACCAGGCCATCGTCGCGCACCACATCGGCCACGCCGTCTTCATTTTCCCACTCCTTAAGCAACTCATTCAAATGTTCACCCTGTTGGAATTTCTGCTGCCTAGAACGCAAGGTGACAGGCGGTCTGTTGGAAACCTGCGTGAGCGTCATGAGACAATCAGCCGGAAGACGGCTGCCGTCGTTCATGTCTTCATCAAGGACTCGAACGATCTGCGAACATAGAGCTTCGTCGGCAGCACGGGCCTTAAAGAGGGCGGTTTCGGCAAGCGCTGCTGCATAGCCATGCGTCTCGACCCGGTCTTCAGCAGCCGCGCGCTCCATACCGGCCTTACAAAACGCATCGACCAAAGCCTTTACCTCTTAAGCAAAGTACATCAGTTTATGGAAGGATGGAAAGCAGTGCGGCGACTTACTGTACGGTATGTCGGGGACATCTTGCAGCCTTTGCGCGAGTGCGATGCGCGCGGATATGGGAAGGCGAAAGCTGCAAGTAGCAGCTTCTCCAAGCGCAATACAGCACCTGCACGGAACACCCCAACCTTCGAGCTTGCACGGACCCCTAGACGGGTCGCCGGCACACGAAATGCAGGAACCTGGGACCTATGCAGGACGGAAGTAAGCAAAGAAAAAAAAGGACGAGTAGAAGGATCAGTAAATGTATCTTACCGCCGCATGCGATGACGACATGATCTTGAGGAGGGACGAGCCCTGAATGGACAGCGGAGAGGCACTTCGAGGGGGTAATAAGTAAGACATGGTTAAAGGCAGAGGATATGAACGAGGACCTTATATATAAAATTCCAAAACAGCTCACGAAGTGGAGTATGCGGACCCATCTCAGAAGGACGCCAATAATACGACAAGGAACGCAGCTTCCTTCGAATCTGGAATGTGGAATTCCTGATGCGGAAGCCTCTCACGATTGATCGCCTTTGAATCCCGCGATCAGGGCTGGCTTCACCACCACCGTGTGGCGCGGGCACCCTTTACGTGTTAATTCAGGGAGAAATTCTTGAATAGAAAGTGACCATTGACGAGCAGGGCATATAAATGAAGGCCCAAAGCCGAACAGCAGATAGATTGAGCACAACCTCGGTGACATGACATATGTACAGAAAGATCGAAGGTCGATTGACAGGCCTAATAAGAACCCTCTTCTTCTGCCAAGGAAACTGGGGAAGTGATCAAAGAGAACACATATGGCGAGTGAAGAAAGGAAGAGATTAAAAAACAATGAGGGACAGCATACAAACATAACGGAGCAGACGCACTCTCGTGGTCGTAGTCAAACGCCTCAGGTGTGTACGTGCCGGTGTACGGACCATAGCAGTAGTCTTCGTGTTCACCATAAAGACCGCAATACTCGCATCGATACTTGGTCCAAACTTGGGAAGCCGTCACGCGCGGTCGACGGAGCAAAGAAAAATACGTACCACGCCATATATTGTCATCATCAGCTTCACTTATGTCGATGAGAGACGTGGCGAAAAGGCGCATGTGCGCTAACCGAACGTAACATGTCGGTAAAAGAGCAAAAGGCAAAGGAACTTTAACCAGGTGAACGAACCTTCCCACTCTTCGCGGTGCTCTTCATCAAAACATACAGGCGACTCGTCGGATTGCAACGGCTCCTGCGAGCTTCGGATGTCGGCATCCCACTCAACTGATACAAGACCGTCAAGAGGCAAAGGACAAAGGAAGGCACGACCCACTCAAAAACTCGACTGAAGGGAAGTCTTCAGCTTCCTCACCGCCATGTGCAACCGATAAAGCACCGTCTGCCACGGTATCCATCATAGTACCTGCAGAAAACGCGAAAAAACGCGTTCAGCAAACTAAGAATAACATTTTAGGTAGAACCAAGGGGACCAATTATGGTCGGATCGTAACGGCTCCTGGGAGCCTCAGACGTCGGCGTCCCAATCAATCGATACAATACCGTCAAGATGCAAAGGATAAGGAAAGACACGGCCACGCACTTAAAGACTCGACAGAGGGAAAGTCTTCAGTTTTCTCACTGCCATGTGCAAATGATAAAGCATTGTCTGCCACAGTATCCACCATAATAACTGCAGAAAACGCGAAAGACCCGCTCAGTGAATTAAGAATGATGGGATAAGTAGAATAAAAGGGACCATTCATGAGGAGCCAAAAACTCGCTGCATGAAATGATAACAGGGAGAAGCGGAGGGGGTGCACGGCTGAAGTCGAAAGCGGCACGGGATGGGGAAAAAGAATAAAGGAAAGGAAACCGAAAACAGAAGGAGCTCACCATCCATTGTTGAACGTGGTGACCACAGACGAGGTAATTGGGGAACGAAGAAAGAAAGACGAAGACGCGTTTTAGATACCAACACAATCTTCGACTAGTCATCTGAACAAACAATGCACCACGAGATACAACAACGCGTGTACCAAACGTGCATCTTCCGTTCAAGAATACATGACTTGGACAGGAGGGGCACCAGATCAATAGAGGGACACAATAGATTAAGGCTAATGACTTCAACAGTGTGAACCGGCAACTTGATCAGGATGCCGTTTTTTTTTCAAACAGCACTGATATGGGACTCGATGCAGGAGCACTCCGTCAATCAACTATGTTGACCATGAGTAATAAGACCGTAAGGCGATACAGAAAAGACATTAAAGGGATCGCTCAACTGATGTGACAAGATGATCGATGCAAAAGACAAGAAAACGGCGACACGATGCATTTTGATTTTCGTTACACTACAACATGTATAACGACACGGAAACACGCGGTAAGGATCACAGAGGCAATGGTAAAGTCCAAAAATATAGCAGCACGATTAAAAAGCAGAAGGGACGGCATACCATCGACTGTTCGGATCACGACATCATTTTCCCCTGATGCCTTTCTTGGGTTTCCCTTGGTCCACCTCTTTCGGTACGTCAGATGGTGTCCCCAGGACGACGACGAAAAGGACATTCGAGGAGAGGTACTTGGCACGAGTAAAGTAAGTTCCCACTGTATATCCCACCGCGACGACGGACTCGTCGGGCACCTCATCGACATTGTTGTGGTAACGGCGTCGACCGGGTGAGGCGGATAGCGATTTAAAGTCATCGCTGGTGAACATGAATGGCTTAAGGCCGTTTTTTGCACGGCCATCAAAGACGGGAACTGCGAAGGTCGTGTAAGTTTGCGTGCAAAAAACAAGTAAGAGGGCTGCAACTGACCGACATCCTCGAAACGCACAGGGTTGCCGAAAGAAGACCCGGTGTGCAACACCTTCGGGGAGGCAACGGTATGTCCGAACTTGAACGTCTTGCGAGGAGACGCAGGCGCCGAAACTGCAAAGAACAGCAAGATTAATATATGCACGCATCTACCACTAAGATGGGAAAGTGGGAGGCACGTACAAGAACCAGAGCCCCCTTTCCCCTTAGGGAAAGTCGTAAAGCTGAATCCGAGGGGTGACGAAGGTCCAGTTATCACACCATCAGGGAAGTCGAGAAGGGCGCCCCAGACGGAGGTATCTCGGCGCATCTCCTGTGGCCCTGGAGCGATAGTGATGCGATGCACCTCGGACTGCGAAGAAATAGAACCAGTGGTGGCAGGAGAGAAGAGGGAACAGTCGGTGACCACTCCGATCATGATACCGACAGCATTTTGCCTGGTATCTGCCATCTTGATGCGATTAGATTCGTACACCAGGGCGGACGGGCTAATCCTGGCCATGTTCACAAAGTTCCCATAGCGAACAAAGGTAAGGCCGGCTGCCAGGGAGCTAAGCCGATGTCAGAAAGGGGTCAAGTACAAAGGATGCTGGAGACACATACGGGATAGCTTGGGGTATGTACGCCATCATGTCCTTGACCGGGAAGCGCATGGAAGACAGATCCGTCTGACTCGAACCGTTGGTATACGGAGCGACATCCATGAACGTTCTAAAACATGTGTCAACAAGGTGATACATAGTGAGGTTTGTGGACATACTTGATGTGCGGCAGAGCCTCATAACCAGCCACCATCATAGGGTGCCAAAGCGCAGGATCCCATGACTGCTTCTGAATCATGACCCTTCTCTACGTCATCTGCCGCCAACTACAGCATAGCCTTCATCCGAAGCGTCGGAACGCGCGTCAGAAGGCGCGTCGCTGCCCTCGGAGTTGTTACCAGAGGCGGCTTCCTCATTAGAAGGTTCAGCGGACATGCGAGACTCATGGGCCTCGACGTCCATGAAGGGATTCGCGCTTCTAGATGGGGTACTGGGCGAAGAGCTATGATAGACATCAGAGAAATTGAGAGGGAATAATAGTTGATGCAAGAAAGAAAGCGTACTTAAGTGCGTCAACCTTCTCATCATCGTCGGAAGGCAATTGAGGCGCCTTCAGACGACGACCCTTCGAAGACGCCTGGAATAGACTACCATGAATGTTAGCAACGGGTAATATGACAGTGGACAATAAACCCACGCCTGGACTTCAGGGAGATCGGAGCCATCGGAAGCGTCATCCGCCGAATGCTCAGGAGCAGCCAGCTCCAGGGGAGGACTCCCACCAGCGACCTCCAGGGGCGCTTCGGGAGAACTAGGGAGCGTCAGGAGGCCCTCAGAACCATTGAAAGTTGGTACGACGTACATAGGTCTCGCCGTCTTGGGCACAAGCTTGTCTGCAGATACCGGATTCACTCGAACAACAGTATTGCGCTTGTTTTTACTAACGGGGAAATGTACACGCAGTCAAAAAGTGATCCGAGAAAGAA